>CM021102.1:94804231-94905549 GCA_007115665.2 Sequoiadendron giganteum
AATTTCTTGACTCCCTTAACAAGGGTATAAGCCTATTTTTCAACGTTATGATAGTGTAGTTTGGCATCCTTCAAGGGGGTGCTCATGAAGGCAATTGGATGCTTGTTTCCCTCATCATCCCTTTGTGTCAGAATACCGACACAAGAATGATCTGAAGCAAAGGAGTATATGTAAAAAGGTTTCACGTAATTGGGGTTGACCAGCATAGGGGCATCAGCAATTGCTTTCTTGATCTCCCCAAAAGCCTACTTTGCTTCAGGAGTCCACTCAACCTTGGCATCTTGCTTTACAATGGCATTGAGGGGCTTGACTATTTCCGCGAAGTCAGTGATGAACTTGCGGACAAAGTTAATCTTTCCAAAGAATGATTTTAATTCTTTCTTGCTGCCTGGCAGCTGGATTTTCATAATGGATTGGATACATTTGGGGTCGATAGAAATCTCCCTCTCTGACAAGATGTGTCCTAGGAGCTTCCCTTCAGTGACCCCAAAGATGCACTTCTTCGGGTTAAGGGAAACCCCAAATGAGCAGCATCTCTTGAAGACCTTGCATAAGTCAACGACATGATTACCCCGCTATTTTGAAAATACTGTTAAATCATCCATGTAGATGATTATGCACTTGCCTATCAAGTCCTTGAATGCAATATCCATGGCGTGCTAGAAAGTGGCACCAACGTTGATGAGTCCAAACGACATTCTCCTGTATGCGAACATTCCCCATTTAGTGGTGAATGATGTCTTATGTTGATCCTCGTACTGTACCATGACCTGGTTAGATCCTAAATATCCATCCAGGAAGGACATCATCTAGGAGCTATTTACTACCCGCAATACCTCGTCCAACGAGGGTACCGGATAGTTGTCTTTCTCCGATGCTCGATTCAGATTGCGAAAATCCACACACAATCTGATTTCTTCCTTCTTCTTCCTGATAGGAACCAGATTTGCTACCCATGTGGAGTGTCAGACTAGAAAGATGATTTTGGCTAACAGCAACTTCTATACCTCCTTCTATATTATGCACTCCAATAGAGCATTGACAGGATGTTGCTGCTGTCGGAATGTCTTCACATCTAGTCTTAGAGGGATAGTGTGCATGAGAATTGACATGTATGTTTTGAGGTCATCATAGCTCTAGGCAATGATGTCGTGATATTTCCGTAGCATTTCAATAATACCCCTTCTTTCTTTAGGAGCATATACCTTACCTATGAACACATTCTTGGCACTTCCAGCTATTCCTAGGTTGTGAGTGTCACACTGACCGCTGGTGGTATCCTTCTTAGCTTGCTGATCTTGGTCCCGGATCTGATCGAGGTCAAAGATTCACTCTAATTGAACCATTCCCCTAGGGATGGTGTTGGTTTTCAGGTTAATAATCCCTTCTATATCCAAGTCCGTCTCTTGAGGCTCAACCTCATCAATTATCTATATAGCAAACACATCAGAACTGGTGATGAAATCTAAAATATGCTTGTCATCGTTGAATACTTGGAAATTAGCTACATTATCTGGAACTGACGGGATGGGGGTGAGTTCCACCGTGAATCTTCTGAGGCTAGATAGGGATAACGATTGTAGTGTGCTCGCTGCCTACGCCAGGGCATTGGTGGTGTGATTCTAGTGCATGGAATCAGCTGAATGTTGAATGCATTAAACCCTTCCAACAGATCCCATATGTGGTGCCGGTAGTTAGTAAGCCTTCGATCATAGCAGGAATAAAGTTTTCTGACCTGCTTTATGACTAACTCCGAGTCTCCATACACTTGGAACATCTTGACATCCTTTCTCAATGCCATCAAGAGGCCCAAGACCAAAGCTTCGTACTCTTCCACATTGTTAGTACAATAAAACTGCAGTCTATGAGCAGAAAAATACGATTTACCTTTGGGACTGATCAATTCAAAACCTGCCCCAACTCCATGCTTGGATTTAGAGCCATCAAAGCACAACGTCCAAAACCTAGGAGAATCCTTAGGCGCGGGACTGACAGATCCGACTTTCACCTTCAGAGGGGGTTTCATTTCGGTGACTGCCTTAGGAACCACAAGGATGGGACATGTTTGTTTGCGTACTATTGACCCTGTTTTCTCCTTCAGAGTAACCTATTTTTTAACATGTTCAATTGCTTTTTGGCACAAGTAGCAATCGAACTCTGAGTGAGAAGCATTGTGTACCCTGCACCAACTAGGGAGCAGGAGTTCCTGGAAGTTCATTTGAGTTTCTAGACTGAGCTAGCCGTGCACACATTTCTCCATGAAATGTTGGAAACCATCGAACAACCCCAGACCCTCGTTCTCTCCCAGCTCCTCATCATTGGATTTGATGAGCACTTTAGTGCTTTGAGAAGCATTTTTCAAATTAGCAAGCGGGCTGCATAGTACGAGGAAAACCTCGCTTGTTCCTGTGTCTTTAGGGTACTCCTGTTCATTCCGATATGACACTGGGGAATAATTTCTCAGACTTGTTTCAGCATACAACACCTCGTTCATGTTGTTGTACTCAGTAATCATGAATTTCATCCGTGGTTCTCTATCAATCTAGATCTAGTTGGGCATTCCTTTCCAGAGAAACCATATGTGAGAGTAATCAGTGGCGGCATATCCGTTCAATGCCCTCATAAAATCCCTGCCCAGGATTATACTGTAGGTATCTGGGATATCTACCACCTGTATGTTAATAGTTTGTTGGATCTAAGGATCAGCAACAACTTGCATGGGTATCCTGTTGATTTCTCCCACTATGTTGATTTCGGTTTTATCAAGTTGCATCACCATCCGTCGGGAAGGAGTTGGCATTATCCCAAGTTCCTTGCACACGCTCAGGGGCATGACATTGGTCGAGGCTCCTGAATCAAGCAACCAATTGTGGAGGTTCTTCTCGAACACATGGATGCTGGTCAGAAAGGGAGGATTCTCAAATTTTTCTTGAAACAACCCTCCAGAGACGTCCACCTGAGCAACTTGGCCTTTATCCTTTTTGCTGCCCTTGTTTTGGGTTAGTGCTTGATTAGCTGCCCTGTCTCGCGAGTCAACCCTACTGTTAAAGATCTGCCTAACCACCGGTTCACTTGAATAATCATTAAATGAGACCCTCTTTACCGAGATTTCTTCTTGAGCTGACTCTTGTGATGGAGTCCCATTTATCATTTTGAAAAAGGCATTCCGGACAGCAAGCACCTTTAGGAGTTCAAAAGCTTACACACTTAGCTTTACCTTCTTGAATTCCTCAGCAATATACTCCCCCATCTGCTCAATCTCTTGATCATGGGAAGCATTTTGGGAGGAGGTAGTGGTCTGACTTTGACTATTGTTTTGCTGCTTATTTCTGCTAAGGTACCGCATAGGCATAAGGGAAAAACCCAGATTGTTATTTGCATTCGGATCGGGAGGGGTGATGAAATTGTTTGGTAGGGTGGAGGTTGTGAAAGAACCTCCCACATGGCCTTCGGCATGCCTATTTCTAAGGTTGTAGGGGGCAGTCCGCTGGTGAAACATTTGGACTTCGTCCTCCCTAGGCTCTTCTTCATCGTCCTTAGGGCCATTATCTATTGAATCAAAAAGCTGAGCCAAAGGACTTTTGGAACTTACCTCTCTTGCTGCATCGTGATTGCTTGAATCAACATTCTCTAGTTCGGGGGTGTTGCATTCCGCCCTTGGTAAAGGGGCCTGGTTTAGCACCAACACCGAGGAATCATATGGATTTGAGGGGACAATGTCTCTGCATCCTGAATTATCGACTGCATTCTGAACTTCTACTTGGAAAATCTTGTCTGTAGTTTGAAATTTCGGACAATCCAGTTCGGAATGGCGGCTCGTCTTGTGAATGCGGCACCAACCCGATAAGGTGGCCTCTACCAAGTAAATTCTACTTGTGGGGTTCTCATTGCTATTGTTGTTGGGTTGATCAAGAGGCGTTGGAATGCCACCATTGTTGGGGCATGTATTCCATGTCCGATTTTGCCTTTGGAAGGGTCTTTTGTCGAAGTTCTGGCTAGAATTTTGATTTTTGTCATAACTCTGCCCTGATGACGCACCGACATCTTGATTGTCTCAATTTTCACGGTGATCTCGATTCTCCCTATTAAGGTTGGCTTGGATTCTCTTTTACGACGTCTACAACTGGTTATTTTGGTTCCTTAAGTGCGTCATCTCGGTTGACATTTTCTTGACCATCTATATAAGCTCATCGATTCTATCCCTTTCGGTGCTATTTGGTTGCAGCGTCGTGTTCTCAAGGAACACGGGCTATGCTACCAACTAATTCTGATGAGCAGGTGGAAATTCCGTCTGTTGAAGGTACGCATGCATCTGGGGTTGTTGGGGATGCGTCTGCTGCTACTGGGGCAACAAGTAGTGTGGTACCGAATATGCCTGGTTTATCGGCTACCCCGAGTGCAGAACCATAGATAGCTGCGGCACTGGATTGAGCAGGGGCATTTAATGTTGCAAAGCTTGCGTGAGTCTCTGTATTTGTGTCGAATGCCCAGTTTTCCTGAGAGAAGGCAGTGGACTGGATATATTCTGCCCCAAATCCATGCTGGAAATGATTGCCTCAGCGTATGCATCGACCAACCTAGTAGGTGGCGGCCTCATGCTCTTTACCAATGCTGAAGTGAGGTTGTCCAATGCTACATAGTAAATGGGCAGGACAACAGCATCATTAAAAACATACGAGGCTTGCAGCTGAGTGTATGCTCTATGGAAATGGTCATTGAACGAGCTGATTGGTTCATTGATTTCTCTCTGAACCGACATGAAGTGTCAGTACGAATCTGCGGGGCTGACAGGGGTCTTGAACTTCTGTAGAAATGCACTCTTCAGAAGATCCCATGTGCTGATAGTTCTGGCTGGTAAGTTGATGTACCAGTAGAAGGCCTCTTCCCCTAATGAGTAAGGAAAAATCCTACAAGCTACATCCTCATATATGATCTGCATAGTCTTCAGGGCAATTTCAAAGTTCTTGACGTGTTCTTCAGCTATCCTCTGTGGATCTCGAGAGTTGAACTTCGTGCCAAAATTCTTGGGATTCTTTAGCATATCATGGTAGAGGTTGAAAGAGAGAGGAGACGGATTATTACCCAGCCACACCATTGGAAAAGGTGGTGGAGGTGGCTGCACCAGATTGGTCTGTGTTTGCAATGGGGCAGAAGCAATTGGTGAGACAGTGACAAGACTGGTGACTGTATTTGGCTGAAAGGCAGCGTTCAGCCCAGAGGGAGTGGCAAGTTGGAAGGCTATGCAGATTGGATGAGCGGAAGGTGAATCTACCAGTGAGGATGAAGGAGGCAGAGGTGGAAGGGCAGCGAGCTGCTCTGTGGAAATGATGATGGATGGTTCCCCTCATTTAGCCCTCTTAGCTTGAACAGGGGGCTGTAATTCCTGAAACTTTCCCTTTCATGGTGTAGACCTCAAGACTCGGTGGAATCTTTTAGGGGAGAATGACCCAATTCGATCCAGCATTACCTTCAACGCCCTTCTGGTGCCAGTTTTGTTGATGGTGTTTTTATGCACTTCACAACATAGGCAATACGTAGATGCATTACCTCTCTTGAAAGACAATCTTCCACAATCAAATTGCAGAACACTATCCCAAGGTCTCTTAGATGTTAGGTCATGATGGAGTTTGGAACATATCAGTTGTTTGATGTGGTTTTGCTGGAATCACAAGGTGGTCTTATGTGGTCAAAGCTGTAGGAGAATTGGGTCAATGAATGAAGTTTATGAATTTGGAATTGCTATGTCTTGTTGTAGGTTCAGGCAGCAATCTTGGACTCCATTGTTTCGTTAGATTTGGCTTTACAATGTGCAACGAACCTTAACACAAGTCATCTTTTAAAAAAAAAAAGAAAAAAAGGGCGAGGAAGGAGGATGGTTCCTAGACCTGCAACTACAGATGAACAGTGATCATGGAGGTTCCTACTGTGGACAGTTTCCTTAAATAGAATTTCACTAAATGTGAATTCTCACAACATCATGAAATCTATGCTATCTTCTAAGGACTGTAGATATTCATCATTCATTCACCATGAAAATGTGAATAAAGATAAAGTTTAATGAACGACAATGAAATTAAAGTCCAGGCTAACTTTATACGGTCATCTACTAGTAGCAAATGACCAAAAGTATGGACAAGGAAATCATACACACAACAATAATCTTCAAAACTAGAGACAACATACTAACTACCAAAGCTAATCTAAGGATATTAAAGCAGAAAAGTAACTTGAAGTAAAGTTCTAACTAAAGGGAAAAGAATCATGAAACATATGGAGAAACCCAGAAATACACCAAAAAATGACTATATTTCTATTATAATTTCTACAACATGCCTTTACAACAACTCAACTCTCTTAAAATGAGAGGAGGAGAGCCCTATTTATAGTTTTCAAAAAACAAAATGAGTGGCCAAGATTCAATTCTATTGTGTGGCCAGGATTCACTTTACAATAGGGTTTCACCTACCCCCAAATATGTTACATTTATAAATTCATTCCCATCTTTTCCCTGTTTCATCCTCTAGTGACAACACTATAGCAATTTCATCCTTTAGCTATTCTTTGAGGAACTCTTCTTCGATGACAGGGTTGCCTGCACACCTCTTCAACGCTGCATACTCTACGAAGTTCAGGATCAGTGGCTAGAGCTTATCCATCTCCATGATGTACGATCGCAGCAGTTGGTAGCTCCATTCCTGGGAATTGTTGACATGTTTCTTCCAGTCCTCTTCATATTTGGCTGCATTATCCTTGAAAAACTTTGATTGCTCAAAGGCATAGGCCCCAAAGCTCATAAATTTAGTGGTGACCTCAGCCGACATCCCATCTTCCATGATCTTCAAAAAGTGGGGCTTTATGTTCTCATGATTGATCTCAACCGCGGGCAGCTTGTACCCTATCATCAGGTTGAGGTACCGAGCACACTTGTCCCTGGTCTCCCTAGCCCATTTGATATCCGACGCAATCGGCTCCAAGATTTTCTCTAGCCTTCTCTTTCGGTGATCGAAATCTCGCTTCCATGTATCCACTAGCCAGTGGTCATCATCCTTGAGGGCGAGATCCTTCTCCCAGACCTCGCTTGGCAATGCGAGTATGGCCTCAATCTTGGGATAGGCCACCCTATACTTTGTTGGGAACTCTTCACTAATCTGCCTCATTCCCTCAAGGGTTCTCTGCACTTCGAGGAACTTGTTTGCTGTTCACACAACCATGTTGATACCCGTGTTTCCCATGTCTAAGACCTACCGGAACCAATTTTCCGTAGTCTTGTCTAAGTTTCTTCTCTTTTCTAACTTGTATTGTTTCTCCATCTTCTAACATCTCCACACAATACATTTCATTTTATGAAAAAGATGTGTGTATTGCCTCAAAGTTCATCACAACATCATCTGCTATGTGATATGAGTGTAAAGGCTCTGATAATAATTTCATCATGGAACCATTCTTAGTCCTTAGGATTAGATAATACCAATCCAGAGATAAATATCCCCAATCTTAGCAGTGAAACCTCTAGATAGACATAATGTGAAAATGGGGGGAATATCTATTATTACCACCTCTTGGGAAAACGTAATGCTGGGACACAATTACAAGCTTAAGGGGAGATTTTTTACTAGACCTATTACCTAAAATTTTTTTCCATCTAATTGCATGATTCCTCTATCAAGAGGCTCATATTCTAGTTTGAATGAATCTACAATTAATTTAGGCATAACTATGGTGCTAGCACTAGATTCAATATAGAATTATGTAGCAACTTATCCCCTATAATGAGAGTTAAGAAGAATGGGGTAGGTTTTGGCTTATTTACCTCCTCCTTGACCCCATTTTCTTTTATGTTTATGAATTCCACAACTCCTATGGCCATGACTCTTTAAACAACTTTTTTCATTTCCGTTGATTTAATTCCAGGACTGCATTTTCCTATGATGGTCTTTTATCATCTCCCAAAGCCTCTCACAACATGGATTTCTACTCTGAGATAGCCAAAATATCCCATAAAGAGACATGGGCCAGGGATTTCTTCAATTTCTCTACCACATTGAGTGGTTCAAATATTTGGGCCTTTAGCTCTTTTGTTTTTCTTAAGATTGTCTTGCTCTACTTCTGGAACACTGGAGCTGCCACTGGTGGTCTCAATATTTTCTTAGAGAGGGGATTAGGTTGTGATATAAGGGGTATATGCTCTTCGATCAATCTTATTTTGGACCAGGTATGTAATAATCTGATTGAACCTAAGGGTTCTTTAATTTTGATGCCTCATTGGTGAACCCCACATCTTCTCCTTCCATCCAAGAAAATAACACATGCTCTAAAGTGATTTCCCCTTCTTTTTCAAGGGACATTCCCTACACTTGTGCCATTAGGATAAAAATTTCCACTCTAGGTGATTGATAGGCATATGCACTTGTATCAAAAATGATTCCTTGGTATTGTTGTTCTATGATCTTCTGCTGAAGATTACCCTTAAGGAATTTTAGGGGTATTTGTGCATCATTATATAGGAAGCACCATGAATTAGTGTCATTTTCCAATTTTTTTTTCCTACCATAAAATATTTGTTATGATTGGGCACTATGGCTTGTAGCAGGGTTGGGACTAGGACTATTTGATTTGAAGGTTGAGCTTGATTATTCACTCACACTCCTCCCTTGTATTGGTTATGTTGCAAGGGGGGTCTATTGCATTGAAAATTCTAGTAAGGGGATGTAGCGGAGGTATTGGGGGAATCTTCTAGGGGTGGAAGTGGTATTTCAGGGAATATAGGCAGATGCAACCAAAGAGGGAGATTTCTGACATCTATAAGGCTATTCTCAACTCTAATGACCAAGCCATATGCATCCAAAAGGATCCAAACTCCTAGTGACTAGATCATTATGGTTATATAAGAATTAAATACCTTTAATTAGAAACCAATAGCCATACCTTCCAGAGGTCTATGCCCTATAGTTGCACCATTAGGATAGAATTTTCCACTCTAGGAGATTGATAGGCATATACACTTGTATCAAAAATGATTCCTTGGTATCATTGTTCTGTGATATTTTTCTGAAGATTACCCTTAGTGAAGTTTGGGGGTATGTGTGCATCATTACATGAGAAGAATCATGAATTAGTGTCATCTACCAAATTATTTTTCCCTACCATCAAATCTTTGTTATGATTGGGCATTGTGGCTTGTAGCAGAGTCGGGACTGGGACTATCTAATTTGAAGGTTGAGCCTAATTATTTTCTTGCACTCCTCCTTGTATTGGTTATGTTGGAAGGGGGTTCTATTGTGTTGGAAGTTTAAGGAGATTTTCATTGATTATGCTAGTTTCAACATGAGCATGGAGAAAGTTCATAACAATGTAATACAATGTTGTCATTAATGTCAATATTGTTGTGGATCATTTTGATTAATCATAACATGTTTTGAGATGATCTGGAAGACATTTTTGCAAGTTGAGTTGGTCCAAAAATCTTATTTATGAAAAAACATGACTATCAAAACTACTAGCTCAGTGTAATAGTGTATCAATTTTTGGGTCCACACCACTCTACAAAGGAAGACTTTGCTTTGCACTTATAACCTAATTTTTGTGGTAGTTAAAAGATTATAAATCCAAATTTTCATCTAGTTTGGTGAAGTATTATGAGAAATATGAATGAAAGAGTTATGCCTGACATAATATAGTCATTTTATGTACAATGTGTTTGGTTGGGAGATTCCATACTTCTCCACGAATGAGTCTTTGATGTTGCATAGTTGAAGTTAAGTTTCCATATTTGAAATGAGCTTGAATTCTAGATGGTATCATGTTTTTAGGTCCATGTATTATGAATTTTATGAGCAAATAAAGGCTTTTTGTTTAGGTCCTATGGTGTGCCAACCTAACACATTTGATGAGTATGGGATGATCCCATAATAGTGGTTTATAATTTTTGGCCAAACTGGACACTGCAATTATTATTTTTAACTAAATCTTCATATTCAGGTACCTATGGCGGATAAACCGTGAGGAATTTGAAGATGATGCAAACTAGAGTCTTGTCAGATTTTGTGTGTAGATTCTAAAAATATTTTTTTCAAAATTTTTGGAATCAGATTGCACTTCTTTTTCCATCTCCCACGAAAACTAGTTTTTTTCAGAAAACAACATTTTTAAAAAATGGCGCACACCGTATAACACATAACCTTTTTTCCATGAAGGATAAAATTCTAATTCTTTCGAATTTAGATTTGTAACTCCGATATCTAGTGCTTCCACTTGGTTAGATAGTTTTTTATTGAATATTTTTTCTTTAATCAAGTTTCGAAGTCAAATCAATTACAATTCAGACATAGTGTGACCGTATAATGCGTAACATTTTTTGTATATATTGAAATTCATTTTTTTGTTGGATCAAGGACTTCAATATCTAGTGCACTTATATTTTTCAATTCTTTTTTTGATAATCTACTATTTTCCACATGTACAAAATATAGACCTTCATTTTCGATGAAAAACCTATGTTTAATAAAACTAAAAAAACAAATACATAATAAAACCAAAACATATTAAAATTATATTCGTTGGATAGCTCGGTACAAGGACTACCATAATAATTTGAAATAAATTTTAAATGAATTCATTTTGTCCCCCAAATGGTAAATCAAAAGTGAATTTTTATTAGCATTTTGATAGGTGTAAAGGAGACTCATTTATAGGTATGGTTTAAAACTAGCGAGGTTATATCCAAGGGGGTTTGATCTAAGGTGGTTTGATCAAACCATATTCAATTGGAATCCTTAAAATTGAACTTTTAAAGGCTTAAATCATTATATTTTCTAAAAATATGTGATTTTAGCAAAAATCAGTTCCTCTCAGAAATTTTAAACCAACTTTGTGGGATCACCCTATGCGAAGGGTTAATATGTGATGAGCCTTTATGTGGGATCTATTTTAGGTCCATTCCGACCTATCTTAAGATGTTTTGAATTTTGAATTGTGGCACAAAGTATGGAGAATTTGTTTTGGGTTCAACAAGTTGAATTTTGTGTGTTACATCCAAATAGGCTGACCTAATTGATGTTACAATTGATGCCGATATATATGATGGATTGTTTTTGGTGTTTTGAGATAAGTATTGAGATGATATGATGTTTGTGTGATATGTGATGCAAAATTGATCAAAGAACGATGGAGATAAGTTATGAATGTTGAGATCAGAATTATGCGAATGCAAAGCAGAGCAAAGCATTGATCTAGATCAATGTAAAGTTTTTTATTGTGCTTCATTGGAGCTATATCCCTACATATTGTAGATGATTTTTTAATAGTTAAAAATAGGCTATGATCCACCTTATTTATTCTATCTTCTTCTCTATGGACAGTGAGTCCACTTGGACAATGAGTGCACCTATAGTGAGCATTTCTGTAATATACTATAATCGGTTATAATATGTTGTGAGCTAACCCTCACCATGGTTTTTCCCATTTTAGATTTTCCATGTAGATTTTTTGTGTTCATGTGTTATGTGATGTTGTAGATGTTTTCATGCTTTATTTTATTGAAATTGAATATGCTTTTGTAATTGGATGGCTAATATTTGAATGGTTTAATAGAATACTAATTCACCCCCCTCTCAGTATTATAAGTGTTCAACAATTGGTGTCAGATTTTGGTTCCTTGGAAGGAGCTTAACTTCTTTGGAAAGGTCTTGGAGATTGAACACATGGCTGATAGAAGGTTTCCAATTCCTCCAAAAGAGATCCCTAGTATTGGACTTATAGAAGAAGATTGCATGCTTGACAAAGATTGAGAACTCAAAGTTGCTTTTGAAGATCTTGGAAAATTTGAAGGTGAAAACAAAGATCTGAAGAAGAATATCAAATAATAAAATGAATGCATCAAAATATTGAGAGAGAAAATCAAGAAGTTTAAAGAAAGACATAAGGAAGTCAGTGAATAGTTGAAACAAGAAAACGAAAACATCATTGGACTAAAATTGCAAGTTGAAGAAAAGAAAAGAGTTGAGGAATTCCTAAATGCAATGGTGAAAAGAAAATTTGATGAATGCATGAGGCTTGAACAAGAAGTGGTAAATATGAGATTAGATCTGGAGAAAGAAAGAAGTCGTGAAGATAAATTTAAGACAAGTTCCACAATGCTTGATGAGTTGATTGTAGGTCAAAAAGCATCCAAAAACAAAGATGGCTTAGGATTTGCAAAAGGTGAAATCTCAAAAGCAAATTAGACACCTAAGGAAGAAAAGAATATCAATGAACCAGAGAAGACTGAAGACAAAAATAATAATGGCAAGATCCAGAATCAAGGGAATAATGTTAGAAGACCTCTAGTTAGACAACCAGATGCTCAAAGGTACCCATATTTCAATGGTTTTTATAATTCTTGCAATAAATATGGACATGGAGCAATGGAATGTAGAAGCAAAATGAATCAAAATGTTCCATCCTTTATTGATCAATGCTTAACATGCAAGAAAACTAAACATAGAGCAAGTGAGTGCAGAAGTCAAATAATGAATACTTATAACAATGATAGAATGATTCAACCATTCAATGGTTACTATTATACATGCTATGGATTTGGACACAAATATAACCAATGTAGATTCATGATGAATGGAAGGAATATTGTTCAAAATAATGTTGTATGTCATAATTTCAATAGATCTTGGTATATTGCGAAGTTTTGTAGAAGAAAAAACACAAAGATAATCCGGTAAAGAGGAATGAACTAGTCAAAAATATTGATCCGGTTGAAGTAAAGAAAGAAATGGAAAATATTTTGAGAAAGAAGGAATAAAAAAATTAAAAGGGATTCTCTTGAACTTTTGGTTCTTTTTTTCTCTCTTTTGCATTTCTACTAGCTTCTCCTTCTAGACTATCTTGATTCAGCAGAACAATTTGAACTTGATTCAGTGTTTGAGCATTCTTTCCTTTATTAGTACTATCATGTTGGTCATCTGAATCATATCCATAGTATCTGGGTGATCTAGTAGTGTCTTCATCAACTTTCACATTTTCACTTTCAACCATTTTCCTCAATCTTCTATTATAACACCGGTAGGTCTTGCTTTTACTAGAATAACCCAGAAAGATTCCTTCATCACTCCTAGCATCAAACTTGCCTATATCTTCATCTCTCTTAATATACCATATACTTCCAAATATTTTGAAATATTTAACGGTAGGATTATAACCAAACCACAACTCAAAAGGAGTCTTACCATAATTACCATTGACATTTACCCGGTTGATAGTATACACAACAATGCTTATAGACTCTTTACAATAGATATGAGGAAAATTACCTTCCAACATCATAGTTCTAGCAGCATCTAGAATTGTTTTTTTCTTTCTCTCTACAACTTCGTTCTGTTGAGGAGTCTGAGGAGTAGATAACTGTCTTTTGATTCCATGCCCTTCACAGAAAGAATTGAACTCCCGAGAAGTGAACTCACCACCTCTGTCTGACCTTAAGCATTTAATCTTCAAACCTATCTCATTCTCGGCCATAGCTTTGAAAATTTTGAACTTCTCTAATGCTTCATGTTTTTCTCTCAAGAAAGCAACCCATATCATCCTAGAGTAATCATCAATAAGCAACATAAAGTACCTTTCTCCTTGAAGACTTCTGATTCTAGAAGGACCACACAGATCAGTATGCATTGGCTCCAGTACTCCATTAGAGTGATGATGTTTTCTCCGAAAAGAAACTCTAGTATTTTTTCCCATTTGTCATTCCTTGCATATGGTGTTAGTAGGCTTCACTAGCTTAGGAAGATCTCTAACTGCTTGAGTAGAGCTTACTTTGATAATGTTATCAAAATTCACATGAAACAGCCTCCTGTGCCATAACCAGCTCTCATCAACTTGAGCAAGTAAACAAATTTCACTAGTAGTACTCAGGTAGAAAATGTCACCTCTTGTCTTTGTACCTAAAGTAATTACATTTCCAAAACTTCCCAGTATCCTGCACTTTCCATCTTTGAATTGAAGATTGTATCCCTTGTCGACCATTTTTCCAACACTCAATAGATTATGCTTCAAGCCTTCTACATAAAGGACATCATCAGTATTATGTTTACCACCAAGAGAAATAGTGCCTTTTTCACAAACCACACCAGCATTATTATCTCCAAATCTTACAACACCACCATCATATTTCTCCAAGCTTATAAAATTGCTTTTGTCACTAGTCATATGATGTGAGCATCCATTGTCAATCAACCACTTATCCTTTTCTTCAGTTATGATTGGAAGAGATTTCTCAACATTCTTATCATTACCAGATTCAGTGGACACTGAACCATTTTCTTTGATAGCAATGAATACCCATCCATCCTCATTTCCATTTTCTTTATCAAATTCTTCATCAGTAACACCTTCTTCAGCATAATAAAATTTCTTTTGAAATCTAGGCTTGTCTAGTTTGAACCTAGGAACTCTTTCAAGATATCTTGATGCAAAATGACCTAACTTATTGCAAGAGAAACATTTAATAGGAAAATTCCTTTTATAATTACCTTGTCCTTTGGCTTCTCTTTTCACAATCAGTGCTTCCAACTCTTCTACATCTATTTTTTCATCTTCAATCTGTTTCATCACATCTTCATAATTGAATGTCTTTCTAGAACTTTCTCCCAGATCATTTCTTTGTTTGTTTCTTTTGGATAAAGTAGCTTTAAATGCAGATTATGTCTTAGGGGTAGAGTCACCAAATTCACTCAACTCAAAAGTAACAAGCTTACCAATCAACATATCTCTTGTCATATGTGTTACTTTCCTGAGCTCTTCAATAGCATGCGATTTCATTTTTTAAGTAGGCAATGATTTGAGCACTTTAACTAAAATCTCTTCTTCATCCAAGATTCAACCAGCACATCTAATACCCATCACTAGTTCATTTACCTTTTGCATGAAAGAAATAATGTTTTAATCTTCACCCATTGTCAAGTTTTCCCACTTACCTTTCAGAATTTGTAGCTTAGCAAATTTCACTTGTGCATCTCCTTCATACAATGTTTCCATCTTCTTCCAGATCTCATGTGTTATTTTTAGATCCATCACATTTTTCATCTCTGAATCTATCAGAGCACTCAACAATGCTTCTATATCCCTGATATTTGTTTCAGCTTCTTTGATCTCATCAAGAGTAGAGGGACCATTTTGAGGAATAACACATTTGTTCTTTGTGATCTTCTAGAAGGGTTCGCCAATGCACTTCAAATGATACTCCATTCTAGCCTTCCATAGAGAGTAGTTTGTTCCATCGAATCTAGGACTATCCTTCTTGTATGATGCCATCTCGGATCACCTCAAGCTATTAAAATTCTTTAGAGGAACCTGCTTTGATACCAATTGTTGGAAAAACAAGGATATACAACTGAGAAGGGGGGGGGGGGTGAATTAGTTGTCTTAGATTATTTAAACTTATTAACCTTTACATTCTTAGATCTGATGAAAGAACATTAAGCATAAAATATCACCACATCAGAAACAAAAAGAACACCAAGATTTTATATTTGGATACCCTGTTAGGGGAAAACCATGGTGGATGTCAGTCCACAATATTATACCCTGTTAAAAGTATAGAGACGAATAATGGGAATGCACATGCATTCAAACACACTACCTAGAGATCACTGATCAAAGAAGACACACTATCTTACAAAGACATTCAGATTAAAACCATCTGAAGGACTTGAACTGAGAAATTAGCTTCTACAAAAGTCTGATTAGAGTTTTAGTTAAGCGCAAAAATACTTCTTCACACTTCGCTCAAACTTCTTCACACTCTGCTCTGTAATCAAATGATCTGGTCTCTATTCACACATAGCATTCACACACTTCACATTACACACTTCACACATACATTGAAATTAAGAAAAAATTGCTCTTATATATCCGCTACATGGAATTACATCAACAACCTTGTCAGCCAAAAATGAAATGACAAATGAATACAAATTGTCGGCCCAATTCATGAACAAATCTCAATACGCACCAACCAAATTCGGTCACAACATAATGAATACCTAAAAAAATATCCTTGAATGCACCAAACATTCAAAAATTAATCCACAAGGATCCACAACACGCTACAACCATCATGTCAGCCAAGAAAATGAAAACCTAAACATGCAAAGGAAAAATCTTTGATCACGAGCACACCGATCGACACAAACGTGCAACAAAGATAGAGCATGATCTAGAAACATCAACAAACATCACAGGAGCATACACAACAACTCAAATTACCAAAGTTACGTTCTCTTCTTCTAGAAACACTAGCTATAGTAACAAAATAATTGTAGGAACACAAAGACTCACAACTAGCTCAAATATTGATGCGCACCTCAGATACTTTTGAAGGATAAACTAGATAGGCTCAGCAACAAACCCTTTAAAGTGCAACTTCTAAATGCCAATATATTGAACTTTTCATCACACTAAACTTCATAGCTTCACAGACAACCTCCAACATATTTATTATAGTTTTCTCAATATCCTCGACATATATAACCTTCAAGACACCAATACTAATAGTGTTGACATCAATGAAAACCACATATAGGCAAAATAACCACAACATCCAACATGATCAATATGGCTATAATATTCAAGGGGCCTATTGGTTATTAAGCTTTTTAGTTGTTGCAAAGTCAAACTCCCACCTAAAACTACTCTAACTGAATGATAAAGAAAAGCAAAAGATGGATCAGGGATGCAAGAAAGAAAGGAGTGTCGATTCATCTAATTAACCAGACCTGTTATTCTTCAAGGAATTCCTAACTTAAACTGTAGAATAAATCAACCTATAACCAATACATAACTACATTCATTCACAGTACAAAAATCAATAGCGGATTGTAGATTATACATTATAATTTGAACATTAAGAAAATATAAAACTTCATTGCATTCCTTGAAAAACTTCAAATCAAACATCTAATAAGGTGAATACCATTCTAGAGTGTAATCTAAAGTAGGTTTAAGTCTAATTGTTTCTACAATGATGAAACCGATAAGCAACATTTACAATTCCGACAAACTTCACCGGTGTACAAAAATCAATATCTTCAAATCAACTCCACTACACTAAGAATGTACAAAAAATAACATCTACTCTACTGCTAAACTCTATTCTCCTAGCTTGAAACTATCTAACCCTCTAATATCTAACCTTTCTAACCCCTTGGAATGAGATTGATTTTACATTTTATAGCTCAATAATTACATTATTCTCTCAAAAATAATACATGCAAAATCAGCCTTTTGCATGCATGCGATCAATCTTGCAATTGGCCTTATTTATCCCTAGCTTGACTTTCATTGGCAATTGCAATTTACATTTTAACTCTGATTTTTCCATCTTTGCACAATGAGAAACATCTTTTTATCAGAAATTACTCCAAGTGGGACCACGAAGCATTCAGTCCACTGCTAGCTTGATAATCTTTTCAAAAAAAAAATCCTTTGCATGTCAACTTTTGTGAATTACAACCATTGCTCCAACACTCAAAAGCACCTACAAATCATTAAAGTGCATCAATTATTTTACATCAATGACAATTAAAATAATGTACCTTAGCTCACTTATTAGTCATCTATATTTTTAACCCATTTCTATGACAATTAAAATAACGTACCTTAGCTCACTTATTAGTCATCTATATTTTTATCCTATTCATTTTGAATAGAACTGGTAACATTTTCTAGAATTCTTCCATATTTCATGTGTTTTAGTTTGAATCTCTTATTTAGTCAATATGTTACATGATCTTATTACATTACTATGTAATCTCTAGGGTTAATCCCGAGTTTACCTTAGCAATTTAATTAAAAACTATACATTTTGGTGGAGGTAAAAATGAATAACCAATTGTATATAGCTAATGTTACTGATCTAGCCCACATCATAGAAGAGAATATTGTGACTCAAAAATATATTTTGGGAACTCACTTATCATTCAACTAAAAAATGGAAGAATTTTAAATATCACAATAATAATTCCATTATTATCCATAGGCTATCCCATGAGGAGATGGCTAATAAGTGAGCTAAGGTATGTTATTTTAATTGTCATAGAAATGGGATAAATGTCACCAATATAGAGAATATATGTTGTATTTCATTGATTGATTTATGAGAATCCATGGTGCATCAACCAAAAATATTTTCATTCATGTTTATTTTTTACATGTTTCTATAAGTATCATAGTCATCATGTTCTTACCTTAGATATTCATTCTTATTCATTTTATTAGATGGTCAGCGCTCCCCTCAAGATTCGTGACATGGACTAACCACCTCTCATGGATCCGTTAACTATGGCAATTGTATTGGGCATTAACAGGTTGATCTTTTGGTGCAACAAAAACTGTGCACCAACAATTGGTATCAGAGCCAAAGGTACCGGGTTTGAATCCCCTCAGGTAATGTTGAGGGGGAGTTTGTTGGTAGATGGTCAGCACTCCCCTCGGGATTCGTGACTTGGACTAACCGCCTCTCGTGGATCCATTAACTCTGGCAGTTGTATCAGGCATTAACAGGTCAATCGTTTGGTGCAACGACAATTGTGGGCCAACAATTCCAAACATCATTTCCTACATATAAATCTCAATTATATTTATACTACGTGATAACACATTTCCATTATGTTCCCTTAAAATTTATTTTTTAATTTATTTATGAATAATGGAGAAAAGAGATTTATTTAATTAGAGGTGGCTAACTAACTAAATGAAAAAGGTTAATTTAGTTCATCAGGGAATGTGATAATGTGGTATATCTAGTAGCATGAAAAGGACAATTATGGATGGGATTGGTATATAATGAGGTGGTACTCAACATACTATTAAGTAGTCAATTTTAGTTGTCTACACATAAAATTGTTGGTCTCATGGAGATTCACGGTGTTCGTTCTCCAACTTGCATTCAATAATTTATAAGTTGTGAATTATTATGATGAAAACTATGGATAAGGTGGGCCAACTAGAGACTTTAGGCTCTACAAGACCTAGGGATTAACCTTATTAATGTGAATTGCATTACAAATGTGGCATAAGGTTTATCAAATTGTAAATAAAATAAAATATTCATACATACATGGCAAGGATTATTGAAATATCACACATTCATACTGAGGTTGTTTGGGTCATTTTATTCTTCCACCACTTCATTTGAATAAGCACCTTTATGATGAATTATTTCTTCTGAATAAAAAATTTCAACATTCGCAAGGCCTTAGTGGGCCATAAATGGTTATGTGGTTGTGCAAGAGTGGCGTGACACATTAAATGTTCCTTTGGTACCATATTTAGGCATCAAATTTATGCTCCTATTTTAAAACTTGATGCCACTAGAGAGACATGTTGGACATTTTGAATAATAGTCATGGTGATTAATATATGGCCCAATGATATCATAGTATATTACATATTGACAACCAAACAATTATATACAATACTATTTCACCTTTATTTCCTATTTCACATCATGTATATAGAAGTATGACCCACATTCAAAACTCTAATGCAAAGAAAATGTATGATGTGATAATAATATGCCATATGTCTACCATGCATGTATGAATGTCTGATATACTTTTGATAAACCTTATGTCATAGTTTTTATATAGTGTGCATTTATAGGGATACACCTTAGGTCCTATAGAACTTAAAATTTAGGAGAGATTTGATTATCTCTCATTTAATGACCCATTCTCTCAATACTTTTGATCATGTAGAAATTCACAACTCAAAAATTATTAAATGAAAGCTATAGAACCAACACATAGTTAAGGTTCATCAAAGGATACCTCATTTATTGCATTCACTTAGGGAATATACTATATTTCTTATTGACAACAAGATACTTCATCCTTGTTTTCTATAAAATTTCATTTATTCCACATTGTAAATAGTTAATGGGAAATGAGTAGGATCCAAATTTGGAAGTAGATCAAGAGTTTAGAATACTAAATAAATCATATTACATATCATCTTAGAAGATTGTACCTTTGTTAAGTTTCTTAACATTTATGCTTGTATTCAATTGTAATTCAAGCTAAGGCCTTATTATAATTATAAAACATTGTGATATAATATGCTATTATATTTAAATCTACAAATCAATAAAGTTGCATGTTTTATTATGAGAAATATGTGATGTGATTATATGAACTCCATTATGTCATTTTTATGTAATTATTTTTTTGTTTATATGACTTGATAGTTCTTAATTAAACCCTCTATCCATGAATACATTAGTGATTTAGTAGGAGTGACAAGTGATACTAAGGATTTTTTTAAATAGTATGAAGAGGATGTTAGAGTAATTGGTTATTTACTTTATTAATTAAACAATATGTGTTTAATTATTTAAAGTTACTTCTTATCTCTTTTACACTTAAGCTAACTTTTGGTGCATAATAATTAATTGTTTTATTAATTATTTATGTTCAAACCTAGAGTCTTCCTTTTTTGGGTCTCTTTGACCTATTTGAGGTTGAATGCTTCTCTTTTGTAATAATCTTTTGTTTTTACATCTTGGAATATTGAGCTCCACATTTTAGAGTTTTGTTCATGGTGTTCTTGGTTGCTCCTCTTTGCTTCTCCTTGTAACAGGTATTTTTTGCTTGCAGAGATCACTGGGCTCCTATGGTGTTGTATTTGCTCAACAACAACATGGTATCAGAGCATCAGATCTGCAGCTATCTGTTCTTGTTTTGAGTTTTTTGGCATAAGGGAGCAGATCTGAGGTTTCAGAGGTTTTTTGTGTGGATCTTGGGGGGACCATTTTTTTGGAGCACTTTGGGCAAAAAAAGACCTCATAGTCGAGTCCAGAAGGCCCAAAAACCCTTATTTTCATATAAAATTTGTCCGATTTGGCTACTGTCAACTGGAAAAGCAAAAATTTTTTTGCCCAAAGGCCCCGGGCACGTTTTCTGAGGTGAAAAACGTTCAAAAAAATTTTAAAAGGATTTTTTTTCAAGTTTTGGGTTTGCCAGCTTTAAGGCCACCGCCACCTAAGGCCCATTGTTCTCTTCCGCCGCTCCCGCTGTCCTCGGCCGCAGCTATATGCGCCGGCCTTCCCCTTCGCCGTTTATCCGCCGCCCCCACACTTCCCGACCGCACCCATTGCGCCGCCACTGCTGACTGTCGCCCTCGGCCGCCGCCCCTTGACCGCCGCCCCCCGGCCGCCGCCCGCTGACCACCGACGCACCGTCGGCTCTCCCAGCCCCAGCGGTGGTCACATAGGTGACCGCGGGTCAGCCCGCTAGCCCCCTGGTCCGCCCAGGCGACCAGGGGCTTATTTTTTTTAACCCAAGGGTGCTGCAGGGGGCCTAATCGGACGTTTTTTTTCCTCTTGCACTAAATCGGGTGTAACTTGGACGTCTTAGCTCCGTTTTTCGAACCGAAATAGGCATTGGAAAGCTGGTTTTGGCGCCGATCTGATGGTGTAGGAATTTTTTCCAAATTTTACCAGTCTAGATATTATTTTTTCCAGTCAACGAGGGGTCTCTTTTCTGCACTTCCGGGGCCCTAGAAGGTGCAAACAGACTCCATTTTTCGAAAACGAATAGGCATTGGAAAGCTCTCAGCCTGCTCTTTTCAGATATGTGATTATTTTTCTTAGATCTTTAATGTACATGATAATTTGTTTTGAAGTATTTTTTTTGCTTAACGCATTGCTTCCTCTTTCTCTATTTGTACTCGGGTTTGCGTTTATTTCTTGTGGGGGGGTGTTTTTTTTCTCGCTTTCTGTCATTTATATCAGAAAACCAGAACACCAAAACTCTCCAAAAAAATCAAACTCTTCTACAACATCTGTCTATTCTGAAAGATCACATAATAATAAAAAAACACAAGCAGGTATAGGTGCAAGGTTTAATGGCAGACTCTTCAGTTGAGTTACTCACATCGCACAACTATCACACCTGGAAGTCTCGCATGACGAGGCTACTCAGGTCATGAGGGTTGTGGTCTTGTTTCGATGCGGTTCAGCCTCAATTGCAACGTCCTTTTGAGATTCTGCACCACAGGAACAAGATGGATGAAGCTATGGGTTTGCTATCCCTACATGTTTTCGACAGTCTTTTGTTTCACCTTGATGCTTTGGTCACTCCTCAAGCCATGTGGTTGAAGTTTGAGACACTTTTTGGGACTATTAATGAGTTCCGAGCATTGCAGATTGAGGCAGAGATGACTTCACTGTTACCGGAATCCTTTCCCACTATTGAGGATTTTTTGAACAAGTTCAAAACTATCCGCTCTATTTTACAGGATTGTGGAAAGGATAAGTCAGACACAGAGTGCATCTATTTGATCCTTTCGAAGCTTCGTGGTCCATTTCAGATCTTTGCTTCTACCTTCTATTCCACCATGGATGGACTGGGTACCCGTTTTACCATGCCTACCTTTGATGTGTTTTGTGAGCGTTTGTCTCGTGAGCAGTCACACCTTTCTCAGATGGATATACTCTCAGGATCAAAGGACAAGGCATTGGTTGCTCAATCATCTAAGGAGAAACAGAAGCAGAAACCGAAGCCCAAGAAAGATTTGGCAGGTAGTGAGCGTTCCTCCAAACCACCTCCTAAGTCTGATTCTAAATCATCTCCTCATCCCAAACAGGGAAAATCTTTGAAGTCTGGTGAGTCTTCCTCCAAGACTAAGCAGAGATCAGGAGACACTTGCAGCTTCTGTGGCAAGGAAGGACATCCAGTTTCCAGGTGTTGGAAACGATTAGAGGCTTTAGAGGAAGCCATGCAGCAGCATCACATCTCCTCACCTCCGTCGTCTTCTCCTTCCACAGGGAAAGGCCATGCTCTCACTGCTCGAGCATCGACCTTTGGGTCCCCTTGGATTTTAGATTCTGGTGCTTCTCACCATATGACACCCTCTCAGCAGTTGGTCACTTCTCTTGCCTCTTGTGGCACTTCACAGATTGCAGTGGGTGACTCTACACAACTTTCAGTCTTGGGCTCAGGTTCTGTCTCCTTGGATGGGGGCACTCTGCAGGATGTTCTGGTTGTTCCTGACATCTCGACGAACCTCCTGTCCATTTATCAGATTTGCCATACTGGCTCTGGTAAGACAGTTGAGTTCTCACCACATGATGTGGTTATTCGGGACCTCCATGACTCTGACATGGTTGTGGCTACTGGGAGTGTTGATACTGCATCTCGTCTTTATCGATTTGATGGATTTGAGCCTTCTGACGGTACAGGCTCATCTCTTATAGCACATGCAGATTTCGTGAGTAAGCTTTGGCATGAGCGTTTGGGCCATGTCAATTACAGATATCTTCAGTAGATGAGTACACAGGCACTTGTTCTTGGTCTTCCACAGATTTCCTGCACTGATGGTGTTTGTCATGGTTGTGTGCTTGGCAAGCATCACAGGGATCCCTTTCCAAAGGGAAGTGCCACTCGTGCTTTGGCACCCTTGGAGTTGATTCATAGTGACCTCATGTCATTTTCCACTCCTTCTTTTTCTGGGGCCAAGTATGTACTCACTTTCATTGATGACTTCTCCAAACGCACATGGGTGTACTTTCTTAAGTACAAGTCTGATGTCTTTGATTCCTTTCGTGTCTTCAAGACATTTGTAGAGAAGCAGTCTGGCCTTTCTATTCGGCGAATTTGTACAAATAATGGGGGGGAGTATGTGAATCAGGCTTTCAGAGATTTTTGCACTGAGCATGGTTTGCATCATCAGTTTACTATTCCCTACACCCCTCAACAGAATGGTGTTGCTGAGAGAAAGAACAGGACTTTACGGGAGATGGCGAATTGTATGATTCAGTCCAGGTCCATGGATCAATCCTTTTGGGCTGAGGCAGTTAATTGCGCCAACTATATTCAAAATCGGATGCCTCACAAGGCGATTCGACATATGACTCCTGAGGAGGCTTGGTCTCATGACAAGCCCGATATTTCATCATTTCGAGTATTTGGTAGTGCAGCATGGGCATTTATTCCTGATGCTCAAAGGAGAGCCATGGAGCGGAAGAGTCGACCCCTCATTTTTGTCGGCTACTGTGAGGATGTTAAGGCGTACAGGTTGTTTGATCCTGATTCCAGAGAGGTCTTGTTTCGACGGGATGTCCAGTTTGATGAGCGCCTTCCCACAGTGGATACCTTGTCTCCAGTGTCTACTTCACTACCTACTCCTCCTACTGCAGCTCTTCCAGATTATGTTGAGGGTGATTCTGATTCTTGATGATGATGATCCCCCATCTCCACCTCCTCTTGCTCCCCCTCCGATGCCCAAATGGGCTCGCCTTACTGTTGAGGCAGCAGGATCTATGGCAGGTGATCCTTTAGACACTCGTCGCACTCGTTCTCATACTGCGGGCTCAAGTCTTTTGAGTCATGCTCTTTCAGAGGATCCTCAGAGGTTTTCAGAGGCGACAGGTCACCCTGAGTGGGATAGTGCTATGGAGGAGGAGTATTCTTCTTTGATGCGGAATTGTACTTGGGATCTCTGTCCTCTTCCTAAGGGCAGAAAGATGGTTCGGTGCAGATGGTTGTATCGCACCAAGTATGCTGCTGATGGTTCTATTGATAAGTACAAAGCCCGTCTTGTTGCGAAGGGTTTCTCACAGATTGAGGGTATTGATTACTCTGAGACGTTTGCACCTGTTGCCAAGATGAATTCTATTCGCTTTGTACTCTCACTTGCAGCTTCTAGGGGATGGCCCATTTTTCAGATGGATGTCAAGTGTGCGTTCTTGCATGGTGACCTACAGGAGGAGATCTATATGGAGCAGCCTCAAGGATTTGTGCAGGATGCTTCTTTGGTTTGCCGGCTTCAGCGTTCATTGTATGGTCTCAAACAGGCCCCTCGGGCTTGGTATGAGAAGATGGACTCCTTCTTGCTCTCCACTGGTTTCACACGCTGTCATTCTGATCCCACCGTCTATATTCAGCATCTTGCGGGTGAGATCCTGACTCTTGTGCTATATGTTGATGATCTCCTCATCACAGGTAGCTCATCCTCTATGATTCAGCATGCTCAGCACGCCTTGATGGAGCAGTTTGAGATGACCGATCTCGGTCTTCTACACTATTTTCTTGGTCTTCAGGTGATTCAGTCTTCTGATGGGATCTACATTTACCAGCAGAAGTATGCTCTTGATATGCTTCAGCGCTTTGGCATGCTTGATTGCAAGCCTGCCCCCACACCTTTTCAGTCAGGGGTTGTTTTGACTTCTACTTGCCCCACTCCTTTAGTGGATTCTACACTTTACAGGCAGTTGGTTGGCAGTCTGTTGTACCTGACTCACACTCGTCCTGATATTTCCTTTGCGGTTGGCCTTGTCTCTCGATTCTCCCATGATCCTCATGAGAGTCATTGGCAAGCTGCCAAACGTATTTTGAGGTACATTCAGGGCACCATTTCTTATGGCATTCACTACACATCAGGGGATCCTCACATTGTTGGCTACACTGACTCAGACTGGGCTGGTGATGTCAACGATCGATTGAAAGTCTACTTCTGGCTTTGTTTTCTGTCTTGGCTCTGGTCCTATCACATGGTCTTGCAAGAAGCAAACTGCTCATGCATTATCATCTACAGAGGCTGAGTACCGCGCTGCTGTGCTCGCTAGTCAGGAGATTTTATGGCTTCGACAGTTGATGACTGAGTTTGGTTTTCCTCCTGATAGTCCCACTATTCTTTGGTGTGACAATCAGAGTGCTATACACATTTCTCGCAACCCGGTGGAGCATTAGCGGATGAAGCACATTGAGCTTCATATGCATTTCATCCGACAGTTGATTCAGGATGGTTCTCTCCTCTTGGAGTATATTCCCACTGCCGAGCAAGTTGCCGACATCTTCACGAAGCCTTTTGCATCACCACGCTATCTTCAGTTACGCTCTATGCTTGGGGTGAAGGAAGTTGTCCTTGGGGGGTCTTTATGAGGCCCTCCTTCCTTCATGTTTCTTTTAGCATGTTCTTCTATCTCTTTTTGGAGAGGAGTTTTTCCCACTGGGTTTTCTCTTTTTCTCCGTTTCATAGAGATTTCCTTGTATTTGGGTACCTGATCTGGCCTTGTTGCCGAGACCCATTGCTTTTTCTTTCAGTAGCTTCTTCTAGGTTTTAGCTTCTCCCTAAGTCTAGCTTAAGGGGGGTGTTAGAGTAATTGGTTATTTACTTTATTAATTAAACAATATGTGTTTAATTATTTAAAGTTACCTCTTATCTCTTTTACACTTAAGCTAACTTTTGGTGCATAATAATTAATTATTTATGTTCAAACCTAGAGTCTTCCTTTTTTGGGTCTCTTTGACCTATTTGAGGTTGAATGCTTCTCTTTTGTAATAATCTTTTGCTTTTACATCTTGGAATATTGAGTTCCACATTTTAGAGTTTTGTTCATGGTGTTCTTGGTTGCTCCTCTTTGCTTCTCCTTGTAATAGGTATTTTTTGCTTGCAGAGATCACTGGGCTCCTATGGTGTTGTATTTGCTCAACACCAACAGAGGAAACTTTATAGATTGGCAAGTTAATAGAGGAAGGAAACATTTATATTTATGTTAGATATTATGTTTCTCAAGTGTATCTAAACCCTTAAATTCATTTTCTACATCAAGAACCAATGAGTTGTAGTTGTAGACACTGAAAAATGTCTCAATTTTGCAAGTAACATTTTATCATTAATTCGCCTTCATTCTTGCATCATTAAATAATTTTAATTATTTCATAAAGTCACATTCTCCTATTAATTAAATATTTTTTAATTATTTAATTAATTCACTCTATTTTTATTCTTCTTTTGATTAATTTAAATAAATGTCAATTTATTTAAATTGTGTCACTAATTTCCCTTTTTCCGTCTATAATTAAATAAATTCTTATTTATTTAATTATTCACTCCCATTTTCTTCTATAATTAAATAATATTTTTTATTATTTAATTATTCATTATCTTTTTCCCTTCATAATTAAATAAATCCTTATTTATTTAATTATTTATCATTTACCTTCCTCTATAATTAAATAATTTTTTCTAGTTATTTAATTATTTATCATTTTCCCTCCATATTTTATTAAATAATTAAATAATTATTTTTAATTATTTAATTATTCTTTTTCCTCTCCTAAATTAGATAATTGTTGTCATTATTTAATTTATTTCTTCTTAGCCAAGCCCTAAATCTCAACTAATTTCTTGAGTTTTGGTCCATCCTCCCCATCCTTATCTCTTTACTTCTAAAATAATCTCATCCATTGATCATCATACCTCATCATTTAATCCTCTCCCTTCATTTGAATTGAGATTTCTATAAAAACAAACCATCACCTTCATTCCAAACTTAACTGCAATCTTCAATATTTTGCTATCATATCACTCATATTATCTATCTTGAGATCTAACTATTTTGCATCAATATCAAGCTTATCATATAAATTGCATACTACAAATTTGAGAACAAACAAAGCAAAATGGAGAAGAGAAATGGAGATAAATAAACTTTGGCATAGGAATTGAGGTTTATTGCTTTATTATTGGATTTCTATTATCATTTGTGCTTCATTGTTAGATTAGGGTCTTTATGGCTTGAATTAGGTAGTTTTGTGGTTGCTATTATTGATTCATGCTTTTCCCCCAAATTTTCCCTAATCTACATTTGGTGAACCTAATGTTAACTAACTGAATTTTGTGAAATTTTTGAATTTCAAGTGTGCAACACAAGCTTCATTCACAGTGACACAATTGAGCCTTGAAATTCCACAATTGTTTTATGGCATGACACATGCGAGGTCTATGACACCACATTTGTCGCCCAAAACGATGCATCCAACTGTTATCTTAAAAATCTCAAAATCATTCAATCATTATTTTTCAAATCATTTTATTAGCTTCTGGTTATTTTCCTAACATTCTAATAGTCTCCTTACATCACTTGCATCATTTTGTTGTTTTTGTTAGATCTGTGTGTTTTATAGCCATAGGTTTATGCACTATAATGTTGCTCTGGAACGTCGCCATCATATTTTTTTCCATAGTCACCATTCCCAACACTACAATTGCCATTTTGTAATCAACATCTATTTCATCCTATGATGCATTAGAACATCACATTTGAGCCTCTATGCGTCACATCTGACTGTCAAGCAAAAAGAGGGTATAACATTGAGTTTTTCACTTTTTCACTTTTTGCATTCATTAGGATAGAGCTTTTTGGTTAATGATATCTAATTTTCATGTTGTGGAAATCAATGGGAGAATAATTTTTTATCTAAAACTACTAATCCAATTTCTTGGAGGGTTCCATTGTGTGTTTGTGATTTCTAAATTAGGAACATTTGAAATTGGTTCTTAAAAAGAACAAGTGTCTTTCGTGTTTTGTGCACTTGCACACATGTGCTATTATCAAAAGTGTGTTTAGATAAAGTATCCTCTCCCCTTGCGCTACGTGTGACTCCTGGGTGATGAGAAAGAGCAATACACAAGCTTTATTTTTTATTATTTTTGAGTAGGGTGGGCCTACCAGTGGAGTTTCACCCTTGGGAATGACCCCTAGCGTATATACCTCCAATACACTATATAAAAGTGCAAAAAAAAGATGAGCATAATCCATTTGAGTCCTAGGGGGTGGAACTTCCTATCCCAGGTGATTCCAGATGGGGGTTAAAGACTTTTGTCTTCCATTGCTACTGGGGCATGGTGTTCTTTGGAGTTCACATGAGAGTAAGAACCATTTTTTTAGAAGCCTAAGACCTTTTTGGTCATTTTCTATTATGGTGCAAGGGATGTGGATCGTACCTTGAAGTTACTTACCACATCCAATTCTTGGTTGAGGTGACACAATTTCTTATTTCAATTTCATCCTTTCAAGGTGAGAGGTGCTAAGGTGGTACATGACTTTGGCATACTATAGTTACCCACTCCTTTTTCTCAGATTTAACACCACCAAAAAGGTGAGGTAAGCCCACTTTAGTAGATAACCCTATTACTACTAGCTAGGTTGTTCTTGCTTATATTATTTTTGAACCAAGGCGTAGCGAGTTTTATGGAAGAAAACTTTCAAAATACTTGCTTACCAAGAAGTCAAAGAGTCAAAATCAACCAAATCTATTTTCAAAGTGTTTTTTGTGTTTTATAATCAAATCTAGAAATTTCCTAAACCAAAAAACCATTTAGAAAACATCAAATTGAGACCAAAAACCAAAACACTGCAACTATTAACCAAAACACCGAAACTGTTAGATAATACACCGTAATTGTTAGTTGAAATGCTACATCTATTAGAAACCTTGGGAAGCTAGAAACTCACATTTGTCTATGCACCACAATTGACCGATACTAAGCCACAATTGACTAGTCCTACATCACATATGTGGCATCGTGCACCGCATCTATTTTTTTTAATTTTTTTGGGGAAATACCTATGTATCTATCTTTCAATTTCTTTCCAAATAGTGACTGTACACTCAAACCTAATACTTTTTTAGTTTATTCATTCCTTCCATTGCATTTTACCATTTTCCTTAGCTTCCATCTCCTAATTTTCATTTGTCATTTTAGCTTATCCATCACCATCTTTGAGTCTTGAGATTAAGAGGCTTATCAAACCATTGATCAGACCATAGTCACATATTTAAGTGTATTGACCATATCACATCTTATCTATCTTATCCTTAGGTTTGGCCTAAAACTCATGTGTCTAGTTTAGGTTCACCTTTTATCTAATCATCATCATAATCTTGGTTCTATACTCTTGAGGTCTTGGAATTTAGATTTGTTACCTTGGTTTATCATGGTTTTCCTAGCATCCCCTTTTTAAGGTTCAAAGTTGTATATCCAAACTCCAACTTAGCATAGTCATAGTTCCATTACCATTTTGCATCACAAGTTGTCATAGTTACATTACCATCTTCCATCCTTATATCCAAAAATCTAAAAAAAAATATTATAGTGTCATTACCATCTTTCATCTTCATCCCTAGTTGCATTCATCCTAAAATTCTCAAAATCCAAAGTTTACAAGTCTTATATGGTATTTACCAGGTCACAAAGAAAATGAAAAGATATGGATTCCAAAAATGACCCCAACTTTAATCCTACTAGAACCATAAACTTTGGGTCATCCTCAAACCAACTACAAGAATCATAACCTAAAATTCTAAATCAATTTTCCAATATTATGTTACATGAGGTTAAACAACGTCTAACCCCAGAAGAGGTTGAAAAGACTTCCCAAGATCCTAAGATATTGTGCATCATAGAGGAGCATGTCAAAGCAGATCTTGATAAATACATTTTAGCAATTACTTAAAGTGGTGCAAAACTCCCTACTAGTTTTGATACTTTCACAATTATAGATGGGAGAACACAAACACAAACTCAATTTCAAGGTCACAACACATTTTCACAAGGTCATCCCATGTCACAACAAATGCACACTATTATGCCACTTGGGGTAACTACACATAACATGACAACTACAAACATACCCCCTATTACAACATTTGGGATAAAAATAACAAATCCAAAATCTCAAGGACCATTTCCCACATTTTCCAATCCATTTGCTATGGAATTTAACACTATGGGTGCATAATTTTTAAATCCATTTTCCACCTCATCCTCTCAAAATGTGCCACCATCAACCAACATCATGGGTAAAAATATCATGAATCAAATCCCACCAAACAAAACATGAAGGATTCAAATTTCCACACCAAGAAAAGAACCCCAAATGATTAACACTATACCAAAAACAAGCATGTCTTTTGGATCAAATTTGAACACCAATCCACCTCCACCTCAACATAACATCAATACAAACCCCAAATTCACACTACAATACCAAAAAATGAGTCAAAATATACCTCAACACCACACCGATACCAATAACATGTTCACCTCCCACTTCCAACAAAGCAATCAAAATCCTTCACAACAAAACATCAACCTAAATCCAACATTCAAATCACGCTTCCAACAAACCAACTAAAACCCACTTTAACATCATGCTACGCCTACACCCAATTTCCAAAACAAAAACCCATTTCCATCATATATCACATTCGACCCAAACACCAATCTATCCACTCCAAATGTTGGCTATCAAAGTGCACCTTCACTTACAACACACATGGGACATCAATACACCAATGTGGTTGCAAATGCAATATACACATCACTATCACCCATGGATACATTGACACAACAAATGAAAGCATTACAATGAAAAGTATTCAATATGCAAGTGAGTGGGACAAAGAAAATTTATTCTATGGAGGAACTATGTCCTTATCCCTTTGATTGAAGCATATACATGCCACATTTCCCTCAACATTTCAACGCTCCAAACTTCAAAAAATATAAGGGAAAGGGAGATACAGTAGAATATGTGAGAGAATTTCATATTGTGTGCATGGAAATCACTTTTAAACATATGTACTTAATGCAATTATTCCCATGTATGCTTTTGGGGCAAGCTCTAGAGTGGTTTGCACATCTACCTCTTGGGATAAGAACATGGAATGAACTAGCCGATAAGTTTTTTGCACACTTCTCCTACAATATTGAAAGTGACATCACTCTTGCAAATTTACCTACAACCAAACAAAAAGAGGGAGAAAAATTCACATCTTTCCTCTAGAGGTAGAGAAGTATGGCTAGCAAATGTCCATGTGATATCCTTGAGAAACAATTGGTACACATGTTTGTGGAGAATGTAAACAAGGAACTAATGTATCAACTACAAATCCATTGCTGCAATAATTTTGAAGAGGTTGTTGAGAAAGGTGTCTCCATTGAGAGGGAACGTTTTGCATAATGATTAATCAAAATCTTCAAAGAAAACCAAAATAATCACAATGACAAAAACAAATTTTGATCCCAAAACAAGAATGTACTAATGATGGGGTAGTTGATGCTAAAGTGGTTAATAAAGTTCACCCCAGCATTCATCTTAAAGGTATTTCCACATCAATAACTCAACCAACAAGTCAAAACAAATCCACAAACATTGTCCAAAAAAATTAGCAACAATGAGGTCCCCCACGAACAAACATACCAAAACAAAAATATACACACCCCTAGGGCAATCCATTGAATCAGTTTTGAAGAAGCTATTGCAATCAAATTTCATTCAACTCCTAGAAATCATACACTATGAACCAAGACTTTTCAAACCAAATTGGTGGAATGATAATGATGTTTGTGAATAGCATCGTACAAAAGGACATAAGACATCGTCATGTTGGAAACTTAAGGATACTATCCAAGATCTAATTGACCAAGGTGATATATCTATAGATAATTCACAAGTAAAGATGAATGTTGACTATACCATTTCAAAAATCCCCTCTAAGACCATGGGTTGGGAAAAACCTCTTGTTCAGGGACTAATACAGGTAACCAAGCTAATTATACTAGTGTCTCATATGAGTACACTATTAATAACATTTGAGCTTTTGGAAATAATGTCTCTACCATTACCATTAAGAAAAATCCAAAATGTGTTGTCACAACCCAAAGATCTAAAGTAGTCTTGCAAGCGGCCACCTCTAATCCACAACCAAAAACTCAATACAACCTCCTAGACTATCTAGGGAAGACTCCCACACATATATCCATTCTTGAGTTGCTCCGTATATCTCCTAAGCATAAACCCATTTTTGAAAAATCTTTGCAAGATAATTTTTTCCCCATCGACCTAAATGTTAGTCAATTTTAGGGCATGGTAGGGTACTTGGCTACCATCCATCATGATAAATTTTGCGAACATGATCTCCCTACTCAAATAGCAAACCATAATGATCCATTACACCTTGGGGTTTACATTAACAAACACAAAATCAGACGTATCTTGGTAGACAGTGGAGTGGGTTTGAACATACTCACTCTAAAATTGGTCACAACATTGGGATTATTTGAAGCATGTATAGACATATCAAAGAAAATTATCATAAGGGCTTATGATTATGCCAAAATTCCTCCAAAGGTGTAATTACACTTCTTGTGAGAGTTGGACCAACTATTCAAAATACAATAGTTCAAGTCTTGGATTTGGAACTACCATATAAACTTCTCATTGGTCGCCTGTGGATTCATGCCATGAAGGCCATTCCTTCCACCTACCATTAATGCCTCAAGTTTCACCATAACAACACCAAAATCACCATACTAGGTGATGTCAACCCCTTTCAGTACTGTAGTAATATGAAGGGAACCTTTGAACATCAAGTGCCTAACAATGAGGAAGCCTCTCCATCAACTACATTGCATTACATTGACCCCTCTTCATTAATTAGATCTTCTAATTCATCTACTTCCATTCCGACAGGCGAAGTCTACATCTAGGACTAAGGACATGGAGAATATAACATTCAGAGTTCATTTTGCATTGGCCAATTACCTACATCACTGAAATATCATGGGAAACACCATCTTAACTAGAAGGAACCTAAGGTTGTCATCCATAATCCTCCCACTAATTTCACTAAGTGGGGCGAGCTAAGTAAAGAGACTATAGGTGAGGATATCTTTACATGGATCTATAATGATGAAGAAGACATTGAGCACATATAGATAGTGGTTGAGCAATATGGAAAAGGGTTTGAGATCTTGAAATGAAAAGGTTATGATGGGCATAGTGGTCTTTGATAACATAAGAATGGAATTAAAAAGCCTCTACTGCCTCCTAACTTACCAAACAATAAAGGGTTAGAGTACACAACATTTAAAGTGAGTCCTCCTCATACTAGGCTACCCTCAGATAAAAATGTTATCACTTCTAATGACGCCAAGACATCTAAGGATTACCATACCAAAATAGGCTCCAATAAATGGGAATGGGGTTATGAAAAATACTCTAGTGACTATGACCTATGTGAAACCTTTCATGAGCCTAAACAATGCCCTTCTCAAACCAAATATACCAATCACCAAGCTTGGATTGAGACCTTTCCAGATCCTAACGATACATCTATATTTACCATATTTTCCCTATCCTTGATCTATAATGATATCAATGGTGACTTACCTATATTCTACCCACAATTCATAGATTGGGATCAACAAGGACCTCCAAGCTTAGACATATTCAAGAATGATGAAGCAATGGCCAAGTTTATGGGAATAAACAACATGTCAAAGGGCTATGACTACAATCTTTCACAACTACATGCATACACTCATGGAAGACTATGTTGATGACTTGTTAGCCAAATCACTATCAAAAAACAATTATTTAGTAGTGTTAGTGTAAGAGAGGGAGACCAACCACGTCAAGGCTCCAAGTCACAGAGAGCCAAGAGCAAAGGGCTACCCTAACTTCACTCTAAAGAATGTGTTCAGGTGAGGATCAAGAATGAAGAGCACTATGGCATGCTCTTGTCACTCTACATACCCAAGTTTTAGGTTTGGGCTAGGTGAAATGGTTTTCAGAGTCAATACTGCACCTCAAACAACTCTCTATCCAAGGACGATAGTGCAGCTATGGGATGACAATGTGGAGCACTTTTGCCTCTCTATCACGCTAATGTCTAAAAAATAGAAAGTGCAATAAAGACTAGCTAAAAATGTACTAACAACCTAGCTAGTTGGTTTAGGTGGAAAAAAAGAATGAGGAAATGCAAAAAGTAAAGATGAATATGATAAAGCAAATAAATAAGAGAAAGGGTGATGAAAACAATCTCACAAAAGTGCCAGCTTGCTAGCTAGCTCCAAATGCACGTCCACCTACACACAAGAAAGAGGGAAAAAATTTGGGGCTATATAGGGGTCTACCTCAGTCAAACCCTTGTTTTGGTGTTTCCACCTCCAAAGATAGCCAAAAATCAATAGAGTAGAATATGCGATAAAGGAAAGAAAAGGAAGAAAAGAACACTACAAACAATATTATGCTACTCAATCAAATCACAAAAGAGAGGAGTGAAGCATTGCCACCTCCACCCAAAAGCTCACTAGTTAAGGGAAGGAGAAAGGAAGCTAAAAACTTGGAAAAGTAACCACTACCACAACCATGGTGAAGGGAGGTCTCACAAGACTCCAAGCTCGCAATGTATATTATGGACCCACACTTGCAATGTGGAGTTGCTGGAGTGTTGTTATTGTTGTAATGTTCACAATGAAATGCTAGAATGTTGGAGAATGTGAAGAAATCTCAAGAAATATGCTAGAGGATGAAATGAAGTAAAAGTGAATGAATTTGAAGGAAGAATGAGGAAGAATCTGCCATTTCTGGGTTGGTTGGTCAAAGGGGGATGTTACAATTCAGCCCCAATCAGGTGTGTAACACCTCTTCCAGCTTTAGATGTAGGAATCTATCAAGGACAATAGCACGCCACACAGATGTCTGTGTACTGTGCATGTGTCCCCAATAAATATTCTCTCACCAAAACATAAGATAAATTCCAAGCGGATGGAAGGCAAGTATGTGATGTGGAATTTTTCCTTCAGATTTTATTTTCTAAGGTGAGGGTATGTGAAAGGGGAATTTTCTTAAGGGGTGGAAATTTTTTCCTATACATTTTGACCCCACTTTAGCGAGAAAAAATACTGATGAGAGCTTGATATCAAAGAGTTAGAAGAGATAGAAATGTATACCTCAATTGTCGAGGAAGGAGACCATGTTCTGGTGAACTCAAAAGCACATGGCAGGTGAAAGATTCCATAGGTACTCTCCCTGGAGAGTTTCAAACAAAAGGACTCTATAGCTTTGTGGAACTACGAAGTTGCACAAAGTACACTGAAGGCCCTCAAACCAATGATGGAAAAATCTCATAGGCCTGCAGACCTGCAAGGAGGAAACCCCCAAGTTCTCTCTCATGAACGAAGCCCTAAGAAGTAAGCACCTTATAGGCCCATAGACCTGCAAGGAGGCATCCCCCAAGTTCTCTCTCTTGAGGAAAACCCGATGAAGTAAGTGTCTTATAGGCCTATAGACCTACAAGAAGGAATCCCCCAAGTTCTCTCTCATGAGGGAAACCCAATGAAAGGGGACTCCATAGAGTTGGATTGGAAAATGGCTTTTTAGGCGCACCTACAAAGTGACATGTTAATCCATAGATAAAACATGTCCAAAAAAAAGGAAGCCACATAGGCAAACAAGCAGATAATTACACATACCGTCGACAAATTATAATTTTTTCAAAGGGGTCCCTCGGGAACCATTAGAAAGAAAATGTGTCCACACAAGGGACGCGCTATTTGAAAGTGTAAAAGAGATGTTTTTTCTCAAACCAATTCATCATCAAGGAATCCTTTCGAAAGATGTTCACTTCATCAAGGAATTCAAAAGGAAGAAAATACCCCCTTGTGAGGGGAAGGTCAAGGCTTCTCCTGCACGAAAAGGCTACTCCCAACTTGGAGGAATGTTTTCAAGTTCTTTCTTTACGAACCTATGATGAAGGAAACACTTTTTGTTAGGGGTCCAAATCGAGAATGCGATTTTCAAAAAAAAGTTTGCGAAGATTTTTGAGAAAATATTCATTGGGAACGAATGCATTTTTTGGAAATCAAAATATCATAGAAATGGAGTTGTCACACATTAGATGGAAAACTCAAGCAAAGAAGAGAGAGATAAGAAAAGAGTGAAAGAGAAACAATATCACAAACAAGGGATACCAGGGGATTTGGTTTCATGGGGTCAAATCTTGTCATGCTTTTATAAATAATAGATAACCATGGTGCAAGGAAAAAGATCATCAATCCCCACTAGATCAAGAGGAATGCATGGAAGACAAAGTAAAAACAAAAAATAATCAGGTCAACATGGAAGAGGAGCCTAAATTCCCCCAATGCTTTACATCGTCCCCAATTTTTTGAAAGTCAAAACACATAACAGAGGAAGAATGATGATTGTTGCCTTATATTTTTGCCTTATGTCATCAAAGTCATCCAACAAACCTTTAAGCGGCCTAGTCTTACTTAGGAGGAATTTTTTGTGAACTTTCAAACTTAGGCAGTGTTTTGTATAGTTTTTTGAACCCCCCGCTCGACTGCTTAGACTCATATTTTATCACTTTTCTGTGTTCTCTACCCGGGTGGTGTTTTGTGTTATTTTTTCAAAGGAGGCACTGGCCCCCCTAGTGGCTATTGAATTACTCCAAGACAAAGGTGAGATGAAGGATGATATTGACACCAAGAGTCTGATAGACTATTTCTAGAAAATGGTTAAATAAATGCTTAATTCACCTTCACTCAACATCGATCACCTGTAGAAGCTTAGCGAATTACACTTGGTCACTTCTCAAGCAATCGATCTCATGGAAGTTTTTGAATGCCGCATGGAAGTAGATAAAGATAACCATCTTACATGGAAGGTGAGGATGGAAAATGTGGCCATTCCTCAACATAAGGACTTGTTGCACATCCTGAAAGATTTCCAGGCCTGGCGAAAGAAACCGTTGGTGTCCCCAAAAGTTGTAAATGAAACAACGCCATCGTGATGGCTCAATTTTCTTTTCTTTGCTATTTGTCTTTTCATCTTTGATCAACTATCGACATGAAAAAAGGTAGTTACTCACATGCCTATTTAATTTTATCTATTTTTCATATGCTCTCTCTCTAGACACTTGATACTATTCAGTACAATATTTTGCTATGAATGGAATTATTGTTTGTCTGTGTGCATTCAGTCATGGAGTTAATTTGAGTTCTTGAATTTCTATGTTTGAGAACATCTTGATGCAATAGCTTATCTTTGTGTAAGTGATGCAATTTTCTTCATAGTTGATTTCATTCCTCAAATGGTATTGGATACATGCTTTGTTTTTGGATAGTTAAATTGAATTGGTCTTTGTGACGATAATTATTGCTTGTTGAATCTCGCACCTGATATTTGGGAGTTTTTTTGATATTGGGTATACCTTTTATACTTTCTAGTTAAAAGCATACATGATATTTAGTTTTAGTATTTAATTCATTGAAAATTTTGTGAGGGATTTGTACCTCGATAAAATTTAGAGCATATTAGTTTTTGTTTAAAGGTTGATATTCAGAGCTATTTGGTTAATTCTAGCTCCTCTCGGGCATAAGATTGTCATATCTTAAGGTGCCCAATCTTTTAGCCAATAATGATACAAATAGAAGAAGGTTTACAACACAAAATCACTCCTGTATCAAAGTACCAACAAGGGTTCCAAGGGTCATCCAATAACACATAACACATGTGTGGGGGAACACATCACAACAAACACATACCTAATCTAAAGATAAAGAAGAGACCTCCCCCTAACACTCATCAACCAAGAGGTCATCTGCTTCCCAATCTAGATCATTGTAAGGGGAAGGTGGATGAGCCTGTAGTGGTGCAATATTAAGGGGAGGAGCTTCAGACCCTCCCACAACAAGGGCTAAGGAAGAAGCCCCCACAAGGTCTTCTTCACTCGGCTCTTGTGGAGCTATGGTCAATGATTTCATAAGGATCGCTGAAAAGGCCAAAACTTCATCGAGAGAGTTGTACATGCACTTTATAGGAGTGCCATGTTGTATCTCAATGGACGGGGATGATGACACCTAAGATTCATTGCTTGGCTCACTGAGCGATTCAAGAGTGGTGAAAAACTCAGGGGAGGCCAAAAATTGCTTCATCACCAAAATAGAACAAGCTAGCACCAAACCACCTTTTGGAGAAGGTGAGCTCCTCTTACGCCCTCCATTGCTGTAAGGGAAAAACTCCATCTTTTACTTCATTAGGGGATGTGAACTCCCCACGGATGAGGCAAGAGGAATAGAGGAGGAGGAGGAGAAAACTACAACAAACACCACCGAGGTATTCGACATGTCCACAAGTTTAGGAAATGGTGGGATATCTAGGAGGGGCATCAACAAGGGTGTCTCAATTGAAGGAGCGATGAATAGCTGCACCCTTTTGGGGTTAGTCACACTCACACTCACAGTAGGAGCCAAAAGTGATACTGAGCTAGATTGAATGGAAGAAAAGGGGTGGAGAGAGGAGGAAACATCAGGAGGCACTAAAGCAAGGGTGATAATCTCCTCTTCCTTCTTCTACAAAGTGGCCTACTCAACCACTAGATCCTTTCACCGGTGCTTGCACTTACGTGCAAGGCAGTTTCTATGATTGTTCGAGCTAGAGGCTAGGAGCTGCAAAGGGATGAAAGGATCCTGCTTAGCCATAAGAGTGTCCATCACAACTGTTTTTGATGGAGGGACAAAATCCTGAACGAGAGCAGGAGGAAGAGGTTGAGAAATAGCAGGGGGAGTCAGTTCTAATGCCTCGATGGTGGACCTCTTCTCGTTTCTTTCTTTTGGGGCAAAAGCGTTAGGAGGCTATGGAGGTTGAGACATAGAGTATTCCTTGTGGGGACCCTTCCTTCTACCATATAGGTAGGGCTAGGGTCTAGGAGGTGTAGTAGGAAGATCAGATATCTGGATCTTGGGTTTTCACCAAGCTAGTACCATAAGAATCCTTAGATAGAAGCCAAGAGTATTCATCCAAAAATATTCTTCGAAAAGAGGAGCGGAAGAGGCACCCCCAGGATGGGTGGGCTTCTCCTTTCCCTTTCAAGAAGAAGGGGTAGCTTGTTACTGCACAATCAGAAGGGTCAAATTTGGTTGTCCCTTTCCCCCGGTCTTATACTTCACATAACTTTTGTAAAGTAGGTTTGTTCTTGGGGGAAGCAGATTAGCTGGGGCGGGCCAAAAATGATCTAATGAGTAGCCCCCATGAGTTACCAATGGTGGTTATCCAGTGTCATTCACTACGTGCACAACACCTTCATGGGATAATTTCAAGCACTTATGAATGATGGAAGTGATTATGTTCATGGAAGCTAGCCAAGGTATGCCTAACTTCAGTATGAACAAGTCTGATTCTGGAACACATCGAAGGTTGTGTCTATGGTCCTAGGTACAATTAGGATGAACAGAGTTATCGAGCCATATGGCTTGAGAGAAAGACCATCATATAGATGATGGAATTTTTTTCTTTGTACTCCTTCCTTTTTAATGAATTCAATCACCACATCTCCTCTATAATAAAATTCACTCAGCTCGTAGGGTCGACTAGGACCCCTATCACAATGTTCCCATTGAGATGAGTAGCAATGTAGAGGGGAGAGGGCTTGTTGTTCAAGGGCATCTCCTGCAAAGTTAATGTCATGTTCGACAAGTTGGTCACAGGCTATGTGGGAGGAGTAACTGTGGCCATATTAACATACACCTTGGGATGAGTGGTAGAATCAAAGGGACCAATAATTAAGTTAGCAGAATGGGTCAGAAAAGGGTTTGTGTATATCTACAACTCACTATTTGATTTCATAGCTGATTTGTTCATATTTTGTTTATTCCCATCAAGATGAATAGTACCATCCTCAATGCAGTCCTATATCTCGTGATGTAGGTGCATACAACGTTTGGTATCATGTCTTTTGACTCGATGGTATTGACAAAAGGTATTTAAATTGTACCAATTAGGGTAAGGTTCCTTGAGAGGTTTGGGGTTCTCCAAGGTTATGATCTTATCCTTCAACAACTTATGCAATATGGAAGAATAAGATTCTGCTAACTTTGTGAACTTTCTGTTGCATTTGAGGCCATTATCATACATCGTGGCTACTACATTCGCAACAACCTTGCCTTTTCTCAAGATCAATACAATGGAATTTCCTTATGAACGAGAGTGTGAGGAGGATCCCCCAAATTGAACTACCATTTTCTATTACTCTCATAGAACCACACATAGATGCATGAAAGAAGGATACTTCATAAGGGTAAACTTTCCTTGCCAAGGTCTCAACAGGTTCCTTATGAATACCTTCGGCATGTCAAAATTGGGAAGCGGGTATGAGATCTGTAAAAAGAGCACTTGATACCACACTATGAAATTAGTTATCTTCTTATTATCCCCTTGCTTACATTGGACAAGATCCAAAAAGGTCATCTTTGGTCTGATGTTGGCTTGGAACTAATGGGAAACTGATTTACAAGTTTGTCAAATGAGAAGATATAATTATCGAGTAAGGAACAACACCATTCAAGTGTTGTATCCTTAAGAGATTGAGGAAATAATTTTTCCATCAATTCATCATGATGGAAGAAATCTGTACACATAGAATTAAAGGCAGGCAAGTGTGTTTGCAGGTCCCCCTTACCACCATAGTTTTCAAACTTGGGAATTTCCATTCCTTGTGGGAAGGGAGTGCTCAAGATTGTTACCAACAATGGACTATGTCCGAAAGAAGGGATGAAAGATAGGTTGGGTAGAGGCCTGGGAAAGACTTGCCAGCTGGTTCTACATGTGACCCATGTTCTAAATCAATGCATTAAAAATAGGGTTATTAGATGGCAAAGGACCAGTGGAGCCTCCAAGACAATCACTACCAGTACCACCTCCAGGGGTACCTTTGGGACCACCTCTAAGACCACCGCTATGACCTCTGCTGGAGCCATGACCACCGGTAGGGCCTCCATCGAAACCACCTCCACTACTAAGACCACCTCCATGACTTTCACCAAGGCCACCTCCACCAGTGCCATCTCCACTACCAAAGCCACCACCACTCATTCCACCCAAGCCTCTACCACTAGGGGTAGTAGGAGGAGTGAAACTAAACCCAAGGGGTGTTTTTTTCACCTTGATGGTGCGAGGCTCCTAAGGAGCAGAAGAGATACTGATCGCGGGCCCTAATCCGATCATGCACATGGATGTAGTGGGCATCAAAACACTTAATTTTCTTTCATAAGTACCAAGCACTTCTCCTCGGGTGGTACCTGATCTAGGCCTATATGAAGGGACATAAGCTTCAGTCAGATTGATGAGGCCATGTAGAAATTATATGTTTGTTTGATCTTTCCCTAGAAACTGTCTCACCTCACTTGCAAGCCTAGCAACTCTCGCCATGTTTAGTGCTTTTTCTAAATGGTTTATAAGGTCTAGCAATTTGTTATCTAATGCCATGAGAATTTCTACATGAACATGCAAAACATCATCCTCATCTATGGATGAAGGAATATGGGATATTGGAGGAGTAGGCACATGAGTGGTCTCCTCCATAAAACCCATCGTGTTAGCATAGTTCATAGGAAAGCCAATAATAAACTCATTAGTTAAAGCATTGGGAAAACTAGAGGTGAAACTAGAGGTGAACTTCATCTTCTCCATCAGAAGGTGTCACATACTTCTCCTAACAATGTACCCATAAGTCATGGATTGGGTTGTGTTTCTCATAAACGTTCACAACACTCAGGGTTACAACAATCACAAGGTACATGGGAAAAGTCTCAACAACGATGAATGAACAAAAGTTGCTTCACGTCGGTTTCACAAAAAATGTAAGAGAGGGGGACCAACCACATCAAGGCTCCAATTCATAGAGAGCCAAGAGCAGAGGGCTTCCCTAACTTACCTCACTCTAAAGGATGTATTGAGATGAGGATCAAGAATTAAGAACACTATGACATGCTTCTATCACTCTATAGACCCAAGTTTTAGGTTTAGGCTAGGCGAGATGGTTTTTGGAGTCAATACTGCACCTCAGACACCTCTCTATCTAAGGATGGTAGCACAGTTCTAGGATGATAGTGTAGTGTGTTGGCATCTCTTTGGCATGCTCGTGTCTATATGACCAAAAAAATATAAAGTACAATAAAGACTACCTAAAAATGTACTATCAGCCTAGCGAGTTGGTTTAGGTGGAAAAAACATAATGAGGAAATGTAGAAAGTAAAGACAAATATGATAAAGCAAATAAATAAGAGAAAGGGTGATGAAAATGATCTCACACAAGCGCCAGTTTTCCAACTAGCTCCAAACACATGTCCACCTACACACAAGCAAGAGGGAAAATTGTTGGGGTTGTATAGGGGTCTACCTCAGTCATACCCCTGTTTTGGTGTTTCCACCTCCATTTACAACCAAAAATAAACATAGTAGAATATGTGATAAAGGAAAGAAAAGGAAGCAAAGAACACTACAAAAAATATTATGCTACTCAATCAAACATAAAGGAGAGGATTGAAGCATTACCACCTCCACCCAAAACCTCACTAGCCAAGGGGAGGAGAAAGGAAGCTACGAACTTGGAAAAGTCACCACCACCACAACCATGGTGAAGGGAGGTCTCACAAGACTCCAAAATTGCAAATTATATGATGGCCTCACACTTGCAATGTGGAGTTGATGGAGTGTTGTCATTGCTGCAATGCTCACAATGAAATGCTAGAAAGCTGGAGAATGTGAAGAAATCTCAAGAAAGATGCTAGAGGATGAAATGAAGTGAAAGTGAATGAATTTAAAGGAAGCATGAGGAAGAATCTGCCATTTTCAGATCGGTTGGTCGAAGGGGGATGTTACAATTCAGCCCCAATCGGGTGTGTAACACCTCTACTAGCTTCAAATGTAGGAATCTGTTAGGGATGACAACGCACTATGTGGACGTCCGCGTGCCGCGTGTGCATCCTCGACAAATATTCTCTCATCGATGCACAAGACAGATTCCAAGTGGATGGAAGGTAGGTAGGTGATGTGGAATTTTACCTTCGGATCTGATTTTCTAAGGTGAGGGTATGTGAAAGGGGAATTTGTCTAAGGGGTGAAAATTCACTACTATATAGTTAGACAAGATTTTCAAAAGGTTGCAGAAGAGTACAAGGTTAGATTAAATCCATAAAAGTGTATATTTGGGGTACAATCTAGCAAGCTACTAGGATACATTGTTTCTCATAGAGATATCAAAGTCAACCCCACAAAAGTAAAAACTATCATGGATATGCCTCCACCAACAAATATAAATCAGCTATGTAGTCTATAAGGAAAGTTACAGTCTATTTGAAGGTCCATAGCTCAGTTGGATGAAAAATTTCAACCATTCCAACACTTTCTTCATAAGGGAGGCCCATTCATATGGACTGATCGTTGCTAGGAGGCTTTTCAAAAAATCAAAGATTATCTGCTAACTCCTCCAGTACTTATGTCACCTTTTGATGGAAGACATCTAATACTATACATATTGACAACCTCGTCAACATTGGGAGTCTTGTTAGCACAAAATGATGAAGTAAAGGAACTCGCCATCTACTATATCACTTGTACACTTGTAGGGTATGAGCATAACTATAGTCTTATCGAAGGCATGTACCTTGTAGTTATCTTTGACACTCAAAATATTTGACACTACATGCTAAATAACCACACAAAATTGGTAGAAAAGATAGATCCCTTGAAATATCTTCTTAGTAAAGTAGATCTAACAGGTCAACTAAAAAAATGGGTGATGATTCTAAGTGAATTTGATATAGTGTATGTTGATTGAAAAGCATTGAAAGGACAAGTGATAGATGACCAACTTGCAGATTCTCCAACAAAAGTAGATCATCCTTTAGTGTCTGATTTCCCTAATGAATCCATCTTCATGATAGAGACCTTTACTACATGTAAGCTATACTTGGATGGGTCTTTCAAAAATCATGGTTCTAGATCCAGTATCCTCTTTATCATACCATAGGGGGACTCAATACCTAAGTCATACAAAATAGCATTCCCTTGTACCAATAATATGGATGAATATGAAGCATTTCTCATGGGACTCCGAATGGCTATCAAATAGAAAATTAAGAACCTTCAGGTCTATGGTGACTCAAAATTGGTTATCCATCAGGTCAATGATGATTATGATACAAAGAATGAAAAGCTCACAACGTACAAGAGAATGGTTGATAGTTTCAAGCAGTATTTCAATGTCATTGTCTTTGAGTAGATTCCAAGAATTCAAAATAAAGCATCTAATGCAATGGCCACTATAGGATCTCTCTTGGATATACCTAACAATGTGCCATAATATGAGTTCTTGGTGGAACAACTATTGATCCCCATGTTTGATATCCATGAATCTGAGCTTGTTTGTGAAATTGTTGGTCCTAATTATCCTTGGTATAAAGAGTTTTATAACTACCTACATGACCAAATTATCACTCCTGACTTGTCCTCTAACCAACACAAGACCTTTATTCGACAAGCCTCTAAGTATGTCATAATCGGTGATACCCTTTATCTTTGTAACCTGAATAACACCCTCCTTATATATCTTAATTCAAAAAAAGAACACACCACTTTACACAAGGTACATAATGGTATATGTGAATCTCACTCTAGTGATCCTACCTTAGCCAAGAAGCTAATGTGAATGTGATACTATCGGCCTACTATGGAATGTGACGCCTTTCACTTTGTTAAGAAATGTTGACTATGCTAGATACATGGAGATCTTGTGCATGCACTTGCCCATGAATTTCATCCAACTACATCATCATGGCCATTCTCTTAATGGGGAATTGAACTTGTGGGAAAGATTCACCTTACATCTGCCAATGGTCATAAATTCATCCTTATAGCAATTGAATAATTTTCAAAATGGATTGAAGCCATCCCAATGACCTACACTACTAGAAAGAAAATATCCAATTTTATCCTAAATTATATCATATACCGATATGGCATCCCATAGTCCATCATTATAGATAATGGTCATCTTTTAAAAAATTAGGATGTCTATGAGCTATGTGAGAAATTCCATATCCACCACCATTTCGTTACTCCATGTTGACGCAAGATTTTGCAGGTAGCAGTAGTCTCATGGGAAACTTAGCTATTGGGGGACATAGTGCACTAGCTAAGTGGCCTCTGAGGTTTTATCAAATCCAACTCTTCATTTAGTGGGGGAGGTAAAGAGTTAGAAAGACAAAAAAACATGAAATCTAAACTACAGGCGATGCGCCAAGATCAGAAACGAATTTACCAGAGCACAGTGCTGGATGCAAAGGCCCAAACCACCAAATGTTGTTTATTAAGTAAATTTTCTTAAAATCACTTTAAAACATAACAAACACCCTCTAATTTGCATAGCATAATTTGACATAACTTTAGCCAACACAAAAAAGTTGAAAAACATGATCCGTATTTATTAGCTATGAAAGATCACAAAAGTTGAAGAGCAGGCATTCATACATTATAGGAAAATAATAGCACAAACTAACAATCTTATCAAATGCATGAAAATTAGAAAGGCCAAAATGATTGGCACAGTCTACAATCTTCAATTTTAATAAAAATATTACAGAGGCTTTTCCCAGTGCTCAAGAGCTTTTAGCAAGTTAACAACAACCAACAAAAGATAAAAAGGGCTGCATAAATAGGCCAGTCCACTAGCTGAATAACCATAGAGAAAAAATGCCATGAGAAAACATCGACGCCCCAATCACCTTGAGCCACCACTGAAAATAACGATCGCCCAAGAGCGTGCTAGCAACGTCGTTGCAGGGAATAGAAGACCATGCGGCAACAAAAATGAATATGTGGCACCACAGAAGAAAATGCGGCAACAAGCAAATACAAATAGTGCAACAACAACTCCCAGATAACTACCACACAAGAAACTGCCACACATCAAGCATACAGGGCCTGGAAAAAAAGAATAAGGGATGCCCAGCGAAAAGCTTCGAGAGGGAGGCACGTGGGCGACGCCGAGCGATAGAATACTACATGGTGGACCCAACTCAGAAAGTGGCTAGAGAAAGCCATGCGTCGCACAAACAGAGATGGGAAAAAGTGAAGCAATATGGAAAAGCAAAAATCTTTGAGAGGAAGCCGCGTGGCACACGCCGAAGGATGTGAGTGATTAAAGATAAGGCACAACCGTGAAGATAAAAATAAAAACCGTAAAGGCTAGCAGTTTTTTGTGAAACATTCCATATTACCCCCAAGGAAATGGTCAAGCCAAGGTTTCTAATAAAACCATCCTTAAAATCCTAAAGAATACTATTGATGATGTTGGTTGTGATTGGTACATCCAACTTAATCCTACATTATGGGCCTATCAGACTAGCATATGCACTCCTATTGAAGCCACTCCATATTCCCTCATCTTTGAGTTCGAAGCCATTCTTCCCATTGAGGTTGAGTTACCATCCTTGAGAGTATCTATACAAAAATTCATTGATGATGAAGAATACCGTGTATCTTAATTACATGAGCTAGAGTTACTGGATGAGTGATGACAAAATGCATTGGTTCATCTACAAGCCTATAAAAATCATCTTTGTTATAGATATAACCAGAGGGTTTGAGTAAGACACTTTGATATTGGTGATTTGGTCTTAAAAGAAAATCCAAAGAATCAAATGGATCAAGAAACTAGTATAGAAACAATAATATATGACTGAAAAAACTACTAAAAACTACTTATAAATGACTGAACTTGGTCATGTGACCATTAGTAGTTTATTTCCAGTCATTCTTAACACAACCAGATTGATGACTAAACCATTTTTTGTCACTTATTGGTTGTTTTTATTGATCGATTTGGTAGTATATCTAGTCATTGATTGTTGTAATCTGGTCACTTATTTAGTCATTGATTATTGTAATCTAGTCAATTATTTAGTTATTTTTATTCACTGATTTATGTCCATTGGTAGTGTATTTAGTCATTAATTTTAATCATCATTTTGATCAATTTGGTAGTATATTTAGTCATTTTTATTTCAAAGGTCATATATTTAGTCATATTTATTCACTGTTCACTGATATCTATCAACTGGTAGTATATTTACTCAATTTAATTATTAATTGACGTCAATTAGTAGTATATTTAGTCATTTTAATTGATTGATATTTGAGGATTTAAACATAAAACATAGAAATACACATCAATCATCAATTGCACACAATAAGACAGCCATTGAGAAGGAAAAATTGGTGAACTTTATTAATAAAGGAAAGGTGTTTTAGTTACAAGTTAGAAATAGAGTATTACAATTTTTATTTTCAACCACAAGACTAAAAATCTGAGTCACAATATTGCACAAAAATGACTGCAAGAAAGAAACTTCTCCAAAAAACTTCTACAATGATGGAAAAACATGCTTGGAGCCCTTCAATGCGATAACATGCCCCTTTGATCTCTTAAAAATTCTACAACATGGGAAATCTTCCTGGAGCAAGTTGTAACGTGTAAAATATAAGGAGAGTGTTGACCGTGTCCCATATATGAAGTTCTCTCCTTCAATGTAGTCAACAATAACCCAACTAGAATCTTTCCTCCTTTATATGCAACGTGCCATCTAATATGAGCAACACGGTCTACCTTTTCTGCCATGAATTAAGTTGTGCCTCAATACAACCAACAAAATTACTATTAGTCTCAATTTAGAAAGAATAAAAGTGCATTGTATATTGCAAGTTTACAAAAGTAAGTCCAAACACAGTAGAAAGGTAAATCAATTAAAAAATTGTAGGAGACAAATCACATCCAAAAACATGGGAGAGCTATACATTAAAATTGGAGAAATTGGCTTGGAAAATGAAGGTGGCAAGGTGTTTCCATATTCAAGACATTTACTTAATGTTGTGGAATAGAAGAAAAATAAATCATTTATCTGCCACCATAGTGAAAAGTTAGCAATTGCATTTGGTTTTTTTAGCATGGCCCTTGGTACAACTATTAGAGTTGTTAAGAACCTTTGAGTATGTTCTAATTTTCACATTGCATCTAAATTCATCTCCAAGATTGTTGCAAGAGAAATTATTCTGAGAGATGTGATCCATTTCCATCATTTTAAATAGGGACAATGTTCTTGTGGAGAATATTGGTGATGCTAAATGAAATAATTTGAAAAAATGCACTACATCAGATATCTGAAGGGACATCCATCAAAGCATAACAACATGGATTTTTTTCTCATATGTTGTAGTTACAAGTGCCCTGCTAGACATACATGAAAATCTAAGGGATTTTTTTTATGGCTAAACTAATAAAATACTTTTGTAGGGGATACTCCAAGTACATATGGCCCAATTCTAATGAAAACTATTATTAAAAGTAAAAAATGGCTTTGGATGTTATTAGTATGTTATTGATATTGATTCATGGACTAGATTGTCTAATACCTTATGACTGAAGATCTTGTATCAATGGGGAGATATGGATCTTGTTGCCACTAATCTGCCCAAAGAAAGCCATATGCTAATATTTGATTTCTTGTTTCATGTGCCTCCAAATAGGTGCACCAAACCCTTGAATGGGATTAACACTGATTTATTTAGCAAGAAAAAGAGACTAATTCTATATGATTTTTCTTTATAATTCATCCCAATGCTGATAATGATCAATATTGGCTTTGCAAAATACACACATCATTAACAAATAATTTCTTTAAAAAATGTTAGGATGTGCCCTTCCAAGGGACAAACCTCTCCAAATTTTCAAAAGAATTGTAACTAGTCTAGCCATAAAATCTTAAGATGCATAGTGTCGAGGGACTACCTTAAACTATATTTGACTAATCGATACTTTCTGCCAACTTATGTCTATTTGACCAAAGGTGTGCATTTCATGAAATTCTCTTTAATGCCTCCTTGTATTGAAAAATATGTACCAATTCCTCAAGCTGCACACCAAGGTATTAGAGAGTGAAGTTTTCAATTGAGAATGAAGGAATCATGTCAATGTCATGTCATAAAAGCTATATCAAGAAAAATATTTTTCAAGATAAAACTTCCTTAAGTAATAACCATAATCAATTTTATCTTGAATTCAAACATCAAGAAATCAATTGCTTGGCATAGCCTTTAATGTATAGACATTGTATCAACTACTTAATATTTTTTATTCTTTAACGTTTGTCACTGTGATATGCTCTTGTTCTTCTTGAGGTTTGTATTATTGTACTAGACATGTAGTTTGCACTCTCAATGTGTACTTTTTCAGCATTGTACTAGTTTTTAGTGTCATTGGTCATTCTTTATATACCTTAATATTGCCTATCATATCACAACTAGGTGAGTACTTGATATAACCTTATGTTAGAGACAATCCTCTCACATTTTTATTTCCTACACCCCTCTACCTTGTGTCCAAGGCCAATGAAGCAATGCTTATGATGATTCTACAAATTGAACACCTTTCTGTTGCTGATGACAATGCAAGAACAAACCATACTCTTGTTGAATTGTGCTTATTGAATAACACTTAAGTGGAAAAAAATAGTTCAAACACCATAACTAACTAATTGAATCTACAAAAAGATAAATTCAATATTTATTTATGATGTATTTAGATGCCTCAAAATTCCTCTAAAACTTGCTACAAATTAAAAATGACACATTGTCACAAATGCGCTAATTTCTAACATTTTCATAATGTTATCTCTATCTTTGCACCAACACTAAATCCTCATTAAATATAACCTATTTATATAGCCATTTCATAAATAATTGTAGGCATCAACTTGATATTATTCTATCTATTTATTTTGAGTCTTGGATACTCAAAAAATTTGCAGTCCATTATGAATTTATTTGCTACTTTGCAAATATGTTTGTAAGTTGTAACATATATATTATCTTTGCACCACCACTAACATCCCCCCATATCCCATCCAAAAAACTCCATGCAACAATGGTCATTTCATAAATGGTTGTAGTTAGTAGCTTGATATTTATTTATTTCTACTCTTAGATACTCAAAAATTTTGTAGTGAATTAATGAATTTTCCTACTAGTATGCAAATAAAAAAGAATAATAAATATTAGAATACACATCATAGAAGAAATGAGAAGGAAAAAATCCACAAAGAATGATGAGGTATTGAGGTTAATTGATGAAAATAACACTTAACAAACTAAATCTCATTAAAGTATTAGAGGGAGAAAATATAAATAAAAGGTTAAATTATGAAGTCATGATACCTTTTGGTGAGAAATGTAGACACTAAGATTTGGTTTTAAAACTAAAATTAAAAGCATGGATCAATTATTCTACAAATAATCTCCAAGGCTTGAAGGTTCAAAACAACTAATTTCAACGCAATTCTTCTTCCTTTTACCTTCTTTGTCTTAAACAATTTTTAACATCTTTTTATATTTCTAATTACTTTTTGGTAGATGTAACCAACAACTGTACCTTTCATCACTCTTTCTATCATCATGAGAAATACAATACTTGTTAGACCCTAATATTTTAACTAGGAAATAAGGAATATAAAATGGTAAAAGGTGATGTGAAACCTATCAAGATGTGCAACTTATAAAGATATACATCTTATCAAATATGCACTTTGATCCACATATAAATAACCTATCACCCTTCCACTCATTCTCAGCTATCAGTTTGTATGTTATATTTTATATTAAAAATTTGTAAATATATTCTATTTTTACTATGTATATATTTTAAATGTCAGTCTTGTTATCCAATAATGCCATCAATGTAGAGAAAGCATAAGAATATAACAAACTTAATTCAACCTTGGAAAATGCTACCTCTATAGTATCTTGATTATTTTCATTCATATTTATTGCTTCAATCAATGGAATATGTTCCTTTGCACAGAGAGCCATACAATTGAATCAAAAACAAGTTTCAACCACTAAAAATTAAAATTAAAAATCACATTTTCTACAGATGCCACATGTATCTGAAGGAATGAATTTCCTAAAACTTTGCAAAGAAAGAAATTTTTATTTTATAATAATAAGATGATGTTTCATAAGATCCCTTGGTTATCACCTCAAATAATATATGCATTGAGGTATCTTGACGACTTACTTAATTGCCATTGAACAGTAATAATAGATTGCAAACAAAAAAGTAAACAAATTTTTAAAAGCTACATATCATGAATGCAATACAAATAGAAATATAATTAAGGGAACAAAATTACAACAAGCTAACATTTAAGTCCAAATCACTTAGAGAGGAACATATAAGAAGAACCTATCAGAGTTCTCACTTCAAAAGGTATCCCCATTGGCTCAACATTTGACTCTTTGTGATGTTTTATTTAGTGAAAATATGTCAAGTGGTATCTTAATGGATTTTATTACCTATAATAGCAAGTTTGTTCCATGTCACCAACATTCCAAGAAGGTAGACTATTAGTATACAAGCAGTTATTGACAATTGTTAGAGGAGTCAACAATGAAACTCAAATTTGCAAATAGGAGCACTTTCTTTTGAGCATAATGAAGTGCAATGATGCTTCTTCTAACTTTTATCTGATATAATTCTATCTATTTTAATCATGTTCTCACCTATCTACTAACAAAAGGATAAGGCAGATTAAAGACTGACTTTATTTGTATTTGTGAGTGCTACTCTCAAGTTCTTGGGAGTTATTTCAGCTATGTAGATAGGAACCTATCCAGGTATTTAAAAATAAGGGAATTAAAAGCAATACCAAAAAAAAACATAATAAACCTTTTTCAGACCTCAAAATGCTATATATGCTATAAAAATGAGTCATGGTTAGCTATATTATATAAATACTAATGTTGATTCACCCATATATTCAGAGGATAAATTTTATCTCTTTTAATCTTATATAGAAAGGAGACATATTGTATAGGAAGTAAGGCTAACCCCATATCCCACAAAAAATCTTCCAATATCTAGTGGTAATGCAACCCGCACAAGATAAAAAATATTGTTTTTACAAACTATTTATGAGTATCAAATACAACCCAAATTTATCTTATGATCTACTCTTTCAAGATGTCCATATTCTACCTATAAAAACTACTAAAAAAACACTACTCAATAATCTAAACAAGGTTCACATCATGGAAAAGGAGGGAGAAGTGAATGAAAGTACAAAAAAGGGAGAATTCAATCAACTATGTAAGTTCAACATTGAAAAATAAAAATATTTTTAGCACAAGAAAAAATCCTCACCCATCTAAACAAGCACCCATAAGACAAACCCAAAAAATTGAGTTTATCATAATCAATTTATTTCATTTTGCCTCAAACCCCAAATGAAAAATTCAAAACTCAAAGCACCATTTTACCTCTACCATGGGACAAGCTGATCAATGAGCACTAGAACCTTACCATATTAATCGAACTCCTTAAGCTTGCTTTCCCCAATGCAAATGATCAAATTTGTAACCAGACCAACCACCAACCCCATGAGCCCTAAATCTGCAGCCTTTGCTAGCTCGCCATACAAATTGACCCCTTCATTTTCCTCATAGATTCCCCAACATCCTTTTTGGCCACATTGGAGCCTTCCACTTTGGAAATAATGGCATATGCTTCCATTGAAACTTTTGGTGATGTGTGAATGACTTCCAGGCTATAGCTGCAGGTTTCCTTTAGTGTTCAGATCTAGTTTTGTGTGGTGTTGGTCTTTGCTCCTTAGAGTGGCGAGGAGAAATCCTTCCTTGTGAAGGATAAAGGTGGGAAATATTTTACGTGGTATTACTTTTAATTGTAATGAAATTTTTAAGTGGTGGGGAAGAGGGAAATTACCAATTCATGTGACTAATTATTTAGTCATTTTAATTTGTGTGAAGTTAATTATTTAGTTGTATTTTTTACCCGACGATCAAATTAGTCATTTATAGTTGTGTTGCAAAAAAATAGTAGATTTTAGTCATTTTTAGTTGTTGTGACTAAAATTTTTAGTCACCTAGTCATTTATTTTCCAAATTCTACTAGTGAGATAAGCCCAAAAATTTTGAGCCTAACTATTTGGGTCCTTACATCATAACCGCAACATATGGATCTAGTGCTTATCAACTCGCTAGTGTTGAAGGTGAACCACTACCAGAGCCTATCAATAGCATGCACCTTCGCAAGTACTATACCTAGTCTTCAAATAATCCCACAAAAATATAAAAAAATTAAGCAAAAAATCATCACCCTGATGAAAACTTGGCAAACAATCATCTTGGTTACACAAAAAAAATTAATAAAATAGAAAAGTTAAAAAATAATAAAGAGAAATAATTTTTCCAAAAGTGAAAACCACTTTTGGTTGTGCTTTGGATAAGTACCATGGTGAAAACTTGGAAAACAGGCACCATGTATAGTCAGTTTTTGATCCATCATCTATTGTCATTCTATTTGATTTTCCACTTCCCTCCATGATCCCTCAAATGTATCCCATTCCATAATAAATAAAAAATAACCCATAATAAAGCTTAAGTCACCTTTCTCATGGCATGAGAATTATTGATGTTTAGTGTCCTCCATCTTCCAAATCCATCCATAATAAGTTGGTACTATACCTGACTAGGGGAAATTTCCTTGAATTAGGTTTCACCTGGGGTCCTAGCCATGGTATCAACAATCAAAATATTAGAAAATCCAAAAAAAAAGAGTCAAAACATTAGAAAATTAAAAAAATCAAAATAGGAAAAAATCCAAAAACATAGTCTATATCAGTCCAATTTGTCAAACTACGTTGCCTCTACAACTTCAAATAGGCAAGGCCATCATCAATGATCCCCCAAGGATTAGGTCAATCCCTTAGTTTTTTTCATCATAAATAGTCAGTCCATCCACAATCCATAATAAACTATCCATGATCAAGGTCAGTCAAACTATGTTGTCTTTGCACTTTACGTAGGCAAGGGCATATTCGATGAGCCCCCAAGGCATTAGCTTAGTCCCTTAGGGTTTTTCATAAAAAGATCTCCATCCATCACAATCCACATCCCATAACAAACCGTCCCTTGCTAAGGTTGACACTTTGATCAAACACAAACAAAATCATCCTATAGAGAACTAAGCTTAACAAATCTTAGAACAATGGACAACCTATGCAACTAGTTTTCAATCCAAATAGATCAATTGCCTAATCACAAGTTCCTATCAACATTAGTAATCCCTATCAGCTATCAACCAGTCTTATATAAAATATTGCATCGTCGAAACTAGATCCTAGGTCTTAAATACAACATGCTTCATTTATGAAACTAGACTTAATCCATTAGCTATCAATGTCTTATATAGGTTGTTGCATCCACAAAATCAGATCCCCAATCTTATACAAGGTGTATCATCCCTGAAACCAAACACAATCCTATCAATTGTCTTACACAAGATATTGCATCATCGGGATCCCTGGTCTTATACGACATGCTTTCATTCCTGAAACTAGATGATATCATTATCTAGAATATGATCATACAAACATTTATTGGCAAGAATATTGAAATGGTTGTTGACTCGTTCATCCAATTTTTCTTATCTTTTATCTGATTTATCTTCAGTCATGTTACTATTCACCTCAAGGAAGTCCACAAGTGATGAGAGGAGTGATGATGGATCATGACCTTTTTCTCTTTGATTTTTTTTTGTGATCTATCTTGGCAATATGATTGGGGAAACTAAGTTCCTTGTGTGTGATTTGGGTTCCATTTGGCATAATCAAAGTATCCTATACAAGATAAAAGTCATCTAAATCTTTCTTGTATCAGGACTAACATGATTTGTGGTTAATTCCTCACATATTCTGACAAGTTTCTATGGTTACTAATATGTTTTATGGCACTCCTTGGTTGTCATGTGTCTATTTTTGTAAGGGATAACCTATTACATCTTGTTCTATGCCATATCTTGGTGTTCTTTATCCATTTCCATAATAAATGTTTTGTGATGATAATCATGCAATAGAATAAAAGCTTGAACATTTATTAGCAAGATATCAAGATAGCAATCCCAATTTATCCATTTCATTTTTATTTTTCATCTTTGCTAACTTATTTTCACACTAACATCCCATCCATCCATCCCTACGGTCATCCTGATGGTGTACTATGACACAAAAAAAGAAATGCATTTGTATTATCATCCTACATACATAATCTTGTTAGGAAATCATAGGTCATCCATATGGCATTAGACAATACAAAAACATATCCATTACATCATATCATGTGAAATCATTACCCATATAAGCATTTTGTAGCGCATGTCATAACATATAATATCATCTTGCATATATGTGGTATCACATCATGTGAATCTATCCATATGTTAGCATATATTAAAACATAAGATAGAATCATGTGGATCCATCCTTACATCATAAACATGTATAAGCATAAATCATACATCATATATCCATAATCCAAGCATATAGGAAACATCACATAACCATAAAATACATATCATAACATCACATCACATAAATCCATCACATAGAAAAGAATACATATAGAGTCATGCACATCATATAGTCATCACCAAAATCATGTATCTTGTATATATCAAAAAATAATGTGTCATAGTACAATGTCAAGATGTGTCTAAAAATTGGAGCTTGTAGGCTCAATAAAAAATATAAGTGTCCAAATACATATGAAAATAGGCCTAGCTTGTGTTGCCTCTATCACTAGAGGGAGATGGTCCTGATGGTGGTCCCATGTCCTCTCTCTGTCCTGACTACTCTCCATGAGAATGTTTGGATGGAATATCATATGGCGATCTCCTCTGTGATACACCCCCGTCACTTTGTGCCTTGCATGAGTGTGACCTAGTCTAGATCTGGCTCTAGAAACTAGGTACTCTATCAGTCACTAGTACTGCCCGCTCATGCAAATTCCTTTAATATTGAGCCTCCCAATTGAATTGATACAAGTTCTATGCAAGATCTATGGTGGAACTAGTCACTATAGCAATGAACTCAATAGGCCGTTGCTTGGCCCTCTGTGCTTGTATCATCGCCATGTCCCTCTCAAATGTAAGTGTTTGCACCTATCCCTATAACGCTAGTATCTAAGTTGATTGAGCCTATAACATTTGTACCTATGCCTACAGTTCTTGTATTTGTGCTTGGGGACCGTACCATGCATCCTCTGCCTCCTCCTCAAACACATCCATAATAAGAATATCATCTAAGACCTCATCCTCAATAGCCACGTCCCTAGACGCATCCTCCTCCACTATTGCATCATCATCCTCTTCCCCCTCTACCAAAAACTCTCCCACTACCGCCTCCTCACCAACATCTCTAATCACCTCCTCCACCCTCACCTCCTACACATCCATGTCCATCTATGCCACCTGCTGCTCTCCCTCTCCCTCTCCCTCGTCATGGATGGGTGGCATCCTTTGAGGCATTCTATGTGGTCCTCTAGGTGGTAGACCTAATTTTCCTTGCCTACCCCTGCCATCTCTCCCCCTCCCCTAATAACAAATGTGGTGTAGAAACTACACTACATCTATTTTCCCTTCTTTGAGCCCTAAAATCTACCAAAAAATGATAAAATTATGAAGCGAGGATTAGATACATACTGCCACACCTGAGTCCTCTACACACTTGAATGATCATACCCGATATCCTTTATGCACAGTGATTGGTACATGCAATATTTTGACAGCAACTCTATTCAAAATCTCAAACTAGAGATCCTAGATCTCTAAACTCATAATATGCACAAATGACCTATTTTTACCCCCTAGGGCTTATTTATAACCTAACTTGACCTAATAGGGCATCTACCTTCATAATTGGCCACATCAAAATTTTCCTTTGAATACAAATATAAAGCCCTAGATCAAATTTTGAGCCTAGTTTTTCATCTCCATTGCATTCATGCTTATCAAATTGGCTTATCCATAAATTACCAATTTTTTTTATTTTTTATTTTTTTAAATTCAATTTTCTCGAGGGGCATCATCCTATCCTACATCTATTGGGGCACACTGGAGCAAGTCCTAAGCCAAATTTTCCTGATTATTCTTTGACACAATGCTCAAAACCGTATTGTATCAGAGAGGCAAAATGTAGACACTAAAAACTGTCCCGAGTCTATAAGCAACATTTTATCACTAATTCACCTTCTTTCTTGCATAATTAAATAATTTTAATTATTTAATTATTTCTTAAAGTCATCTTCCTATTAATTAAATAATTTTTAATTATTTAATTAATTCACTCTATTTTCATTCTTCTTTTGATTAATTTAAATAAATGTCAATTTATTTAAATTGCATCCCTAATTTCCCTTTTTCCCTTTATAATTAAATAAGTTCTTATTTATTTAATTATTCACTCCCATTTTCTTCTATAATTAATATTATTTAATTATTCATTATCTTTTTCCCTCCATAATTAAATAAATCACTATTTATCTAATTATTTATCATTTACCTTCCTCTATAATTCAATAATTGTCTCTATTTATTTAATTATTGGTAATTTTCCTCCATCTTTTATTAAATAATTATTTTCATTTTTAATATTTCCCACTCCACCTTTCTTCAATAATTAAATAATTATTTTTAATTATTTAATTATTCATTTTCCCTCTCCTAAATTAAATAGTTATTGTCATTATTTAATTTATTTCTTCTTAGCCAAGCCCTAAATCTCAACTAATTTCTTGAGTTTTGGTCCATCCTCCCCATCCTTATTGTTGAATGAGAAAGACAACCCAGAGGGGGGTGAATCAGTTGTACCATATTAAAACATCAAAAACCCTCAACAGTGATTAGATCCACAAGCATTCATTAAACCCTTAATTTATTATAATGTTTAAACATAAAAAGCATATAACAAAAACTAAAACAACCAACACCATACACAAGAGAAGAAAAAATTTACGTGAAAAACCCTAGAAGGGAAAAACCACGGTGAGGATTAGCTCACAATATAAGTAATCACAAAACATGTACAAATAGGCTCATTGCCAGAATATGAAGCACTATCTAGAAATGCTCGCAGCCCAAACTCAATGCCAGAATATAAAGAAGAAAGAAGATGGAATGATACAAATAGAAAATGATATCAATGCAATAGAGACTCCACCACAATAGCTTCAACAACAATTGCAGTCTTCAAGATATCAAGATACCTCAGCTCACTGCATTCAACAATCTTGTATTATAGCTCGCATTGCATTTCACACTTTTGCACTTAATTTCACATCACATCACTCAACTCTATTCCACACCTCATCTCACATCAATTTACCTTGCATTTATACCATCCTCAACTTGAAAAACATCTTCAAGTCTGCTACACTCACCTTACACTTTATAAATTCAAAATAGGTCGGCACTAAGCATTCCCATGGTGGATATGAATGAAAGTGGACCAATACAAAACTTATTTGGGACCCAAATTAACTCTCACATGCCATGCTACACTTTCATTAATGCTTAAACATCTTAAAATGTAGCGTAAACACCAGGTCAGTTGTTACCCATGCAAACACCATTCAACTTTGAATTAAACACTTCGTAAAATCCAAGGATGACTTGCAAACCACACACCATGCTTCATCACTATTTATAATATTCATCTATCCTAAAATCCATGAAACTCCTTCGCAACAATTCACACCTCTAGAATGTACACAACTTGTACACTCAGACCACACTTCCAAACACTACAACTCTAAAATCCATCTTCCAGAGCAACAAACTACAAATCCTCTTGACGCAAGAAATAGAAACACTATCAACATACCTTCAAAATTGAAAGATCTGAAGAACAAATATGAAGAAATTTGAAGCAAAAAATTTCTCCAAGACACCTATAAGTAACACTGCAAATCCAGTTCACACATTGGTAGACATAACTTCCTCTGACAATCGATCCAGAAGCCAAAATTATGGATATAGAAACTCTGAACACCTCTATCCAAAATATCCAAAGTACACAAGAAAATCCTCAACCCAGAAGAAATGTGAAGAAAAACTAGAACACCTCTACAAACCAAAACACCTTATTTTATCAATTTTCTTAGTATCCTCGACATCTTTATCACTACCACGATCATGAAAGAATCTTATCAAAGTAACACTAGAGGTTAATATCAATAACTTAACTGATGACAACATAATGTAACTAATCAAAGCAACAACCTCTCTCAACCACTACACAACTATCACCAATGACAACACCTTCATACTTGCAACAATCTCCCCCTATGTCATTGATGGCAACACTAGATGTGAAAAACCATCAAAGACAAGATACACAACATTCCTTGCAAAGATTATCTTTACTATCTCTCCCTCTTTCAACCTTTTCTCTTTCACATGACTTCTCTTTCTTCCTCTAAATAAGTAGAATTTTTCACATGACTCTCTTTCTCCCCTTTGACATCAATGGAAAATGATAAATATTTTGCATTGTTCTCCCCCTTTGACATGGAACCAAGATACTTGCAACTGCTCTGAGTACTCCCCCTTAGGATTACACACCAATCAACTTAGAAACCTCTGTAAAATGACAACATATATTCCATACTGCAAAAATATCACTACTTGCTCCCTCTAAGAGGTAGCCACCAACATCAGTCCAAACATGGAATGAATCCATAGATCCACTGGACTGATGCATCTGGTTCAAAGAAAGAGAGGCAATAACCCCCAACTTCTCTTGAAGATACTCAAAAGTATCCTTCGAAAGAGCCTTAGCAAATATGTTAGAAAACTAATCCTTTGTTGGTACATATTCAATCTTCACTACATTCTCCACAACCTTATCTCTCAAAAAGTGACACCTAATTGATATATGCTTTGTTCTTGAATGCATCACTGGATTCTTTGAAATGTTGATTGCACTTGTATTATCACAAAAGACAGAAATAGGCTCATCATAAACCACTATGATATCCTTCAATGTTTTTCTCATCCATAATACTTGTGTGTATCAAGATGTTACTGCAATATACTCAGCCTCTGCAATAGATAAATAAACAAAATCTTGTTTCTTACTTAGCCATGATACCAATATACATCCAAGAAAGAATGTACCACCACTTGTACTTTTCCTATCATCCACACAACCAACCCAATCTACATCTATGTAATCACTCAATGCAAAATCAATATCCTTAGGATACCACAATCCATAATCTAGAGTTCCCTTCAATTATTTGAATATCCTCTTCATTGTTGCAACATGTGTCTCTTTAGGATCTTCTTGAAATCTAGCCACAAGATAAATTGCATGCATGATATCCAGTCTAGTAGTAGTTAGGTATAGCAGTCCACCAATCATAGATCTACACTTTCTCTGATCAACCTTAGGAGATTCATCATCCTTACTCATTTTGCAACTAGTAACCATAGGAGTACATACCGGTTTGGAGTCTTTCATTCCAAAATTCTTCAACATTTATTTAACATACTTTGATTGTGAAATGAATATGCCTTTATCTGTTTGATTAATTTGTATCCCAAGGAATAAATTCATCTCCCCAAACATATACATCTCAAACTCTTTTTGCATCTCTTCTGCAAACTTCCTAAACATAAATTCATTGCTTCCAAAAATTATGTCATCAACATACACAACCACTATCAAGATTTGATCTTTTTCAACTTTGAAGTAAATATTACTATCTGTGGTACCCTTATTGAATCCTTGTTGTATCAAGTATCTATCCAACCTTGAATACCAAGCTTTGGGAGCTTGCTTTAACCCATACAATGCATTCTTCAATCTACAAATCATTTTAGGTTTATCTGACAACCGAAATCCTTCTGGTTGTTCCATGTAAACTTCTTCCAATTCTCCATTCAAGAAAGAAAACTTCACATCCATCTAATAAATTTAAAGTCCTCATGTGTTGTAAATTCCAAAAACATCCTGGTTGCTTCCATTTTGGCCATCAAAGAAAATGTCTCCTCAAATCCTATTCCTTCAACTTATGCACAACCCTTACATACAAGCCTTACCTTGTTTCTAACCACTTTTCCATTCCCATTCAGCTTGCTTCTGAATACCCACTTAGTTCCAATTATATTCTTGTTTTCAAGTCTAGGAACAAGTTCCCAAGTCAGATTCTTCTCAATCTACATAAGTTCTTCTTCCATTGCTTTCATTCAATGCTCATCTTTACATGCCTTAATCACTATTTTTGGTTCGAATTTAGAAAGTAAACATATATTTACCTCTACTTGAGTATCTCTTCTTCTTGTCAACACACCTTTTCTTTTATCTCCAATGATTTGTTCTTCAAAAATGATTTACCTATACATACTTAGGGGTCTTAGGGGTCTTTTGTAGATCTTCTTCATCTTCATTTTTTACTTCTTTTTCTTTAGCTTTTCCTTCTTCTTCTTCTCCGCAAGCATGTTCATTTGACTCATATCCATCTATTACCACTGAATTACTAAGATCTTCATCAACCTTGACACTTGCACTTTCAAAAATACTTCTTAGCCTTTTGTTGTAACATATGTAAGCTTTTCTTTTAGTAGAATATCCAAGGAAGATTCCTTCATTAGAAATTGCATCAAACTTTCCTAAGTTTTCATCATCTCTTCTGATATAGCATTTTCTTCCAAACACTTTAAAGTACTTGACAATAAAAATCCTTCCATACCACAACTCATAGGGGTTATTTGTGTTATTAGTTCTTTCTTGAACTCTATTAAGTATGTAAACATCAATATGAATTACTTCTCTCTAGTAGACTTCCAATAGGTTAGCTTCTTTCATCATAGTCCTTGCAACTTCTTGAACAATCATGTTTTTCCTTTCAACCACTTTATTTTTCTAAGGAGTCCTAGGGGCAGACAAGTGCCTTTTTATGCCATGATTCTCACAAAACATGTTAATTCATTGGAGGTGAACTCTCCACCTCTATTAGACCTCAAACATTTGATCCTCAAATCCATCTTATTTTCAACCATAGCTTTGAATGCTTTAAATCTATCTAGGCTTCATATTTTTCTCTAAGAAAAGTAACCCATGCCATTCTACAATAATCATCAATCAAAAGCATGAAATACATGTCACCTTGAATAATTCTCACTCTTGTAGGACTACAAAGTTCTATGTGTACTAATTCCAACAATCCGATAGAAGATTATTCTTTTCCCTTGAAACTACTTCTAGTTTGTTTCCAAATTGACAAACTCTACAAACAACATTGATAGGCTTTATAATCCTTGGTAGATCTCTCACTGCTTGAGTTGAACTAATTCTAACCAAGTTGTCAAAATTGATGTGATACATTCTCTTGTTCCATAACCAACTATTATTAATCTGAGCCATAAAATAATGACCATCAACACCCTTAAGCTGATAGATATTTCCATCTATCCTCTTTCTAACAATAATCACAGTTTCATACCCTTTTCTGATCTCACATCCATCATCTTGAAGCATAAAATTATATCCTTGCTAAACATTTTTCAACACTCAAGAGGTTATTCCTTAAACTTTTAACATAGTAAACATCTTCAACATTATGCTTGCCATCAAAATTGATTGAACCTATTCCACAAATATTAGCACCTGAATCATCTCCAAATTTAACAAGTCCTTCATCATATTTTTCAAGTTTAACAAAATTACTCTTGTATCTAGTCATGTGATTTGAGAAACCACTGTCAATAACCCAATAGTTCTTATCCTGTCTAACATGAAAAGTAGATACCAAAGTACCTCTAGTTTTATCATTTTTCTCTGAAACACTTTCCTTCACAAAACTTTCAAAGTTAGCAAAACCAGATTCATCTTTTACAACCAAGAACAAACATTCATCATCATCAACATCTCCATAATCAAAAATACCAACATCTTCTCTAACATAGTAGCTTTTCTTGACCATTTTTCCTTTGTTTTCCTTGGTCTTATTGTTCACAACTCTGTTTGGACATCTCAAAGCATAGTGACCTATATTTCTACAAATGAAACATTTGAAAGGTAATTTACATTTGTAATTACCAATTCCCTTTCTCATTCTTCTTACAAAGTTATCTTCCACACCATCAAGATCATCTCCATCTGAGTTTTCAATTTTTTTTATTTTCTAGTCTTGAAAGCAATCTCCACTTTTGCACCATTTTTCAAACTAATTTTTCTCATTTCAAATGAAGTTAGTGTGCAAAAAAATTGATCTCTAGTGTAGGTATTAAAATTTGCAACTTCCTCAATAGTGAAAACCTTTTCACTATAAGAATTAGGAAGAGTTTTGAGAATTTTCTTTACCACTTTAGTTTCTTTGACTTGTGCACCAAGACCTCTCATAGCACTTACCAGTTCATCAACCCTTTGCATGTAACTTGTAATTGTTTCATCTTCAAACATTCAAAAGTCTCAAATTATGTCTTCAAATTTTGCAACTTATCTTGTTTAACCTTATCATCTCCTTCATAAATACTTTCTAGCTTATCACAAACTTTTTTAGTAGTTTTTAGATCCATAACTTTCACTAATTCAATATGTGCAAGACTACTCAAAAAAACAAACCTTGCCTTACCATCTGTTTCATAGGCCTTGATTTCATCACTTGTGCTCAGTCCATTTTTAGGTATGTTCTATACAGTCTTCACTGTCTTAGCGACATCAAATCTAAGGTAAATCAAATAGCCCTCCATCTTCACTTTCTAGAATGCATAGTCTATGTCATCAAACATAGGTATCTCCTTCTTGCTTTCCATCCCAGATCTACCTCAAGCAGTTAAGCTTTTCTTTAAGGAACCTTGATTTGATACCAGTTGTTGAATGAAAGAGACAACTAAGAGGGGGGTGAATCAATTGTTAAAACATAAAAAACCCTCAACAATGATTAGATGCACAAGAATTCATTAAAACCTTAATTTTTTATAATGTTTAAACATGAAAAGCAAATTACAAAAACCGAAACAATCAACACCATACACAAGAGAACACCAAATTTACGTGGAAAACCCTAGAAGGGAAAAACCATGATGAGGATTAGCTCACAATATAAGTAATCACAAAACCATTATAAAGAGGCTCACTACCAAAATAGGATGCACTATCCAGAAAGGCTCATAGCCTAGGCTCATTGCCAGAATAGAAAGAAGAAAGAAGATAGAATGTTACATAAAGAATATGATCTCAATGCAATAGAGACTCCAGCACAATAGCTTTAACAACACTTGTAGTATTCAAGAGATCAAGATACCCCATCTCACTGCATTCAGCAATCTTGCATTATAGCTTGCATTGCATTTCACACTTTTGCACTTAATTTCACATCACATCACTCAACTTTATTCCACACCTCATCTCACATCAATTCACCTTGAATTTATACCATCCTCAACTTGATAAACATATTCAAGTCAGCTATACTCACCTTACACTTTACAAATTCAAAATAGGTCAACACTAAGCGTTCTCGTGGTTGATAGGAAAAAAAGTGGACCAATAAAAATCTTAACTGGGACCCAAATTAACTCTCACATGCCACGCTACACTTTCATTAATGCTTAAACATCTTTGAATGTAGTGTAAACACTAGGTTGGTCGTTACCCATGCAAACACCATTAAACTTTGTATTACATGCTTCCTCGATTCCAAGGATGACTTGTGAACTACACACCATGCTTCATCACTATCTAGAATATTCCTCTAACATCTTGAAATCCATAAAACTCCTTTGCAACAATTTATACCTCTAGAATGTACACAACTTGTACACTCAGACTACACTGCCAAACACTACAACTCTAAAATCCATCTTTTAGAGCAACAAACCAAAAATCCTCTTGATGCAAGCAAGAGATCAACACTATTAACATACTTTCAGAATTACAAGAACTGAAGAACAACTATGGAGAAATGCAGAGAAAAAAATTCTCCCAAACACCTCTATAAGTAACACTGCAAATCCAATTTACACACTGGTGAAAATAACTTCCTCTAATCATCAATACAGAAGCCAAAATTTTGGATATAGAAACTTTGAACACCTTTATCAAACATATCCAAACCACACAAGAAAATATTCAACCCAAAATAAATGAGAGCAAAACCAAAACACCTTATTTTATCAATTTTCTCAGTATCCTCAGCATCTTTATCACTACCACAATCATGAATAGAAGCTTATCAAAGTAACACCAGAGGTTGACACCAATAACTTAATTGATGACACCATAATGCAACTAATCAAAGAAACAACCTCTCTCAACCACTGGACAACTATCACCAATGGCAACACAAGCTTGTTAACATCAATGAAAAAACCTTCATAATTGCAACACTTATTTCTTTTCTTCTCAAATAATCTCATCCATTGATCATCATATCTCATCATTTAATCCTCTCCTTCATTTGAATTGGGATTTCTATAAAATCAAGCCATCACCTTCATTCCAACCTTAACCACAATCTTCAATTTTTTACTATCATATCACTCATATCATCTATCTTGAGATCTAGCTATCTTGCATCAATATCAAGCTTATCATATAAATTGCATACTACAAATTCAAGAACAAACAAAGCAAAATGGAGAAGAGCAATGGAGATAAATCAACTTTGGCATAGGAATTGAGTTTTATTGCTTTATTATTGGATTTTTATTATCATTTGTGGTTCATGATTAGATTAGGGTCTTTATGGCTTGAATTAGGTATTTTTGTGGTTGTTATTATTGATTCATGCTTTTCCCTCAAATTATCCTTGATCTATAGTAGTTAAATTAATGAAAACACTCATAATTTCATTGATAGAAAACTTTCTAATTAAATCCATTGTTATGTCCATTCCTTCAATAATTTTTGAATTATAGTGGAAAATGGGAGTACCATGTCATATGGTAGGTGTTATACTTGTAGCGTCGTAAATTGTCACCCATGAAAATTTCACACTATGTTGTGCTCCCCCCTAAGTGCAAGGTTCTAATTGAACACCTAATTCCCTAAATTATGCATTTTGTGACCCATTTTAACATTTACCGACAAATTGCAAAGGGAAAACCTAAGCATTTATTTCATACTTTTCCCTTGGCTTTCCAAATCCTTAAAAAGTGGATCTAGAAAAGGGTGCCCTTGTCCTCTTGGTCTAGACCCAAATTTACAGAGGTCAAAGCTGGAATCTCACTTAATTTCTCTTGACACTGTTTACCTTACAAAATAGGGTTGGGACAGTGGCACTCTAGTCGCCTATGTCCCCCTATTTTGGCTTCAAATTCAAATATGTTGGTTTTGATACTTTATTATTTTAAATTAAAATACTTAAAGTCAGCTATCATGATTTAATTTTTGGTAAATTGAATAAATACCTAATTATTATATCATTTCAAATTTAACACTCATGATCTAGCAATTCAATTGAGCAATTATTGTCAAGAGCACTATTGAGCATTCAAGAGAAACATTTTTAGAGAATTATTACAACAATTCAAGATCCAACATCATGTCCAATTTTATGTGTGTTCATATTATTTTGTGAAGGCTAACATTGTTGTAGATCTCCGAGCATTCAAGCATTCAAGCAAATCTATCAAGCAAGATCCAAGATCCTTGAAGTGATGTGTGTGACTTCAATCCTTCAAGGAAGCCATTGAAGGGCGGTGAGTTGTAAGAAGTGGTTCATTCATCATTTCCTTCCTTTCCTTTATCGGTTTATCATTAACATTACCATTTTGTGGAAACACTAACATGGGGTTTGATTGAAGCAAGCCCCTAAAATGGCACAATATTTTCTCTCTTTGTGAATGTGCAGGTTATGGGTTGAAGATAATCAAAGGAAGTTTGAAGAAACTTTGTTTATAGTTACATTCAAAACCCTATTCCTTGGCAACCCATGAAAAGTCATTTACAAAAATATCTAGAAGTGATCTAGATAGTTTGCAAGCGAGAAATGGAAGTATAGACTTGACATTAGAGGACTACAAAAAAAAATCCAAAAAAGCCCTAGTCGGACAATAGCGCCTTCGACACCAACATCCCAAAAATTTCTAGAATTTATATTATAGGTGCATAGTGTCCTCCCCTTTCTATTTTTGGTGTTTGATTTCCTCTATGATATTCCAGATCTGTTGTTTTTGCATAAAAGTGATAATTTGCATCATTAGGAAAATTAGATCATTGCATTTCATTATTAGGTTATTTCTAGATTTGGTCAAGGAAAATTTGACTCACCTTTCAAGTTGTAAGTCAATCTCATACCTTTTCCAAATCCATCAAACCACTCAAACCATATCAAATCTAATGAATGAAACATATTGAAAAGTACCTAAACCCTAGGGTCAAATCTTAGGGTTACCTTTTTATATGTTTCAATACTATTAAAATAACCATGGGGGATTATTTTTTCACCTCTAACATGTATAATATCTCCCTCAATGGTGAAAACGTGGCATTGGAAGTTTAGTGGTTTTCAACATTAGGACCATTCATGATTATTCCAAACTTTGCAAGAAATTCCATCAATGGAGTAAGGAATAGAATTTGTAGGGTATGAATGTTGGGGATGTTCACTTGGTTAGTCCTAACCACATAGATAAGTTGTTAAATAATGGAAATTAAATATCATTATTGCATAATTCCACTCTCTTGAAGATCATTCTCCCTCGCCTCCTTCTCCTCCTTTATATTTATAAAGGATATTGGATTGACATTAATGATTTATGGGTGGGCTTAAGGATTTCCTCTAAAATGATCTCATGAACTTGACATCCCCTCAATACTAGGAAATTAACCTCCAAATAATTGGCCATATATATCCTTTTGAATATAATAATAAAATTGATAATATTTTTTGGGTGTTGTCAAAGAATAGTGTCAATATACCTAGTTCAAGTACTTATTTGTTCCCTTTCATGATGTTTCCTAAGAAATATTATGGATGAAAAATATTCCAAAATTTTAAGAAACACAATAAATTGATCATCAAATACAAGTCCCCTATTCCTATCATTGATAATTTATTAGATTATCTCTTTAGGGATAATTTTTACAAAATTGAGTCCTAGATTGGGATATCACCAAATTTGATTCAAGATAGAATATATTACCAAAATGGAGCTCTAAAACATGAATATCACTATGACTTCTTGGTGACTCTCTTTAGATTGAATAATTCCCCCTCTATATTTTATAACATAAGAAATCAAGTGTTCAAATTCTACCTACAAAAAATTATATTGATATTTTTTGATGATATTCTCATTTATAGTTACACTTATGTTCATCATATGTAAAATTTGAAGAATTCTCTCTATATTTTAGAGGAACATTATCTTTTTTTCTAAGCACTCTAAGTATGCCTTTAGTGCAAAATAGGTGGATCATCTGAGACACATTATTTCAAAGGAGAGAGTATGAGTGGAACCCCAAAAAAATTAAGGACATGCAAGACTGGATGAAACATAAATTAATCAAAGGTATTAGAGATTTCTTGGGCATGATCAAGTAATACCTAATTTTTTTATTAATTATGGTAAATTTTTTGAAACTCCCACAAAATTTTATAAAATAATTCTTTTGTATGGAATGAGGAAGCACAAATTACCTTCCATACCCTCAAATCCATTATATGTTCCACCCTAGGTTTGGAAATGTATTATTTTAGAAACCATTTGTCCTAGAATGTGATTCTTGGAGCATGGGTGTGATTTGGATGCAAGAGGGTTGGTGGATTGAATTCACAAACAAGCAACTGATTGGGATTTTTTTAGCTAAATCCACTTGTGAAAATGAGATGATGACTATTCTACATGTTCTTTATTATTAATTTCCTTACTTATTGGGCCATAAATTCTAAATTAAAAATGATTATAATAGCCTTAAATATTTCTTGAATAAAAGGGTGTTCTCTCCCAAATAGTATAAGTGGGTTCCTCAAATGCTCAATTTTATTTATGAGTTTTAGAAAAAGGAAAAGAAAATGTGGTCGTTGATGCACTTTCCCATATATATGAAGAGGAAGATTTATCATTTTCTTTCTTAGTTCTAGTACCCACCTAGACGTTAATTTTTCATCTAGAATGGGATGCATATACTAGAATTTAAAATATCATTTAATGGTTGGAATGAGATCCACATTTAGTTCCATGTTTTATATGGATGAAACACTTGTTGAGATACCACGATCTCATTTATTTAAATAACAACTCACAACTCAAGTATGAATTACTCATATGACTCCAATCATCCCATACAATAGTTCACTCATGATTCTCAAAGACATGTGAGTGCATCAAGTATAATTTATTCTAAAATGGATATAAGTGGCATTCTAAATATTTTGTGAATAATAATTAGATTGGCACAACGAAGGGGAGATTCAAACTATTAGGATCACTACAATCCATTTGGGTATAAATATTTCAATTGAATTTATTATGAGGCTTCCTATGTCTAATTGTAAGTAGGTTAATTTAGTGGATTTTGAACATTTGAAGTTATGTATGCTCATTTTTGTGCCCTACTTGTCTCTTACATCACAATAGTCATGTAACAACACTTCTTGGGCATAGTCTTTAAGATTTATGTAATGACATGCTACATCATAAGTGATCATAAAGGAACCTTCATGAGAAATTTTTGGGACTTATTTAAGTTTTAGGGTGCTTATTTGAACATGAGTACAACTTAGTATCCTTAGGCTAGTGGTCAAATAGAGGCTTTTAATAAATTCTTCAAAACTTACCTAAGATGTTTTTGTGTTAGAGTAGTAAAGGGAGTGGGCCCAATGGTTTCTACTAGTATAGTGATGTTACAATATTACATCATAATGATTATAAGATGACTATGTACAAGGTTCTCTATTTTTAGTCTCTAACTTCTTTGGCTTCCTAAGTTCTTCATTCTTCTAGAGGTCCAAGCCATTGATAGCTCCCTTTCCCAATGGAAGAAAGAATTTTTAAGTCCCTTAAGGAAAATTTATAGATATAATAAATTTGTAAGAATTTTCAAGTATATTGACACATGTTATAGCATAGTTTTGAAGTAGGCAACTAGGTCTTTCTATGACTACAACCTTGCAATAAATCTTCCTTGTGCAACAAGGTGGGTCAAAAGTTGGGTCCAAATTTTAATAGTCCTTATTACATGGTGAAAAATATTAGGGAAGTGACACATATGACCCACTCCCTCCTTTTCAACAACCCACTTTATTTCCATGTCTCTTGTCTCAAGAAAGTAAATAGGCAAGCCACACAAATGTCAACAAAACTTCTAGAAATAGATGAGGAGACTATTTTTTGGAACTAGAGGTAGTTTTAAGTGCACAAAGAAACTTTATAATCATTCCATTGGTGATCTTTCAACACAATAGAAATTAATGCAACTTGAAGATGTCATATGTAATCCTACCAAAATTTTATCTTATTTTCCTCATGTCAAAATGTGAGGATAAATATTTTTTAAGGGGAAGTTAATGTTAGAACCCTTGTTCTTCTATGTGGATTGGTATTGTTTAGTATATATTTGGGAACACATGATTTTTAAGTTTCCTCATATACTAAATTTGAATAAATGTATAAATTTCATATGTATGGGTTTTGTTTAGTGGGAAAAGTGATCCTAGATCCAATTAGGATAACTAAGATTATCTCTTTTTCACTTGACTAAAAATTTAAACATAAGGGGACTAGGGTTTTGATGATTATCTTGCTTCCATAATCGAGAACCAATCCCCTAGTGGTTTATGTTTGTGATGTGTTGTATTATGGTAAATTTGGTGGGTGATTTGACAAGCCTATTTGACATATAACCCTAAATATGAAAGTGTATTTTATTGGATAGACAAAAATAGAAAGTTAAAAAACTAACCTAGGTCTAAGAAGTGGCAATAGAGAGGAGCTTGCACAAAAATTTTTGGCTTAAATTGGCTAGTCTAGGGTGCAAGGATTCCCTAGATTGAAATCTTTCTTTTTGGATCTACAAGTTCTAGATTGTCGGTTAAGATCTGCACTTTGCTCCCTTGGGTTATCATTGGTTGAAACCTTTAGATTTGACTTGCACACATGAAAATGGGGGAAAATGGGTGGTTTAGTATAGGGGCTTGCCTAAATCAAACCCCATGTTGGTATTTCTACCTCCACGCACAATGATTGGTGATGACCAAGAGGGAATGCCCTAGGCTAGGTAGAGGCCAAAGCAACAATAATTTCAACTAAAATTGATAAATGACAAATGATAATGCTACATTGATTTGAAAACCCTTGCAAAAGAGATGTCTCACACATGTTTATTGATGGATGCCTTGAACACTTGATAGACCTGCAAAAAGGTTATCTCACATACACCATAGGTTGTTGAAGCTAACATATAGAGAATAACTCAATACTTCTCCATAATTACCTTCCAATTTATCTCCCATTCATAAATTACCTCCTTGATGTTCAAAATGAGAGGAAAACATGCTTATATATGCATTTTAATTAATCCTTTTGGGTAGGGGCCAACTTGGGGTCATTTTCAAATCATAAAAGGTTGCCAATCAAAATTTCAAACATTCAAAAAAAATAAAATTGGTCTAGGGTGTCATACACCCTTAACTAATGCTTTTTGGACTGAATTCATAGGGATGATGGGGATTTTAATTTATTTTATTAATTTGGCCTTGAAATTGGTAAATTATTATTATAATCAAGGTTATAGGAAAAATAGGGTATCAAGGTAGTGTGAAATTATCAAGGGTGACAATTTTTGATGCTACAGATTCGTAGTTACAATTGTGTATTTACCCCATATGTATGGGTTAGTAATTATAATTGTGTATTTACCCCACATACATGGGGTAGTGGTAGTGGTATTTAGCTAGACTCTCTATATAGTAATGACTCAACAAGTTCAAGAAATCTTGAATATATAATATTTGGTTCTTATATTATATTAAAAAGGATGTGCCCCTTGAAGTGGTGTGACAAACATTAATGCATTCTAATTCAAGTTGAATGTTTGTGCATTTATTTTTTAATTGAGATCTATTATTATATATTCTATTTAGTAAGGTCTTATGAATAATTACAGATTCCTTGCACAATTGATGATGCTAAATGATCAAGAAAAATGTTTATAAGTATAAGCCTTAGCACACAACTTGAAACTTTTAACATGTAAATTGGCTAGTAAAAATCATATTCAAAAGACCAAAATAGTTGGTATCAATGTAATATTGAGCAGTGTTGTCATTACAATATTAATATCTTTATTGTGAAGAAGTGGATTTGTATCATTTTTGTGATAGTTGAGTGTGTGTTGGAACCGGGATTAGAGTCAAGGTTGGTTGTCAATGGTGTGTCTCCTTGGGTCAAATCCAACATGACAACTTTGCTTTGGAGGAAGTGAATATAATGTCAAAATTATCTTTTAGCAATTAGGGTACTCTTCTTCCCCCTATGTTGAAAAGGGACTAAGATCATCTTAGAATTTTGAAAAAAAAATGATCTATTCGAAATAATAATTTAAATAAAATATTAAACTAAATAAATCAAAATAAATACTAAATAATCTAGATTTATCATATTTATACAAAATAATGTAAAAAAAAATACAAATACAAGATATCACTTATATACATTATAATTACATTTATTCTACAATTTGATACCTTAAGTAAGCTACTACCTTTTATAAACAACCTTTACTCTTTTATGAAATCTAAGGCTTTTAGTTTTTTTCAAGATACGTCAATGTGTTGTTTCCTCAAATAATATAGTAGTCTCATAAAATTAATGTACTAATGCGAGTAACATGTGTTGCAAATTGACAAATTGTCATTGATGTCAACAAATGGAATTTGGATAATTGCCTCAATGGAATTTCGTTGTTTTATTAGTATTCAGCTACTCTGGTAATGGAAGTCTATTGACCTAGTATTTTGATCCAGATTATCCCTTTTTGTAAAGATCTGCTCATAAGTTGATAATATGTTTCATCTCGATATTAGTTGCATCCACTAACATGGTTTCAACTAACTAGGTGGTATGGTTGGAAAGGTATAGTTTCTAGTAGTTTTGGAAACAATTTCATACTCATACACTAGCTCTATACATAGGTTTTTGGTCTGCATTCTATCTCAGAAAAATATATCATTACAAGAATTTGTACATAGGTCTGAGACTACATGATTTATTTTTCTTTGGAGTTTCATAATGATATGTGAAGGAATGTGGAAGATATGAATGGTGGTATTCTAATATGTAGCCTATAGTGAGTTTTCATACAATACGCTAATGTGGGAGATTCCACATTTTATCATATTTTATTATCTTATTGTTTGGTGTTGAAGATAAGTAACTCGATGTCGTCTAAGGAAGAATTAAATATGCTAACAATTTTTTGTGTTACATGTTTGACGGATTGCATATATGTTTGGAGTTTTTGGTCTAACTCTGGTTGACCTAAAGTATTAATATTGAGAAATTTTACATGTGCTATGAATGATTAAGGGATCTATCTTAGGTCCGCTCTGACTACTTATATGTGAAGATGAATATGTTTTGAGGACAATGCTAACAGATTTGATTAGGCCGACCTAATTAGTAAACATGGATATATATGTATATACGTAAGACATTTTTGGAAAGAGAGAGGGGAGAGGTAGAGAAGAAGAGTGTGTGTGAAAGATATATGAAGACATAGATGTGAATGAATATGTGCGAGATTGTATAGATGTGCAGATAAGTGTGTTATTTATGTGGTTCATCGAAATTGAACCCCAACACAAGGAAGGTGCATTTTCATTAGTTCATACTTTTGGAAGCAAGCCACATCTTTTTGTATCTTGGCAGTGAGCCAAATCTTTTGTATGTACTTCAGGTTGTGAGCCTTTCAAGGATAGTGAGTCCTGGTAGTGAGCCCTTGTAATATTCTATATCCGAATATATTATATTGTGAGCTAATCCTCATCATGGTTTTTCCCATTTTGGGTTTTCCATGCAAAAATATGGGTGTTCATGTGTGTTGATGCATTTTCAAGTAGTTCCATGCTTTCAATCAGATTTGTGATAATGTTTAGATGGATTTTATGTGAATTATTTTATGGAATACTGATTCAGCCCCCCTCTCAGTATTTCAGATGTTCAACACCATGTCCTATGGTAGATTTCATAATGTCAAAATCACCACGGGAGATCATTTTTTGAACTCTATCATGTACACTCTCTCCCTCAATGGTGCAAATGTGGCATTGGAAGTGTAGTGGTTTTCAACATTGGGACCACACATGAAATTTAAACCTTTGCATGAAATTATATCAATGGGGCAATGAATAGACTTTGTAAGGTGTGAATGTTGAAGGTGTTCACTTGGCTAGTCCTTACCACATAGATAAGTTGTAAAATAAGGGACATTTGATATCATTATTGCATAATTCCACTCTCTTGAAGCTCACTCTCCTCAACTCCTCTTCCTTTATATTTATAAGGGATATTAGATTCACATCAATGATTTATGGGGGAGCTTAAGGATTTCCTCCAAAATAATCTCATGACCTCGTCATCCCCTCAATACTAGGAAATCAACCTCCAAATATTTGGCCCCATATATATCCTTCTGAGTATAATAATAAAATTAAGAAGATGGTTTGATAGCTATTAGAGAATGGTGTCATTAGGCCTAGTACGAGTACTTATTTGTTCCCTATCATGATGTTTCCTAAGAAATATGATGGATGATAGATGTGCCCAAATTTTAGGGAGCTCAATAAATTGATCATAAAATATGTTCTATATTCTATCATTTATGATTGATTAGATTATCTCTCTAGGGATATTTTTTTTCCAATTTGAGTCTTAGATTAGGAGATCACCAAATTTGAGTCAGGATAGAATGTATTCCCAATATGGCTCTCTAAAACATGAAACTCACTATGAATTCTTGGTGATTCCCTTTAGATTGAACAATTCCCCCTCTACCTTTTATAATATAAGGAATCAAGTGTTCAAAGGCTACCTACATATATTTATCTTGATATTATTTGATGGTATTCTCATTTATAGTCACACTTAGGTTCATCATATCTAAAATTTTGATATTTCTCTCTAGATTTTAGAGGATTGTTCTCTTTTTTCCAGGCACTCTAAGTGTACCTTTAGTGCAAAAGAGGTGGAGAATTTGAGACACATAATTTCAAAGGGAGTATGAGTGGATCCAAAAAGAATTGAGAACATGCAATATTGGACTAAACATAAATAATCAAAGGTATTAAAGGTTTCTTGAGATTGATCAAGTACTACCTAAATTTTGTTAGAAATTATGGTAAAATTTTAGAAACTCTCACAATTTTTTTAAAAATAGTTCTTTTGTATGGAACAAGGAAGCACAAATTACCTTCCATGCCTTCAAATCCATTATGTGTTACACCCTAATTTGGGAAATGCCTTATTTTAGAAACCATTTTTCCTAGAATGTGATGATTTGAGTATGGGTCATCTTGATGCAAGAGGGATGGTAGATTTCATTCACCAACAAGCAACTTATAGGGAATTTTTTTAGAATAAATCCACTTGTGAAAAAGAGGTGATGGTTATTCTAAATGTTGTTTAGCAACAATTTCCTTACTTATTGGGCCAAAAATTCCAAATTAAAAATGATTGTAATAGACTTAAATATTTCTTGCAAAAAAGTGTGTTCTCTCCCAAATAATATAAGTTGGTTCCTAAGATGCTCAATTTCAATTATGAGAATTTTTAGAAAAAAAGAAAGAAATGTGATGGTTGATGCAATTTCCCATATATATGAAGAGGAAGATTCATCATTTTCTTTCTTAGTTCTAGTACCCACCTAGATGTTAATTATTCATCTAGAATGGAATGTTTATATACCAAAATTTAGAATATCATTTAATAGTTGGAATGGGATCCACATTTAGTTCTATGTTTTATATGATCGATAAAATTGTTGAGATACCATGATCAAATTTATTTAACTAATAACTCACAACTCAAGTATGAATTACTCATATGACTCCAATCATCCCCCACAATAGGTAACTCATGCTTCTTGAAGATATATGAGTGCATCAAGTATAATTTCTTCTAAAATGAATATAAGTGGGGTTCTAAATCTTTTGTGACTAAGTGTGAAGTGAATTGGCACAACAAAGGGGAGAGAAAAACTATTAGGATCACTATGACCTTGTCATGTCCCTTTTTTGGAAAGATAGTTATAGAGTGGAATCTGGAAATCCTATCGCATTTCATCATAGAACACCCTTCTGGCTTGGGGCTTGGAATATAGCATCTTCCATGACACTCACACATCATATCCAGAGCTCATGGAGAAAGGATCATATGTCAGAAACATATCGCCATCAGAAGGTTGCCAATCTAAGTTCATTGTACAAGAGTAGGACCACTTTCGATAATTCCTTTGCATTCCTTCGCAGGAGCACACTCTAGCATGTAGTTTAGAACATAGCATCTACAATGAAACCCACATGTTATATCCAAATATCGAGAAGAATGGATGAGTTATTGGAAATATATTTCTATTAGAATATGATTGTGCTAGGCAATTGGCACATGATTCAACAAGCATAATGGATAAATCACATCTGGATCATGCGACATCACTTGTGAAATATTAGTAAGTAGGAAGGGGTCAGGGAAGCATGTGGATAGGTTTGTAGGGTGGTGCACTAATTCCTAAATAATCTACTTTGGCCTTAAGGCTGACCTAGTGTAGCATGTTGAAATTCAAATTTCGAGCTTTGGCACCATTTTAGCTCAAGGCTGACTTGTCCCTTGAGGGAAATTATTATCATATAAAAGTAGGGAGTCAATTCTTATAGTGGGCATCAGATTATTGTGTCATTCTTCTGTATTTCGGGACACTTGTGTTATAATTCCTCCCATGGATAAAAAACCATAGGAGTTTGTGATCATTGAATGAAACCCAACAATCACTAAGATCAGAGGATGAAACCCCTTTGGTTCTTAAGGGAATTCTCATTCAAGGATTGCATCTGAACTTCAAGGAATTTGTAAGGAAGGTTAATAATATTGTTGTTGATCTGTTGTAGCATTGTATATCATTCTAGATTAGTATGAGTGTGTTGTATTTGACATATCATATATGCAGATGAAATTCTGGTGTTTATCAATATATCAAAGTGATCCTTGTGTTTATATGTTGTTGTTCATTTAATCCAATCTGCAAATCAATCTTTATGTTAAAATTTTATGTTAGGGACATTACAAACCCCTTCTTATTTCAAACATTGATTGGGTGTAAATATTTTCATGGATTTCATTATGAGGCTTCCTAGGTCTAGTTGTAAGTAGGTCAATTTAGTGAATTTTGACTATTTGAAGTTAAGTATGCTCATTTTTTCCCTACTAGGCCCTTACATCACAACAATCATGTAACAACACTTCTTAAACATAGTCTTTAATATTTTTGGTATGTCCATCCTCCATCATAAGTGATCACAATTTAACCTTCATGAGCAATTTTTGGGAGTTATTTAAGTTTTAGGGTGCTTAGTTGAACATGAGTACAACTTATTATCCTTAGATTGATGGCCAAATAAAGGTTTTTGTTAAATTCTTAGAAACTTACCTAAGATGTAAATTTGTGCTAGATTAGCAAGGGTAGTGGGCCTAGTGGTTTCCATGAGCATAATGGTGGTACAATACCGCTTATCATAATGATTCAAAGATGACTCTATACAATGTTATTTATGTTTAGTCTCCAACTTCTTTAGCTTCTTAAGTTTTTCATTCTTCTATGGGTCCAAGCCATTGATAGCTCCATTTCCCAATGGAAGAAAGTATTTTTAAGGCCCTTAAATAAAATTTTTAGAAAGCATAAAGATGTAAGAAGTAGCAAGTATATTGACACATGTTAGAGAATAGTTTTGAGGTAGGAAGCTAGGTCTTTTTATGACTACAGCCTTGCAAGTGATCCTCCTTGTGCAACAAGGCGGGTCATAGGTTGGGTCCAAAGTTTTATAGTCCTTATTACATGGTGCAACACATTGGGGAAGTGACACATAAGATCACACTCCCTCCTTTTCAAAAATCCACTTGAGTTCCATGTCTCTTGTCTCAATAGAGTAAATAGTCAAGCCACAAAAATGCAAACAAAGATTCTAACATTAGATGAGGAGTCTATTTTTTGGAACTATAGTTTCAAGAAGTGCATAGAGCAACTTTATAATCATAATGTTAATGATCTTTCAACATAATGGTAATGAATGTAACTAGAAGATGCCATATGAAAGCCTGCCAATATTTTATCCTAGTTTCGTCATGTCAAAATTTGAGGATAAATATTTTTTTAAGAGGAAGTCAATGTTAGGAACCCTTGTTCTTCTATATGGATTGGTATTGGTTAGTATTGATTTGGCACACATTTGATTTGTAAGTTGCCTCATATACTCAATTTGAATAAATGTGTATATTTCATATGTATGGGTTAGTAGTTACACTTGTGTATTTACCCCACATGTATGGGGTAGTGATAGTGGCATTTAGCTAGACTCTATGTATAGTAATGACTTAGCAAGTTCAAGGCATCTTGAATATATAATATTTGAATCTTCTATTCTATTGAAGGATGCCCCCTTGAAGTGGTGTGACAAACATTAATATATTCTAATTCGAGTTATATTTGTGCATTTCTTTTTTAATTGAGATATATTATTACATATTATTTTTAGTAAGATCTTATGTATAATTATAGGTTCCTTGCATACTTGATGATGCTAAATGATCAAGAAAAATATTTATAAGTACAAGCCTTAGACACACAACTTGAGACCTTTAACATGCAAATTGACTAGTAACAATTATATTCAAAAGACCAACAGAGTTGGTATTAGGGGAGAGGACCTAGTAGTTGTGCACGCTAACTTTGTGCTTCTAATTATCTTACATGGAAATTTCAAATCACTCCCAATTTTTTACAGCAACTTACTTGGCAAGTCCCCTTCTTATAATTTTCATTTCAGGGTCACATCATCAAATGTGATGCCACATCAACATGCTTTTTGTCAGGATATCCTAAAAGGCCCAAAAAAGTGCTACCAATACTTGCGCATTCACATCATGGGTAGTTGAGTGCTGATGTGGCATCACATGATTGGTTGCTTTTTAGATCAAAGGAATACATTTTGTTTAAGCTAGGGTAGTCATGTCACAACTATTGGGCATTATATAAAGTTATAAACAACTACTATCACAACTATTGGACATTCTATAAACAACTACTATCACAACTATTGAAACATGCTCAACTATTGGGTCCTCTCTCCCCTAGTGTATTCTCAAACAGTGTGGTCGCGAGAGTGTTGGTACCATTATTGTGAAGAAGTGGGTTTGTATCCATGTTGTGATGGTTGAGTGTGTTGGAACTAGGCTTGGAGTTGAGGTTTGTTGTAAATGGTATGTCTCCTTAGATCAGCTCGAATACAACAACTTTGCTTTGGAGGAAGTGAATATAACATTAAAATGCTCTTTTAATAATCAGAATACTCTTCTTTCCATTATATTGAAAAATAAATAAAATCATCTTAAAATTTTGAAGAAAAAAAAACTGATCCTATTCAAAATAATAATTTAAATGAAATAATAAACTAAATAAATCAATTGAAATACTAAATAATCCACATTTATGCTATTTATACAAAATAATGTTAAATACAAGATATCACTTTTATACCTTATAATTACATTTATTCTACAAATTGATACCTTAAGTAATCTACTACCTTTTATGAACAACCTTTAGTCTTTCATGAAATCTAAGGCTTTTGGGTTTTTCCAAGATACGTCAATGTGTTGTTTCCTCAAATCCTATAGTGCAGTCTCATAAACTCAATGCACTATGAATGGTTTGCCATTGAGTACAATGCTAATTACTGGATCACACGTGTGCGCTTACAATGTAAGCTGCACAAGTTTGTGTAGTCATTCAAGAAGACATTCTTCCCTCTATGCACAAGTTTGTGTAGTCATTCAAGAAGACATTCTTCCCTCTACTCATGGCTGATATTTTAGTTGTATACCAAAACATGGGTGTTGTGCTTATGTTTTAGTGGTTCAATCTGGTCGTTGTTCAAAAGTTAATTGTTTATTATACCCATCTCCATTATGGGTTTCTCCAACACTGTGCACCCACATCAGACAAATTCAACTTTTGAACAGTGCCACAGAAACTTGTCAAAGTGTAGTTCTCAAGTTTGTAATGATGTGAAGACGGTACCGTCTAGAGATAATGATTCAATGGCTCAAGATAGCCATAGTTATTATGCTAGGATGTATAGTCAAGCTCAACATCAAATTTCAAACAAGCAAACAACGAAGAAATCATTGAATTGCCATGGCCTAAGAGTTCCTACCAATCCCCACTCTGCAATTATATCCTGACAAGCCTATTCCTTAGATATTTCATTGCTCAGAATACATGATTTTGTCTCAGAGGCTACCCATTGTATAGAGTATCTGAAAAGAGTGTTCAAGTCAGGCTCCAATCTCCTTCAAATACCTCACCCATACCCAATTATATCCTCAGTCTTTGGTTTTCCATTGGGGAAAAAATGGGTCAAGTTTCATCATGTGGGTTTCTGGTCTGCCTGCTCTGTTTGCTTACCACCTTACTTCTACATGGAGCTTCATCAGCACAATTTGGTAATAGCAATAAAGCTCTCTGTTCTTTCTCTTCATTAGCAGGTTTAGTTAAAAACAAATTGTCAGTTTTGAAGATGCACTATTCAACTATGGTTCATTCATTTTGGTGTGAGGACTAGGTCATGGCTATGTTAATAAAATATGTGTTTACTATTTGGGGAGGATTATTTGTCAACTTAGATTTGTTTTGAAATCTTCTAAGTTTGATTTGTTGAGGAGTGATTTGGTGGGTTGAATGATATGCATTGATGAAGGTAGTTTAATGGTATTTGATGCAGTTTTTTATCCTATGGATATTTATATGCTTTCTGACAATTACAATGGGTTTAACAGGTGGATCTTTGCCAGAGGATGGAGCAGTGATTATGTCAGAGGCTGAAAATGGAAAATTTTCAGAGGTGGTCATTCAAAACACTGCACACAATACCACTTGGGTGTTTATCAATTTTTATTGTTAACTGGGATGCTGTTGCTTTTTTCTTCTTATTGGTTAAGTCTTTTGCACTTGATTTCAACGTTGCTTGTGTTGTTTAAGAATTATCATAATGGCATGTATTGCCAGCTTATCCAAAAGCTGGCCAACAGTGTATATATTTATAAAGCACTCCAAGAGATGGTGCTTGTGCATAAACCTAAGTATTTATGTGCATAAAGGGAAGTATTTATTTATAAAAGAGGCTATAAGTTAAATATTATGTTACAGTTAGATCAAGATCAGAAAAATACAAAGCAAGTTGGATTTAGGAGATTGTTGGTATGAGTTTTTCACAGTTTATTTAGTATTTAAGAGATTGTTTCTAAAATCTTATGTATATTTTTGTATCGATAGTTTTGATTGCATTCAACGATCCATCATCAAAAGAACGAGAATCATACAAAAACATACACAACTAATTTTAGAAACAATCGTGTAAAAATCTAAGAAACTGCTATCATTGTTACAATTTTTTTATTATTTTTATGTTTTTTTGGTATGGCAGGTGGAAGGAAAGAGTATTAACATGAAAGAGGAGGTTGAGATAAATGGTGAAGGTCTAGAAAAGAAGATGCATGAACTGATAGAAAGAGGGAGAGAGCTGATTTTCAACATAGATTATCATGGACCAACTACTCATCCTCCTGCTACTCCAGAGAAGAGGCCCCCTGGAACTGGACCTCATTAGACACCAGTACTTATCTAAAGTATACTTATTCTTAGCTTCCAGCATGTTTCAGAAAAAGCTTATAGTTATTATTAGCCAAAGTCTAATGACTGATATAAGATTATATCTGCACATATTTTAAGGTTGAATTATGTAACGATAGTCATGGAGGCTCCACTAGGCCAGCTTAGTAGTTGTAAAAGTTTGTAGTTCCATGGACATATCTATGTATTTGTCATGGTGTTGATTACCATGTTTATTTTGTACTTGTTTTTTCTTGTTTTGGTTTCAACGATGCTCATCCCATCACCCTTGCCTTTTTCACTACATGAACAGACATTTTGTCTGCTTAAGATGGAAAACTACAAGAACACAGAAAACAATGTGAGCACAAAAGCAAATATTTCAAATCAGGAAAAGCCATATAAAGAATCTAAATGTTGCAAAAAACTAGGTTTTTCTATTTGTTTGGACTACTGAAGTCTTTTCAAGTGTCATCTATAGCAATAGAAAAGTGATTGAATTATTGAAATAATTGTAATTTTAGCATTGAAAGCATAAAGAAAATCAAGATTTACAATAATACAATGGCTCACTATACAGGCACCGAAAGCATTGATGTGATGAATTTGTACAAACCATGCTCATTCTTTGAACATTGTAAAGTGGTGGAGCTCACTATGGTCTTGGAACCTCTTACTACAAGTTGCTCTAGTGAAGACCATTTGTGATACACAAATCTGGATTACCCAATTACTATTGTACTAGCTAGCTTGTGGCTGAAACCTTATTAACAACAGGGCCATGACAAGTACTTCTTGAGCATAAGTTATGGTAATAAACATTCAAAATTCTCATAAATAAAATAAAATATTTACCTTTTAGTTTGATGTAGAAATAGACAGACTGTGTTAGATGTGTTGAATTGACTATTTCGTGGTGTTGAATTGATTTTTTTATGTAATAGAAATCAGGACATGTTAGACAATTGTATTGGAATCAATAAATTTGCATGTAGCAGGGATAATTCCTTCCTTATGTCAACCTCGTAAGGATGCTAGCTAATAGTCATGCAGTATACTTGAATGTTGATGCAATGTTGAAGTCAATAGACAATGATTTTTAATCTCTTTGATGTGTGTAAGAAGTTAACATTCCATAGATTTGCTAGAATTTCTAAATGAATTAGGGTTAGTTCTTAAATATAACTTCAAAGGTACTAGAAACATATTTTGCACTTAATGTTAGTACACAACGACTAAGTTGTAGGAAAACAAATGAACCCATTATTTGAATTTAAATTTGAAAGTCTAGCAATCATTTACACAATTATGTAAATGACTTAGATCACTATCACAAGTTATAGATCTAACCTACAGTAGAAAATGGTTGAAATTGAAGAATGTAACAATTTCCTACCAATGAATGCAAATGGAGGTTGGTATGGATTTGATTATGTGTCAACTCTTAGTAGAAATCATGCCACTTTTACACTTGTCATTATATATAAAGAATAACTTAACCAAAAGTGTTAGGATTAGGGGTGTTATTCACCTTGCTATCCTAAGGTCTAATGTAACTTATTGTTCATAGATGGTTAATTATGTGAGTATCTTCAAGAATCATGAAGTAGGAAAAATAGGACACCCATGTGAGGGTGGGAACACATGTAATTTTTTATTTATTCTTTGGGGGCTAAATATATTGTTGTAATACGAAATAAATGAGGGTGTTAAGCATTGGACTCGTGAGAGCATCTTCCACTATTAGTGGATATAAGGTGTAACAAGTGCTTGGGAATTACATATGTCAGCTTAAGTTGTGGAAGTCAAAGATGCTTGTGTAAGAGATATTTTGTATTCTAGGATGGCTTCACATATTTCAAGCTCATGAAAATTCTTACTAGTATTTTGGGACCTTTTTTAGGACCTTGATATTATTTTTGGTGGTTTTTGAAGGCATGGGTAGGGAATGTAAGGATTGCATTTTGTTTGTTTATGTTTTCAATTTCCACTCAAGGAGCAAGATTGTTAATATCATTGAAGTATTGTATGGAGAATATCTAAATGTATTGTAGATATAATTTATTTAGTAATACATTGGTTTGTGTTGTATTTTCAAGGCTAGTTTTTTAAAAATATTTTCCTAAGGATTATATTTTGTTTGTTTATGCTAAATGCCTGAAGACAAACAATCTCTTTATTATCTTTAATGTTTATGATCCATGCTCAATATTTGCTAAGAAACATTTATGTTCTCAACTTTCTTCTACCTCCAGACCTCTAAAAAATGCTTTGAAGATCTTCATGGGGCATTTTAATGCAATTTGTAGTCCCTTTGAGAAAATCGGAGGCATCATCCCTTCAACAAAAGTGATGGAGGATTTTAACTGCTTGATTCTTAACAATAGTCTCTATGATTATCTACCAAAAAATGGTAATTTTACTTGGACCAACAAACGTAGAGGTTTCTCTCAAATTTTTGAAAGATTGGATCATTTTCTTCTATCAGAAAATTGGCTCAATGCACCTTGGGATTTTTCTTCTATAATCCATACTCTAGTTGGTTCAGATCATTTTCCAATTTCCTTGTCGATCTTTGATGACAAGCCTATCAAGAAGAGATATTTCAAATTTGAATATATGTAGTTTAAAGATCCAGAGTTCATTCCCCTTCTTACAAGTTGGTGGTCTAAATGTCCTTTTATAGATGACACTCGGATGTACCAACTTTGCATGAAATTGAAATTTATCAAAGCTAAAATCAAGGACTGGAATGCAAATTGTTTTAAGAACATCTTTAAGGAAAAGGCTAGAGTGGAACAAGAGTTATCGAACTTATATGAAATTATGATAAAAAAATGGAATGGATCCCTCCCTATATGATAAGGAAAAAACTCTTAAAGTTGATTTAGAAGAATTATTGGCAAGAGAAGAGTGTTACTAGAGACAAAAATCAAGGGAAATCTAGTTAAAAATGGGGATAATAGCACCAAATTCTTCTATGCCTCCACAAAAATTAGAAGACAAGTGAATAGGATTGACTCAATCCTATATTCTTCTGGAAGTACTTTGGAAACAAAAGAGAATATTGAAGATGAAGTTGTTTCCTTCTTTAATAGGCTCCTAGCTCCAAGAAAGATGGTTAAGTCCCTAGAAGGCAATGCAATCTTAAATAACAACCCTGCATTGATTAAAGATGAGCATAATAAATTTTTAATGATAGACTTTACCTTGGAGGAAGTCAAAAATGTCATTTTCTCTATGGCGGATGAAACTAGGCCCAGACAATTTTACTGCTATGTTTTTCCAAAAGTGTTGGGATTTTGTGGGTAGAGAGGTTCATCTTGCTTTGGAAGAATCAAGGAGAAATAGAAAAATGCTAAAAGAATTTAATAGCACTATGATTACTCTCATTCCTAAGAAAACAAATCCCACATCCTTTAAGGATTTTAGGCCTACTGCTTTATGTACTACCATATATAATTTTTTTACCAAAGTGATACCACTCATATTAGCAAAATTTCTCCCCTTCATCATTTCTTATGAGCAAGGTGGCTTTGTGTTGGGAAAAGACACTCCAGAAGGAGCTATTTTTGCCCATGAAGTTTTACACTCAGTCATGCGGGACAAGTCCCCTATGGTTGTTCTCAAGTTGGATATGGAAAAAGCTTATGAAAAAGTTGATTGGGACTTCCTTTTGGTTGTTCTAAAAAAAAATGGCTTCTCTAACAATTGGTGTAAATGGATCTTATCTTGCCTCTCAGGGGCAAAATTTTCAATACTAGTGAATGGTTCCCCATTTGGTAAATTTTCTCTGACTCAGGGTGTGAGACAAGGTGACCCTCTCTCCCCTTCTTTATTCATCTTGATGGCTAAGGGTCTAAGTAGGTCAATAATTGAATCAAGGTCTAACCGTTGTTGGAAAGGCATCTCTGTTAGGCCTTTCTTGATGCTAATCTCCCACTCACTATTTGCAAATCATACTCTATTATTTGGCAGGACTTCCATAGATGAGGCAAGAGAAATTAAAACTGTCCTTTATAACTATTGTTCAATTTCAGGTCAATCCTTTAATGCTGAAAAATAAAAAATATTCATCAATGGCAATCCCTTGATCAAAACCCAACTCCTAAAATTATGGGGTTTCCAATGTGATTCATTACTATGCAAATATTTAGGAATTCCCTTTTTCGGACAAACAAAAGCATGAATTTTTGGACACGTTAATTTTGTCTACTTCCAATTGAACCCTACTCTAGAGGTCAAAATGCCTTTCTTTTGCAAGTAAATTGGTATTGTTAAAAGTAGTTCTACATTCTCTCCCGATATACCTAATGTCGGTTTTGAAAATACCATATGAAAAGGGAGCTTTACAAAAGATATTCATAAATTTTATTTGGGCAAAAAATGTTACACAAAAAAAGAAACTTCCATTAGTTGCATGGGAAACAATATGTAAGTCTAAATCAATGGGTGGTGCAAGCCTAAGAGATCTTTTCTTGCAAAATAAAGCACGAGGTGCTAAATTGGTTTGGAAAATGTATTCCAAACCAAACACCAAATGGCGCCAAATCATGATGCATAAATACTTGGACTCTCTTGACAGAGAAAGGATTTTTACCCAAAGGGATCTTCCATCTGGCTCAAAAATATGGAATTTTATTGTCTCTTGTAGATTGATCATCCTCCCTCACCTTTCTTGGTTGATCAACAATGGTGAGAAAGCCCTCTTTTGGGATGATGCTTGGAATGGTTACCAACCACCCAAGCTCCTTGGAAATTGGGATCAATTAGAATTGGCATTAAAGGGTCTTTGGGGAGATAAGGTAAAATATTGTTTTGTTTTCGACCTAGGGGATCCACTACACAACATTAAATGGAAAGATTTTAATTTTCTCCATGTCCCAACACATTTGAAGGATTCCCTCAATTCTAAACTTCAAAATAGTCAAATTGTTTTCCCAAATAAACCAGATGAAATAATTTGGACTAAAGCCAAATTTAGAAATTACACAATAAAAGAAGGCTATAATTCCCTAGCATGTTTTGTATGATATTCATCTTGGCCTCTTAACCTCTCTTGGGGTTCAGATGTCCTCCCAAAGGCAGGTTCCTTTACTTGGATGGCTATCAGAGATAAAATCTTATCGGGCATGAGGCTAGATAGATTAGGTATAGTACCTTTGTTCCCTTGTGTGATGTGTGGTTAGGCTTTAGAATCAATAAATCATTTGCTCATCAAATGTTATTTTTCCCATGGTTGTTGGACTTGGTTAATGAGGAGACTTGGATGACAATCCCCCTTGTAGGACTCGATCCTTCAACATTTCCAAAGTTGTCCTAGCCTGTATTCAAGCTCTAATTTTGGATGCATGTTGGAAATCTCCCCATCCATTGTTATCTGGAACATTTGGTTGAAAAGAAACACATGCATTTTTAGGAAAGAAAAATTAGATTTGGGGAAAATCATCCAAAAAATTGAAGTTTCTAATTTAGAAACAACAATGTTAAGTATCTATAGAAATGAACGCTCAATTTTTTTTTTCTGCATGGGATTCATTCATCTTGAAGAATTGGTCTCTTCTCAAAATTCCTATCAAAATTCCTAAAGTTGGATTTTTTTAATCTCAGGACCCTTAAGTGAATAGATCAATCATCAAATGGCTACCTCCTCCTAGGGGTTTCATTAAACAAAAATTTGATGGAGCGTCCAAGGGTAACCTTGGTAAGTTAGGAGTTGCTTCAATCCTAAAGGATTGGCAAGGAAATTATATTGGAGCAGTATGCTTGTTCTTCTAGATGGATCCAATAACATTTTTGAATTTAATGCACTTAGTCTTGGCTTGGAAATGGAAATAAAGTTATCTATTCCCCAAATTCTGGTTGAAGGGGACTCAATGGTGGTGGTTTCCACAATTTTGAATGGCAACTTAAACTCATGGAATTTAAACTATCTCTTATCCCACTTCCCGACCCTTCTAAATAAATTCTCTTCATACCAAGTTATGCACTGTTACAGGGAGGCTAATGGCCATGTTGACCATTTGGCAAATAAAGCAATTGATGAGTAGATTCCCTACAAATTCCTCTCAAGGCAAGAATGCTCTAAATTTTTTGAGTAATTATATACAATTTCTTCTATCTAACATGGGTATTGCAGGTGTTGGTTCCTCTTGTGTTTTTAACTATAGATTGTTTGGCCTTCTCTTGCAAAAGGAATGTATCAATTCATGATTTATATTGGGCTAGAATTTTGAAAGCACTACACCTTGTTTGAATGGATTTCATAGGCTAAGTCGGATACATTTTGAACAAGCCTCCAACATTTTGTATGATGACTGGGCATAACAAACCTATTACTTGGCACATGTTTTGATACTATTAGGTTGATGATTACACATGTGGGTCCCTCCTCTACATTAATCACCTATGGGAAATCTATCCTCATAGATGGTTAATGGGGAGTAGTCTTAATGGCACGTTATTTTCTTTTCTCTGTATAAGCACTATATGCATCCATAATTTTTGGCATTAACAATTTTTAATCTAGAAGATTTCATGCCAATCCATTTGATAGCTATACTCCCCTATCATAACTAAACATTTTGGTGTATTTTCATGGCTTTTCAAGATCATCTGATCATTTTTTTAAAACAATTCTGAAGGCTACTTGACTCATTTTGGTCACTATGTAGCAAAGAAAAAATCCATCGGAGAGACCATCCGTAGTCTCACCGATCGGCAAGAGTGGTCCATAGTCTCACTGATCGACAAGAGTGATATGAAGTATCACTGATATCTACAAGAGTGGTTTGTAGTCTCACTGATCGACAAGAGTTGGTTTGAAGTCTCACTGATCAGAAAGAAAAATACTATCGGAGTGAAATCCTCAAGTCATCCCAAGCATACATGTTATGTCGATGGACCCTCATCGATAAGAAATCCAATTTGTCTCACCGATTGACAAGAAAAATACTATCGGAGTGAAATCCTCAAGTCATCTCGAGCATACATGTCATGCTGATGGACCCTCATCGGTAAGAAATCTACTTTGTCTCACCAATTAGCAAGAGTGATATGAAGTATCACCGATATCTACAAGAGTGGTTCATAGTCTCACTGATTGACAAGAGTGATATGAAGTCTCACCGATATCTGCAAGAGTGGTCTATAGTCTCACCGATCAACAAGAGTGATATGAAGTCTCACTGATATCTACAAGAGTGGTTCGTAGTCTCACCGATCGACAAGAGTTGGTTGGAAGTCATAGATTTGCAAGAGTTAGTTTGAAGTCTCACCGATAGCCCAACAAGATTACTTCATCAGGGAGACACACCAATTTTCGGAGTAATAAAGTGAAGACTTATTAAATAAAGGTGAAGGAGGAGACACATAGTATTTTCTTCATAAAATAAAATATTTTCACTAAAATATGAAATATTTTAACCAAGGAGGTTAGAAGTGGGTGATTTCTACTGATGGAATATTTTATTAAATATGGCATGGGTAAAATAAATGTGAGAATCTAATGAATGGTAATAAATCAAAGATAAATTTCATAAGGAGGCAAATATAAAGGGAGTTAAAAGGGATAATTATTTTTACCCGAAGAATGTATTGAAGAGACATACATGTAAAAAGTGTAGTGAGAATTTCTAGCAAATAAATAATGAAGATTAAAGTATTTTAATTTACCGAAGGCAATTAATTAAAACAAAGTGAAGCACTACAACAGAAGAGCAAGTGAAGGGTCATAACCCTAGAATATGTAATGTATATATGTCATATGAAATCAAAGGAGAATGGGATAGAATGAGTAGCAGTAGGAAATTACTAGTAGTTGGATAGTTTGATTAGTTGCTGAAACAAAACATTATGCTATGTATTGCAAAATCTTTTGGAATAATATAATGGACAAGAAGACTTAATTTGGTGATCCAATTATGGTGTCAATTGTTTGTTGAATTAATTGAAAATATTATCTGGTTGTCTCCAAGGTTGACATTTCCTTATTATTTAAATTGATATATCAAGGATATTTTCAATTTATCAAGGCACATTTTTTGTTCTTGTGTGGTTCAATTAACTGGCTCCTTCAAGGAAGGATTAAATTCTTTTAATTAATCATAGTAATCTGGAAAAGGTCATTTGGATTAATAAGAAGAACTTGATAATTGCACCCTTGCATGTTTATGCCAGTCATAAACTTCTAAAAGTGTCAAACAATTTGAATTATAGTCAGTAATTAAGTCACATATCATATACCTCTTGACTCTATTAGCCCAACAGGAGTAGACACTAGTCATACCAATTCCTTTTTAGAATTTCATAAACTCTTATCCAAACATTCACATTTCAATTTTTAGTAGGAGTAGTTAGTAAGCTTTCATCTATCTCACTTTATGCCATTGTGGATAGACTCATAAATTAAATTAAATTATACAATTCTAAGTCTTCTTCAGCTATTAAGGTCCACCCGCTTGGGTCTAGCAGAGCTTGAAGTGCAGGGAGTCATAGATCAAACAGGTTATCTCCACACATTGGTTCAGAAACGTTGCAAGTCTGATCATAGAGCCTAGCATCCTTTTAGGATTTGTAACCTGCATTTTCGAGATCCAATAGGAACAAAGATAAATGAGGGTTGAGGATCCAATGTATATGGTAGAGGGTTGAGAATTGAGGGTATAGGGTTGAGGACCTGTAGATTTGATGGTTTAGGGTATTGGGTTGAGGGTATAGGGTTGAGGTATTAAGGTTGAGGGTAGAGGGTATTGGGTTGAGGGTAGAGGGTAGAAGGTTTAAGGGTTTAGGGTTTAAGGGTTTATGGTTGAGGGTTTAGGGTTGAGGGCAAAGGGTTTAGGGTATAGGTTTGAGGGATTAAGGTTGAGGGTCCAATGTATAGGGGGGTGATCCCACAATAGTGGTTTACAATTTTTGGCCAAACTGGACACTTAAATTATTATTTTTAACTAAATATTCACATTCGGGCACCTATAGCGGCTAAACCATGAGGAATTTGAAGATGATGCAAACTAGAGTCTTGTCACATTTTGTTTGTAGATTCTAAAAATATTTTTTTCAAAATTTTTGGAATCGGATTGCACTTTTTTTTCCATCTCCCATGAAAACTGGTTTTTTTTCATAAAACAACATTTTTAAAAAGTGACACACACAGTATAATGCATAACGTTTTTTCCATGAAGAATAAAATTCTAATTCTTTTGAATTTAGATTTGTAACTCCAATATCTAGTGCTTCCACTTGGTTAGATGGTTTTTTATTGAATATTTTTTCTTTAATCAAGTTTCGAAGTCAAACCAATTACAATTTGGACATAGCACAACCATATAATGCGTAATTTTTTTTGTATATATTGAAATTCAAAAAAAAAATTGTTGGATCAAGGACTTCAATATCTAGTGCACTCATATTTTTCAAAAAAAAAAATTTGATAATTTGCTATTTTTCCACATGTGCAGAACAGAGACCTTCATTTTTCGATGAAAAACCTATGTTTAATAAAACTAAAAAATTAAATACATAATAAAACCAAAACATATTAAAATTAACTGAAAAAATAGCCAATATAGTGGCGAAAATCTCTGCTTGCAAATTTCACAAGGAAAAAGTCATGCGAAAAAGCTTATGCGAAACAAAATCTGCAATTTACAAATTTCAAAGAAAGACCAAAATAAAATGAGAAACGTAGGTCTCTATATAACAAATCTCCTAAGATGAGACCAAGAGGCAGAAACAGACCAATTACAAATCAGCCAATGACAGACTTCAAAGTTCCACACTATATTACATGGCCAAATAGCCTTGCCATAAATCTGAAGGCAAAGCGACCTCCAAAGGAAACAAAGGAGATTTCAGCAGGCCTAAAATCCAAAGAAGAAAATGCCACCGAAAAGTTACCTTCCCAAATCAACTCAAAGGTAAGAAACGAAACAAGCAGAAGAATGCAGCCTAAGAACCAGAAAGAAATCAAGCTAGGAAGGAATCCACACACAAAGGACAACATAAGACAAGGTAAAATAAAGGCAAGAGATTACCACAAGGAAGCTTTCAGCATCCCAAAATCAAATCCTAGAACATGGCATTCAGAAAAAGGAAAAATGGATAAAATCCCCGAATGTTTGGGACCATTAGAAATTGATGTACAAAAGGAGACAACATAAGATATTGACATGTTATAGGATGTGGCAATCATCAGCAAAATCATAGGGCCTAAAAGAATCAGAAAGACAATAGAAGAATGGGCCCAGAAAAACATTGATCGAAACCATGGTCTCAAATTCTTGCCTAAGAGCTTTTTCATAATTGTTTTCTTGTCAAAAGAAGATAGGAACTCGGTCCTAGAAAAGGGTGTTAAGGACTTCGAAGGTTTCCCAATCTACATGCAAAATGGGAAGCCAACTTTAACCCTAGGAACTAGCCAGACTACAAGGAAGCAAAGTGGATAAGGTTTTATAATCTACCTCTAGAGTACTGGTCAGAAGATTGCCTAGAAACAATTGGTAGATCCCTAGGCACATTATTGGAGATAAACATCCCACTTCTGAAAGAGAATTCCTATTTGTATGCAAGACTCCAGATTGCAGCCACAAGGAAAATCCCTAAAGAAATTAAATTAAAATCCAAATCTGGATCTTGGCTACAAGAGGTAGAAATTGAAACTCAAAAGTCATACTGCATAAAATGCAATCAGAGGAACCACATAACAAAAGAATGCAAGAGGAGATCTCCAATTGCTAAAGTATAGAGAAAGAAGGAACCCAAAGACAAAGAAGAAGAAATCCAAATGAAAAAGCCCATCAGCCCTAAAAACCAGAGTCAAGGGTTAAACTGCAAGGAAGACAATAATAAGACCAGAAACACTTTGGCTGACAAGACCAATGAACACAACAAGACGATGCTAACAGAGGAATCGCCTCAAAGAGTTTATGAAGATCCGTGTGAGCAAGCCCAAGAGGAGGATGTCAACTATACCTCTGAAAGTGAGAATGAAGCCTACGACAAACTTGATATCATCGACAACAAATGTATATCTCAGACTGCATCTCAATTCATCCAACAAAACAAATAAAGAAGAGGAGAGGCAAAAAATCTAAAAAATAGATAAGGGAGGAACTAGCATGGGAAAAGGGAACCAAAAGCATAATAAATTTCTTAAAAGAGACAAAGGGAGGAGAGCACTCCCAACATGAGATGCCATGATAATTGTAACATGGAATGTAAGGGGACTAAACACCCCTAACAAAAGATGCATAATTCTAATCCAAGAAACCAAACTGGAAACAACAGATGCCTGAATATTTAAAATACCAGGATGGGAGGAATCATTCTCAAAATCAATTGGAACTGCTGGAGGTCTAGGAATATTGTGGCGCTCAAGCAATATCGGACTAAGTATCATAGAAAAGGAATACAACTGGATAATATGAAAAGTATCTAACCTAAACCAAAGCCTGAAATTCACACTTTTCAACATATATGGTCCTACCAGAAACCAAGAAAAAGGAATACTATGGACAATATTAAGTCAAAAGCTCGACTCAGCTATAGAAGGAAAAATCATTATGGGAGGTGACTTTAATGTGGTACTCAGAGAAGAAGAGAAATTTGGAGGGCTAAATAGAATAACACCAGCTATGAATGAATTTGGTCACTTCCTAACCAGGAATGAATTAATAGATATCCAGACAAAGAACGAGCTATTTACATGGTCAAACAAAAGGGAAGGGGCTTGCTGCATAAAAGAAAAACTGGACAGATTTATCTATTCCCAAGATTGGCTGGAATCTAATTTTACCCTGGAATCACAAATTCTCCCTCTTGCAGGCTCAGATCATCTGCCCATCAAACTAACAATCACAGCCAACAAAATTCAAAAGAAGGGGGAATTCAAAGTGGAAAAAATGTGGTTCTGAAGGGAGGATTTGGTATCCGAAATTGAACAATGGTGGTGAAATGCCCCAAAATGCATAAGGACAAAAAGCTTTATCTTCATGAACAAATTAAGGTTCATCAAGAGCAAACTCCAAGAATGGAACAGGAATGTGTTTAAAAACATCTTCATTGAGAAAGATAGGTTAGAAGGTGAATTATCAATGCTAACTGAGAAAGTTATAAACAACGATATGGGACAAGAAGAATATAGAAAAGAAAAATTATTAATGGCAGATTATGAGGAAGTCCTAGCAATGGAAGAGGTTTTTTGGAGAACCAAGTCAAGGGAGGTTTGGCTTTGTGAAGGGGATGCTAATACCAAATTTTTCCATAATACTTCCAAGATAAAGAGGGCACACAAGAGCATATCAGTAATCCAAACACCTGACGACAGGGTCATCGAGGAGGTGGAGGAAATCTAGGAGGAAGCAATCAGATTTTTTAAAGAGCTCCTAGCCCCAAAGGATGCAATTGATAGTCTCAACTATGGGGAATTAATCAGCAATATTCCTAACTTAGTATCCCATGAAGATAACTAAATCTTGACAACTCCATTCACAAGAGAAGAAGTGAAAGAGGCAATGTCCAAATGCACCCAGATAAAACACCAGGCCCAGACGGCTTCCCAAATTTCTTCTATAAAAAATGTTGGCACTTCCTAGAAAAGGAAGTTTGGGAGATTGTGGAAGATTTCAGACAGAAAAAACAATTCATTAAAGATTTCAATAACATAGTTCTAGTGTTGATACCCAAGAAAGATGTATGTTCTAGCTTTGGAGATTATCGCCCAATCTCACTTTGCAGCACGATTTACAAAATAATCTCAAAAGCACTTGCTAATAGGTAGAAGAAGTTACTTGGAAAAAATATCTCAATCAACCAAAGTGGTTTCACCCCAGGGCGTGATATTACCTATAGCATTATTTTAGGCAGCAAAGCATTACATACAATTAAAAAAGAAGTGCAAAGCATGATGATTAAGCTAGATGTGAGTAAAGCATATGATAGAGTGAGATGGAGGTTTCTAACCAAAGTTATGGAGCAGTTTGTTTTTTGTAAGGAATGTATCCAAATGATATTTTATTGTCTATCAACAACAATATAGTTAGTCCTAGTAAACAACAGACCTTGCGGTTTCTTTGAAAGCACAAACGGACTGAGACAAGGGGACCCAATCTCACCCTTCCTCTTTGTAATAATGACAAAAGCACTTAGCAAGAACATTGGAAAATATCAAAATCAAGGAGGCTGGAAAGGGCTTCAGGTAGCTCCAAATACATAAGCTATTACCCATTAGAAATTTATTGATGACACAGTCTTATATGGTGAAGCAACACTAAGAGAGATAAAAAGAATCAAAGTTTGCATGGAAGAATATATCCAAGCTTCAGGGTAGCAAATAAACAAGGAAAAATAAAAAATCTACTTTTTCAACACAAAGAAATCCCTACAGAAAAGGATAGACACTATGTTGGGCTTCTTAATCGATGTAACCCCATGCAAATATCTCGAGGTCCCCGTTTTTAAAGGAATAAGCAGATCCAAACTTTGGGAGAAGATAAATGAGAATTGCAAAGAAAAATCATTGAGCTGGAGAGGTAAATGGCTCACTCTGGCAGGTTGGATTACCATGATCAAGTTGGTCTTATCAACAATACCAATTTACGCAATGTCAACCATGCAACAAACATCAAAAGCTGCAGCAAACTTGGAAAGCATTTTGAAACACTTCCTATGGGAAGGTTCAAATGAACAACATAAGGTACCATTAATCCATTGGGATAATGTCCGTAAACCTCAAGATGAAGAAGGAGCAGGAATAAGGAACCTCAAAATACACAATCTGGCGCTAGGAGCCAAATTGATATGGAAGATGTATCAAAATCTAGACTTGCTTTGGTGCAGAATTCCGCAAAGAAAATATCTTGACAATTTTGACCAAGAAAGAATTCTAACAGTGGAAAATCCTAAAGGAGGATCACATGTTTGGAATTTCATGTTGAGTTGCAAACACATTATAACAAACCACCTTACATGGCAAATTAATAATGGTAAGAAAGCAGACTTTTGGTATGACTCATGGGGGGGACATAAACCACCCATTGAATATCCTGAACTAAAGGATCAAATCCCACTCCTCTGCAGCAACACAAGAAAATATGTAAGAGATTACATTAATATAGATGAGAAAGGAGAAGTTCATTGGAAGGACTTTCAATCTCTCCCATTGGAAGAACCTCTTAAAGCTAGATTCATAGAAATCATGAAAGAGAGGCAAGTATGCATAAATAATGAAAGCAATAAAATAATTTGGTGTGGAGCTAAATCAGGGAATTATTCAGTGAAGCTTGGCTATCAAAACCAATTGACTAAAGGCGAGAAAACATGGCCACATAAATTATGTTGGGGTCGGGGGGTCCTTCCAAAGGCAAGTGCCTTCACATGGACAACTCTGCATGGATGCATTCTAACAGGGGAAAGGCTTAAATAAATTGGAATAGAAGGCCCTAACTAGTGTGTTATGTGTAAAAAAAGCAATGAAAATGCAAACCATCTTTTGCTAAGTTGACCATATGCTGGATATTGTTGGGATTGGCTCTTAAAAAAACTAAGTTGGTTCACATCAAGAGCAAACAAGCTATGGGATTTCTTCCTGAGCTGGCCAAATCTAAAGAAGGAAGCTTTTTGGGGGAAAATATGGATGGTTTCCCAACAATAACAATTTGGAACATTTGGAAAGAAAGGAACATGCGGATATTTCAAGAAAAGGCTAAAACAGTGATTGAACTAACTTCAGACATTGAGAGAAACATCTCGGAATGGTTAAACTCACATATAAAGCTACAAAGGAAAGAAAAATTCAAAGGGTGGGATGATGAGCTGATGAAAAAATGGCATATGCTAAAGGTACCTCCTTTTTTCCAATTTGCACCAGATCTCAAGCAAAAAAGAGCAAGGGCTAAGTGGAACCCACCACCAAAGGGCAAGTTGAAGCTAAACACTGATGGGGCCTCGAGGGGCAACCCAGGGGATTCAGGAATTGGCTGTATAGTAAGAAATGGCAAAGGTCTCTTAGTTGAAGCATTATCAGCAAAAATTCCAAGAGGAACAAATAATACAGCGAAAATTGAAGCTATCCTCAGAGGCCTTCAATTATGTAAAGATAAAGGGCTCAAGCATCTAGAAGTAGAAAGTGACTCAAATATCAGTATTAATGCCATCCTAAATGTGAAGATTGGGGATTGGAATCTTCAATCAAAAGTCCACAAAATAAAGGAATTAATACATGACCTCCGTGTCCAATCTATTAGCCACATCTACAGAGAAGCGAATAGAGTCGCCGAATTCCTAGCAAATCAAGGTCTAGACCAGTTGGCAGAAGTAAGGTCTGGTGATAGTACTGCAGAATGGCAGGGTCTAGAAGCACTGGTCTTAGTAGAAAGTGTAGGAGCTGAAGATAATCAACAAAAAGGAGCCAGCTAATTTTATTCCAAGATAAAGTCTAGCAAGCAGGATCAAAATTTTCTTAGGGAAATGGCAAAAAATAGATATACATGAAACATACAAAGAAGACTAACTGGAAAGAAATGAGTATTGCCAGTCAACCATGTGCAAGACAAATTAATTCTTGAGTTCTCCTTGGAGTATAAGTCACATGCACATGCAATATCCAAAGAAAAGACTGAAGTCAACAAAGAGTAAGGAATGGGCATAGACTTCAGAAACTAGGTTTTCTACGACCCTTTCAGTGCCCTCTTTTCTTGCAGGAGAAGGAAACAAATGAGCATTTAATATTTATTCATAAAATTCTCCTTCACACAAAAATGTTGGGAAAGGTTAATCAATAAGTTGAATGGCAATCTCCTACATCCTGATTCACTACTATTGTTCAAAAATTTGCCTAAATGTAAACCAGATGTTGCTTTCTCATGCTTATGGAACACCAGCCCAGTGTTGTTGATCTAGACAATTTGGAAGGAATGGAAAGGAATGCAGCTAGGAAACAGTGATATTCAAGCTAGAGATTTCCATCACAGAGGTAACAATGTGTCGTACAAAATCCAAACCAGTGTGGAAATGTATAGTATCCTCGTGGGATAAAGAAATGCTAAAAAAATGGAGTAAGCTTTCTCTCCCACCCACTAATGGGTGTTCCAATCTATCTCATCCTAGATTTGATAGTTCACATATCAAATGGACCCCACCCAATGAAGGTACTTGAAAATTGAATTTTGATAGTGTCACAAGGTAACCCAGACCAATCCAAAACTGGCTACATTATCTGCAATTCGGCAAGAGAAGTAATAAAAGAAGTAGCAAAAAAGAAGAAGCTAGGGACAAATAATGAAGCAGAAGTGGAGGCCTTGTTGTTTGGCCTTCAATGAGTCAAATCCTGCAACATAGAGAACATCACCATAGAGGGAGATTTGATGATTGTAATACTCTTCTTGAGAAATAGAAATTCAAAGAATTGGAAGATAATGAATATTCTAAAAGAAGAATTCAATATTTTGGACAACATCCCAAGCTATTCAATCATGCATTTTTTTAGGGAAGGAAACATGGTTGTGGACTATTTATCTAATCAAGTAATACAGAAAATGGAAGATGAATTAATTGAGACCGATCTCACACATTGGCTAGCACTTCAAACAATTATAAACAATGATTGCAAACCCATTGAGAATTTATTTCCTTTGGGGTGGTAATGGGCAGAAATTCATAATCAAACGATGTGAGTACTTGCCATTATGGGGGTGTAGATATAGTCAGAAGAAATATCTCGAAAACCAGATTTGTATTTTCATGTCTTTTGTTTTCACTGAGCCCGAGCCACATCATGGAGCCATCCCCACAATTGGATGCCACGTCATGCAAAAGGCATTTCTGGGTGAAATTTCTCCATCCTGTTTGAAGGCCTTTTTCTACTAGGAGGAAGAGGTCAAGGAAGCCTTAAGGAAATCTTGGGAAAGGATTTCATGGAGAGAATTGTGAAGCACATAGTGAGTTACAATATATCTTTAATGTTTGTAGAAAATCTTTTGGTCTTGATGGGGGAAAAGGAATTAATCAGGGCTTTGGCAAGATACTTTGTGTGGGAAAAATTCAGAGTTGGTTTGGATGAGGTAATTAACAGTGTAGAGATAGAACAAATATCCTCCCTCCCAAAGATGGGCTTGAATTCAGAGGGCTGGCCTTTGTCTGCATGGTGTAGAATTTGGAGAATCACCTGGAGAAGTTTGTCAAGGTGGTGGTTACCATGCAAAAATACTTGCCTGTTGGGGTCGGTGGGTCATCATACCTTGTTGAGTATAACATCCTAGAAATATTGCATCTAGAATGATCTTCACCACGACAGGAGGGCTTCAACATAGTAAAGGCCAATAAAGCTGCAAATTTCCTGGCAAGGAGAGCTACCTTGGTAAAATTGGAAGATGAGTCTTTTGGGCCTAAATGCAGCAGGTTGATCTAAGTCTTCTAGAGTCTCTGGTATGGCATGAAGAGGAATTTTTTTGGAAATAAACTCTGTATCAAGCTTAGGTTGTCTTAATACTTTGATAATTTGTTGAAAAGAGTTGTTACTCATGGTCTGGCTCATTGGCGATTGGGTTAAATTTTGTTTACAAGCATTTTGCAAAAAAATTGCCTGTCTGGAATAGGTATTTAGGGACCATATGCAGTTTAGATAGCTTAAATTTTTTCTCTGCTCAACTTGTATCACTATAGAAACAATGCTTCAAAGACATAATCTGGAAGGCTTCAATTGTAATCTTTTATCTTTTTTGATATAATATAAAGGGAGAGGGCCCTAACCCTTACTTGACAAAAAATTAAAAAATATTAAAATTATATTCATTGGATAGTTCGTTCTGAGGACTACCATAATCATTTGAAATAAATTTTAAATGAATTCATTTGATCCCCCAAAAGGTAAATCAAAAGTGATTTTTTTATCAACATTTTGATAGGTGTAAAGGAGACTCATTTGTAGGTATGGTTTAAAACTAGTGAGGTTCTATCCAAGGTGGTTTGATCAAAACCTCTTCTATTGGAATCCTTAAAATAGAAATTTTTAAGGCTTAAATCATTATATTTTCTAAAAATATGTGATTTCAGCAAAAATCAATTCCTCTCATAAATTATAAACCAGCTTTGTGGGATCACCCAAGGTAGAGGGTATAGGGTTGAGGGATTAGGGTAGAGGGTAGAGGGTATTGGGTTGATGGTAGACGATTTAAGGGTTGAGGGTTGAGAGTTTAAGGTTGAGGGTGGAGGGTTGAGGGTAGAGGTTTGAGGGTATAGGGTTGAGGGTAGAGAGTATTGGGTACAGGGTTAAGGGTTTAGGCTTTAAGAGTTAAGGGTAGAGGGTAGAGGGTAGAGGGTTAAGGGTAGAGGGGAGAGAGATAGAGGGAGTGAGTGGGAGAGAGAGACCCAAGAGAGGGAGAGGGGGTAGGAGGGAGAGACTTGGGAGATAGATAGGGAGGGAGTGGTAGAGAGATAGAGGGATGGAGGGTTAAGGGTAGATGGTTTAAGGGTTAAGGGTTTATGGTTAAGGGTAGAGGTGAGAGAGATAGAGGGAGTGAGTGAGAGAGAGAGACCTAAGAGAGGGAGAGGGGGTAGAATGGAGAGGGTTGAGAGAGAGAGGGGGAAGGAGTGGGAGAGAGATATAGGGGAGGGAGGATTAATTGAAGAGGGTAGAAGATTTAAGGGTTTACGGTTTAAGGGTTAAGGGTTAAAGGTTTAGGGTTAAGGGTAGAGGTTTAAGGGTTTATGGTTTAAGGGTTAAGGATAGAGGGTAGAGGTTTAATGGTAGAGGGGAGAGAGATAGAGGGAGTGAGTGAGAGAGAGAGAGAGAGACCTAGGAGAGGGAGATGGGATAGGAGGGAGAGTCTTGAGAGAGAGAGGGAGGGAGTGGGAGAGAGATAAAGGGAGGTATGGTTAAGGGTAGAGTGGAGAGAGAGACCTGAGAGAGGGAGAGGGGGTAGGAAGGAAAGGTTTGAGAGAGAGAGAGAGATAGAGGGAGGGAGGGTTAAGGGTAGAGGGTAGAAGTTTTAAGGGTTTAGGGTTTAGGGTTTAGGGTTAAGGGTAGAGGGGAGAGAGATAGAGGGAGTGAAAGAGATAGACTTGAGAGAGGGAGAGGGTTGAGAGAAAGAGGGAGGGAGGGAGTGGGAGAGAGATAGAGGGAGGGAGGG
>CM021102.1:94905655-95242655 GCA_007115665.2 Sequoiadendron giganteum
GGGAGAGAGAGGTGAGATAGAGAGAAAGAAAGTAAAGGGGGAAGGGGGGGAGAGAGAGAGGTGATAGGGAGAAGTAGATATTTAAGGAGGAAGGTAGAGAGATTGAGAGGGAAAGAGAGAGGGAGAGAGAAAGAGGTATATAGGGGTAGGTTAGATAGAGAGATGTAGAGAGAGAAGTAGAGAGGGAAAGAAGGAGAAATGGAAATGAGAGATAGAAAGAGGGAGAGGGAGAGAGGAGAGATAGAAAGAGGGGGAGGGAGGGAGAGATATAGAGAGTAGAGAGGGAGGAGAGAGATAGAGAGAGGTGATAGAGAGAGAAGTAGAGAGGGAAAGAAGGTGGATATATTGAGAGAGAGGAGGAAAGGAGGGAGAGAGAAATAGGTATAGAGGGACATCTAGGTAGAGAGAAGTAGATATGAAAGGAGAGATATAGGGAGAGGTAGGGATGGAAAGAGAGGTGAGACAAAAATAGAGAGAGGTATAGGTAGATAGAGGGAGGAGGAGATAAAGATAAGTATAGAGGGAAGGAGAGAGGGAGGAAGAGGTAGGGATGGAGAGAGAGAGGTAAGAAAGATAAGAGAGAGGAGGGAGGGAGGGATAGGTAGGGAGAGAGAGGTGAGATAGAGAGAAAGAGAGTAGAGAGGGAAGGGGAGAGAGAGAAGTGAGATAGGTGATAGAGATGTGTGATGGAGAGAAAAGTAGAGAGGTAAGGAGGAAGATGGAGAGATTGAGAGGGAAGAATGGGGAGAGAGAAATATGTATAGAGGGATAGGTTAGATAGCGAGAAGTAGAGAGAAAAGGTGGGTGAAAGGAAGAGAGAGGGAGAGAGAGAGGGGGGGAGAAAGAGAGGTGAGATAGAGAGAAGTAGAAAGGGAAGGGGAGAGAGGGGGGATAGAGAAAATTAGAGAGGGAGGGAGGGAAGGAGAGAGAAGTGAGATAGAGAGAACTTGAGAAGGAAGGAGAGAGAGAATGGCGAGATAGAGAGTAGAGAGGGAAGGAGACAGAGAGAGAAGGAAGCAAAGAGTGAGAGAGAAAGAGGGGAGAGAGAGGGATATAGGGATATGTAGGTATAGAAATATAAATTTGACCACTTATATTGGGTCAAATTTACCCTTTTCATCTAATTCATCTATATTAATTAAATGACATATTTAATTAATATTGTCTTGTTTTCTAAGGTTCCCAAAAGTATTTAATTAAATACTTTATCCTTTAACATTTCCTCTCTAAATTAAATAAATTAATCAATTTATTTAATTTAGTCAATTATCCTCTTCAATTTTAAAATCATTCTTTCTCTCTCATTGTCCCATCCTCCATAACCTTTTTACTAATCTGGGTTAATTTAATTAATCCTTCATTAAATGTACATATCCTTAATTAGGATTAATGTCACATCCTCCAAATCTAGCCACTTGCCTCTAATCATCATTAATTAGTCTAATCACCTGTTTGCACAATCCTAATCGTAAGCACTTACCCTTTCTAGCATGTCCTTAAGTCAACCTTCTTGGTACTTACTTTTTTTGGGTTGACCTCTTCCCCATGTGAATTAAAAATTCACTTATTCCCCCCATACATTTGTCTTCCCCATGACATCTCATATGTCACATCATACCCATTGGACAAAGACCCCTTTTAGGGGAATCTTGTTTTACCTTTTTGTCTCTTTCAAAAAGTGAATTAAAATTTTACTTTTATTCCTCCAAGGTCATCTCCAATGTCCATGGTGACAAGGGTGGACTTTCTAAAAGTCCTCACTTGTCACTTTTAGCCCCACTTGGGGACAAAGGATTATTTTGTATGGAGATCCTCTCATCCAAGTACCTTGGGACCACATGGCCTTTTCCATGTCACTTGTACCCTTGTCATCTCACCTTGTCCTTTGGACACTTCACCCACCACATGGAAAGATGTGAAGGCTTGTGAGTCCTCAACTCACCATAGCCCTCCATCTTGGCCATGGTGGCTCAAATTTGACCGTTGAATTCTCTAGAGAATTCAATTTCTTCTATAAATACCCCCATCTTCCTTCATTAAAGGGGCTGGAAATCTTAAGAACTCTAGAGTTAGTGCATTCATACCAAACTTATGCCCTCAAACCTTTCAAACCATTTTAGCCATTTTATTGCAGCATTTAACTCTTGCATTTTACTTCGTAGAATCTATTATTGCATTCACCTACCTCTATTCATCCATCTACCACCATCATTGCATGCTTATCATCTAAGGAGCACATATCAACGATATCTTCAAGGGCCAACCAAGGGATCAACATGAAGAAAAGGTATAATAGGTTGTTTTTCTTTATCTTCCTTTTTGTTTGTGTTTAATGCAACCCAATCTTGAGGTGGTTTGGTGTAGTCTTTTATCTTGCATTCTTTAGTTATATTTGCATATTAGGAGATAAAAAATTTCACTACACACAGTAGGTATAAAGAGAGGTGATATAGAGAGTAGAGAGAGATATATAGAGATAAAAGGAGAGGGAGGTGAGAGAGAAATGTAGAGAGGGAAGGAGGGAGGGAGATATGTAGAGACGTATTTCTTGAGCTCAAGGGAGAGAGTGTCAGATAAAGGGATGGAGATAGTGAGAGAGAGGTCTAGAGAATAAGAGATGAAAATGAGTGAGATAGAAAGAGAAAGATGAAATTTGACCTCTTGATTACTGAAATTTGACCTCCTGATTATTGAAATTTGACATGCTAATTACTGAAATTTGACTAAGTCTAATTTTTTTAAGATCTTCCAAAAACTAGAATTTGCATTATAACTCCTAGAGATTTGAAACCACTCTCAAACATCCTACCTATATACATGAAATATAACTTAAAGTAGAAGAAAGTAAATGTCCATATGTAAATGTCAACTTATACTTAAATTTTTATTTCATGTATATAGTTTCCCTGGCAGAGAAAGAGAAACTCAAAGAGTTTAGAAAAATGCATTACAAAAGTCATGAATGACATTTGGCGAACGCCAAATTTGGTGCTCACCAAATGAAGCAACCCATTTGGTGAGCGCCAAATAGGTTGCATTGAGAAATACCAACCCAATGGGTTGGATTTGCATTGGGAATCCAACCCAAAGGTTTGGACAACCATTTCATGAAAAAGACATGATTTTTTAAAAGGGTGCCAAATTTCCTCATATTTTTGTCTGTGCTCCTCGTCTCATTTGCACATCTTTCAATGCAAGTTTATAAAAAAATTATGATAGCGTTAACCTCTCTTAGCTATCTAAATATATAATTCATTTTTCATTTTGATTTAGTTAAGGTTTTGATCCATAGCTTCTATTGTAAATGTCTCCGTTTTTTTATCAAAAACCAACATGTGCTAGTTTTAGGATAGATTTTTACTCGTTCATCGAAACACAAAAAAAATTACATTTTTTGAAACTAGACTCCATTCTACACATGAAAAAAATAAATCAATTTTCAGTTAGTTTTCAAAAAAATTAGGGGGGAGCACGCTCAAATTTCAGCTTTTCAAGATGCGTCCACTTTGAAAATTCATAAAATATTATATAATCATTAAAAAAATTATCTGAAAGAATGAGGATAAACTACATGGTGTTAGCTAATTTCTCACCATTCGGATTTTTGAAATTCTAAAAAAAAAATAATTAAAAAAGGGGGAGCCCTCAAGCGTTATGCTATTTTTTTTGATAAAAACAAGACTTGTTCCCCCCCCTTTTTGAGACCCTTAATCTTAATTAATTTCAAAAATAATTAGTAGCTTAGAAACTAGACTTGAAACAATTCAACTTTTGTTCTTGCTACATCTTGAAATTTTTAGCGTAACCATCTTCATTTTCTTGTGCAAATCAGATTTTTCTGATTTAAAAAAAAAGTGGCATCTTAAGAGCCAAAATTGTGTCACAGATCCATGCACTTACCCATTGTTCACCTTGAGGTTTTTTCCCTTTATCTTTTTTTATTGTAGACATATTGGGGAAGTTAGGGTTAGCAGTAGGAAATATAAAAAAATGTTGCAAATTTTGTGTAGGCATGTTATCGTGTTATGTGAAAGACATGAAAACATTCTCTAACATAGGATTACTCTTACATGAAAGATGTCGCTTTATATTTTCCTTGGCTTCTATTTTGGACTCATGGTGAAATGCTTGGCCTAGAGTGTCTAATGTAAGGAGATACATTTTTGGCATAGATGGAAGGGAATAGTCCACTAATGTATTTAAGTATGTTTAAGTGCTCGAGCATGTCTTCAAACATGTGTATATAGTAGTTATGGAAATTATTGGCCTAAGCTTCCATAATTTGTTCTTTATGTTTATACAACTGTTAAAATTTCATGTATGCATCCTTGTAATGTTTGAAGGGATAATATTCCTCTTATATGATGTATAGGCATGAATTTTCACCCCTAATGCAAGTTCCCCTTTACCCCCTAACACTTTAGAAAACCTAAGGTGAAGGCTTAATTCCACTTAAGCCCGTTGTTTGTATCACACTTGGCGCCCATTCTGAGTGTCAGTGGAGGCGTTTCTATCAGGGACACCTATGCAGCGCACTTATGCCCCTGGTAGATTACAAAGATGTTACACTTCCTATTGGAAGTCGAAGTGTAACACCTCCCTTCGGCTGGCTAACCCGAATATGGTCGTTTTCATCTCCTTCCTTCATATTCTTCACTATCTCATCCATTCTCAAGTTTTGGCAAAGTTTGGCAAGATCTTGAGTCCATCTCTTCATATTTTATCCACTCTTTCATGCATCCACAAGCTTTGTAGCAGCACTTCACACTCCATAGAAGCAATCTACCACTCTATCACTTCGATAGTGCGAGTGCTGAAAAAACACCATTACAACAGAGGCTTGAGTTCCTCTTAGTTTTATCCTCCACTAGCCTTGAGTGCTTTTGACAGACATGGTAAGCTCCTCTTATCTTCTCTATCATTTTGGTTGAGTAAGCACGTACTATTTTGTAGTGTCTTTTTTTTACGTTGCTTGTTTTCTCCTTTCTATCATATTATTCCTATCATTGAAAACTTGGTTGTTCATGGAGGTGGGAACACCAAAACGGGGGTCTGACTGAGGTAGACCCCTAAACAGCCTCCCAAAATTTTCCCTCTTTTCTATGTACAGGTGGAGAAATCTTGGAGCAAAGCTAGCAAGAAGATTATTGTGCGAAATCATCTATGTCACCCTTGCGGTAATCTGCTTTCTTTATCATGTTGGTCTATACACTTCATACTTCTTGATCTTATTTTGTCATTCTAGAAACTCTTAAACTAGGTTGCTAGTCCTTATTTTAGAGTATAACCTTGTCTCTCTAGTTTTCTGGTCGTATGGACATCAGTGCACTTGTGAGACGCCAATGCGCGGTCATCCTAGAACCGCACTTTTGTCCTCGAACAGAGAGCTACCTGAGACACAAAGTTGACTCTAAAGATCGACTTGCCTAGTCTCCTTTCACCTCCTAGGTTCGCAGAGTGATCGAAGGGCATGTAGTCCTCATCATTCTCATCTCGCCTATCCTAACCTTCCTTTAAATTGAGGGAAGTTAGGGTAGCCATACTGCTCTTGGCCTTTTGTGACCTGGGGCCTTGCAATGGTTGGTCCCCCTCTCTTACATTTTTGTTGAAACCGACGTGAATTAACGTCTACTCTTTCATTAGTGTTCTAAGCTTTTCCCTTGTACCCTCTACTTGTATTATCCTTATGTGTTGTGAAGTTTATGAGCATCACAACCCAATCTATGACCTCTGAGAATATTGTTAGGAGAATTCTGAGACACCTTCCGATGGAGGAGATGAAGGTCTCCTCTAGTTTCACCATTGGTCTTTTTTCCGGCTCTACGGTTGGTCTATCCGTTTAAGAGCATGTATCGCGGGGCGAATCTAGATTCCTCAATGAAACTGGTTGCATCCCTACCCCTCTTGCATCACCAACCTCCTCATTCGTAGACGAGCATGAAGCTATCCACATCCCTTCCAAATATGTCATTAGTCTAAGAAAAGGGTTGGGTGCATTAGAAAATCACCTGGAGAAAAACCTGAAGCTGGCTAGGGCTGCTAGAGTCATCAATGAAATAAGATACACGGTAGGAAAAGACTAGATAGGTGTAGAACTCTTGGCTAGTCTCGCTATTTTGGTCAAAGAATGTGCCCCTTTGAATCATAGTCACATGGTACAAGGTGTCCCCTTCAAAGAACGCGAGAGATAGCTAGAGGTATTAATGCCTCCTACATCTGTATACATGACCGACATGGTCCGTTTAGTTAGTATGCCCACTGCTTCCGAAAACTCTAAAACCGTCAAAGTAAATAGAAACCCTTTAGGTTTCCACTTTACCCCTGATGTCGCCTCTGATGGTGGAGGATTCGGTGGGACACTCGGTGGAGGCTTCGGTGGTGGAAACTTTGGAAGTGGAGGTGGTATTAGCGGAGGTAGTGCTAGCAGAGGTCATGGTGGTGGCTCTGGCGGAAGTCACATTGGTGGTGGTGGCATCGGTGATGGCTCCTATGGTAGTCATGGTGGTGGTCTAGGTGGTGGCTCTGGTGGTGGTCCTAGTCGTCCTATGCCTTCTAATGACCCTATTTTGAACACTCTTCTTTAGAATATGGGGAAGATGCAAAATTAGTTGGCGAACCTTTCCCAGGCCTTGACCCAGCCTATTTTCCAGCCCTTCTTCTGACATAGCCTATTTTTGGTTACAATTCTAAACACTCCTTTCCCGCAAGGGATGGAGATTCCTAAATTTGAGAAATACGGTGGTAAAGGGGACCCATAGACAAATGTGTCCGCCTTTAACACCTTGTGCACAAAATTTTTCCATCATGATGCATTGATGGAAAAACTGTTTCCCCAATCCCTCGAGGATACAACACTCGAGTAGTATTGTTCCTTGCTTGACAATTCCATCTTTATGTTCAATCAACTTGTGAACTAGTTCCTACGATAGTTCCAAGCCAACATCAAACCAAATATGACCCTCTCTGACCTTGTTTGGTGTAAACAAGGGGATAATGAGAAGATTACAGACTTTATAACACAATATTAGGCGCTCTTTACACAAATATCATACCTATTACCTAACTCCAATGTGCAGAAGGTGTTCATAGGGAACCTACAAAGGCCTTGGCAAGAGAAGTTCACCCTTATGAATTACCCTTCTTTTGTGGATTTGTGTGCAACTTTACGGGAATACCAACAGATGGTGGTTCAGTTTGGGGGTTCCTCCTCGCACTCCCGTTCTGAAGGGAGGTATGCCATATCAATCTCTGGAAAAGGTAAATTTGTTGCGAATGTAGTAGCTGTTGTGGATAACAATGGCCTCAGACACGACTAAAAGTTTACAAATCTATCAAAATCTTATTCTTCCATCTTGTAGAAGTTGTTAAAGGATAAGATCATTAGCTTCCCAACCCCTAAGCCAGTTAGGGAACCATATCCTAACTGGTACGAAGCAAATGCCTATTGTCAATACCATTGAGTTAATGGACACAATACCAAATGTTGCATGCGCCTGCATCATGAGATACAAGATCACATCAAGGATGGTACTATACGTCTTGATGGGAATAAATAAAACATGAAAAAATCAGTGGCGAAAGCTAATAGTGACTTGCAAATATACACAAACCCATTTCTGTCACTTTCTGCTAACATGATTATCAATCCCTCTGATTTTGTTTCTTATCATGAGGCATATGTTAACATGGTTACTGCTACTCCCTCTCCTTATCTTGCGGCCAGTTCGCCGGATGTAACCTTTACTTTGCAAGATGTGCCAACAAACAACAAACCTTCTTTGCTTTACATTCCCACTCACCTTAATGGAAACATTGTGATAGGAGTTTTAGTCGACCCTGCGAGTAGAGTGAATGCCATCACAAAGGAGATGTTACTCTTGAATTCCCTACAAAGGGAGGAATACAAAAAAAAAAAATCCATCATTTGTATGCATGATGGTCTTTCTCTTAAACCTTATGGATCGATAACATTGTTTGTCCTGGTTGGAGCTAGGAATGTCGACACGGTCTTCCATGTCATCCCTGAGTCGGACCTATTTAGAGTGAAGTTAGGTATACCTTGGCTAGCTTCCATGAATGGGATTTCCTCTATAATTCATAAGTGTCTTAAGTTTTCCCATAAGGGTGTCGTGCATGTAGTGCATGGTACTAGATACTAGCCTGTGGTATCTCGTGGAGGATACTCGTTGGATCACTTTTGGCCCACTCCAGTCGGTGTGCTCCCACAAAGAACAAATCTACTTTACAAGAACTATGAGAAATATAAGACCAAGGGCAAGGGACAGACAAAGTACACCCTTTCCATAGTGGAGCCGCTAGCTACCTCCTCCTCTCGAAAGGTAAAGGAGAAGATCGCTCCCTCTCAGGCTAACTCATCTACCCCCCTTTCTTGGGAGGAGTATTGGATGAGCAAGCCTGGTCTCTACCCACTGATTTCGATGATAACTCCTTGGCAAAGATCCAAAATCAGGATATCGGATCTCCCTAACGAGTCCCTTGGACTTTGGTACTATCTATATGGTAGAAATAAAGGCTCACGAAGAGAATTTTCCCCACGACCTCTTCCTATTCCCCTAAGAAGGAAGAAGCCCACTACTAAGGTGTTGGGATCGATTCCTCTTATTGTTTCCGAGCCTATTCCTCTTGCTCCCATCTAGGAGTTTGTCCTTCCACTGGAAGCGGTCGTGGAGGACACTCCCATGGCTAAGCAGGAGCCTTTTGTCCCTTTGCAAGCTCTGGCTTTTGGTTCGAAGAGCCATTGAAACTGCCTTGCGTGGGAGCGTAAGTGCCGGCGAAAGGCTCTCCTGGCTGAGCAAGCCTCCTTACAGAAGGAGGAGGAGATGACAACACCTCCTGTTGTGTCCTCCTCTCTCCCCCCTTCTACCTCTGTCCAAACTAGCTCTGAATCTCTTTCGGCTTCTATTGTGAGTGCACGCACGCCTGGAGAGGTGCAAGTGTTTATTGATCCTTCTGTAGAGTCACTTTTGTTGACTTCCATTCCGGATATCTCACCTTTCCCAAAGCCCATAGATATGGTTAATACTTCAGTTGTATCCACTGCAGTTATTTCCTCCTCTCCCTCAACCGTCCTTGCTTCATCTGTAGGAAGTTCACCTCCTCTGACGAAGAAGAAGGTAGAGTGTGGTCCCTCCAACAATGGAGGGCGTAAGAGGAGTCCACCTTCTCCGAAGGGTGGCCCCATGCTGACCTATTTTGTCCTAGTGAAAAAACCAGTTCTAGCCTCCCCAGAGTTTTTCACCGCTCTCGAGTCTCTTGGTGAACCTCGGATGAAAAATCCTCCATCCACCGAAGTGAAACATGGCACTCCTATCAAGTGCATGTTCAACTCAGTGGATGAAGTTCTGACCTTGTCAGTGATTTTTGCGAGGTCGTTGACCTTAGACCCACAAGAGTTGAGCGATAAAGACCTCATAGGTCCCTGTGCCTTGGCCCTTATTGTGGGAGGATCAAAAGCCATCCCCCTTGACATTACACCATTGCAAGCTTGTCATCCTTCCCCCTACAATGATCTAGAGTGGGAAGCTGACGACCTCTTGGTCAACCAGTGTTAGGGGGAGACCCACTTCTTGATCTTTAGATTAGATGTGTGTGTGTGATGTGATTCCCCTGTGATCATTCTATATGTGCTTGGGAACCTCGTCACCCCTGTTGGTGATTAGATACATGCATGGTGCTTGTGTTGTAAACCTTCCTCTATATGTATCATTATTCTTCCATGTTTGTGATTGAATTTCAGCAAATTGGGGATGATGCAAAGCGTTAGGAGGATTTAGGCCTCCTTCCATGTTGACCCAATTTTTTATTTTTACTTTGTCTTTCGTGCATTCTTCTTGATTTGGTTGGGGATTGATCATCTATCACCTTGCACAGTAGTTACCTACTACTTATAAATATAGACATATATGATCCCATGAAACCAAATACCCCTATACCCTCTTTTTGTGTTCTCTTGCTTGCTCTTTATATTTCTCTCTTCTTTTCTTGAGTTGTCCCTTTCATGTGTGACAATGCCACTTCTACACTACTTGGTCTTTAGAAAATGCATTTGTTGAAAAACAAATCTTTTCTTGAAGACCCTTCGTACATTTCTTTACTAGAATTGTATTCTCGACTTGAAACCCTAACGGAACATGTTTCCTTCATCATGGGTTTGTAAAGAAAGGACTTGGGAACTTTCCTCTGAAGCGGGAACAGTCTTGATCTTCCCCTTGTGTGGGGGAATATCCTTCCTTTCAAATTCCTTGATGAATTGAACATCTTTCGAAAGGATTCCTTGATGATGAATCAATTTGAGAAAAAAGACGTTAGCTTTTGAACAGTGTGTCCCTTGAGTGGACCCCTCCTTTTCACGTTGGGTTCTTGAGGGACCCCTTCGAAAGTTTTCAACAAGTTCTATAGCGTCTAGCCCTGCCAGCTTGACTAGACCTTTTTCACACCTTCACGTCTAGCTCTGAGGCAACCCGACTAGACCTACTTTACAACCTTACATCTAGCTTGGGAGCAGCTCGACTAGACCTTACTTTTCAAACAGTGCATCCCTTGAGTGGACCCTCCTTCCTTTTGAAGGGTTCTCGAGGGACCGCTTTGAAAGAATCATAACTTAGCGATGGTCTATGTGACTGTCCATTCATTGGCCTGCACAGTCGCTTCCTGACATGTTCTATCTATGGGTAAATATATCGCCATCTCTGATTCTACAGAGTCCCATTTTCTCGGTCTCCTTCATGTGAGAGTTCTTGAAGGATACCTCCCTTGCAGGACCGTGGGCCTATGAGGTGCTTTCAACTTCATAGTTTCACATAATTATGAAGTCCTTTTCCTACACCTTCGAGTTTTCCAGACCGTTCTCTGCTTCCTTGTCAGGTTCAAGTATACATCTCTTACCTTGTTACTTCTTACTACTCTACTTTACCAAAGCACTCATCAGTACTTGTGCTCGCTAAAGTGGGGGAAAATGTATAGGCATGAATTTGCACCCCTAACACAAGTTCCCCTTTACCCCCTTACACTTTAGAAAACCTAAGGAGGAGGCTTAATTCCACTTAAGCTTGCCGTTTGCATCACACTTGGTGCCCATTCTGAGTGTCAGTGGAGGCGTTTCTGTTGGGGATGCCTGCACGATGCATGGATGTCTGTGTGGCGTGCTTATGTCCCTGGCAGATTCCTATAGCTGGAGTCTACAGAGACGTTACACTTCCTATTGGAAGTCGAATTGTAACACCTCCCTTCAGCTGGCCGAGCCAAATATGGTCGTTTTCATCTCCTTCCTTCATATTCTTCACTCTCTCATCCATTCTCAAGTTTTGGTTTTGTTTGGCAAAGATCTTGAGTCCATCTCTTCACATTTTCTCCACTCTTTCATGCATCCACAAGCTTTGTAGCAACACTTTACACTCCATAGCAACAATCTACCACTCTATCACTTTGATAGTTTGAGCACAGGACAAACACCATTACAAAGAGGCTTGAGTTCCTCTCATTTTTTTCCTCCACTAGCCTTGAGCGCTTTGGATGGAGGTGGTAAGCTCCTCTTATCTTCTCTATCATTTTGGTTGAGTAAGCACGTACTGTTTTGTAGTGTCTTTTGTTTATGTAGCTTGTTTTCTCTTCTTTGTCATATTATTCCTATCGTTGCAAACTTGGTTGTCCATGGAGGTGGGAACACCAAAATAGGGGTTTGACTGAGACAAACCCCTAAACAACCCTCCAACATTTTCCCTCTTTTTTGTGTCCAGGTGGAGAAATCTTGGAGCAAAGCTAGCGACAAAATTGTTGTGCGAAATCATCTTCGTCACCCTTGCAGTAATCTACTTTATTTATCACGTTCATCTATACACTTCATACTTCTTGATCTTATTCTGCCTTTCTAGAAACTCTTAAACTAGGTTGCTAGTCCTTATTTTAGAGTATAACCTTGTCTCTCTAGTTTTCTGGCCTTACGGATGCCAGCGCACCTATGAGATGCTAGCATGCTGTGTTGTCATCCCAGAATCGTGCTTCTATCCTTAGACAAAGAGCTACCTGAGACACATATTTGACTCTAAAGATCAACTCGCCTAGTCTCCTTTCACCTCCTGGGTTCGCAAAGTGATCGAAGGGCATATAGTCCTCATCATTCTCATCCCGCCTATCCTAACCTTCCTTTAAATTGAGCTGAGTTAGGGCAGCCATACTGCTCTTGGCCTTTCATGACCTGGGGCCTTGTAGTGGTTGGTGCCCCTCTCTTACATAGGGTATCAAGATAAAGTTAATCCAAGCTTTAATTAGTCAGTGTTCCTTATTGTACTACACTAAGTTCTTATCACCAATGATCTGCACAAAGATGAACATTTGTAGTAGTACAAATGAGATCTTCTTTTCTTCAAGTAATCAAGTTGCTTAGGCTATTGGCCCCTCCTTTATTATTTGGCACATATGGCTGGAAAGGAATCACAGTATTTTTCAGGATGTGATGATGGTGGCCCATCGTTTGTGGTGCAAAATTATTCATTCTTTAGGAGAAACTATTGCGGCAAAATGTGATTTGACGGAAGTAGTGGATCCTCATGATGTTGTTTGGTGCAATCATCTTCATCTTCCTCCTCAACAAGGACAGTTCATAAGAAGTCATGGTAGACATCCTCGTCAAAAGATAAATAGGGAGGGAAGTTGGTCTCCTCCTCCTCAAGGAGTGTTGAAAATCAACACGAATGGGTCTTCTCGGGGGAACCTTGGTTATGCTGGCATTGGTGGAGTTGGTCGAGATAGTTTTGGGACTATTCAATTTATCTTTTTTGTTTACAAGGGTTTTCATACTAACAACTTAATGGAAGCTCTTGCCATTTTATATGTTGTGATGCGTGGCTATCAGCTTGGGTGGAGAAGGATCATATGTGAGTTTGACTCCCAGGTGGTGGTGAATCTATTGAATAGGTGGGATTTAGAGGATGTTAGTTGGCATTTAGCTTCAGTTGTTAAACAAATTCTTACTATTTGTGCTTCTTTGGAGTCGGTTACTTTCAATTATATTCCTCGAGAATGGAACACTATCGCGGATTGCTTGGCCAAGTGGGCCTCTGATGATATGCAAAATTAGAACATTGTGGATAGGGGTCAATTACCCTTGGATATGTCTCATGAGTTGGACAACTTAGTTGAGCTTGATAGGGTTGTGTAAAGCCTTGCGATGTACTTCTTGTTTTAATAAATTTTTACCCCTCTTTTTTTTAAAAATAAATTGTTAATAGAGAAGTATCCTTCAAGTTGTCAAATCTAGTAATCTAGTATTGTGGCATCAATCTTGCCTTTGAACACTAGCATATCAATATCAACTTGAGATTTGAAGGGTATTGAATGATATGTTGAAGCTTTCTAATTAGGATGTGGTGGCACTGGTCCAAGTTGATTCATGAATTCACGAAATCATATGAAGACTTCTTGGTGCTACAACTCTAAGCTCACATTGCTTAGATGTTGAAGATTTTATAAAACCCTAGGTGCATGTTCATATATCACCTTTCTTTGTTTTTAGTGTTTAGGAAAATGGTCAAATATTGAACTAGGTATGCATTCCTTCTATAGATGTCTTGAGCACATCTAGACAAGCATGAAGTTTTTAATATTGAATAAATGATCCAATACTTAGATGGCTTGGAGGGAAAACTTGTAAATTAGCTAGTAATCCACAATTTTATAAATATATGAATGAAACCCTAAGATAGAATTAAAATGCACATTCAAAAGGTGTAGACAACTTTGCAATCAAAGTATTATAGGGAAAAATATGTACAATTTTTAAGTGTATAGAAGAAATGTTGGATGGTTCTTCTCTACCTATACATTGTATCTAGTGTAGCTATCTCTCTCTGTATATGGGTTGCTATATAGGCTTCACAAATATGTTGACAAATGTCATGTGTGTATGGTGAATGGATCATGTGGGTAGGGTGGTAACATGTCAAACTTGTATAGTACTATTTATGTTATAGGGAAATGTAGTGCAAGCACCACCATGTGTCAAATCTGTATGGTAGCATTACACATGGATTTGAGCTCTCCAATTGTTGCATACATATGATCTAATTGAATGTTTGTATGCATATGACCATGTGCATGATAATTATGCATGGATAGACACAAACACTATTATACATAAATGTGTGAGAATTGTGTGGCCCATAGAGTAGAGTTGAGTACACAAAAAATCTATTTAAGAAAGAGTGTATGAGATTGCGCTTGAATACCAATTATATAGCGACATGTAACACAGTCTTATGCTAAGTTTAGGTCCTTTTTCAATCCTTGCCCACCCTCATTTACTCCCACTTCCACACATTCCCACATATTTGACCTTATTTATACCTTATTTGCACCAATCTTGATGTAGAGATACTCCCTTCGCTGTAACACAAAACACAAAACACAATCTGCACTGGCAATTCCTTTGTCCCAAATTAAAACTTTACTCAAAACATAGACTGCAAACAGACCATTCAATTTATAATTTTACCACCGACCCTCACTCAATTGACATTTCTATTTGTCAATTGAATTCGACAGCTTACATTCAAATGTGCAAAGTAATTCAAACATATTTATTCCAATTCTACAATTCACAAACCAAAGATTTTACAATCTGCATTACTCATTTGATTCTCTGTTCAAAAATCTCGTACACTTATTCCTCTGCTTTTGTTAACCTTCAAACTGAAATTGCAAATTTCATCACTTAGTACCTGCGCTTCATTCAAAATCTCCCTTCCTGGCAACTTTACGCGCCCCTCTTCCACCAGCTCTATGCGCAGCACCCCGTCTTTCCAGATACTTGCATTCATATGCCAAATACATGGCGCTACCTCATGTTCTGTGCATGCGCCTATTCCCTTCTTTTTGGCGCAGCCTCTCTCTCTTTAAGTTCTCCTCTGTTCTATACTTTATTGTGCACTTCCCTCTTCTTAACCTGCAATCCTCCATTCCCAATAACTTCGCCCCTATCAAATGCTCCCCTTAGAAGATTTCGTGGGTTTCTTTCACCAGGTACGACCTCACTCCTCCCATCTCTCTTGCTAAGCAGACTTTTCCTTTTTATGCTGCCCACTATTCTCTTCCAGCGCAGCCCTCTAATCTGCCAACATAGCTATTGGTGGCGTCACTCCCTCACCATGGCGTGGGTTCCTTCCTTTTCCGATGCAATTACTGTTTGCAATTTAAATTTTAAGTTGCCATATTAATGGCGCTGTCCTTTGAGATTTCTTCGCAGCTCTCAGTGATACCCCTGTCACTTCTACGCCCCTCTTTGGTTCAATGCAGCCCCCTCCTCACTGCGCCCAATCTTCCCTGTATTGCAATCTCTTTTCCCCAAAATCTAAATTACTTCCTTCGCTCTACCTATTCAACTTCTGTGCACACTTTGTGAAGACTCTTCAGTCTCCTCCACTGATACGTTGATTAGAATTCCTTTGCAATTTTTTAAAATATCTCTTTCTTTCTATGATATGGTGCGGCCACTCTCTCCCTTATGTGCATTTTATTTAATTTTAAAAATGAAATACTCCTCCATGCTGACCTCCCCTCTTTATCTTTCTTTCACCATTTTTTATTCCTTAGAATTTGCTCTTCCATAGGCACGGTCTTCTGTCTGTTAGGCTGCTTAGTATATGTCTGGCTTGGCTTTAGAAATCATTTCATCAAACCGCTGCCCATTCTTTAACTTAACTGACAATAATATTTCTTCCCACTTTTTCAATTATTAAAAAACAAAAATTCCCTCAATGTTACTGTCGTCCATTATCATTATCTTCTTAAAATCAATTGACCCCATCCATATGCTGACATAAAATATATCATCTATTATTGAAGATCTGCCTCAAGCTAAAAGTTGCAAAATGTCTCGTCTTTGTATGCATACCGTAGATTTCACAGATTTAAATAATGAACAATAGCTTAGCTTCTGACTCAATCTTAAAAATCTCCTTTTCATCCCTGTTACGACGAATAGAAATATTGTTGATCGATGTTGATTGTGCCTGTATCTGGATGCTCCTCCATCAAATCTCCACACATTTGAACTTGGTGCATTGAAAAGAGTAATAGTTGCATCAAAATTTGCATCCTAGATCACTTGCACTCTTGTCAATACTTACCAAGGCCATAAAGTCACTCATTCAAGGGGGTTGATTGAGGAGAATGTGAACCTCCACAATTTAGTATTCTTCCCAAGGTGATTCTAAATATCATCAATCTTTAAGCACCACTACAAAATAGGGATCACAATGAATTGAATCACATAATTATGCACTACACCATATCAGGATTGCGCCTCAAAGATTGGATCCACATGACATAGGATTGACCCAAACTTATGAAATCAACTTGAAGAAAATCTCAAGTCTATATAGAGTTACAAATAGCTAGCGCATTAATGATACTTTTTTTTATATATCCAAGTGACTAAGTTCTACGTAGCATCAAGTTTATCCTTCACTGTAATTCCAAAAACTAAGTACACTTAGATTCGTTCACATTTAATTGCTTCAATTAATATTTATTTTTCTAAAATTGAACTAGCTTTATTATTTAGATTAATTGTGTATTTATTTTAACATTTAATTAATTAGCCTAAATAACAAAAATAAACATATATTTTCCTCTGAAATTATAAACTAGAGAAGCCTTAATTCTTTGATTTATTATTTTTAAAATAAATATAAATAAAAACTTAATGTTTAAGTACACTAATACCTATAAACTTTTTGCTTTGAAATACCTAGAGTCTTATTTGTAAAGTATTCTTATTAATTCCAATTTAGTAACCATCTAAATATGAATTACAAAGATAGAAGTAAGCAATCTTTGATGGTTCTGCTTAAACAATACATTCAATCTTTCACTTATTTAGATACTTCATCTTAAATCATACATCTATTAAAGAAACTGTGTAACCATCTAAATATGACTATTTTTTTTACAAAGATAGAAGTAAGCAATCTTTCACGATTTTACTTAAACAACACTAATAGATGGATTCTATTAAAGAAACGAGAATGATTTCAAAAAATTCAATACTGTTAAATCCAAACAAAAACGTACAATAATAATTTGTGAAAAAAGATAAAAACAAACAATCTTGAATAATCCAAAGAGGAATATATAAAACAAGTGTAGAAACACTACTGCAAATAATAATTATCAAAAAAGTTCTGGTGAAGACTGTTGTGATGTTTGTCTTTTATTACAATGAACAAAATTACAGAGGTGAAAACAACAGCCATGTTTTTGTCCCAGTGCCAAAGCAATTCAAGTGAAACAGAAGCTTAGATTTTAGTCCTCATATGCTAAGCTTATTGTCCCCTCATGCCCTATAAACCTAGAGAAGAGGAGACAGATGCTCCACCCACTGGACTGATTTGACAATGGCAGCTGGCCAAGTGCTGGAAAATGATATTAACTGACTACTGTCCAACAAGACTGACACTGATCATACAGCATCCCAACAAATATGACCTTAAGCAATGAATGATATTTCAATTGATTAAATCGTCCATCACAAAAACATTGTTTTTAGGAACAGCTCCAAGATATTTGCATTTATCTTTATGAAGATTCCTTTGGGATCAAACTGTGTACAGTATAGAATAAATTCTTGTAACCTTTTCATGTCTAAACTTTATTTGTGATTGCAACTTTTATTATAATATAGATATTAGTTGTTGGAGAGTTAATATTTTTTTGTTAGAGAGTTATAGATTAAACATATACAATTCTGATTGTATATATTATTATTATTGTATTTTCAAGAAATTTGAATTGTATCTTTGGTTCAGCTTATATTGATCTGTTGAACTATTTTGACAATGATAATTGGTTAAATGATGAAGATTCCCGGAAAAATCGTAAAAAAAATGATAACTTTTCAATAAAATTGAATCAAATTTGTGATAGCAAGCCTCCGCCCCCATTCCCAACCTTTCCCGTCCCCGCCCTTGCTCTTGGCCTCCCTCCCCTTCTCCCCTTTCTTTCCTCCCTCCCCAATCACCCCCTCCTCCCACCCTCACTCTTGCACCCCCCATCCCCGTCCCGCCTCGCCCGGCCCGCCCCTCTCTCTCTCTCTCTCTCTCTATATATATATATATATGGAGAGTTGATATCTCTTCTATGTCGATTTAAAGTTAGGCATTAAGGATAGGATCATGATCTCATTTCTTATTATTGCATTTCGAAAGAATTTGAATCTTAATGGATGGTGTGATCAAAGAACATACCATCACTCTCACCAATTAAACTCAACCAATTGAACTACAACCCTTTAATCTATACAAGATAATTAAATAACTATTATATTTATTATAAATATATGTTTTTTGATATATTTTAATTCATAAATTGTATGTTTGACTATTTTTTATTTAGTACTAAACATTGAATTTATTACAAAATTATTTTATTATATTAAATAATTATAATCTAAAAATTAAGTTTGTTACAATATTAGAATTGAATATTTGATTTATATTTTTAAAACAAAATTTTCATTAAAAAGTAATGATGTCTTAATAAAAAATTTAAATAAATATATTTAAAAAGACACTAAAAAAAAAACATTTTGATCAAAAAGATTTATACATAATAATGTAAACTTTCAAATTAAAGTACATGAAAAACTTTATACTATAAATATTATATATGGTTCTCTTTATTGTACAAACCTTCATAATTGCATGGCTTGTTGGAAACAAAGTACTCCTAATTTTTATCTAAATCTCCCTTTTTCAAAAACAATAATATAAAAAATGAAGAACTTTACATGATTTATACGTCATCTTAATAATGTAAACTTCCAAATTAAAGTACATGAAACACTTTATACTATAAATCTTATATATGGTTCTCTTTACTGTATGGACCTTCATAATTGCATGGCTTGTTGGAAACAAAGTACTCCTAATTTTTATCTAAATCTTTCTTTCAAAAACAATAATATAAAAAATAAAGAACTTTACATTGATTATAAATCTATCGAATAAAATGGCATTTATATCATTATAAGAAATCTTTTGCATTGGAACAATGATGTGTAATTGATAGATTTTACTATTATCTTAAGTTCAACATAATTGTGTTAGTAAAATAAGTTGTGAAAGGGTTATGATGTAGTTGGGTTCGTAACTTTTTCAGGTTGCTAGGTAAATATCATCAAATTTATTAATAAATATTATGTCCTGGACATATAAATGATATGTAGTTAGTTTATAAAAGTTATTATAAGAATAAATTAAATATAAATTTAATGAAATATGATCATTTGGTGTGTGATTGTAGTTAAAAGAAAATATTATACAAGTTGATTTTAGAAGACATAAATTAGAAAATAAGCATTAGGATAGTCATTCCAAAGATGACCTTCTCTTGAACAATATGCCACCAAATCTCTTTACCTTTCTTGGCTTCTCCTCTTGCCAAAATTCCATTTTCTATGGTTAGTTGCTCTACCACTAATTGCAATTTCTCAATATTCTCCTTTATGACATCTTTTTGAGGTCTACGCCATGGTTGAGCCTCTATGTGGTATGCCATTGTGATCAAGTCTATATAAGTATTATATTCTTCCATATAAGACTACTCTTATATCTTTCAATAGTTTGAAGATGAACTATTCAATCTTTTGTCGCTCTGATAGAGGCTCCTCTAGTTTGCAATAGACTTCCTTAAATATTTTATCATGGGCCTTCATCAATTCTTCTTCTCCTTGCACTAGGTCCCTCATTTTGCTAACACTCTTTGTAGGGATATTCAAAGTGTCAAAGTTTTCCAAGAAATCTTATTTTACTTCATTCTAACTTTTACCATGTTTCGGGTAAGTCTTTTTGTACCAATCCAATATTTCTTTCCTTCATGAAGATACAAAGTCTAATAAGTTTCGCATGTTCTCATCAATGTCTTGCCTTTCCCATAGAGATTATAATAGGACTATGTGTTTTGTAACCTCTATTGTATCTCTTCCAAATACTAGAATTTTGATTGATGATTCAATTTTATTCTTGCTTCTTTTTGTTTTGAGTTTTTGGATTTGTGGGCTATTCTTTTCCTCATTTTCTTTCTTTACTTTTCTAATGGTATGGGGTTTCTGCCCTTGATCCTTATCTCTTGCTAAATTTATGTCAAATTACTCTTTCCCAAGTATTTCTTCTCAATCTACTTCTTTTCTTTCTTTCTCTCCTTTCTCCTTACTTTATGGTATTTATTCTTTAAAAATTATTCTACTCTTATATGGCTTAGGGGATGGGTCCTAATTGGAGGGTTGTGACTCCTCAAGATATCGTTTAACTTTCTTATTTGTTAATGACATTTTATTTATTTGTGAATATAATTCCTTATCCAAATTTAGTTTGATTTCTTCTTCCTTAAGTTTCCTTACACTTCTATTGACTAACTCTTCTAAATATTTTGCTTGGACAAATAGAGCCTTCTCTAGAGTTTTTCTGCAATTCAATAAATTTATCATCCAAATTAATGGTTATGTTTGATAGATTCAGTCTGATTGTAGGAATTTTGGATGGTTGTGATGGGAGTGGTGTTTCAGTATTATTGTAGGGTCCCAACAATAACCTTCTAGATTCTCCATAATCATAAATATTCTTCTTTAAACTGGTTATGATTTTTCCTTCTTTTCCTAGCATAATTCTAATTTCTCCAAGATCTTCCATTCATCTTCTTTATTCTCTTTTTATTTTCCCTTAGTAGTACCCACTTTGGCACACTCAACAACACCCTCATTGGCATGTTCAATTCTCATTTTCTCCATAATTTCCATCCTTCTACAATGGCTTTCTTCTCTTTCAACAATCTGGTTTTGTCTTCTTCCTTCTCTATTTGGGCTTGTCATGTTCACTTTTCTTATAGATTTAATTTGTTATCTAACCTCTCTTGTGTTTTTCTTATCTCCTTTTTCCATGGGTGTGAGTGATTTAGGATTATATTTAGTCCTTTTATTATTTTCCATGGTAGTTATTTAATAATTTTTCTCATTGGTCACATCTCTTCGAGGATCCCTTTTGGAATCCCTCTCGCTTTCCATTCTCTATCCTCTTCATGCCTAATCAACTCTCACAATGTAAGAGCCAAGATGATAGTTTCATAAGTTTTCATATCTTCTTTGGTTTTCTTTCTTTTTATATGTCCGATTTAAAGTTAAATTTGCGGGTATTACTGACCATTATATAACCTAACCAAGGTCCCAATAATAGAACCAATGTTAGCAAGAAAATTGGGGAAAATAAATCAGAGTTCTAATCCCCAAGCACTTTTTGAATGTTGTAGCTTATACCTCAGTCTCAATCATATAAAAGGAGTAATGGTTTGATTTAGGAAAATGACTAACTAATCTACTATAGATTCATATAATACTAGATAACATCATACATATAGAAGTCTAATATCATTATATTATTTATATCAATGTAGTACATTCATATATCTTCCTCTATACTATGTACCTCTTCTCTTCTTCTTACATATATTTCCTCTTATATATCCTTAAACATAAAGATTCTTACATATGATTTCACATATATATTCCTACATACATCTCTTCTTCTATTATTCATATCCTTTCCTATACATATATCTACGTGATGGGACATGACCCATCTATCCTACCCCTACTCTAGTTGGTATTTTTTCAATCTTATGGTCTATAAGCTCTTTGTGGCAATATGCAGTAGGATTTTCTTGGTAGTGTGTAAACTATTGCTCTTTCTTGTGAAAACACACACACACACACACATCATTTTTTCTATGTAGGGTTCTAATTTTTCAAGTGTTATACACTCAGGGTTATATTTTTTGATGGGTTTAATTAATAAAACAACCACTAATATTCAATTAATTGTATATATACTATATGCTCGCTTTCCAACTTAACACAACAACACAAATATTCACTATCACTCACACATATGCACACACACACACACACACACACACACACATCATGTTTTCTACATAGGGTTCCAATTTTTTCCACTGTTATACATTTGGGGTTATATTTTTTGATAGGTTTAATTAATAAAAAAACATTTATATTCATGTAATTATGTATATATTATGTATGCCCGCTTGCTAACTAAACACACCATACATATTCACTATCTCTCTTGTTTTCTCTCTCTCTCTCTCTCTCTCACACACACACACACACACACACACACACACACACTCACACATGCACACACATAAATATAAATGGATTATTTTTTAGCTTGTATATATCACAAATATATAGTCGCATTTATTGTGGGATTAAATTTGATACATCCCCATTTATATTCATGAGACTCTATATATGTGTCTCCTTTCACTTACCTCAAAATATGTATATAATTTGTATGCCACTATGTTATTGAAACAACTATTATAGTTCAATAATCTAGTTTAACAACTGTTATAAATTCTAGGTTATCCTTTTGTACATGTTTCATTAAAAACCCATGTTTATGTTCATGGTATTGTGTTTACAACATAAGCTTAAATTTTGATTGTTTATACCATCTAAAACTCTATTTGCATTACTCTTGTTAAAATTTTCAACTAAACACACCACCATACGTTTTCATTGTATGACTATATATTCATGAAACTTTGTATATATTACTCTCATTTTTCTTTCCAAGTGAATAGACTAGCATACATTTTGTATATATAAATATATATGTGTGTGTATGCGTATATATATATATATATATATATATATATATATATATATATATGTATGTATATATTGAAGCTATGAAAATGATAATGAAGCATAAACGTGAAAAACATGAAAAAAAATGCATACAAATTATTATACCTCGAGTACACTTTCACCTCCATGATTGAGCTTACACAAACTTTGCACCTAAGAAGCTTGTTGATTTTCTCTCTAATGTGTTAATATGGATTGCTCAAGAATCTCAGCATAAATTTGGCTAAGGTATGATATGATCAAAATAGGATGAGAAGGTCCAATTTATATATTCTTGGAAGGAAGGATGAAGGGTTGATATTTTCTTGTTAGATGGACAATTATGATTAAAATATATAATGAGGGCTTATCTTTATGATAGTGTCAAAAAGTGGAAGTATGTGAGTATAACATATGGCATGGGGAAGAGAGAAAGGTGTGCTCACACATGTGTGAGAACACATTGGGAAGAATAGTAAATTGACAAGTGGAAACAAAAGTGGCAAGGTGTAAGATGCACAGGATTTGGAAGTGTGACAAGTGGGAAGAATGGAAAGTGTAGGGTGGCTTCATGGGGAAGAGGATCTCACACATGTGTGAATATCCAATAGGAGATGAGGTCAAAAGATGACTTGGAGATAGAAAGTGACATGTTCATGCAAGTTTAGGACACATGTCATATGTCTACAAGTTTGGGGAAGTGGGAGGAACTAAAAATTAGAAGAAATATTAATGAGAATTAGCATGTGGGTTAAGTTAATTATTCATAGATTTATTAACTTAATTGAGATTAAGGGACTTAGATGAATAAGGGATAAAGAAATTAAAATGAATTATATTTAAAAGGGAAATGGAATAATTAATTAAATAATATAATATTTAATTAATTTAGGAAAGAAAATAGGATGATTAATTAAATACTATATTTAATTAATTATGCGATGAAATGGAATAATTAATTAAATAATGTGATATTTAATTAATTACGAGATGAAATGGAATAATTAATTAAATAATGTGATATTTAATTAATCTTGGGATGATGGTAGGGATTAATTAAAATTTAGAATTTTAATTAATTTAAAAGCGTAATGTCAGAATTGGGGTGTTTAAATTTTTCCCCTCTTTGATGGAGCATCTGAAGTGATGTTACATCAAACAATTTAAAAATTTTCCCCAATAGGGTAGATGTGACAAGAAATGATCCCCCCTCAAGAGATCAGTCAAAAAAATTAAAAAAAAAAATTTTAGTCAATATCTCGTAAAAGCGGGTTTAGAAGGAGCGGTTGTGCGTTAAAGAAAATAAGAATGGAAATAAATAAGGTGATAGTTTTAGAAATAAGTGTTATAGGCTAAGGGCTAGGGTATTTACTACATATCATAGAAGAATTAGGTTTAGAGGCCTATAAATAAACCTTGGGGGGCCCAAATATGTCATGTTCACCTTTGCAATTTGGGAGAAGAAGAACAGAGTGAGAAAAGGACAGATGATAGCTATTCCTCGATATTTGCATCATGCGAAGTGAGTTTGGGAGTACCAGCGAGTGATAGAGGTAGGAGAACCAGTGCCCCTATAGTTTAATTTTTTTTTGATAATTTCTTGGATACACTTAGACCTTATTATACAGTTTTGGTGTTGTTGTTGATGTTATTAAGCCATCTATGACTCTTGATGTTGGACTATGATGAAACTGTTATATTTGATGTTATGGAGATACCTTGTTTATTTAATTTGATTAATTGCTTATATGAGATATCATGTATATGTATGTGATGTGTTTTCTAATGAGTTTTTTCATTTGTTATTATTTGTCGATGTATAGGTGAAGGGGAATAGGGTCACATCACTCACAACTGAGTGCCCTACAACGCTGTGAATTTCCCTTCACGGTGTGAATGACTATTTTCTACATGCGCATGTTCGACCGTGGTTTTGCTGAAGGTTGCAGGTACTAGGCATCAACTCCACCTGAATCGCTAGGTTAGAGCATGCCTCATACCCAATGGAGGTTGTTGTTTCAGAGATAGCATCAAGTTCCCCATGTCGTTCCATCATCCTTGATGATGGTGTGTATCCATTCATCGGTTCTCGTTCATGTGGTCTATCTGTGTTGTTTTGTCATTGTTTTTGTCATTTCATCTCTCATTTTGTTCAGTGCTCGAGTATTTGGGTATTCAATTTTTGGTGTATTTGTCAATTTGATTGTGTTGTTAGATTTTGCTATATTTCAGAGAATTGTGTTTAAAGATATTGGTTAATTTAAATAGATAACAGATATAAATTATAGTCATAATAAATAAATTGCTATTAAATTATGCACAGTTTGAAGAAGTTAAAATTATGTCTTGAGGAAATAAACTAGTAAAATAAACATTAAATAGCTTAAGATATATGCAATATTAAATATAAGATTAAGTACTAAATTTAAATTGTTATTTTTTTTAGATTGAGTTTTATTCTCAAATTTTAACATGTGGAGTTTTCTCAATAATAAATAAAAGGAAGATAAAATTTGAAAATAGAAATTAAAAACTAATAAAAGAAAGCGTAGAAATCAGTTATGGAAAAGAAAAGGCAATAATTATTTAGTGTTAGTTATCTAAAAGAGGGGCAATGGGACTATTTTGGGAAGAAAGAAAGAAAAAATAATCTTACATTTTGTATGGGAGCTTTCTGTTTTCTTCTTTGTTGCTTGGAATTTGAATACAGTGGATTGGAGATTTGGGAAAATATAGAGTTTGGGAAGCTAGTATTGGAAGAAGAGGAGTTTTGTTAGTAGGTCAATACTCTTGAGAAGAAGCTGAATATGTACCTGGATATCGGTTTCGACAAGCCTACAACTCTATGACTCGAGTACATTAGGTTCCATTATTAACCTTTCATTTTAATGCTGAGATAGAAATAATGAATGCAACTAAGATTTCTGAAACAAAATAAATGTTGATTATGAGATGTGTTTTCTCCATAAGCTCAGAGAGTTTTAGGGGGTTCTTTCTCTCATAGCAATTCATGATTTTAGTTTACCATTCTAGCTTTTGTTCCCTATCTGTATTTGTGATCTGTAATTGTGCATACTATGTTCCTCTCTCCCGCGTACCTCTTTGTTCGGTCACGAATCCTTTGAAGGTTGCACCTTGTTTATTTGTACCTTTTTGGAATTTCTTGTTTAATAACCCTCATTTTCTATAGAAGCTTGTTCTTTCTTAAATTAAGTGTTCATTGTTTGTTGTACCCATTGTGTTGTTTCTGGGACTCATTTCTATCTTAAACCTACGTAGGATTTAATTCATAGCCTCGATTCTTGTTACCTTGTGAATAGAGAAGATGTTACTTATCCTTTGTTTTGTGGATGCTCTTTGTTGTGATTATTCCACCTCATTTGATGGCTTAGGTTTTGTTTGTTCTCAGTCCTTTATGTCGGGCATGTCTGATTAGGTGACTTTTGTGCAAGCCTTTGCATGTATCAGTGTATCTTCCTGTGAATTTGAGATTTCTCTTGAAGGCATTGTAATCGGCTCCTTCACTCCTTGTTATTTACTTCAATCCTTTTTGCATAATACCTGTCAGGCCTTATTTCTCATTGGCCAGCATTGATGAGGTAAAAATAACCTTGTCATGATAACATAATAAAACCCTTCCTCATATATGCAAAATACTTATTCTCTGCCAATTAATTAAACTTTAGGCATAATAATTTCTTATCTTTTGAGAAAAATAGTACAAACTTTATTTCTTGTGATTTATTGAAGTATCTTTCCAATGCATATTTAATGGGTAGTTTTAAGTGTTTTGTAGGATAATAATCGGTCATCATACAATAGTCAAAAGCACTCAACTAGAATGAGCTCCATAACAAATTAAAGACATGCGCTGGGAACCTGCTCTGGAAATTTAGGATGATGGACCGAAATCATAATTTCTTTTAGTTAAATTTTTGTTATGTTTTAAAGTTTAAGACTTCATGGCTCAACTCAAGCCTCTTTAATATTTATGTAATGGGCATTTGAAGACATAAATTTTTTAAAATCTGTTACAATTTTTTTCAAATGGTAATCTAAACCATCTGAAATATAGGATTTAGTTAGAAGCTTTTATAAATATGTAATCTCCAGATGTAAAAGACAAGTAGAATAGTACGGTTATGTTTTTGACATGCTTTCTGAATATATATGAATAAAGAAACTATTCCATATCAATCTCTAAGTTGTTGAAATTATGGATGAAGATTAATTTTAATGGAAGATCCTTTGATTACATTGTGCATGTGACCTGAGAACGTAGGAACCCGCAAGCTGGCCACTCAAGGGATGATAGATTAAATAGATGAGTACTTTCCTTTAAATAATTTTGTCATTTTTATTGCATGGATAATAATTATGAGTGTATTCATTTTTCATGTTAATTTTGTAGATAGTAATTAAGTCTGTCATCTTAGAGTCTGAAGTTCCAAAGCACCCATTGTTTTTTATTTCCGTAGCTACTTTCTGTTAACTATTAGAACTGTTATTGTTATTAATTAGATGTTCCATGGATTGTTTACAAGTTTTTCTACTTATGTAGTTTACATGCTTCTTAGTTTAGTTATTTTTGTGTTTTCTAGTTTAGCTATCAAGCTTTCTAGATTAATTATCTTATGCTTTCTAGTTTAAATACTTTCCAGCTTTTTAGATAAATTATTTTCTAGTTAACTAGTTAAACGGCCTTAGGTTAAAATTAATTTCAGTTGGTCTAAAAATACAGAAAATCTAAGAGAGATAGTCAAGTCACCTTCTATTGCAAATAGCCTTGAACACTGATCGATCGATAAATTGATGTTTTACCTTCTAAAGTAATGGGACTGATAGGGAGGTTGGAGGAATCAATCATTGATTCCTGCTCTAGGTCTTACCTGGAAGACCTCCTTGGTGTCTTACTTCATCATCTTAACCTATAGGACCTTCTTCTTGTTTAGGTTCCCCTGGTTCTCCTTGCCAACCCAACTACCATCACAACTCTACCGAGCAAGTCAACCTTGGTGCAATGTTTACAACTCTTCCTTAGCCCTTAATCCACCCTAAAGGCTAACATACTCCAAAACTATAACTTAGCTTTGCAGGGGTGTGGAGGTGTTTCTAATAGCTTCAATCCATCCCACTATGGTTCTTGAGAGTCCACCCATCTCCGTTTGCTAATCACTTCCACCAAAACCCTCATTTAGGGTTTTGAGGCTACTAGCCCTATGAGCCCAATTAGGCCTCCTTCTCCGAGAGAATAGGGTTTCTCCCTAAATTCTTCCAAATAACCCCCATTCTTTCCTTGGGATTCCTGGTTCTAATGTCCACTACTCAAAGGTATTAGGGGTCTTAACTCTCAACTGTCCGCACACAGGCTTAACCCTCAATTTAGCAAATTAGGCCTTTTTAAGCCCTTTTCCTGACCACACAACATATTGTCAAGTTATTCTCTCACCAGATGGATTGGTGGAGCTTCCTACTCCATGCTATGCCCTGGCAGGGTTCATACCTGCCCTCTCCACACCGTGATTTGACAAGAAATAGACACCCTTGCAAATCAAGTGCTATGCACTCCTTGTCTTCCCTAGCTGGACACTTCCTGGCTCGCCTAGTAGAAGACTTCCATGGTGCTTACAAAACTGTCAAGAACTCCTAATCTTGTAGTATGTAAAAACATGGATTCTAGTCACAATTCCCAAGGGGTCGTACAATATGTACAGTGGGAATGTGATCTAAACCTCCATTCTTCTCAACTGTCTGTCAGATCAACAATTGGAAGAAAACAAACTAACTACAAACAACGCTTGGAAATTGAACACACTAATAGTCTAATGCCTCAAAAAGCTTGAATAACAACTACACTACATTCTACACAACCTACAGTATCCAATTCAATCCATTAAAGCACTACTTCAATGCAAAACCAGAAATTCACACCAAAAATACCACTATTTCCCTTGAATTAAAAACTTCCAAACAATGTAAATGCTTCCAACCTTGGTATCATCTCGAGAGCACCCTTAAATAGGGTCTCTAAATTAGTTAAGCTTGTTCTTAACTACTCCTTGGCTGCTTGTAGCTTCCATTAATCCTTATTTCAAAATTTTGAAAAAATTAACACCTAAAAAGGTCTTAAGCCTTCCTTGTAGCCAAAACCTCAAACCTATTCAATGGTCAACATGACCTTTATCAACTCAACACCTGATCAAAAATTCCACTAAGGCACAAACATGAAGGAATATGAATAGGGAGATAAATTGGCCTAGACAAATTGGCCAAACATGACCTTCTAGACAACCTTCCTATGGTGACCTATTGGGTGCTCCTGCACCATTCTCCCCCCTCTACACAAACATGAAGGAATGTGGTGAGAGATCAGAGATGCATCAATAACCTACCTCTTGAACTGAGCTTCATCCACCCATGTAGCCTCTGAGTCTAGTTTTTCCGTCCATTTGATGAGATATTCCATGTATTCCTTATGTCGGGTAGAATTTTTCACCCTTGACTGCAAGATCCTCTCTGCTTGCAGCTTGTCTCTAGTAGGTAAGGCTATGTTACTCACATCCTTGAAGATATCCCTGCTGTTCTGATCCATGTTAGTGACTGTTCCCTTATACTTGATCAAATCAGCTACATTAAACACTGGTGAGATGCCTAAATCTGCAGGTAGCTCCACCTTGTAGGCATTCTATCCATATTTGGCTAACACCTTACATGGTCCCACTCTCTTCATCTACAACTTGGTTGATGTTCCCTTCTACAACCTAGACTTGTTGAGGTGGACCATAACATAGTCTCCTACTGCAAATTGTAGATCCTTCCTAGATAGATCCACCTTAGCTTTCAGCTTGTGAGTAGCCTCTGTAATTGTCTTTTTCACTTGCTCTTGTATCTCCTTCATGGTCTAAGATAAATCCTCAGCCTGACCACTCCTATGCTCCATAGCTCCTAAATCTCTAAGTTCACACACACCTCTTGGGTGCATTCCATACACTATTTCAAAAGGACTTATTCTAGTGGTCCGGTTCACACTGTCATTGTAAGCATATTTAGCTTGTGAAAGGACCATGTCCTATGTCTCTCCATTCTCCTTGGTTAGGCATCTTAGAAGGTTACCTAACACTCTATTGATCACCTCAATTTTCCCATCAGTCTGAGGATGGTAGGCTGATCCAAAAGACAAATTAGTATCCAATCTGCTCCATAGAGTCTTCCAAAAATGACTCATGAACTTCACATCCCTGTCTAAAACAATGCTCAATGGCAATCCGTGGATCCTCACAATCTCTTTGAAGAAAAGGTGAGCAATATAGCTAGCATCATGGGTGGTCTTGCAAGGAACAAAGTGACTCATCTTACTGAACCTATCTACCACCACATAGACACTATCAAACCCTATCTTAGTCTTAGGGAGTCCTACCACAAAGTACATGCTAATACATTCCCATGGTCTGTTAGGAATGGGTAGGGGTTTATACAAACCTGCATTACTAGCTCCTCCCTTGGCTTTCATACACACTACACACTGCTCCACATACCTCCTGACATCCCTTGGCAACTTAGGCCAATAGTAGAACCTTTGCACTAGTTCCATTGTCTTTTTGATGCCAAAATGACCACTAAGACTACCATTGTGCTTCTCCTAGATGAGATTCTCTCTCATTGATCCTCTCAAAACACATAATTGATTCCCCTTGAATAATAGTCCACTCTGCAATGTATACTCTGAGTATTGACTATGAAAGTGATTCTCAAAGTTAGAACATACCTTGTATGCCTCCGAGAAGTCTTCATCTTCCCCATAGAGATCCTTGAAAATTTCTATCACAATGCTCTTTATCTGTATCTCTTGCACTATCAACAATCTCTTGCTTAGTGCATCTTCCACCTTGTTCAACTGTCCCTTCTTGTGCTTGATGGTAAAAGTGAAGGCTTGGATGTATTCCATCCATTTCAAATGTCTATTGCTCAACTTCTCTTGAGTGTTGATGTAGCTAAGTGCCTGATTATCAGTAAACACTACAAACTCTTTAGGTAGGAGATAATGCCTCCACTTCCTAAGTAACTGTACTAGATCATAGGTAGAATACTTTTTCTTAGCTTCATTGAGCTTTTCACTAAAGAAATCTATAGGTCTGCCTTCTTGGCTTAGCAATCCTCCTACTGCAATTCCACTGGCATCACATTCCAAAGTAAACAACTTATCAAAGCTAGGTAACAAAAGGATGGGTTGAGTTGCCACTTCTTGTTTCAGTTTCTCAAAACCCTTCTCAGCTTATAGAGTCCACTTGAACTTAGTTTTTAGGCCACCTTTGATTGTATCAAGGACTAGTGCACATATGCCACTAAAGTTCCTTATAAATTTCCTATAAAACTGAGCCAATCCATGAAAACTTCTTACCTTTGTCCCTGTGGTTGGTGTAGGCCAATTTAGGATAGCTTCCACCTTGCTTGGATACATCTTCAATGATCCTTGGGATACTACAAACCCCAAATACACAAGCTCTAGTTTGAAGAAATCACACTTCTCTAGGTTGATGGCTAACTTCTCCTCCTGCAATCTTCTAAGAACCAACTCCACATGTTTTAGATGTTCTTCTGCTGTATTTCTAAAGATCAGTATATCATCTAGATATACCACCACAAATATCCTTGTAAATTCTTTGAGCACTTCATTCATGAGCCTCATGAATTTACTAGGGGCATTAGAGAGGCCAAATGTCATAAATCTCCACTCATACAACCCATCAGTTGTCTTAAAGGTTGTCTTCCATTCATCCCCATCTTTAATTATGATCTGATGGTATCCACTTTTGAGATCCAACTTGGTGAAATATTGAGCTCCTCCAAGACAATCCATCAAGTCCTCAATCCTAGGAATAGGGAACCTATACCTGATTGTGATTCTATTTATAGCTCTAGAATCAGTGCATAATCTCCACTTACCACTCTTGGTTGCTAAGACCACTGGTACTGCACATGGACTAATGCACTTCCTAATTAATCCTTGATCTAACAACTCTTGCACTTGCCTAGCTACTTCTAGGTTTTGATCTAGTGTAATCTTGTAAGCTGCTTTGTTTGGCAATGAGCTCCTAGTATGAATTCAATCTAATGGTTGATGTCTCTCTTTGGAGGTAAGGTTGCTGGTGTCCCATCACTAACTATGTCCTTGAACTTTTCTAACAACTTCTGGACTGCTTTTGGTATGACTGTTTTCTTGGCCTTGTCTTCTTCCTTGGGTTGCACCATGACCACATATCCTTCACCTCCTTGATGTAGGGTGTTAATTAAATCCTTACCACTACTTAATAAGACACTAGGGGTCTTTGACTATCCTTCTGCCTCATCTGACAGTGACTGCAATTTGAATGTCTTTTCATCCTTCTTGAATGAGATAGTATTTTCCTTTCCATCATAAATGGCTCCTCTGTCATACGGCCATGGCCTGCCCAATAGAAGATGGCATGCATCCATGGGTAACACATCACAAATCAACTTATCCTTGTACCCTCCAATGGAGAACTGCACCATTGTTTGCTCATTGACAAGAAACCTTTGCCCTTTGTTCAACCATGTCACCTTGTAAGGGTTAGTGTGGGGTACTTTCTCCAACTTCAACTTCCTTACTGCCTCCTTTGAGATGATGTTATCAGTTGAACCTGAATCCACAATAACTTTACACACCTTTCCAAGTATTTTTGCATCATACCCTGAATAAGGCTCTCCTCTGCTTTGGCTCCTCCTTGACTGGTTGACTGATCAAAACTCTTCTAAACATCAGGTTCTCCCCCATCTCTAATTCAATGTGACTAACCTTTGGTGATTTGGTACTCATGGTGTCCTCTTGAGCATATGCCACTCTCTTCTGTGTATTTGATGAAGATGCTTTCTTTAGGCACCTATAAGCTGGATGTCCTACTTGAACACAATTATAACACTTCATACTAGCAAAGTATGAGTTGCTTCTGCCTACTCCCCTTCCTCTATTTGATCGTCCTTGAGGTCCTCTACCTCTTCCATAACCTCCTCTAGAAGGTGTTTCACTTCCATGCTTTGTGAGTTTAGACTCTCCCTGATTTCTTTGTTCAATCCCTCTACCTTGGTAGCCACCTCTATGTCCTCTTTGATCTCTACCTTTGCCTCTACTCTTAGAAGCCTGGTCTTGTTTCCTCTTGCTTATTTCCTCAATATTTATAGCCAATTGGTAGCATTGGTGTACTGTCTTGGGAATTAAAAGAGTCATGTCCTCTTGAATGTTCCACTTCAAGCCATTAATATATCTAGCCACCTTAAGACTTTTATCCTCTAAAACATTAGACCTCATACAAAGTTTTTGAAAATCCTTAGTGTAAGTATTCACATCTTGGTCTCTTTGTCTCAAGCTCTGTCTCTTCTTATGCAACTGAATCTCATAATCATCTGGCATGTATGCTTCTCTCACTTTGGCAACCATTCCCTTCCAAGTTGAAATAGGATTCTTGCCTTCCTTTTCCCTCTCTGTCTGAATGAACTTCCACCATGTCAAGGAAGATCCTCTCAATATAGATTTGGCCACCTTCACCTTCTGTGCTTCAGTGACTCCATCACACTCAAAATGGTTTTCCATTCCCTCTATCCAATCCATTACTAGATCAGCTTCCAATTTCCCACTAAACAATGGTATGCCTTCAAGTGCTTTCCCACTCAAAATTTTCAATGCTTTCAAAAAAGGTTCTTCTTGCAGAACAGGGTCTAGTTTAGGGATCTTGTCTTCCTCTTCAACCTCTTCACTCTTTGGTACCTTGCCTTCCAACCTATCACTGACCTCATCGGCCTTGGTCTGCACATTACTCAATGCTTCCTCAAGTTGGGCTAATCTTTCCCTCAATCTCCTATTGTCTTCCTCTTGATCTTCAACCTTCTTGGCCAATTCTACATTTGTCACCATGATTGTAGAACCATTAGACTAAAGCTTTGACATACAAGACTCTATCCCAAATCTTTTATTGCTCTGATACCAATTTGATAGGGAGGTTGGAGGAATCAATCACTGATTCCTGCTCTAGGTCTTACCTTGAAGACCTCCTTGGTGTCTTACTTCACCACCTTAATCTATAGGACCTTCTTCTTGTTTAGGTTCCCATGGTTCTCCTTTCCAACCCAACTACCATCACAACTCTACCTACCAAATCAACCTTGGTGCAATGTTTACAACTCTTCCTTAGCCCTTAATCCACCCTAAAGGCTAACATACTCCAAAAATAGAACTTAGTTTTGCAAGGGTGTGGAGGTGTTTCTAATAGCTTCAATCCATGCCAATATGGTTCTTGAGAGTCCACCCATCTCCATTTGCTAATCGCTTCCACCAAAACCCTCATTTAGGGTTTTGAGGCTACTAGCCCTATGAGCCTAATTAGGCCTCCTTCTCTAAGAGAACAGGGTTTTTCCCTGAATCCTTCCAAGTAACCCCCATTCTTTCCTTGGGATTCCTGGTTCTAATGTCCACTACTCAAAGGTATTAGGGGTCTTAACTCTCAACTGTCCGCACACAGGCTTAACCCTCAATTTAGCAAATTAGGCCTTTTTAAGCCCTTTTCATGACCACACAATAGACTGTCAAGTTATTCTCTCACCAAATGGATTGGTGGAGCTTCCTACTCCATGCTATGCCTTGGTAGGGTTCATACCTACCCTCTCCAAATGATGATTTGATAGGAAATAGACACCCCTACAAATCAAGTGCTATGCACTCCTTGTCTTCCCTAGCTGGACACTTCCTGGCTCGCCTAGTAGAAGACTTCCATGGTGCTTACAAAACTGTCAAGAACTCCTAACCCTATAGTATGTACAAACATGGAGTCTAGTCACAATTCCCAAGGGGTCGTACAATATGTACAGTGGGAATGTGATCTAAACCTCCATTCTTCTCAACTGTCTGTCAGATCAACAATTGGAAGAAAACAAACTAACTACAAACAACGCTTGGAAATTGAACACACTAACAGTCTAATGCCACACAAATCTTGAATAAAAACTACACTACATTCTACACAACCTATAGTATCCAATTCAATCCATTAAAGCACTACTTCAATGCAAAACCATAAATTCACACCAAAAACACCACTGTTTCCCTTGAATTCAAAACTTCCAAACAATGTAAATGCTTCCAACCTTGGTATCACCTCGAGAGCACCCTTAAATAGGTTCTCTAAATCAATTAAGCTTGGTCTTAACTACTCCTTGGCCGCTTGTAGCTTCCATTAAGCCTTATTTTCAAAATTTTGAAAAAACTAACACCTAAAAAGGTCTTAAGCCTTCCTTGTAGCCAAAACCTCAAACCTATTCAATGGTCAACATGACCTTTATCAACTCAACACCTGATCACAAATGCCACTAAGGCACAAACATGAAGGAATATGAATAGGGAGATAAATTGGCCTAGACAAATTGGCCAAACATGACCTTCTAGACAACCTTCCTATGGTGACCTTTTGGGTGCTCCTGCACCAGGGACCTAAAACAACCTATCACTTTTTGGCACCGTTTTTGGGGAGAAATTTCTTTCTTGAGTGTTAATAGGAGATACCTTGAATACCTCTTTTAGGCCCAAAATACCTGTTTGGCTTCCTTTTCTGCATGGTCAGGAAAAGAGGCCCTCACAAAAGATTTATACCAAAGACCCCCCCCCAAATATGTTCCGATCATACATAGGGAGGAGCAAGGCTCAAAAGACCACTTTGTTGAATAATTACTTGAGCCTAATCCACTAGAGACTTTCCACTATTTCCCTAAATATCATCCACTAGAACAACCTATCATTGAGGAAATTATCCAGGAGGAACACATTCCTCTGGAAATCATGGGTGATTATAGGGCTGAAGCTAACTAGAATAATGCTAACCATAATAACAATGATCCTCTGACACCATGAATGTTCACTTATTATGTTGCTCTAGATGAAGATGATGATACTACGATGAAAAACATCTCTCCAGCTTTCTTGTCAACCTTTCAAGGTTTGTCCTCGGAAGACCCTTACCAGTTTATTTTTGAATTTAAGGTCCTCTGTCAAACTTATGACTATAAAAATGATCACAAAAAATTGAAGCTATTTCCTTCTACTTTGAAGAACACGAACATGCGTTGGTTTATGGGATTATCTGTTGGGTCTATTAGGTCCTGGAATGACATGGAGGCTACTTTCCTAGAAAAATACCAGAGCTATTGTAGGGTGAGTGATCGTAAGGAGGAGTTGTTTAAACTTAGGAAAAACGAGGATGAGAGTCTAGAGGATTACCTAGTCAAGTTTATTTTCTTGTCTAAATGATGTGGAGGAGAGGCCATTAGTTTTGAGATTCTCAAGACTATATTTATTAAGGGACTCGATGAGGATGCAAGAAGAAGCCTTGATCTAATGGGAAAAGGAGACGTGTCTTAGTTAGGCCTTGATGACATATGTGAGTTGTGTCAAAATTTATCACGTACTCGAGGAGGAATCCATAAAAATACTCTTTTAAAGGGTCTAATGAAATAGGAAAGCTTCGAGAAGAAATAGCGAACCTCAAAATGGACATACTTGTTCAATTGAACACTACACTGGATGTCATACAAGCTAGGACATGCAATCCTGAGACTTTTTCCATCTACTATCCAAGATGTCAAAATAAACATCTTTTGCGAGAATTTCTCCTAGACAAGGTTCTTGTTTGTCAACTTTGTGAGAAAAACCATCCTACAAACCAATGCGAGCTTCTTACTGATCTCAGGAATTCCAAGAAAAGGACTGCACAAGTTGAGGAAGAAATAAATGTGGTAAATCAACGCTAAGGAGGGGATTTTTCTTATGGGCATAATTCCAATCCTTCTTGGAGACCCTAAAACAACTGGGCTAGTAATCAATGGATTCCATCTTCACCTCAACCACCAACTCAACAACCTAATTGGGGACCCCTTGAATGGGAAAACCAATCATGGGGAGCTCAATAGTGGCCAAACCAAACTTGACAAAAGTGGTATCCATAACATATTACTCCTCAATGGAACCAAGGACATAGTCAATTCTATACTAGCCCTCAGAGAAATCAACAACAAAATCTACTATCGCCACCCCAGAATCCTCCATAAAGTGAACAAATAAATCAACCTCAGCTCCTAGTGCAACCACTTCCCAATCTTAAGAACAATCGACAAAACACTCCGGTATACTCCACTAAATAGGACAATGTTATCGAACTTAATGCCATACATTGTGGAAATGTTCAGTCGCGCTCTGGTAAAACACTTCAACCACCAACCATTGAAGAAATTATGCATGAACCTACTCTCATAACTCCTGAAAAGGCCAATCCACATCTAGAAACTACTCTACCACCATTGTCAGTAGGAGCTTCCGATTTACCTCAGGAGGAGGGAGGTCAGTCTCCAATTGATCTTAGGAAGGATACCATTCCAAAAGAGAAAACTCAAGCACCATTTCCCAAGCATTTGAAACCTGCCATTCTGAAAGATACTTTGGAAATGCCTTTGACCTCTGAAACTACATTAATACAATAAGTCAAACAACTGCAAATAGAGGTTCCCTTGCTGCAAGAAATAAAGGAGATTCTGGAGTTGAACCAGGTGATCAAACAACTGTGCATTAAAACTTCGGGGAGGAAACCAAAGATAATAAATATTATGCACATCGATGGTTATTTAGCTGAATTTTTGTCTAGAAAGACCATTGCTCCAAAACATGATGATCCCAGTAGTCTACTGATAACTATCATGATTAATGAGGTAGCAATACCTAATGCACGAGTAGATTTAGGAGCAACCATTAACGTAATGACTATGGATGTGATGCAAAAATTAGGCCTCACTAATTTATGTCCCTTAACTACAGTCTTGCAGATGGAAAACCAATCCATAGCCATTCCCACTTGGGTGTTATTGAAAATGTTCTTGTCAAATTTGATGGATGGGAATATCTAGTAGACTTCCAGGTAATTCAGTCACTTACACCCAAAGACAGTTATCCAATAATTCTTGGAAGACCATGGTTGGAAACTCTCACAACTAAAATCAACTGTAGGGAGGGAGGAATGACCATTTCACATGGTCTGGATAGTAAACGTTTATTCTTGTACCCTCTTGCTAAACCCACTAAATAAAAAAAAGTTTGGGTTGATGAACCAAAAGAGTCTAATGGTCAAGACAGTTTGGCCTTGTTAGCCATGGTAGTTATTAAACAACATGGAGAAGAATTAGAGGATGAGTTAGTAAACGATATAACACACCTTGACATAGGCTCATGTGATGAGGAAATGGTAGATGCATCGGAAATTTTAGGACAACCAATCAATGTACATGGGATTGAACAAGAATATAATACTATGGGATTGCCTTGCCCTTTGGCCAATATGATTCCCAAAACTAACCATTTTTTTAAGGAAATTGCTAGATTTCATTGAATTATACTTCATAATTGTCCTCTCAATACCTTGTTATGACCAATGCATACTATCACTTCTGCCCATCTGGGAACAAAAACAATTATGATACTGCCGGGAAAAACCTTGAACATCAATAGTTGGCTGACAGAATCAAAAGAGGATAGATTATTTAATATTTTGTAAAAAGGTCTAAAGCTTTTTCTTGGGACTATATAGACATGAGGGGAATTCACCCAAGTGTTTGTATAAATCACATTTATATGAATCCTAATGTAAGGTTAGTACGTTAGCCACAAAGGAGACTCAATCTTGCATTAAAAGATATTGTCAAAACTAAAATTGAGAAACTCATTCTAGCGAGATTTATTTATCCTATTTTTGATAGTAAGTGGGTTTCACCTCTGGTTGTAGTGCCAAAGAAAAATAGAAAGTGGAGAGTATGCGTATATTACAGAGAACTTAACAAAGACATTCACCGAGATTACTTTCCCCTACCATTTGTAGACCAGGTTCTGGATAATTTGGCTAGGAGAAAATATTTCTCCTTTTTAGATGGATTTAGTGGTTAAAACTAGATTTAGGTAGCACTAGAAGACTAGGATAAGATGACGTTTAATTGTTCATGGGGAACATTTGCATATCATGTTCTTCCCTTTGGACTTTGTAATGCCCCTGCAACTTTCCAAAGAGCCATTTTGGCTATATTTGTTGAGCTTGTCAATGACTGCATAGAAGTCTACATGGATGACTTCACTATCTATGGGTCAACCTATGATGAACCCCTTCAAAAATTGGATAGGGTTTTAGAGAGATGCAAGGATCACCGACTATCCCTTAGCCAAAAAAAGTGTTTGATAATTGTGACACATGGAATAGTCTTAGGTCATCATATCTCTTCTGAAGGAATTAAGGTTGATCCCAAGAAAATTGAAGTCATTCAACAACTGACTTCTCCTCAAATGCAAACAGATGTTAGAATTTTTCTTGGGCATGTTGGGTACTATCGGAGGTTTATAGAAAGCTTCAGTAAGATAGAGGCCCCTATGTTTTCCCTTCTCCAGAAAGACATGGAGTTTAACTGGACACCTGAGTGTCAACTATCATTTGAAACAATAAAGGAGAAACTTATCTCTATTCCCTTACTACGTGGGCCAAATTGGAATATTTTGTTCCACATTTATGTCGATGCTTCAAATGATGCAATTGGTGTAGTACTAGGGAAAGAAGATGAGAATGGGGGTAAATATGCCATATATTTTATTAGTAAGAACTTGACATCTGTTGAGAGAAACTATATGACAACAAAAAAATAATTCTTGCCTACAGTACATGCCATTAAAAAGTTACTATTTATACAGACCATTCGGTTGTTAAATATCTGATGAATAAAATTACAGTAAATAGATGGATAAATAGGTGGTTACTACTCCTTCAGGAGTTCAATGTAACAATAATTGACAAGTTAGGGAAATTTAATGTAGTAGCAAAATTTTTGTCTCCAATTAAACAAGAAGGTGGGGATTATGCACCTATACAAGATGAGTTTCTAGATGAAAATATGTTTTCTATCTCTACAAAGATCCCTTGGTTCACTGACATTGCCAACTATTTAGCCACTTTAGAAGTATCACCTGTTTTTACATCAAAATAGAGGAAGCGACTTGTTAGAGAGAGTGTCCCATTTAAATGGATTAATGGGATACTATTCCATTATGGCCCTAACATGGTCTTGAGATGACGTGTTAGGGAAAATGAAATAGATAGTATCCTTAGAGCCTATCACGATGATCCTTCTTGGGGTCATTATTTTGCAAAAAAAACTTCTCATAAAATTTTGGGCGTTGGGTATTATTGGCCTTCAATGCATAAAGACATCAAAAATTATGTTCATCATTGTGATGAATGTCAAAGGATAGGAAGACCAACAACTTCTGCTAAAATGCCTTTGCAGCCATAGGTGGTCCTTGAACCATTCGAGAAATGGGGATTGGATTTTTTCAATCCCATAGATCCTTCCTCTCAAGGGAAATAATACATACTAGTTTGCACTGATTACCTGACTAAATGGGTAGAAGTTCAGGCCCTATGAGTTGCTAGAGAGGAACAAGTCACCGACTTCATCTATAATAAGATCTTTCTCAGGTTTGGAGCTCCTAGAACCATTCTTATAGACCAGGGACCCCAATTCATGTCCAAATTTCTCTTGGCATTCACGAACCATTTTCAAGTGAGTCATAATAACTCATCTCCTTATCACCCTTAGGAAAACGTTCAAGTGAAGTGGTGCAGGGGCACCTTAAGGTCTTTTGGAGAGATCTTTGCAAATTTTGGCTTGTAGGTAGTTCTAGCCAACCACCAAGGTAATAAGGACTAGGTTATAAAGTCCCAAGGTTGAATTGAAGTGTGTGTGGTGGCAAAGTTAGGTTAGTTTAGAGCCTTGAGGTTTGGAGTAGTCTTAATGAGGAGATTAGGCAAGTCTTGACAATGTTGTCTTGGCAATTTGTCCTAAAAGTTTGAAAATGGAAATAATGTTGTTCTAAGCCCGACCTAAAGGGTCCTAACATGTGGGCATAAGGTATATAAGGTTAGCAAAACCCTAATATGACAGGTGGGAAAGCTATTGTACGGATTGAGTTTTGGAAAGAAGAGATTGTGACTTGGAAAAGAGCAAATTTGTTTGATTTATGTGACAGAGCCTTCATTTAGTCAATTAATGGATTGAAAGGACTGAACTAATGCTTTGAGTCTTTCATTTGTGGTTTGTTCCTACCTTGTGTAGAATTGGTTTAGTCATTTAGTTTGACTGATTAATAGTTTTGCAAGTTCTTTTGGTTCTTGGTTTCATTGTCCGATTCAGGGACAATTTTGTAAATAATGATCCCCACTTGACTTCCCATGGCAAAGCTTCCATGGCCACTTGGAATCAAGTAGGAGACTATGTACATAGTGTAGATATAGTGTTTGGAGTCTTTGTGTGCAGGGGATTTGATGCAATCATCAAGCTTTAGGTGAGTGCAGAGGCATTCTGACTAGTTGCTTGGATAGAACAACAAAAAGAAGACTTGCTAAATGGATTGGTTTGTGCCAATCAGTGGTGTAGGGGTATGTGATTTGAATATTTGTATGCAAGGAGAAGTATAGAGGAGGCCATTAGAGCATTCAATTAGATGTAAGAAACTAGACTGTGTTACATACCCTAGAAACCCTTGAAAATAGGGGTTTGTGAAAGTCCTATGTACAAACACCTTGGAGATCTAAGTCCTAGAAAATATTAGAGCCTAGGAGGTCTAGAGAAGGAATCCCTAAAGACTTTGGGGGTTTTTCAAGGGAGTTTTGGGGTTATTCCAAGAACACCGGGTTTTGGAGGCCTAATTGAGAAAAAAGGCTACAAGGCCTAAAAACTAAGTTTCTTGAATTCAATAGTCAAATGAAGAAAGAATCCAACAAGATGGATCAGAGTGGAGTAAGATCACTCAAGGAATAGCTAGAAGACCTATTCCAAGTCCCAATAAAGGTTTGGGAACTTTGTAGCAAAATTGAGCCCATGGGAGCTTATGGTGGTTTGAGAGCAAAGGTGAGCATTTGAAATTGGTGGAGAGTTCTATAAGGAGATAGGGGTCTTAGGAGTGACCTCTAAGTAGAGTAGTGAAGAATACCCTAGCAAGACCAAAGAATAGGTCTTAGGAAGATAAAATGAGCTCTTGAGAGATAGCACTCCTCTCCAAATTGGTATCAGAGCCATTAAAAGGCTTGGGAATTGAGAAGTGAATGTCAGAGAGAAGTGAATCCATAGGAGAAAGCACCATGGTGACCAATGCAAAATTGGAAAGAGATCTAACAGAGCAACAAGAAAAGAATAAACGACTTGAAGAAATTGTGGAAGAAATGAAGCACAAACTAGAAGAGGTTGCAGAGACTGCAGGTAAGATGGAAGTGCAGTTAGCAGGGGTTAAAGACAAGGGTAAGGACCACGTTGAGGAAGAAATAGAGCCTGAACCTGACCCTCCATTAGCAGAGGAAACCTTCCTCAAAGCATTGAAGGCATTAAGTGGAAAGGCAGTAGAAGGCATCCCTATTTTCATAGGAAGAATGGATGCAGAGTTAGTTATGGAATGGATTGAGGGAATGGTGAATCACTTTGAATGTGATGGGATTATAGAGGCACAAAAGGTGAAGATAGCCAAATCAAGGTTAAGAGGACAAGCATTAACTTGGTGGAAGTTCTTGCAAGAAGAAAGAGAGAAGGAAGGCAAGAAGCCAATAGGAAGTTGGAAAACAATGGTGGGTAAAGTAAAGGAAAGCTACCTACCTAAGGACTATGACATCCAATTGCATAAGAAGAGGAAAAATCTCAAACACAGAGAACTAGATGTAGCTGCCTACATAGAAGAGTTCCAAAAGTTAAGCCTTAGGTCTAGAGTGCAAGAAACTGAAAGCATTAAGGTTCCTAGGTATCTGAACGGCCTTAGATGGAAAATGCAAGAGGAGTTGAGTCTCTTCACACTTACTACCCTCCATAGCTGCTATCAGATGGCTATTAAACTAGAAGAGAAACTAAAAAAGAAACAAGATTCTAATACCAGGGGTAAAGGAAAAGGTAGAGACCCTAGAACTAGACATAGAGGAGGTTTTGGTGGAAGGAGCAATGAGAATAGAGGCCAAGGAGATACTAAGGTTGGTGAACAATCCCATGAGACAAATAGTAGATTGGGATATAGAGGTAGAAGCTCTCACAATGGTGGAAGAGGCATATCAGGAGGATTTGAGAGAAGTTCACATTTTGCTTCCATGAAGTGTTACAACTGTGGACAGTTGGGTCATCCAGCTTATAGGTGTCCTGACAAGCCAACATCTTCACAAGGTGAGAAGAAGATCACTTATGTCCAAGAAGAGGACTATTCCAGGCACTCAGAGGTGAGTTTAGATTTAGAGAAAGGAGAGAATCTCATGTTGAGAAGGATCTTGATCAAAGCACCCATCGAGGATGAACACAAACAAAGGAGAGCTCTTTTTAGAGTCAAGTGCAAGATACTAGGTAAGGTCTGCAAGGTCATCATTGAATCAGGATCTACTGATAATGTCATATCAGAGGAGGTAGTATAGAATTTGAACCTTATCAAGATACCCCATGTGTGTCCTTACAAGGTTACTTGGTTGAATGAGGGGTAGAATATATTGGTCAATGAACAAGTATGGGTTGATTTTTCTATAGAGAAGTATCAAGATAGGATAATATGTGATGTGTTACCAATGGATGCATGCCATCTATTGCTTGGAAGACCATGGAAATATGATAGGGAGGCAGTACACCATGGCAAGGAGAACAAGTATTCATTCAAGAAGGGTGGAGTGACTTACAAAATCCAGTCTTTGATAGAAGAAGGCCTAGTAGAGAAGGCAGAATCTAGTGTACTTTTGATGAGTGGAAAGGAATTCCTAAGAGACATGAAGGAGGAAGAAGGAGTTGTCTATGCAATCATGTTGAAGCCAAAGGAGGAGGAGTCACCTAGTCGGCTACCTATGACAGCAGAACTGAAGCAACTGTTGGATCAGTTCAGGGATATCATTTGTGAAGGCACACCAGCTACACTACCACCTAAGAGGGAAATCAGTCATCAAATAGACTTTGTACCAGGAGCAACATTTCCTAACAAGGCTGCATACAAGATGACATCGGAGCAGAACAAGGAGATAGCAAGGCAAGTTCAAGAACTTTTGGACCAAGGGTTGATCAGAAAAAGCATAAGCCCATGTGTTGTTCTAGTGGTATTGGCACCTAAGAAGGGACATAAGTGGAGAATGTGTACTGATTCTAGGGCCATAAATAGGATAACCATTAGATATAGGTTTCCTATTCTTAGGATATAAGACCTAATGGACTATTTAGGGGGTGCTAAGTACTACTCCAAGATTGATTTGAAAAGTGGCTACTATAAGATTAGGATGAAAGAGGGAGATGAATGGAAATCAGCTTTTAAAACCACAGAGGGGTTATATGAGTGGTTAGTAATGCCATTTGGGCTTACAAATGCACCTAGCACTTTTATGAGGGTGATGAATGGGGTCTTGAAGGACTATATAGGAGTATTTTTGGTGGTCTACTTAGATGATATCCTCATCTTTAGCAAAACAAAAGAAGAACATATGAAGCACCTAGAACTTGTGTTGAAGAAGCTTCAAGAGGAGAAGCTCACCATAAATCTTGAGAAGAGTGAGTTTATGAAGCAAGAGTTAGTCTACCTAGGATTTTTAGCATCTCAAGGGAACTTGAAGATGGAAAAGAGCAAGGTTGAAGCCATTCTCAGTTGGCCTACTCCCAAGACAGGGACTGAAGTTAGGAGTATCCATGGATTAGCACAATTTTATAGGATGTTTGTTAGAAGGTTTAGTGAAATCTGTACACCGGTCCTTGACACCATCAAAGGAGGACTGAAAACAAAGTTTGTGTGGACCAAAGAAGCCAATGAAGGATTTGAAAGATTGAAGAGGGAGATAGCTACCCAACCAATCCTAGTTTTACCAAGTTTTGACAAACCATTCATAGTGGAATGTGATGCAAGCAACATAGCAGTGGGTGCAGTCCTAAGCCAAGAAGGCAGGCCAATGGAATTCTTTAGCGAAAGGCTAAATGAAACAAAGTCTAGGTACTCATCCTATGACTTAGAGTTGTATGCTTTAGTACAAGCTCTTAAAAAGTGGATGCACTACCTATTGCCCAAAGAATTTGTGGTATACACCGACAATTAGGCCTTAAGCTACATCAATACTCAAGAGAAGCTCAGTTTGAGGCACATCAAATGGATGGAGTTTTTGCAGTCATACACCTTTACTATCAAGCACAAGAAAGGGGTTAACAACAAGGTTGCAGATGCCCTTAGTAGGAGATTGCTTACCATTCAAGAGATACAGCTGTAGAGCACAGGGGTTGAAGGATTCAAAGAACTATATGAAGGAGATTCTGATTTCTCAGTGATCTACAAGGTATTTACTGATTTTGAAAACCATTTTCACAGTGAATATGCAGATTATACTTTGCAGAATGGTCTATTGTATAGAGGGAAACAATTATGTGTTCCAAGAGGTTCCATGAGGGAGAATCTTATCCAAGAAAAGCACAATGGCAGTTTGAGTGGACACTTTGGATTGAACAAGACCCTAGACTTAGTGGAGAGGTTCTATTGGTGGCCTAAGATGCAAAGAGATGTAAGAAGGTATGTGGAGCAATGTGGAGTGTGTCAAAAGGCAAAGGGAACATCAACAAATGCAGGTCTTTATCAGCCATTACCCATCCCAAATAGACCATGGGAATGCATAATCATGGACTTCATAGTAGGACTACCTAGGAGATCGATTGGTTTTGACAGTGTGTTTGTGGTAGTGGACGGATTCAGCAAGATGAGCCATTTCATCCCATGCAAAACAACACATGATGCAAGTCAGATTGCACACCTATTCTTCAAGGAGGTAGTAAGGATAAATGGGTTGCCAAAGAGCATAGTTGCAGACAAAGATGTGAAGTTTAAGGGACATTTTTGGAAAACTCTTTGGAGGAGGTTAGGAACCAACTTATCTCATAGTTCAACATATCATCCTCAAACGGATGGAAAAACAGAGGTGATAAATAGGGTACTTGGTAACTTGTTGAGGTGTCTAACTAAGGAGTATGGACAAGGATGGGAACAAGTCATTTCACAGGAAGAATTTGTCTATAATGATAGCACAAACAGGTCTACTGGTAAGAGTCCATTTGAAATTGTATATGGGTTACATCCAAGAGGTGTATTTGAGCTAAGAGACCTAAAAGGTTATGAAGGAATTAGTGGACATGCTGATGATTTTGCTCAGTCAATGAGAGAGGTTCATGAGAAGGTAAATAAGACATTAATGAAGGCTAACCAGAAGTTGAAGGCTAAAAGAGATGAAGGGAAGAGAGATCTACAATTTGAAATAGGTGATTTGGTGATGGTATACTTGAACACACAAAGACTACAGAAAGGCATACCAAGTAAGCTGTAGATGAAAAGGATAGGGCCATGTAGAGTGTTGGCTAAGTATGGATCAAATGCATACAAGGTGGAGTTACGCAAGGAGATGTCCATTTCACCTATCTTCAATGTGAAGGACTTGGTGAAGTATAAAGGACCAGAAATGGATGAGGAACAATATAGTGCTGAGGTGAGTAAGGATGTGGAAGGACTCAAGGTACCTGATCAGATCAGACCACAGGTTGACAAGATTCTGGATTAAAGGGTGAAGAAGAAGACTAGGCACAAGACATACATGGAGCACCTAGTGAAGTGGAGACACCAACTAGAGTTAGAGGCTACTTGGATAGTAGAGAGTGACTTCAAGAATCATGGTATTAGTGAGGAGTTCTTAACACCATAGGTTCCTTAACTTCTTTGTTGCAGGGGGAGAATGGTGTAGGAGCACCTTAAGGTCTTTTGGAGAGATCTTTGCAAATTTTGGCTTGTAGGTGGTTCTAGCCAACCACCAAGGTAATAAGGACTAGGTTATAAAGTCCTAAGGTTGAATTGAAGTGTGTGTGGTGGAAAAGTTAGGTTAGTTTAGAGCCTTGAGGTTTGGATAAGTCTTAAAGAGGAGATTAGGCAAGTCTTGACAATGTTGTCTTGGCAATTTGTCCTAAAAGTTTGAAAATGGCAATAATGTTGTTCTAAGCCCGACCTAAGGGTCCTAAAATGTGGGAATAAGGTATATAAGGTTAGAAAAACCCTAATATGACAGGTGGGAAAGCTATTGTATGGATTGAGTTTTGGAAAGAAGAGATTATGACTTGGAAAAGAGCAAATTTGTTTGATTTATGTGACAGAGCCTTCATCCAGTCAATTAATGGATTGAAAGGACTGAAAAAATGCTTTGATTCTTTTATTTGTGGTCTGTTCTTGCCTTGTGTAGCATTGGTTTAGTCATTTAGTTTGACTGGTTAATAGTTTTGCAAGTTCTTTTGGTTCTTGGTTTCACTGTCTAGTTCAGGGATAGTTTTGTAAATAATGATCCCCATTTGACTTTTCATGGCAAAGCTTCCATGGCCACTTGGAATTAACTAGGGAACTATGTACATAGTGTAGATATAGTGTTTGGAGTCTTTGTGTGCCGGGGAGTTGATGTAATCATCAAGCTCTAGGTGAGTGCAGAGGCATTATGGCTAGTTGCTTGGACATAACAACAGCAAGAAGACTTGCTAAATGGATTGGTTTGTGCCAATCAGTGGTGTAGGGGTGTAGGGGTATGTGATTTGAATATGTGTATGCAAGGAGAAGTGTAGAGGAGGCTATTAGAGCATTCAATTAGATGTAAGAAACCGGATTGTGTTACATACCCTAGAAACCCTTGAAAATAGGGGTTTGATGAAAGTCCTATGTACAGACACCTTGGAGGTCTAAGTCCTAGAAAATCTTAGAGCCTAGGAGGTCTAGAGAAGGAATCCCTAAATATTTTTGGGGTTTTTTAAGGGATTTTTGGGGTTATTCCAAGAACACCGGGTTTTGGAGGCCTAATTGAGCAAAAAGGCTACAAGGCCTAAAAACTAAGTTTCTTGAATTTGATAGTCAAATGAAGAAAGAATCCAACAAGATGGATCAGAGTGGAGTAAGATCACTCAAGGAATAGCTAGAAGACCTATTCCAAGTCCCAAGAAAGGTTTGGGAACTTTGTAGCAAAATTGAGCCCATGGGAGCTTATGGTAATTTGAGAGCAAAGGTGAGCATTTGAAATTGGTGGAGAGTTCTATAAGGAGATAGGGGTCTTAGGAGTGACCTCTGAGTAGGATAGTGAAGAATACCCTAGAAAGACCAGAGAATAGGCCTTAGGAAGAGAAAATGAGCTCTTGAGAGATAGCATTCCTCTCCATGAAGGTGACTAATAGGGAGCTAGAGAACATATTAACAAAAATGGTTTCTTCAGGGAGGAGATATTGGGCTAGGAAATTTCCTAAAGCTGTTTGGGCATAGAAAAAAATATGGAAATCCACAACTGGGTTTAGCCCCTCTGAGATTATTTTTGGGAAGAAACCTCTCTTGTCCATTGAGTTTGAACTCCAAACTCTGAGAACAACTATGGAGTTGGGCTTGGATCTGAAACGAGCCCAAGTTTAGTGAGTTCTACAACTAAGCGAGTTGGATGAGCTTCGTTTGGATGTTGTCCATAAAACTGAGCTAGTTCAACAACAATGAAAGGTTTGGCATGACAAACACATTAAAGAAAGAGAGTTCCATAATGGTGACTGGGCCTTGCTATTCGATTCTAGATATAAAGATCGCCAAGGAAAACTCAGAACTCATTAGCTGGGTCCATATGAAATTTTTGAAGTGTTTTCGAATGTCATAGTTCAGTTGAAACCTATTGATGGTGATACATGAACTCTCTTCGTAAATGGTCATTGCCTACATATCTACCATAAACCTATCAACAAGGAGGAATTTACAAAATTGGTAGAAATGTAGGGGGGAATCCAATGCATTGACTCTGTCTTGGTAGAGTCAATATAAATATTGCATATCAAATATATATATATATATATATATATATGAAAAATTGTAATAAAAAGGCATGTGTACAAATTTGTTTCAAATAATTCTTCATTAATTCTTATTTCTTTGGACTTGGCTAAATTTTATTTTCATTTTTTAGGACTTTACTATAAATCAATAAACAACTTTCAGAGCACCTTGCTACGATGCTTCGAAACTTGTTATTTCGGGTGGCCCGATGCTCTGGAACTTACCTTAGGTTGTGGTGGTGCTCCAGAAATTATGAGCTTGATTGCGGTGGTGCTCTGAAACTTGTGAGCTTTGATGCCTAGATGCTCCAAAACTTGCATTTCAACTCGTCACATCGTGCATTTTATTCCTGTAGAATGGTGATTGGTCGAGAAAATCTCTAGAAGTTCAAGTTCACTCATACATCCATTTTTCTTCTTTCTGGTTGCATCTTTTGACGATGCTCCAAAACCTTCCTTCGATTGTTGCTCTGGTAGCATCTTTCGATGATGCTTTGAAACCTTACCTTCGGTTGTTGTGTCGGATGCATCTTTCGACGATGCTCTATAATTGTCAAGTTCGGGTGCTCTGATGCTCTGAAACTTATTCACCTTCTTTGTTTTGAATGTATGCCTCAAGTGTGCTCCAAAAATTATTTCACTTGTTTCGAGCATGTGCTCATAAGCATGCTTTGGAACTTATCTATTTCTATTCCACCTACCTTTTTCCATAAAAATTAAATTTCTTTCCGATGCTTTGATTTTTCAAACCCGTGTACACATGCCTCCTTTTTATGTTGTCACTTCGATATCCATGCTAAGTGTGGTCATTACGACTTGCTGCCATTTTGACATCATAAATAAAATCCATTATGACAGTCTGTCCTCATTTATGACTTCGTCATTCACAAGTTGCCTCACTCATGTCATAATAAATATGCCACCACCTTAACCAATACCATTTTGTCATCCTATTAAATCAGCAAAGGTACATAATCTTCAAGCGATCATAGAATGTAAGTAAGTACAAATTTTCGCTTACATAAGTAGTTATTTTTGAATAAGGTGTAATTAATTGGCACAAGTTTCTCCCTTCCTAATTTAGTAACTTGAGCCACTATTGATTAACTGGTAATACGATACTCTTTTCACACTCCTCCATGTAAATTATCATCATTCCATAGTAAGGTTTTAAAACAAAGATAAATAAATAATCGTTTCTTGATTATATCTTCAAAAAAATTATGCACAAGCTTCTTGCATTGTGAATTTTTTCAGAAAAATTGAAAGAGAAGAGATAGAAAATGGGGGGTGCGAAGAAGAAATCAGAGTTGGCCTCAATGAATAAGTTATTGGGATTAAGCAACATTTCCATTTTATTTCAGGAAGTGGGATGGTTGGATTAAATTAAAAAGTTTGAGGGATATAATGAATAGTTGGTGAATGCATTTGCAGAAAATTATTCCAATGACTAGGTGATACTACATGGGAAGCATTTTTAGATGAGTCCGAAAGTCATTTCTTTCTATTGGAAACACAATTATCGTTGCACTAAAATATTGACCTATTAATGCCTGATACAACTGTAAGAGTTAATAGATCCATGAGAGGAAGTTAAGCCATGTCAGGAATCTCGAGGGGAGCGCTGACCATCTGCCAACAATCTCCCCCTCAACATTACTTGAGGGGATTTGAACCCGACACCTTTGGCTGTAATACTAATTGTTGGAAACATAGTTGTTGTTACACTAAAAGATCAACCTGTTAATGCCTGATACAACTGTAAGAGTTAATAGATCAATGGGAGGTGGTTAAGCCATGTCATGAATCTTGAGGGAGCGCTGACCATCTTCCAACACTCACCTCTCTAGTTTAGATAATTATGGTATTAAATTATCTGAAACTTCCCAAATTACATATCAAAAGTTATCTGAATTATTTCTTAGAGAGGGAGACCCTCAGCCCATGATAGTTATCAGTACTAGAGGACAAAACAAGGGGTTTCAAAGGACCTCCATATTAGAACCCTGGGCAAGAGTTGTTGCATGGATCATAAAATATTTTACTTGTGAAGGCCAAATTACTACTATGTTAGGACCTACATTTCGTATGCTTATACATTTGCGTCATGGGAAGGAAGACCCTGCTCTTAGGGTCAATTTGCCTGAATTTTTGAGTGAATCTGTCATCTCCTACATAGAAAGATATAAATTTGGTTCAGGTCCATTAAAACACCATGGGTTAATTCAATTAATTTGTAAATATCATTTTTGAAAGAAACCTGAAAGTAAGTGGGAGAAATTTCTCTGAAAATTTGAAAAAATTGTGCCCAAAAGAAAATTAGAAGGGGAATCCTCCAAACAAATTGCTTCACCTTCCGAAGGAACTTCCCCTTAGGCCTCAAGATATCTTGAAGCTCAAATTCCCACAACCCTCGATGATGAAGCGTCAAAACCTCTAGCCAATGAATTGAGAACCCTAGACTAGTCAGGGGATGTTGAAATTATTCAGGCAGATGTAAAAAGAGTTCCCTCTAGGAAGAGGAAAATAAGGTCAATCATTACTTTTCAAAACACTCCTCCCTTGAGGAGAAGCAAGATATTGTCCTCTAAGTCAACAAAATTCCTAGTTCAAGACATAGGGAGTGTTTCAAAGAAAAAGGAGTCTAGAAAATAGGAAAAGTCAATAGAAACTGAGGACCCCACTGATAATGTGGAAATAACAGAAACAAGGGAGAAAGTTTATCAGTCTCCAAGGGTAGAAGGAGAATGAATACCTCCCCACATAGGACAAGAGGAAGAGGCCCCTACTGAAGAAATACAAAAAGAAGAGAGGGAATAATCTCCACCTTTTATGGAGGTTGAGGATAATGTTTTAGAAAATTTGTCTCCCATTGTAAATAAAGTTATTCAAATTACTAAAAATGATAGTATTAATGCAGAGTTAGAAAAATTGAAATTGGAAATTGATGAGTTAAGAAATCAATTGCAAAAAAATGAAGAACATATTGTACAACAACAAGAGGAAATAATAGTACACATTGCTATAATAGGAAAAAGAGATTGGGAGATTCAAAATTTGAAATTGTAGATAGAAAAGAAGGATACATTTATTAGTGAATTGTAGATACAAATTCAAAGATGGAATCAAGAGAATAAGACATATAATGTTAATCTATCTGATAAGGATAAACAAATTGGAAGTTTGAAAAACAATTTTATGCAGTTATTTCAAGCTTTTAAAGAGGAAAAGAATAAACATAATGAAAAATTAAATGTTTCTCTCAGTAATATTGTGGAACTAGAACAAGGTTTGCAAGAAAGCACCAACAAACCAATAATGGAATCAAAGGGAACTCAGACTGAACCAACTATAATGGAATGGTTCCAAGTTCAAATTCCCCCATTATTAATGAAGTGGATGGAAAGATGCTATTTCTTGAGGGATGCTAGGATTGAGAATATCAGGTTGAAAAAGGAGTTGGTACTGCTGAAAGAGTCATTTGATAAGGTCTATAGGGCAAAACAAGATGCATGCCAAATAGGAGAATTTATATTAGCATGTAGGAGACCATCAAGGCTATATTCTATGTTTTTAAATGAACAATTTTTAAGATGGAAATTGCTGAGAATCTATCATAACCAACCACATGACCTTGATGATCGTGAATTTGTTAAAGTATTTTTAGAATCAAATCCTAAGCAACAAGATATGTTATGTGAATTCTTTGTTCACAATTTACTGATGGAAACACATACTGATTTCTTTATTACCCTTTTTGTTGGAGAAGTGTAATTGAGATCTTTGTTATCTACTATGCATAATCTAGTTCATTGGAAAGAGAACACTAGAGAACACTCACAAGTAGAGAAGAATGTGGGTCTTCAGATGAGATACCCCAATAGGAAACCCACAACTTTCAAAGAAAAATTTTTAGCTGTTAAAACTGAAGAAACTATGAATCAAAGATATGATGATAACCTCCACCTATGTTACAATCATTTCAGAGAACAAGGTCCAAAACTGATTAGTAAGGCTTGGCATGCCTGTGAAGAGAGATACACCCCACTACTAGTATACTTGAAGAAAAGAGAAGTGATCTCCCCTCTTAAAATCAAATGGTCCTATAGAAGAGTAGATGCCTTGGCCAAAATCTTAAAAGACCTCAAAACAGATTGGATGGGGATGAGGTATAGACCTCCCCTGTTTCTTTCACCACCACCTACTTTTCATATTAATACAAATCATGATAATGGAGTCTTCAACATGTGGAAAATGAGGGTTACTTATCATCAAGGCTTCCTATACAAACCTAAAGAGTTAGATAAAACAATAGATGATCTGTATGATATTAGTGTTGAATATGAAGAATTGAACAAAGAAGGGGTAGGGGTCACAACAGAGGGCAGGAGGATCTGCCAAAAATTAGGAAGGGGAGGAAGTGATGAGGTAAAAATAACCTCATCATGATAACATAATAAAGCCCTTCCTCATTTATGAAAAATACTTATTCTTTGCCAATTAATTAAACTTTAGGCATAATAATTAATTATCTTTTCAGAAAAATTGTACAAACTTTTTTTCTTGTGATTTATTGAAGTATCTTGCCAATGCAGATTTAATGGGTAGTTTTATGTGTTTTGTACGATAATAATCGGTCATCATACAATAGTCAAAATCGTTCAACCAACACGAGCTCCAAAACAGATTAAGGACATGCGTTGGGAACATGCTCTAGAACTTTAGGATGATGGACCAAAATCATAGTTTCTTTTAGTTAAATTTTTCTTATGTTTTAAAGTTTAAGACTTAATAGATCAACTCGAGCCTCTTTAATATTTATGTAATGGGCATTTAAAGACATAAAGTTTGTTTAAAATATGTTACAGACTTTTTCAAATGGTAATCTAAATCATCTGAAATATAGGATTTAGTTAGAAGCTTTTTATAAATATGTAATCTCCAAAAGTAAAAGACAGGCATAATAGTATGGTTATGTTGTTGACATGCTTTCTGAATATATATGAATAAAGAAACTATTGCATATCAATATATGATTTGTTAAAATTATGGATGAAGATTAATTTTAATGGAAGAGCTTTTGAGTACATTGTGCAGGTGACTTGAGAACATAGGAACCCGTGAGTTGGCCACTCAAGGGATGATAGATTAAATAGATGAGTAATTTCCTTTAAATAATTTTTTCATTTTCATTGCATGGATAATAATTATGAATGTAGTCATTTTTCATGTTAATTTTGTAGATAGTAATTAAGTCTGTCATCTTAGAGTATGAAGTTCCGGAGCACCCGTTGTTTTTCATTTCCGTAGTTACTTTCTGTTAACTGTTAAAACTATTACTGTTATTAATTAGATGTTCCATGGATTGTTTACAAGTTTTTCTACTTTTGTAGTTTGCATGCTTCTTAGTTTAGTTATTTATGTGTTTTCTAGTTTAGTTATCATGCTTTCTAGATTAATTATCTTATGCTTTCTAGTTTAAATACTTTCCAAATTTTTAGATAAATTATTTTCTAGTTAACTAGTTAAACGACCTTAGGTTAAAATTAATTTCAGTTGCTCTAAAAATACAAAAAATCTAAGAGAGATAGTCAAGTCACCTTCTATTGCAAATAGCCTTGAACACTGCTTGGTTGATATATTGATGTTTTATCTTCTAAAGTAATGGGACCATATGACAACCTATCAAGCATGTCAATGATAATTAATGCATACAATTAGTTAATACTCCCAAACTCTGTGGTTGATTCATCTGATGTCTATATATATAACTAATCTACGTTTGAAGTTGGTACTTCAGTCAACATGAACATATCGCTAGGTTCAATAATTTCATTGTAATCTGACCATTGAGTAAATGCGAATGTTTTGCAATTGCCATCATGTGACACTTGTGACACGGGATATTCTTGTTCTCCTCTAAATTCATACTTCCTTTATCATTTTTGTATATGTTACCATCAACATCTGAATACATACTTCCATTTCATTTTAATCAGTATATATTGTTGTTCTTGGTGGTGTCGCATCTCAATCTCAATTCAATTATTTTGTTCTATTCTCCAAAACAATCAATATCAATGTGTTGCCTAGAAAACATAATGCAATCTACAACTTGGCAATTCAACCTCGGGGTGCTATTGTATGTATTGCAACGACTGTTTGTTTCTTAGTTTATTGTTTGTGTTAGAAAATAATGATGAATTCGCTATCTTATTTGGTGTCTGGGTTCTTTTAATGTCTGTTTGATGGGTATGTTGTGTTTTATGGGTTAGTTGTGCACCAAGATCTGCGTGTGTGAGCACATCCTCTTGTAGAAGATCTTTTATTTGGTATAATATATATATATATATCAAAAGTGGTAACTATTGTTTTTTTACAGAGTCTCAATTCAGGTGTATTTATCCATAATTTTGTTTATTAATATATATATATACATATATATTTGATAGTTGTAATGGTAATTACTTTTACATTTTCTTTAAATATATTTTATGTTCTTTAAATAAATAATTTGATAATGAGATATGATAAGATACAACGATAATATGATGAGAAAATATTAAGGTGGTATGATCATATGATTAAATGGTAAATAGTATTATAGTAATATGGTGCTGAGGAACTATTGTAGTCCATATAATTGAAATGATTGTATTTTGTGTAAAATTTAGTTGAGTAAATTAGTTAAAAGATACTTGAGTTAAACTAGTAAGAGAATTTAGTTACTTAGTTAGTGAAGAAGGTATGAATGCCTTGTTGCTTTGTTTGCAAATGCTTAGCATGTCTTTAATGGGTCACTACTTGAGGTTAGTGAAGGTGTTGGTTGTATTTTATTATTAGAGCCCTTGCTCTTGTGTGAATTGTTGACATTGATTTAAGGGTTATCTTGTAACTGAATTTTGATAATGGAATTGTATTACGTGTTGGTGGGATAACATTCTAGCATTATTCCCTTGTTCCTTGGTTAACGCTTGTGTAGGATGATTCATGCCTTGCCTTAGGGTCCGATCATGCATTTTTGGTTTTGAGTGTAGTGGGTCACCCTTTTGATATGTTGGTTTTGCGTGGTAGAAGGGGGAGTGGTTCTCAGTGGAGGTCGATGCACGAAGTGGTGTCAAGGACAACCCACGTGAGAGTTTTCTAATAAAGCAAAAACATAATCAACTTTTTAGGGGTTGGGTAGAGAATAATTTAATAAGATAAATGCATGCCTCTTATGTACCGTTAGCACTCATTTAGGCTAAGGATGGAAAGAGAAGTCCTAGTTGGAAAAACCAATATCTTTGTCACCACAAAAGGATAATTGGTCTCGTATGTGTAACCCTATGGGGCCGACACCATAGGTACAACCATCAAGACAACCATGGATGGGGATCGATGTCAAGTAATGGACTATCAGGACAACCCATGTTGAACCATGCGATGACACTCTCTCCTATACTACAATCTTGTTATGTCATTTTGGGTGTTTTCTTATGTTATTTTGTGTGTCTCTTGTTACTCTTACACTATTGTGTGATGTTGTGACATATGTTTATGTGTCAATTATGTTTTCCTTGTTGTGTTGTGTTTTTTCACCTTGTCATCCTTTGTTGTGGGAATCGTTCACTATATCCTTGCACGAAGGATGGAACTTTGGGTACCACATGGTTGGGTGGAATGTGCCTTGGTATCCATTGGGTTCCTCTCTCATCTGTATATATGATGACTTCTACCGAATCAAAGACCCTTGTTGTGTCTTAGATCTTGTGGATCATTACTCTTGTATTTGTTTCATGATATAATTGTGTATCCTGTATGCTTCTTTGAATGCACTCTCTTGTTTATGTTCATGGATAAATTACTACTCTGGCTGTAATCATGAAAAAATTGGAACTCTTTGTAAAAAAATCTATGTTATAATCGATTGAGTTATTGGATTTTAATTGAAAGACTTTTAAAAAGAATTTGATATGATGATTGATGCCACTTGAAGTTAGCATGTTGTGATATATGTTTTATTTCAAGCAAGCATTATGGTTAGTGTATCTGATGAGTCTCTTGCATAGTGGGTAGTACTCCAGATTTGATATCCTTGGGAGTGACTTCCTAGGGTTCCACTATCTTAGGAAGTCACTACTCAGGATATCTTATCTTGAGATACTAGTACATTCTATTTGGTATTGAAGGTGATCTGTGTTGTTAATCTTGGACATGCAGATTTGATCATGGTTATTATTCTGGTGATATTCATACTCTTGTTAATTTAATGATAGAATTCTCATTGACTATACCTTATATTAGTGGGATTGAATTTCTTTATATTTGCTATCTTTGTTATGAAATGGAAAGTTTCTAATATCAATAGGTTTAATTTAATATCATGGATTCTATTTTGAGAAAACAGTTATGGAAATTATGTTAACATTGTTGTGGACCTTAGAGGACTTAGTTTAGACCTGTGTTAAGTGTTGCGTTTGCACTGGTGTGTTTAAATTTACTATTAAAAAAATAATTTATGTGCAGTTGTGTGTTGTCCTCTAGGGTCTTGTGGCGGGGTGTTACAAGTGTTCTAACCTAAGGTTTTTGGGTAGTTAAGGGGTAATAAATGTAGGTAAATTAGGCTAGGAAGTTATGAAAAATAGAGGCGTGATTTTATGAAACCATTCTTACTTGTGCGATTGTGAAGCTTCCATTGTGTGAAGCTGCACTTGTGTCTAAAGTGACACTTGCAGAGAAAAATGACACCCACTTTCAATCAATCAACACTTTCAAAGTGGGAAATTGTACTCGTGCTAAATGATGCCTACAATCGAGTATTCAAAACTTGTGTTGGCTAACGTCGTGCTTGCACTAAAGTGGTGCTTGTGTTATGCATATGTGAATTTATGAAGGTCAAGTGCATGCTTGCATTAGAAGTGACACTTATGCAGGTTAAGTATGCACTTGTACGAGTTAATTATGCACTTGTGTAGGTTATGTATGTACTTGTGCAAGATAAGGACATGCTTTCTCCAAAAGTGACACTTGCATAAGACAAAAGTCTGCTTCTGTAGAAATGCTAAAATACGTTGGGTTTTTGGGATTTGAAATGAATGGGATTTATTTTATTTTAAGGAGGACTAACATTGGTTTGTGGTATAGTGTAGGATCCTTTGGTGACACTACAATCATATGAGTCGTGGCTTTGAGTTATGACCTAGTTATGTTGCTGGCTCATGGATATGGATGAGGAGTGGTTAAGCCTAATGGTCCTATTCTATGTATCTAGGATGCCCTAATTGAGAGCATATCTGGTGATGATGGTAGCCTTAGTAGAGTGGTGACACAGTGATACTAGTAGTTTCCACCTACCAATTGGTGAGTCCATCATTACCTTGGAGGATGTGTGGTGGATCTTGAGACTCTTTATATAGGGATATATTGTGGAGTATGATTCAATGCATGGTGAGGAGGCACTAACATGGGTATTCATGATAGACAATTTTCCTATTAGGGAGATCAAGTTGGATCTATAGGCAGGGATGGTTGTGTTGCCAAAGTTATCTTTGTTTATAGTGGTGTTATTGATAGGGGTTGTGGTACTTGATCAGTAGTCTAGGGTATTTTCTATCAAGTGGATAGGAGTACTAGACAAGATGTTGTCAGAGGGTACAACATTCACCTAGGGTGAATTGCATATTGGTAGAGATCTACAGAGAGATGCACCTGGTTGTTTATAGGGATAGTTGGATCTTTCCTAGCTAAGATTTTATTCTACTACATATTCTAGCCTATGAGCATGTTTTAGCTTTGTGGCCCATGGTGGACAAAGTGAGAGGGGCAGGCATGCCCTATGTGTTTACATATGCATCATTTATGTGGTGCTGACGATTAGGGAATTTACTCTATTGGAGGTGATTTCTTGATGAGATGGATAGATTTATCTCGCGACCATTTTGTAAGTGTGAGGTATGGAAGGAGGATTATATATATGGTTCATATGTTTAGAGGACCTACTATCTATTTGGCTACACACCCATCATTATTGAACGATACCTACTAGTTTGGGTTATGACGTAGTTTGGTTTACAACAAACAATACCTATGCAGGAGGTCATGTTTACATGGGTAGTACAAGAGAGGGAGATATGGGGAGGATATATTGAGCCCTATATTTCTAGGAAATATTAGAGAGACACTCCAACAATTCCATAGGATCCACAATGGGTAGTGATAAATGTAGGTACCACAGGCGAGTATGATGCATGGTAGTTGTAGTGGAGGCCACTACAATTGACAATCCCATGGAAGCAACTTTCCTTAGTTGAGGAGGAGGAAGAAAATGAAGATGATAATGATGATAATAATTATGGTGATGATGGGGATGCTGGAGGTCGACGAGTTCAATAGAGGAGGGATCCTAAGGTAGGCAAGGGAGAGGAGATGGTGGTAGAGGAGGATATGTGTGGAGATGGAGAGGATCACCCTAATGATGAGGGTGAAATTCAGGTGCGGTTGGGGCTTGTGATAGGAGAGTGATTTCAGCTCATATGGGAGTAGATACAACTGATGGGGGAGTGAGATATGGCACAAGTGGAGGTGGTTCACCTATATGGATTATTGGATGGGATTGGGGTTGAGATGGAGGGGAACGAATTTCCCTTGTTATATTAGAGAGAGATGTAGCTCAAGCCATAGCAGCCTAGGCTCAAGGAGATGTAGCTAGGTTATAGCAAGAGCAGGATACTACTTGACAAGTTGTGGCTAGATAGGGGATGCAGGATATAGTTTTAGACTTGATCTATATGACATGACAGATGCAATATTACCACACATTATGTGAGTGAGTAGTACCAATAGAGCAATGAGATCCTATTTTTACAACCATTACCCAATCTCATAGATCTAGATCAACCAAATCATGACCATCAATGTGTCTGTGGCCACCTGCTCCTCATGCTCCACCTCCACCACCATCATCGCCAATAGGGTCAGATCGGTCAAAGAGGGCTAGCACAAGATAGGTGCTTTATAGCATTTTTTTTATTATACCCTTGAGGAGTATCGGCTTTTTGATGTACATGGGAGAGACCTTATATATTTGTATCATGAAATTATTTTGATTTCCATGATATCATGAGTTTTGTAGTGATGATGTAAATTTTATGGGCTTTATTATGTGATTTATGATGATGATCTATTTATTATGTGAATTTTTATGTGATTCTATATATACCGATGATAGTTTTATGATGCCCAGATGCATGCATGTATGGTTAGATAGATATGTTTGGATATATGATTTTGTGTAGATGTATATGAAATGTAATTATGTATGTATGTGATGCTAACTATTAGCAACAGAAGGGTAGACAATTGAGAGGGGAGGTGTATCAGTTGTCACCGAATGTAAAACTTATTAAACTTATAAACCTTATAAACCTTTAATCTCTGATCTGATTAATAACAATGAAATCATGAACAAAAAACACATCAGAAACACACATAACACCAAGATTTTTGCGCAGAAACCCTGTTAGGGGAAAAACCACGATGGAGGTTAATCCACAAGTTATACCTTGTTAGAAGTATAAAAAGAATATATGAGGAATGCACATGCATTCAAGCACACTTCCTAGAGCTCACTGCTCAAAGGAAGACTCGCTATCTTACAAAAAATATTCAAATTAAATCCATCTGAAGAATTCGAACTGAGAAAGTAGCATCTACTAATGCCTAAGTATAGTTTCGATTAAGCACATGAATACTTATTTACTTTATTTCACTCTTCTTCACACTCTACTTTGCTTTCGAATGATCTGAACCTTTTTTGCACATAGCACTTGCACACTTTTCATACACACACTTCACATACATCTCAAATGAAGAAAGAATCACTTATATATATCCACAACAATAAATTGCATTGCTTTATGTCAGCTTCAACACAATAATAGAATGAATGCAAACTGTCAACCCAAAACAATAAATATTATCAATGTGCATCAACCAAGGTCAGCCAAAACATAGTAGAGATCTAAAATAATGTCCTCGAACACAGAAAACCTTCAAATATTCTTCCTTGAAGATCCACAACATGCTTCAAACACCTTGTCATCCATGAACATGAAAAACATGACCACACAAGAGAAAATCTCAGATCATGAGAACAATGATCAATGTAGACATGCAACATAGATATAATATGATCTAGAAATGTCCATGAACACCTCAGGAACATACACAACAACTCAAATTACCAGAATCACATTATCTTCTTCCATGAACACCATTTGCAGTAACAGAAAAGCTGTCAGAACACATAAACTTATAACTTGCTCAAATCTTCATGCTCACCTCTGAAAATTTTGGAGTAGAAACTAGATAGGCTTGAGAAAAAAACCCTTTAATCCACAACATCTAGTTATCGACATACATAACTTTCTACCATACTGATCTTCACTGCTTCACAGACAACCTGTAACATATTTTATTACAATTTTATCAATATCCTTGACATATACAGTCTTAAAGACATTAATGCTAATAGTGTTGATATCAATGACAACCAAAACATGCAACAATCTCCCCCTTTGGAATTGATGGCAACACATGATGTGAAAAACACACCATCAATGTAACTAACTCTTCTTCCAACAATCTTCCCTTTACACATTGCTCTTCTCCCTCTTCGTTCTCCAAGATTTTTTCACATTACTCTTCTCCCCCTTTGACATCAATGGCAACCACAACATCCAACAATCTCTCCCTTTGGCATTGATGGCAACACATGATGTGAAAAAAACACCATCAATGTAACTAACTCTTCTTCCAACAATCTTCCCTTTACACATTGCTCTTCTCCCCCTTAGTTCTCCAAGAGTTTTTCACATTAATTTTCTTCCCCTTTGACATCAATGGAAAAGGTACACAAACTCTAAACCACATATATGAATCATCTGAGTACTCCCCTTGAGTACCTGCCACCATAGCATCAATCTGGATCAAGATATGATTGTGAATGCACAGATTGATGCAAAGACTATGCATCTTAGTTCTGATTAGGAGGGGTAATCACCCCTAAATTCCCTCTAAGATACTCAAAAGTATCCTTAGGCAAAGGCTTAGTAAATATGTCTGCAATCTATTCCTTAGTAGGAACATACTCCAGTTTGACTTCCTTATCACTCACTTTGTCTCTCAAAAAGTGGTACTTGATAGATATATGCTTGGTCTTTGAGTGCATCACCAGATTCTTAGAAATGTTTATAGCACTTGAGTTATCACAGAATATGGCAATAGGTTCATCATACACAACTCTGATATCTTCCAAAATCTGTTTCATCCACATTACTTGAGTACAATTGTTAGCAACACCAATATATTTTACCTATGCAGTAGACAAGGAAACAACATTTTTATTTTTTCTTAACCATGAAATTAGTTTCTTTCCTAAGAAAATGTGCCACCACTAGTACTTTTCCTTTCATTCACATATCCTTCCCAATCAACATCAGTAAAGGCACTTAAAGTAAGATCATCATATTTAGGATACCATAGGCTGAAATCAATTGTTCCCTTCAAGTATCTGAAAATTCTCTTCACAACAGTCACATGAGATTCCTTAGGATCGACTTGAAATCTAGCAACAATGCATACAAGATTCATGATATCAGGTCTAGTTTGAGTCAAATAAATAAATCCAACAATCATTGATATGTATCTAGTCTGGTTTTCCTTCAGAGAATCATCATCTTGTGTCAACTTACATCCGGTCACCATGGATGTACCGACTAGTTTTGAATCTTCTATACCAAACTTCTTTAGTAGTTCTTTCACATAGTTGGACTAAGATATAAAGATCCCTTTATCTACCTAAGTAATTTGCAATCCCAAAAATAATTTCAACTCTCCAATCATTGAGATCTCAAACTCAATCTGCATCTCATTAGAAAACTTCATGCAGAAACCATCATCTCCTCCAAAAATGATATCATCAACAAAGAATTCCACAAACAAATCTTTATCATCATCAATGTTGAAATATAGATTACTATCAGCAGTACCTTTATTAAATTCAAGCTTTAGCAAGTATTTATCCAATCTGGCATACCAAACTCTAGGGGCTTTCTTGAGTCCATAAAATGTTTTCTTCAACTGACAAACCATATCTCCCTGGTCATTCAATTGAATTCCATCAGGTTGATCAATATACAACTCTTCTTATAATTCACCATTTAGAAATGCTAACTTGACATCCATTTAATCAACTTTGTAGTTTTTCTAAGAAGCATAAGAAAGAAACAATCTCACAACTTCAATTCTAGCAACAAGAGAAGAAGTTTCTTCAAAGTTAATTCCTTCCATCTTAGAGTATCCTTTGCATACCAGTCTTGCTTTATTTCTGATAACTTCACCTTGTTCATTCAGTTTGTTTCTAAAGACCCATTTAGTTCCAATTACATTTTTGTCTTTAGGTCTAGGAACAATAATCCATGTATTATTCTTCTCAATTTTTTGTAGTTCTTCTTTCATTGCTTCAATCCAATGTTCATCTTTGCATGCTTCATTGACATTACTTGGCTTAGCCTTTGAAATTAAACAGTATTCTTTTATAATTATTCTCCTAGTTTGGACACCTTTGTTCTTATCTCCTATAATCTGATTTTTTGAATGATTTAATCTCACATACCTTGGAGTCTTAGAGTGTTCTTGAATCTTAGGCTCTGGTGGTTTCTCTTTTGTACTTTCACTAGTCTCTTCTTCTTGATCTTCTTGATTCACAGGAATGATCTAAATTTGATTTGAAGTTTGACTCTTGTTTATACTATCATTCTGATCATCAAAATCATATCCACAGGTTTTGCAGGGTCTAGCAATATCTTCATTAACCTTAACATTTTCACTTTCAACCATTTTATTCAATCTCTTTTTGTAGCACCGGTAGGCCTTGCTCTTAGTAGAATAACCAAGAAAGATTCCTTCATCACTTCTAGCATCAAAATTTCCTATATCTTCATCTCTCCTAATATAGCATTTAATCCCAAAGATTTTGAAATATCTAACAGTAGGCTTATGACCAAACCATAACTCAAAAGGAGTCTTACTGGTATTACCTTTGATTTGTACCTAGTTAAGGATATAAAAAAAAACACTCATAGCTTCTCTCCAATGGATATGAGGGAAATTTCCTTCCAACATCATAGTTCTAGCATCATCCTGAACTATCATATTCTTCGTTTCCACAACTCCATTATGTTGAGGGGTCTGCATTGCAGACTATTATCTCTTTATCCCATGTTCTTCACAAAAAGAATTAAACTCACTAGAAGTAAATTCACCACCTCTATTTGATCTCAGACACTTAATCTTCAGACTTGTCTCTGTCTCAACCATAGCCTTAAAGATCTTGAACTTTTCTAGAGCTTCATATTTCTCCCTTAAGAAAGTAACCCACATCATCCTAGAGTAATCATCAATAAGCAACATGAAGTACCTATAACCTTGTAGACTTCTGATTATAGAAAACCACACAAGTTAGTATGCAAAGGCTCCAACAATTCATTTGAACAATGTTGTTTTTTATGAAATGAAATTCTAGTTTGTTTTCCCAATTGACATTCCTTGCATATGGTATTAGTAGGCTTCACCAACTTAGGAAGATCTCTCATAGCCTATGAGGAACTTATCTTGATAATATTGTCAAATTTTACATGACACATTCTTCTATGCCACAACCAACTTTCATCAATTTGAGCAATCAAACAACTTTTACTACCAGCATTCAGATGAAAGATGTTACCTTCTTTTTGTACTTGAAGCAATCACATTTTTAGAACTTCCCAGTATGCTACATTTTCCATCTTTGAATTGAATATTGTATCCCTTATCAACCATGTATGTCCAACACTCAAAATATTGTGCTTCAAACCTTCAACATAAAGAACATCATCAGTATTATGCTTACCATGAAAATAAATACATCCTCTACCACAGATTATACCACCATTGTTATCACCAAATCTTAAACACCACCATCATACTTCTCTAGGCTTACAAATTTTCTTTTATCACTTGTCATGTGATGTGAACATCCACTGTCAATTACCCATTCATCTTTTTCTTCAGCTCGAGCAACTAGAGATTTCTCCACATTTGTACAACTAGCAGATGCAGTAGACACATAATTATTTTCCTTGATAGCAATAAATGGAAACGCATCTTCACTTGCATTCCCTTTGTCAGATTCATCATCTGTCACACCTTTATCAGCAACATAGTAACACTTCTTTTGAAATTTAGGCTTGTAAGGTCTTGGCTTAGGAACTCTTTCTGGACACCTTGATGCAAAATGACCTATCTTGTTGCAAGAAAAAAATCTAATAGGGAACTTTCCTTTATACTTACCTTCTACTCTGGCTTCCCTTTTAACAATAAGTGTTTTAAGCTCATTCAGTTCTCTTTCTTCTTCTTCAATCTATCTCATTTCTTCCTCATATCTGAATACCTTTCTAGAAGAACTTTCACCCAGATCATATCTCTTCTTGTCTCTCCTAGAAGTAGTATCTTTAAATGTAGATTTTGTCTTTTGAAGGGTATCACCAAATTCACTCAACTCAAAAGTAGTAAGTATACCAACCAACATATCTCTGGTTATATTTGTCATAATTCAGAGCTCCTCAATGGCTACAACTTTGATTTTGTATACATCAGGCAAGGATCTAAGAACTTTAGCAAGAATCTCTGATTCATCCACCTGTCCACCAGCACATCTGATACCACACACAAGTTCATTTACTCTTTGCATGAAAGTAGAAATATTCTCATCATTAATCATCTTCAACAGTTCATAGTTTCCTTTCAGACACTGTAGCTTAGCCATATTCACATTAGCATCACCTTCATATAAAGTTTCCAACTTTTTACAGATCTCATAAGCAGTTCTCAGATCCATAACATTCATCATCTCAGAATCAGTCAAAGCACTCAACAATGCTTTCTTAGCCCTGATATATTCAATATCCCTAATCTCAACAGTAGTAGTAGGACCATTCAGAGGAATAACACACCTATTGCATGTAATGTTCTAGTAGGATTCACCAATGCATCTCAAATGACACTCCATTTGAGTCTTCCATAGAGAATACTTTGTTCCATCAAATCTCAGACTATCCTTCTTGTATTTCGCCATCCTAGATCACCTCAAGCTGTTAACTTCTTCCAAGGAACCTTCTCTGATACCAATTGTTGGAAACACAAGGGTAGACTACTGAGAGGGGGTGTGAATCAGTTGCCACAAAATTTCAAACTTATTAAACTTATTAACTTTTAATTTCTGATTTGATTAATAACAGTGAAAGCATGAATCAACAACACATCAGAAACACACATAACACCAAGATTTTTGTGTGGAAATCTTGTTAGGGGAAAAATCATGGTGGAGGTTAATCCACAAGCTATACCCTATTAAAAGTATAAGAATAATATATGAGGAATGCACATGAATTTAGGCACACTGCCTAGAGCTCACTACTCAAAGGAAGACTCACTATCTTACATAAAATATTCAAATTAAATCCATTTGAAGAATTTGAATTGAGAAAGTAGCATATACTAATTCCTGAGTATAGTTCCGATTAAGCACATGAATACTTCTTTACTTTCTTTCACTCTTCTTCACACTCTGCTATGCTTTTGAATTATCCAAACCTTTTTTTCACATAGAACTCACATACTTTGCATACACACACTTCACATACATCTCAAATGAAGAAAAAATCACTTATATATATCCACAACAAGAAATTACATTGCTTTATGTCGGCTTCAACACAATAATAGAATGAATGCAAACTATCAGCCCAAAACAATAAACATTATCAATGCGCATCAGCCAAGGTCAGCCACAACATATTAGAGACCTAAAACAATGTCCTCAAACACAAAACACCTTCAAATATTCTTCCTTGAAGATCCACAACATGCTTCAAACACCTTGTCAGTCATGAACATGAAAAACATGAACATGCAAGAGAAAATCTTGGATCATGAGCACAATGATCAATGTGGATGTGCAACATAGATAGAATATGATCTAGAAACACCCACGCATACCTCAAGAACATACACAACAACTCAGATTACCAGAATTACATTATCTTCTTCCATGGATACCATTTGTAGTAAAAAAATATCTTTTAGAACAGAAAAACTTATAACTTGCTCAAATCTTCATGCTCGCCTCTGAAACTTGTAGAGTGTTAACTAGATAGGCTTGAGAACAAACCCTTTAATCTGCAACATCTAGTTATCAACATACTGAACTTTCTACCATATTGATATTCACTACTTCATAGACAACCTGTAACATATTTTATTACTATTTTCTCAATATCCTCAACATATACAGTCTGAAAGACATTAATGGTAATAGTGTTTACATCAATGACAACCACAACATCCAACACTAACATGTTTACATAGGGCGTGCAAGGTGAAATGATGGGATGGGCTAATGTGTTTTATATGTGTCTTATTGATCCAGGAGGATCTTGACAAAGCTCTCCAATAGTCTAGCATACCAAAAATCAATCTCATAGAAGTTTTGTTATGTATGATGAAATTAAATTTAATGATTAATAATCTATGTGAGCTTGAAGTGCTCACAAATTTTTCCTTTAAATTATAAAAAAGGAGGAAATTGTTTTAAGTGTGAGAATCCACCTCACAATCAATTTCCTAGTCTCAATGAGGAGTTAAGAGACTCATGGTATTTTCTTTCATCTTATCCCTTGAGTTGTGGATGAGATCCATATTTTGTGTATCTTGAGATATTTTCTCTCCTTAGATTGTGGATTTAGGAGAATTATAAATTCCTTATTTAAGCTCTTTGAAAGGTGGTCAGGAGAGAAATTTATTCCTTTTGGTGTCTGAAGAAAGGTCACTCATGTGAGAGCCTTCTTTAATCCTTTTTTTATAGGAGAAGGTAGCTTTATTGGAGCATGTAACAAATTTGTGAGAATGTTTCAACCCTTGTTAAAGGAAGGACAATAAAAGTGATTCATGTGCAAGCGGATCTCGAGATGTAGCCCAAGATGGGTGAACTCCATTATCAATCTCTCTTGTTATGTCTTCTTTTCCTTGTTGCCATTTTTTTAATGATCTTTAAGTTCTTAAGTAAATCATTGCTAAGGAATTATTTCATCTTATGTCACACACAAAATTGCATCAATAAAATATCTTCAATTCTAAACTTATTTTAGAGAAATTTCTCATAAAAAATTATAAATCACTTATTATGATGGTGTATGTATGGATTTCTAGATGTAAATGGATGTAAAATGATTATGTAAAGGTGGAAAGTGAAATTAGGGCTTATGATTTATGGAATTTTTATGGTTGTGGTAAAAATGATATATGGATATGTAAAAATAAATAATAAATGAATACATAAAATAGATAGTGATTATGCCAAATGATTAAATGGGTAATGATTAATGATTAAATGAAATGGATAATGAATATGATTATGGATAATATAAATGATTAAATGATAATGGATAAATGGAATGGACAATGAGTATGTAAAATGGTGGATAATGCTTATGGTTATGTAAAAATGGACAATGATTATGAATTAGAAAATGGATAGTGAGAAATACAAAATAGATAATGATTAAATGAATAATAGATAATATGAAAATTGTAGACTTTTGACAACTAAAAAATTGTAACAGAGATTTGCAAGAAGATCTGGGAAGGGCAGAGTGTTGTGTACCTATCCTAAAATTTTGGCGTTGGTCTAAATATGAGGACAGAGTCACCCAAGGGCATCTAGGTCCTTGTATGCATCTTCTATTATGTTTTTACAATCCTTTGATGTTAGATCTCAGATTTCTATTTCCACTTGCAAACTTGTCAGATAATTTAGTAGGTGAGTTTTCGTGAGTTGACAAGGTGTAGGGATTTGAATGCAACAATGAGAAAAGTGATCCTCAAGCTTCCTTCAATCCTCTCCAAACCTAAAATATGCACATTCAAAGAGAGAAGAAATTTTGTTTTATTTAGGGGCTTGCCTTAGTCAAACCTTGTTTTAGTATTTCCACTTCCACAATGGCAATGTCAATGATAGAACATGATAAATGATAGGAAGAAATGATGAATCAATGAAGTGTTGCAACTCGCCACCCCTCAATGGATTCCTTGAATGACTAAAGTCGTGCACATCACGTCAAGGTTTCATATATAGCTTGCTTGAATTGATTAGAGACCTACAACAAGGGTTAGCCTTCACAAAAAAAGATAACATAAACATGCATAAAATCACATAGGATTTGACATGATGTTTGGATCTTTAAATGCTGCAATAAAGCTTTGAAATGTTGTTTTTGGCTTGCTTGATAGTTCTCTTGATGTTCACCTATTTCTTGTTAATGCTATATAGATTTCAAATGATGCAATAACTATGTATTTATAGGAATTTATTTAATTTCCCACAAATTAGATCCTGATAGCCGACATTTGCAATTTGAATTTCAAATGTTAAAATACCAAAATTGACATATTAAAATTTGGATCTTGATAAAATAGGGGGAATTAGATGCCCAAGGGCATCCAAATCTTGGTTCTATTTTCCAAGATTTTAGGTGTCGGGGAAAAAACATTAAATAAATGTATTTGTTCAATGCTTGCAATTTCTCAAAAATTGTTAAAAATAGGTCATAAAATGCATAATTTGAGAAATTAGGTGCTTGATCAGGTCCAGTAAATTAAGGGGAGAAAGAAATAGTGTAGAATTTTCAAAGTTGATGATTTTTTATGCTACATTTAGCCCCCACATTAGTGAGAGTATGAACTTATGCTCAAACTCACACTAAAGTATAAAATATATGTCAAGAGGAGTTCGATTGTCCAAATTTTGAAGAGATTGGATGACTAAGGATCAAGGGAGAGTGTGCAAGCCCCCAAGATCTAAGATCCCATGGAAAGACAACATAATCATAAAGGAACACACACATATATTAAATACAACAAAACAACATACACAAACACACATGTCAAAAAACACAAAACATACATGAAAAAAACACATGACATAACGTAACATATAAATGACAAAAAAATGAACATAGACACAATAAAAACACAAAAGAGACACCACAAGACACAAGGTTAGTACTAAAGGGATGTGATTTGGTAAGGCAAAGAGACCTCAGTCTTCAATTGTCTCAAATATATACCAAACACAATCCATTTAATAAAGGAATCCTCCCATGAGGACCAGCAAATTGTGTTATGCTAAATCACTCATGAGCCACATGGATCTACTATCTAACAAGCTACATTATGCTAGGTGTCCATGCAATATGATGGGTTCCACAAGGCCAATAAGTTGTGTTATTCCAAAAACTCATGAAACACATAACTCTACTGGAAAGCAAGTTGTGTTATGCTTGGAGGCCATGTTAAGACATTCATGAAACACAATAGAAAAGTCCAATATTTTCTAGGTGAATTACAAACATAAGGCACCATGGACTAGTGAAGTTTTATATTCACTAGGTGAGCACCCAAGACAAGGTAGTAAAATGAGAAACACACTAGGTCTAGAAAACTTTGCTATTCACTAGGTGTGCACCCATTGACAACCATACCAAGAGTTATACTTCCTAATAACTTTGATAAGGTGCTAAAAAATGATTAATATGTTATGTCAACACATCACTAAGTTCAACACCTATAAACAAAGTGAAGCAAAAATTTCGATGTCAACACACCACTAAGCTCAATGCGTGTGAACAAAGTGAAGCAAAAATGCCAAAATCACCTAAGGAGGTGCACAAAATTTCCTAAGGAGGCATATAAACAATGACAAGATAAGGCCAAAACCTCAAGGGGTGTTATAACAACACCATCACAAAAGGTGATTTACAAAAATAACAAAGGGGCTTTGCTCAATATATGAAAGGTCACACCTTAGGGATCATCACTCATGACATCACCACTAAGAGAGGACAAGTCATAGAATACAAGACTCACACCTTAGAGAATACTAACTATAGCATTACCACCAAGGGGAACGTCATATGCCAAGGAAGGTCACACTCTTATGGGATATCAGGCCCAATATCACCACTAAAGAGATACTAGCATAGATCAAGAAGGCCACACTTTCATTAACAAGATCACAATTCATAGGAGATGTATGCTATGATGATGATATCTTGCTCCTTGCAAGATGAAATATGATTGCATATTACTTAATTTATACCTCCAAACATGGTAGTAAGTATTGTGTGATATTGTAACTACCACATGGCAAGGTGCAACAACTAATACTATTTTTCTCTTGTATGATTAAGTGAAGATTTTTTCATTATTTTTGGATAATAACCAAGACCTTTTTGTGGTTCTTGTGTGTTGAGCTCTATGGCGACATGGATTCCATATTCTTTTACACCATATCCTTTTCCATTATAGCCAACTTGTTTCAAAAATTGATACCCTCTTCCAAAAATGACTTTCATTTCTTTCAAGGAAGGTTATTTCTCATAATCAATTTCATCATAAGTGGATGTATAATTTGTGTTTTCCTCTTTGCTAGAAGTTGATTCAATTCTAGGTTGTGTTGATACCATTGTGGCTTTTTTTCTTTTTCTTTTTCTTTTTGTAATCTTGTATTCCCCCATGAATGCAAGTGTGAAATCTAATGAATCCCAACAATCATCCAATAAATTTGTCATGGATGAAATATAGTTATCCTTTTCCTCAATTTGTAAAGGTTCCACATTTGTAGTTGGTGTCAATGTTCTAAGAGTATTTCTCATTCCCGTTTTAGTTTGTAATGAATTTTTCAGATTTAGGATTAGCTTTTATCATCTAAACCTTATTGTTGTAAGTGTATTTCATTAAATGATGAAGTGTTGATGACACATATTTCATTTCATGAATCCATGGTCTACCCAAAAAAATATTGTATGAAAGATCATGGAGCATGTTATGGATGGAAGTTTGCAATACAAGCTTACCAACATTAACAGGTAATGTTATCACCCCAAACAGATGTTTTCCCAATTATCAAAACCATGGATGGAAAAATTATCTAGTTGAATTTTAGTCTTATGCACCCCAATTCTATCTAAAATATTTACACTACAAACATTAATCCTCGAACCATTGTTAATAATGATACACATAATCCTAACCTTGTTAATAACAACCATTACCATCAAAGTCTCATTTTGTTTTTGTGTTTTCAAGGGAGGTAGCTCAATTTGATGAAAGAAAATGTCCAAGCTAGTTGAATTCATACTCTTAATAAAAATTTCCACATCATTTGGTTGTGCACTAATAGGGACAATAACTTTTTGCAAAGAATTTTGAAGCATGCCATGATAAACAAGTGATATTTGAATCAAATCCCATAAATAAATCTTAACAAGAGTAGCACAAAGTTTTTCTACAAGGCCATATTCTTTACCACTACACTATTGAATATTAGGTGCAGGTGGGAAATATGGTTGAGTCAATGAGTTGGATGTTGGAGTTTGTTTTGGTTGCTTATTATTTCTAGTGTTATATATGTGAGTAACTGTTTGATAACTTGGTTGTTGCAACACATTATTACTAGTGATTCTTTTTGCAAAGTTAAAGATATGGCGATGAGTTTTATGAGGTCCTACAATGAGAGGTAACTTAATAATTCCAATAATTAGAGGAGGTACAATAGCTAATTGTGTGTTCATAACCTCAATAGATTTAACTTCTTGTTGATGATGTTTTATCGATGGGAGATCTAAGGTCACCTTAACGTCTTCATTTATGTAACCCATCTTATTTCCTTTTGAAAGAAATGTATCAATGATTTCATCCTCTTGCACCATAATATATTCCCAAGTAAGAAAGTTATTGGGAGAGGAATAAACAATATTCTCATGACGCTTAATGATTGGTTCCCCTAACACCAAGATACATTCTTTACAAGTAGGTAAGCTATCAAGAGAAGAACAAATATGTTTTTTCATGATTTTCAATGATTGCATCCTATTGCAACAAAACAATTTCACAAGTGGGAGAGCTTTTGGGAGATGAATGAAGATTAGGTAAAGTGATATTAATGAATGTGTCAATGATTTCGGTTTTTTGTGTTAAGATACTCTCACAATCAAGAGAGATATTGGGAGAATGTCTAACATGCTTGTCAATGATTTCATTTTGTTTCCTTAGATTGTACTCATAAGTAGGGAGATTATAATTATACAAGCCATGCATTACCATATCAAAACCACATCTTTGAAAATGAAATATGTTGTTTCTTGCCTTATGGATCAAATGATCAAAATCAAATAGCTCTAAAAATAGAATTTAAAAACAAACATCAAATCTAGAAATCAGATTCTAATTTTTTGCAAACTAACATAGGTATCGATTTGTTTCTGGAATCTAAAGTAGATTTTGGAGGAATAGGATGCCTTAGGGTGTCTATTTCTTACTAGGGATCTTTTTGAAAGTTCGGTTTCATAAGCACTAGTGACATAAACTAACTATGTGACAGTGTGAAGACCCGGATTTGGAATTGATTTTGTTGTTGTTTTGTGATATTTTAAGTTTGTAATATGTTGTAACAACCTAGGGTTTTGAATTTTTTCCAAAATGAAAACCAATTTACCCAAATTATGCAATTCTTCAAAAAAATTAAACAATTGTCCTATAGATTTGATAATTTCCAACATTGAAATACAATTTTTTTTTCAAATTTGCAACAAATTAAGAAAAAATGACACCTTTGTTTCACATGCAATAATATCTTTTCAGAATTTCAAATTAGACATCAAAAAGAAAAAACAAATTGATAACACAAAGACAAGGATCTATGCAAAAAAATATTGAGCCACCAACAACAATACAGAGGCACCTAAGGGTGCCTATGTCCTTGATAGGGATTCTAAAAATTCAACTATTGAATGTTTATTATACTACTTAGGGGTTTTGTGTCTATTTTCAAATAGGTTTGGCAGTTAATTTTTTTCTAGAATTTTCTTAGTTTAAGAAAATATAACTCAAATGGAAATGTGTAACAATGTTTGAACAAAAAGTGACTATTGTGAATACAATTTTGAATGTAGATGTAACCTAAATAACTGAAATTAACCCTATTACAACCTATGATGCAATGTGAGATGATTTTTTTAAAATTTTTATTTTTTTAATGATGCAAAAATGAAACCTTAAACAGACAATGCAAAATAATGCAATGCTAAACCTAGATCTAGGGTTGAATTACTTCATATTTTAGAAGGCTTATGATGTCAAAAATGTCAGGTTCACCAAAACGTAACAAAGAAAAAGTGAACCCTAAGTTTAATGTATAAAACCTAGGATTAATTTCTCCTTTTTCAAGGGTACATTAGGATGCGAATCAACAAGGTGTTTAGATTGAATTTCAACCATGAATGTGAGCCAATCAGAACTAGATCTATATATTTTTGAGTTTTGGAATGGATTGGAATTGATTTGCCTTGATTAACCTAATTAGACTATTGGTCCTAATATGAAAATTGCACAATTCCAGCAACTGAAACATTGTAACAGAGATTCACAGGCATATCTAGGAAGGGTAAAGTGTTTTTTACTTGTCCTAAAAGTTTTTTGTCTATCCAAATATGAGGATAGAGTCATGCAAGGGCGTATGGGTCGTTGTATGCCTCTTTTTTTGCAGTCCTTTGATATCAAATCTGAGATCTTTTTTCCCTTGCAAACTTGTCAGATTACTGTCGGATAATTCTATAGGCGCATTTTTGTGATTTGACAAGGTGTAGGGATTTGAAAGCAACAATGAAACAGAGATCTTCAAGCTTCCTTCAATCCTCTCCAAACCTAAAATCTGCACATTCAAACAGAGAATAAATGTTGTACCATTTAGGGGCTTGCCTTAATCAAACCTTAGGTTAGTGTTTCCACTTCCACAATGGCAATGTCAATGATAGAAAATGATAAATGATAGGAAGGAATGATGAAGCAATGAAGTGTTGCAACTCACCACCCATAAATAGCTTCCTTGAAGGATTGAATTCATGCACATCACTTCAAGGTTTTGAATCTTGCTTGCTTGAATTGCTTGGAGACCTACAACAAGGGTTAGCCTTCACAAAAAAATATAACATAAACATGCATAAAATCACAAAGGATTTTAAATGATGTTTGTATCTTGAATTTCTACAATAAAGCCCTAAAATGATGCTCTTGACTTTCTTGATAGTGCTCTTGATGTTCACCTCTTGCTTGTTAATGCTAGATAGATTTCAAATGATGCAATAGCTATGTACTTATAGGAATTTATTCAATTTCCTACAAATTAGATCCTGATAGCCAACACGTGTAATTTGAATTTCAAATGTTAACATGTCGACACTGACATATTCAAAACTGGATCTCGACAAAATAGGGGGACTCAGATGCCCAAGGGCATCCTAGTCCTGGTCCTATTTTCTAAGATTCTAGGTGTCGGGGGAAAAGTTCATTAAATAAATGTATTTGATCAATGGTTGTAATTTCTCATAAATTATTAAAAATAGACCATAGCATGCATACTTTTGGAAATTAGGTGCTTAATCAGGTCCAATAAATTAAGGGGAACAAAACACAGTGTGAAATTGTCAAGGGTGACAATTTTTGATGCTACATGGATAAAATGGATAAATGAGATGAGATAATGAATATGATTATAATTATGAATAAAATGGATACTGGATAATGTAAATGTTCCATGGGTAATTATTGTGTAAAATGGTTAATGGATAATGAAAGTATGTAAAAATAGAAATGCAAAATGGATAATGGATAATGATTAATGATTATGCAAAATGGATAAAATATAAAATGGATAATGATGTATGATGGGTTATGATGGGCTATTATTTTTTGTTCATGATACAAAATATAATCAGGTCTAGGTGGGGGAGAGTAGAATCATGGGATATGGGGGGTTTAAAAGGGGTTGTGTGGGAAGAAAAATGGGGGGATATGATTATGCTAGAAATGTGGTGAGCAATCCTAAAATTTGATATAGCGAAGGATATTATGCCCCAATGGTATATATGACCAATATTTTTGTGTGTCCTCTATGTGGAATTTAGGCTCACAAAAAATAACATATTTTCCTAAAACACACCATGCCTTTTATGGCCTTAGTGGGTCATAGAGGGGAAGGTGACCTATACTTGATTTCTTGGTGCACACAAGTGTATGGCTTGGTGGATCTATGCAATGAAGAAACCGAAGTGTATGCTACAAGAATCCACCTCTACCTAAGGTAGTAAGCAGCATAGGTGGGTCATGCAAAGGAAAATCACAAACACACCATAAAAAAATGATCATGCCCCATTTTGCACTTTGTCCAAAATACACCAAGATATGAGTAGATCTAGGTGGTCTAGACTAGGTGACTCCATGGTTTTGAAAAGGAAATCATTAAAAAATTGATGAGGCAAACATATAATCAACATATCTCTTTCCAAAGGTGGGATGGAGGATAATGGTTATGCTATGCTTGGCAAGGATTCATCCCTATTGGTATAGATGAGGATTGATGTGAATGGTAAGTCCAAAGGAATGATGACTAAATGACCACACTTATCGATGATTATTCCAATTATGATTTTGTGAATGTGTCTAGATGTAGGTATGTCATATGTTTAGTTTATGTAGACATGGAAAATTGACCGACACACTTGATCCTGATTACTAACATCATTTCATCCTAAATCATACTCTCAGCTTATCATCACTCTTCATCTCTTATTTAGATAAATCATTATTTATTTAATTAGGTCTTTCTCCATTGTTGATTAAATTAATCAATTTAATTTAATTAACCCTAAATCCCTCTTTAATTAAATAATTCATCATATTTGATTAAATCCCTAAAGTCTTCTTATTAAATTGAATAAATTTAAACATTTATTTAATTAAACCCTTCCTCTCAATTTGATTTAAATCAATTCAAAAATTTAAGTCTAAATTGTCACATCTCCTAATTCCTCATTAAATTAATCAATCTTTGATTAATTAATCCTAAAACATGTCACATTCTCTAGAATGCAACTTGCACAATAAATCAATTACTTTGATTTATTAAATTGCCTATTTTCTCTCAACATGGAATAAAGGAGGAATATTCCTTCAAATTTGAATTCAAATCCAAGTGGATTTGTCCTTCCAACAAAGCGTTCACTCCTCTTACATGTCCTTGTGCATTGAGCCAAGTGGCATTAACTTCATTCTTTTTTCCCTCTCACATGTCATTTCACTATTTTGAAATTCCACCTAATATCATTTATTGGCACTTTGATCAAAATGTGCACAACCTTCATCCATTCACATCTTGAGAAGTGGCACTTGGCCATTGGATGTTGAATGATTCCACATTGCTCAATTTCACTCTCTTTTCCAATTTGGAAATCTATAAATGAGAGACTCTTCCTCTCATTCTATCACCCACAAATTGAGTAAACTTACTATACTCAACTTCATCCTCAAGCACTTCCATTTTCATCCATTTCATCAAGGTCTTAGCTAGGTTATGCAGATTTTTCATTATGGAGTTTGATTGAATCTTCATCAAAGCGGATCACTCATCAACATTGCAACAAAGGAGTTGGGAAAGGGCCAATTTTGACACACCAATTGACACCAACTCCCCCATGGGATCAAGATTTTGCATTACTTAATTAGGATTTCATTTATTTTTTGTTTTTTTTCTTCACTTTTTCCTATTATTGAGCATTATAAATGGATTTCATAGGGAATCTTAGTGCTAACTTTTATATGAGCTTACTAATGTGTTTGTTTCTTGTATTTGTGCAGGTATAGGATTGGGGTTCACAGTTTGTTTGTTTCAGTATTCTTGGTGAAGTGGTGGTGGGGTATTTTATTATGAGTGGAGCTTTTATTATGGATGGGGGATATTGGAGATGTGATTTTTATTATGAACAACTAGGTGTGGAGACAACCCAACCTAAGACCACATTCAAGTATTTGTTCCTGTGTCTACTGGGGTAGATATGATGTATCAACGAGGATGGTAATGGAACATGCTTAAGTGTATATGAGTGGGGATAGTTGGGGTGCGATGGTTTATTCATGTGATTTTTAGCCTACTTATTATGAAGATAAGTACAAATGGTGGTGGATGGAAAATAAGTGTTTCTTATGGAAGACCAAGTGACAATGAGGGAGTGCATAATGGGGATGAGGTCATGATAGAAAAAAATATTTCTTGTTAGAAGAAAAGGGTGGGTGTATAGCGAGTTAGAATGGTGGTATGAAAATGATCCCTATTAAAAGGTAAAGGTGGATGAGAATGATGTACATGGTAGAAAAATATCTCTAGTTACAAAATTAGGGATCATGAAACTAAGCAACATTTAGTTTAGGCCATGGTTAGTGGATGGTGTGAGTGGATTTATTGTAGATGGTAAGTGTGTGGATGAAAAAGAGACCTAGTAGATGGTGGATATGACTCTACACATGGCACCTTTTCCCCATGTTTTCACAATGGTACTTTCCCAAGGTGCCATAAGAAGTGGTTTTCACCATTGGATAAATTATTTCTTTTTACTATTTTTTTGTATTTTTGTGATCTTTTGATTTTATTTTTATTTTTGTATGCATAAAATTTCTTAAGATGTACAATATTCATTGGCTCTTCTAAGGATTATACATCCATTGTATCCAATTGATAAGCGTCAAATCCATATTTTTCTATAATACTATAAGGCCCTAGCCAATTGGGTTTAAACTGTCCTTTCTTTTCACGGTCATGTAAATTATGTTGATTTTGAGGACTAAATCACCAATTTCAAACTCTATGTGCTTTATTTTTTTATAACTTTTTCAAAGTTGATTCTAATATACCTATAGATGATTTAGAGAATTGAGGAATCTTTCATCCAAGAATTCCAACTGTTTTAATTTTGTCACCCGATATCCTTCTTCATCAATAAGATGTTGTAAGGAGATTCTCAAGGATGAGAGTTCGACCTCAATTAGAAAAATAACTTTGGAACCGTAGACTAGGGAATAGGGTGTTTCCCCTGTAGAAGTGCAGATGTTGGTACAATAGGCCCATAAGACGAGATTGAGTTGGAGATACCAATCTCGACCAACATCATTGACTGTCTTTTTGAGTATTTTCAAGATTGTTTTTGTTGAACATATGGAATACTGAGAGGGGGGTGAATTAGTATTCCATAAAACCATAATAAATCAATCTAATCATTATCAAAAATATGGTTGAATCAGTAAGAAGGAACATAAGAACAAATCAATGCAACCATACACATGAACACGAAGATTTTTACGTGGAAAATCTAGAAAGGTAAAAACCACAATGAGGGTTAACTCACAATATATTATATTGGATACAAAATATTATAAGGCTCACTACCAGGACTCACTATCCTTAAAAAAGCTCATTGCCTAAGTACAAAAGATGGCTAACTGCCAAAAGGTTGAATTGATGAAATACACCTTCAATGTGCAGGGTATGATTCCAATGAAGCTCAGAATATGAAGTGTTTCCTCACACAACAATTGCTCAACAAATCTGCACTGATCCTCAAATGATAAGGCATTTAGGCTCGAAACTTTCTTCCACACACACCACTCTTCATGCTTCTTTAATCTCATTCCTCAAAACATCTTATATATATATATATATATATATAAGTATATCTTATTCATCAATTAGGTTGACCTAATTAGATGAAAAAAATAATACAAACTCTCTTTGTCGGCACCATGTATAAATTAAAAATTTAATCCATGTAATACATTATACCAAGTTGGCTAACATCCATAAAACATAGCTAGTCTTCATAATGCATTGCATACGCTAAGTTGGCCAAGACTAGAACACAATTATCCAAACCAACAAATAAACCTCAAAGAAATCACCTTCCAAATATGAGAACACATTAATTTCCCATCATACCACCACATAGAGATCATCAACAAAACCATAACATAAGAATGTTCACGTTAATAAAATGCGGAGTCTCTCACACAGTATGCCAAGCACAGAACAATGGTAGAATATAGAGTTGAAATCTGTCAGAGATAATTTTTTGCTCACAACCATAGACGTCTCAAGATCCAAGATACAACTATCTAAATGATTCATGATAACATGGTTAAGAGATTAGATTCATAACAGATCTTGCGGTGAATTCTAGACTCAAATACCAACACACTGATCCATCACAAAAGAGTATTACTGGTAGAGAACAACTTCTAGGCAACCAAATAGACTTCTCATATAGTTATCACCATGTTGACATTAATGACAACATAGGGAAAACCAACACAAATGATCCATACTTCATGCTCATGTTGCAAGGCTCAATAATCCCAACAGTTTTATTAGTTGCCTCGACTTGGCTGTTTCCTTGTGGGTAGTATGGAATAGAGAAATGATGAAGGATATAAATTTTTTGGAATAAATCGCAGACCTCTTGATTCTTAAATATCTTTCCATTATCTATGACAATAGCAGATGGGATATTGAAGCACTAGATGATGTAGTGAAGAATAAAATTAACAATTTTTTTTCCAATGATGTACGTTAATGGAATTGCTTCCACCCACTTAGTAAAGTATTTGGTGGTGGTAATGATGAATTTATGGTCATTAAAAGAGGATAGATGTATTTTTCCAATAATTTCTAACCCCCATTGTGAGAAAGGCCATGGAGTGATAATAGATTGCAACTCTTGTGATGGTGTGTGAATGAGGTCATCGTGTTGCTAGCATGGACAACAAGTCTTTACAAACTTTGAAATCACACAAATTTAACAAAAAATGTTAGTAGGGACGTGGGTCCCACTGGGTGGGCCAAATATAGAGGGGTTATAATTTAACACCAAAATCATAAAACATTAAAGAAATAGCATCAAGTTGAAAGTATAACCTTATACCTTTGGTGGCCCTCAAGATTGAGCTCAAGAAAAACCCTATTCTTGTTGGATTTTCTCAAGTATGGATGTGGATTGCTCACAAGATTTCACTAACATGATATTAGCCAAATTCAAGATGGGGAAATGAGAGGATGAAGGCCCAATTTATAGAAAATTGGAGGGGGAAATGGAGGGCTAAGATTGCTTGAAAATTTGATGCATGGATCAAGGGTGTGGCTGATTAGCATTGTGACAAGTGTCACAATTAGGTGCAAGGAGAGAGTTGAGGTGTGCTCACACATGTGTGAGCACACCTTGGGATAACAAGTCATTAAATTTTAGGGGCTATGTGTAAGATAGTGGAGGTAGGTGAAATTTATCTCATTAATGAGACAAGATGAGGGGGTTGAGAGTGAATTTTAAATTACAAAATAATGGTAATGATGGGGTTAGGGTGGCTAATTAATGATTAATTATCTTAATAGGATAGATGGATTTATTAAACCATGAGTTTATTAACTTAGGTGGAGTTAATAGTTGGAGAATGAGATAATGAGAGTTAGTGGGTTAATTAATCAATATTAATTAACTAAATTGAGATTAGAAGCATCTGTGATTTTAGTGGGATCAATTGAATAATAAGAATTATTTAATTGATTATAAGAACTATAGTTTTAGAAAGTAATATAATTAATAAAATAAAGTATTTAATTAATTATAAGAGGAAAATGGATTAATTAATTAAATAAATGAGTTTAATTAATTAAATGGGGAGGAATGGGTGAATTAATTAAATCAAGCTATTTAATTAATTAAGAGGAAATAATGTTAGATTTGAGATGACTAAATTTTACCCCTCTTTGATGTAGTGTTTGAAGTGATACTGCGTCAAAGAAGTTTAAATTTTTTCCCGAGTGGATTGAAAAGTTAGTTAGGGGGTGATGCCCCCTTGAGAGACTGGCCAAATTTTTTATAGAAAAACTATTTTTGGCTAGGGTCTCGAAAAAGGTGGGTTAAAATGATGGGGGATGGTGTATAAGTAAAAGTTAGGAAAAAGTGGTAGAAGAAATGGAGAAATTAGGTGGAACGGGGAAGTAGAACAGGAGATTTGATGCATCCAAAGTAGAAGAAATTAGGGTTGGGGATGTGATTATGGGTGATTAGGGTTAAACATCCTATAAATATGGTTTGAGGGTCCCAAATAGTTATTTTTAACATTTGATTGGTGGATTGACGCTTAGGTGGTAGAGCAGATAAATGGCAGTGTACGATACTTGGTGGGAGAGGCATAGACCTTTTTGGGTTACCATGCCTCATGTTCAACTAGTGGTAGAAAAGGGTAGTGATGATGACAGTGATAGTGATGGGAGTGAGGATGATGGGGAGGATGAAGATCAGGTTATCAAAGAGGAGGAAATTGGGAGAGATGACAATGGAGGAGGTGGAGATGAGAAGGGTCATCGTGTGTGATAAAGGGGTGTTGACCTATAGGCTCAACTTGATGCCCTGACACTAGAGAGAGATCGACTCTGACAAGAGTGTGATCAAGCCCAATAGGACCATCTATAGGTGGTGGGTGAGAGGGATATGGCATAAGCCAATGTGGTATGCTTACAGGGATAGCTAGATGGGTAAGTTGTTACACTTACAGTAGAGAGGGATACGGCTAGGACAGTTGCTCATGTTTTGGCAGGAGACAAAGATGCAACTAGGGCTAAGGTGGTGACTTTGGTGAGTAAGAGAGATGCGGCCAAGGTCGAGGTAGCCAGATTAAAGTTGTTCCTACATTGGGGGGCTAGTGGAAGAGGGGATGGTGGAGTGTTGACAATGATCACAACAAAGTGAGATCAACTAAGGAGAGTGATAGATAGACTACAATGGGAGTGGGATTTTGTCTATGATATGCTAAATGAGGGTGGGATAACTATTGGATTTGTAGAGTATGGTTGGACCACCCGAGAGGAAGAGCGATGGAGGAGGACTTATGACGAGGCGGTTCCACTCAAGTGGAGGATTTCCAATGTCATAGTGAGTAATAGACATCATGGGCTAGCTCACTTAGGGCCATCAGTTACTATGGGTCCACCACAAGCACCACAGAGGGATCCATCACAAAGGTCACTTCACAAAAAATTAGATGTGGGGAGCACATGATAGTGCATGTTGATCATGACTTTTTTGGATTTTTCCCTAGGATGGGTTTGGTTTTTTGTAAACACGAGACACTGCCATACATTTTGTATCATGAAATTATTATTTTTGATATATGATATGGTGGATTTGGTCCTGTATGGTTTATGTAGATGTGTTATATATGGATTTTTATTATGTGATGTGGATTAATTATGTGATGTAGTTTATGTTTATGATTATGATGTTAGATGATGTGTATTTATTTGTCTTTATGATGATAATGTTGTGGATTATATGTGGATGTTATGATGTTTATTATTATATGGATGAGATATGATGGATATATACAATTGATGACATTTGAAGCATTTACAAAAAAAAATTGATGTGGAAAAAAATTTGTTGACCCCTAATTAAATCTTAATAAAAACTCTTGGCCTCTTTTATCATTTTTCTATATTTGAAATCACTTCAGCAAAGCACCTTTATTGAGTTCTTGATTATGGTTTCACAATCGAGAGGTATGGAAGATGATGGAATTACAAAGGAGGTTAAATCTGAAAGTAATTTGGACATGAGACAACAATTCCATACGCTAAAGTGCACATTTGTGTGAGAGGACAAGGACCCCTATACTTAAGTTTTTCTTTGATGGTTGTTTATGATTTACCTTTTGGTCTTATGATGACATTACAATGAATACCATATGTTTTCTTATTTTTACTATGATGGGTAGATGGTTTTATTTGTAGAGTATGCAGTCGAAAATGTTATAAAATTCATGGTAAATGCTTCTGTGGAAATGGATTTTTATGCACATGATGAATGGATGTAAATATGTTGATGTTTATGTATCTATGTCATGCTAATGATATGAGAAATTTTTCCTATGCATATTACGTATATGATGTTTTGTTGGGATGTATATGAATGTCATGCCATTGATAATCCCTAATCTATAATTTGGATGTCAGCCTATTTACATTTAATTTGTCTCTTATGGTAGTTTTGCAACTAACTGGAAATGACTGATTTGCATCATGGTAAAATAATTAGGAGGGATCAATATGGTGATGGGTTCCTTGTGATAGTTTTCCCTCTTAGTCATTAGTGCATCTATGAATCCAATGTCATGTCAATTCCTTTTGTCAGTTTTGTACTCAAAATTCCCTTATCAAAATCATGTGGGATGCAAGTGTGAGGTTTTTTGTGTCATGATACAACATGTACTCCAGTCCAGGTGTGTAGGAGGGAATGGGGGGATTAGGAAGGAAGGGATGGCAGAGGGGAGATGGTTAGTGTTAGGGAAGGAAAAGTGGATGGGGGGATTATGTTGGGAAAATGTGGTAAGCAATCCTTAATTTCATATATCAAGAAACATTATGCTCCAATGGTATAAATGACCAAAGGAACGATCATGTATCTTGCATGGACTTTGAGACTCACAAACATATGCAAACAAAATATTATACATAATCACTAAATAATTCATGAAACCGTAGTGGATCATAGAGGGGATTATATAGGGGACTGAGATATTTTGAACCCCTCTAGCTAAGGTGTGCGAAATCATTAGAAAATCAGGCTAATCATAGACATTCCATACAAGGTGACCCATATATACTTCATACCTTATTGTTGAACCACCAAGATATGAAAAGATCTAGGTGGCCCCCAGCTTAGTGACTTTGTAGATCACAACAATAAATCCAAAAAATAAAAAGAAATCCAAATCTCTTTCCAAAAGGCAGGACTAATAGAGGTTGTCCGACCAAGGAAGGATGCATCCTATTGGGAAAATATGGGTTGGGTTGCAATGGTAGGCAAGCAAAGTGGTAGGATGATTTCGGGGAGTATGGAAATGGTTTGGTACTAGGGTCTATGTAGGCAGGTCTATTGTTTTCTTTTATGTTGTTTGCCTCAGGATGATATGGGTTGTTAATTTGGGATGGTGAAGTATTTATTATGGGTGGTATTTTATTACAAATGGGATTTTATTATGTTATGGATGGATGAGCAACTAGGCATATTAAAGACGGCTTCCCACTACATCTAATGGTGATGGTTGTGTAAGTTGTCTTGTGTATTATGGATGTGTGTAGTCGAGTGACAAAAAAGGAGGGTGAGTGGGTGTATGATGGGTGTATTCCGTGATATAATTGGTAGGGTGTGTGGATACACTTATTATGGGGTGATCCCACAATACTAGTTTACACTTTTTGGACAAACTGGATATTGAACTGATTTCTTTTAACTAAATCTTCACTTTCAAGCACCTATAGCTGCTAAACCATGAGGAATTTGAAGATGATTAAAACTAGTGATTTGTGGAATTTTTTCTGTAGATTCTAAATTATACTTTTTTAATTTTTTGAATTAGACTGCATTTATTTTTCCATCTCCTTCAAAAACCAGTTTTTAAGAGTAAACACCATTTTTAAAGAGTGATGCTCACTGTAAACAACATAAATTTTTTTCTATGAAAGATAAAATTATATTTTTTTTCAAATTTAACTTTGTAACTACAATATCTAGCATGTTCATTTGGTTTCATAGTGTTTTATTGAGTATTTTTTCTTAACCAAGTTTTGAAGTCAAACCAATTACAATTTAGACATAGGCAGACTATAAACAATACAACCTTTTTTGTATGTATTGATTTATTTTTTCCATTGGATCAAGGACATCAATACCTAGCAAGAACATATTTTTTAGAATTTTTTTTTCATAATCTACTATTTTTCCACATGTGTAGAAAAAAGAGCTTGATTTTCGGTGAAAAACCTACATTCACAATAAATAAAAAATAAATATAATAATAAAATTAAATATATTTTAAATTATACTTTTTGGGAAGCTTATAATAAGGACTACATACTTACAAAAAAATAATTTTAAATTAATTCACTTGATCCCCCAAAAGATAAATCAAAAGTGGTTTTTTATCAGCATTTTGATAGGTGTAAAGGAGACTTCGTTATAGGAATGGTTTAAAACTAGCGGGGTTCTATCCATGGGGGTTTGATCTAAGGTGGTTTGATAAAACCCTATTCAATTGAAATCCTTTAAATGGAACTTTTAAAGGCTTAAAACATTAAATTTTCTAAAAATATGTAATTTCAAGAAAAATCAGGATGTCCCAAAAAGTGTAAACCACTATTGTGGGTGGATGGATTTATTGCAGGTGAGGGAAAAAGTGACCTAATAGATGGTGGATATGTTTCTACACATGGCACATGTTTTCCAATTTTTCACCATGGTACTTGCCCAAGATGCCACAAAGTGGTTTTCACCGTTGGGCGGATTATTTCTCTTTACTATTTTTTTGCTTTTTTAATTTATCTAGTTTTCTAATTTTTTGGTTCTTCTTATGCGAAGAAGTTTTTGAGATGGATGATATTCATGGGCTCTTCAAGGGGCTTTCCTTCCATGGTATCTAATTGATATGCCCCTAATCCATATTTTGTTTATGAAAGTACATATGTTTTTTGTGATTATGGAAGTGGGAATGCCAAAGCAACAAATGATATACTGGAGTATGAATTTGGAAATCTATTTCCCTGTAATGTAGGTCATAGGTATGGCTTTGACCCACTTAGTGAAATATTCAATGGCAATTATTATGAATTAATGATTGTTTGAGGATGTAGGATACATCTTGCCAACAAGGTCTAACCCCCATTGTGAGAAAGGCTACATAGTAACAATGGGATACAATTCTTGTGATGATGCATGGATCAAGTCACCATGTTGTTGACAGGGTTTGCACACTTTTATCAAATTGGTAGCATCTTGCTCTATTGTGGGACAATAATATCTAGTATGCAACAACTTCTTAGCTGACGTTGGTTCACTAGAATGGGCCCCACAAATACCTTGGTGTACCTCATTTAGGGCAGTTTGAGCTTTTGTTGAGTCTAAACATTGCAGGGGGGTTCCATCAAAGGAGTGGCGATAAAGGATGTCTCAAAGAATGGTGAAGTGAGATGTTTTCTTTGGATGAAGGATTAGTGTTGCAAGGTTGAAAGTGTGTGCAAGTGATTTTTCCTATTCTAAGATGCAAGACAAACTAAAATTCAAAAAGGAAAACACTTAAAAACACTCAAGATTGGCCTAATATGAATTCAAACAAAACACCAAGAAAATGGAACCTTTTACCTTGTTTGAATTCATGAATTTGGTTGGCCCTTTTTGATGCTTGATTGTGTTCTCCTTCAATGGAAAATTACCTAAAAATGGATGAATAACAGAGTAGAGGTCATGAGGAATGCAATGGTGTAAGTGGGTATTTGGATGGGTGTTGTATGTGGATGCAATGAAAACTTCAAGGCTGCAACAATGGAGGATGCAAGTGCTTGAGAGTGCTAAGAGTGCTAAGTTGAATTGCTTGAATGCTTGAATTTGTTTAATCATAATGAAAATGAAACCAAACAATCCATTTTAAGAGAAGAGTCTGTAGGGAATTCAATGGCTAGGATTTAGCCAACATGGGCAAGATGGAGGGTTGTAGTGAGTTGAGGAGTCACAAGTCCTTACATCTTTCCATGTGGTAGATGAGGTGTGAAAAAGATGGGTGATATGGAAAGAGGAAATGTGAGGTGGAGGTACTTGCAAGTACCTTTGGATTAGGGGAGGATTTACTCAAAAAATAAGTTCTTGTCCCCATATGAGGAAGATGGTGACAAGTGAGGAATTTTAGAAAGTTCTCTCTTATCATCATGGGGAAGAGAGAAGTTGTTGGGGGAATAAATGTGAATTTTAAATTCACAGGATTGAAGAGTACCTTGGGGATAAAACAAACTCCTCATAAAGGAGGTCCTTATCCCATGTGACTGATGTGACCTATGAAGGATTTATAATTTCATGGGGAAGATAAATGCATTGGATGAATAAACTGTGGATTTTAAATTCACATGGGGAAGAGGTCAATTCCTAATAAATAAAGTACTTATGAAAGGTTGACTTGGAGGACATACCAAAAATGACAAGTGATTAGATTACGGTTGTGCAAACAAGTGATTAGGAAGATTAATGAAGGATTAAAGACAAGTGGCCAAATATGGAGGATGTGACATTAATCCCGATTAAGGATGTGCACATCCTAATCATGGATTAATTAAACAAATCCAAATTAGAAGAATATTATGGAGCATGTGACAAGGAAAAAGAAAAGAATGATTGAAATTCAAAAAAGGGGAAAATGACTAAATTAAATAAATTGATATATTTATTTAATTTAGAGAAGAAACGATGAAAGACAAAGTATTTAATTGTTAAATTAAATTCTTTAGAAACCTTAGAGGAAGGGGAAATATTAATTAAATAAGTTATTTAATTAATATTGATGAAATGCACGAATAAAGGATACAAATTTGACCATATGGTAGTGGTCAAATCTAGATGTCTACAATTTTACCCTCTTCAAAATATTGTTAGAATAACATTGCTTCAAAGAAAAATAAAATGCAGATGACTCTATAGAGGAAGCGACTAGAAAATGATGCCCCAGCATGGGAGAAGTTGTGTGAGCTGCCCAAATGGAGGGAAGTGAAGGGAGATTCCCTAATCTTGTGAGAAAGTGACTACAAAGGAGGAATGGATGAAAATGGTAGGGTATGCCGCCTCAAGAGGGCAGTTGGGGAAGAAAAAGGAGCATTGGGAAACTTCTCAATATGAAGAAATGGAAGGTACCGTTGGAAAGAGCTCAAAAAACCATGAAGATTGGTTTTTGAATGGGGTCAAACGAACAGACGGTGTGCAAATGGTGGTTTCAAGAAGTTAAAGGATTAGTTGAATCAAAAGATGGTTAGATAAAGGAGGAAAATACCCTTAACTTTAAAAGGGTAAAAGGAGGGGAAATTTATATATAGTAATTTTAGAAATTACTATTCCTCATTTGCACACCTGTTAGTTGAGTGAGAGAGAGAAGGGAGGAGAAGAAGGAGATGAGGAGATGAAGATGTCGGAGGACTACAATGACAAAATCATCCACTAGGGGATGAGGTGCAACAGTTCTTCCATGAGCATGTAGTTCCATGCCAAGTTAAGTCCAAAACCCGCTTTGTGATTTTAAGCATTTTTTGATTTATCGTTGAGTTTTTATGCATTTTAAAAACATGGGTTTTTGGATTAGGATAGTTTAGTGAAATGGGTAGAGGGAAAAATGTCAATTTTTCCCATCAAGTAGGCAAAATCGCCTGTTAGAGGTGGTAGGGAAGGGAGGAAGATTTACCCCATGGGAGGAGGAGGAATCTAGAAAAAGTGCCCCAAAAGTGGTAAGAGGGAACGAGGGAGTGGCCTTGGGTGAATAGGGTAGTCACACCCCAAAGTGGAGTGGTCACACCCCAAAGTGAGGCGGTCCCACCCCACAAGGGGCAGTCATGCCCCATAGGAGGGTGGCCCTACCCCATAAGGGGTGGCCCCATAGGAGGGCGACCCCGCCCCATTATGGGCATCCCCACCTCAAGTGGGGTGGTCATGCCCCTCAGGACGGAAAACGCACCCCAAAGGAGGGTGGCCCCACCCCACATGGTGTGGCCTCACCCCATAGGGGGCGTCCTCACCCCATAAGGGGTGTTCACGCCCCCCGAGGGGCGGCCTTGCGCTAAGAGGGGCACTCACACCCCACAAGGGGTGACTTTGCCACAAAGGGAGGAGACCCCGCCCAAAGAGGGGCAGCCACATCCGAAGAGGGGTGGCCCCATGCAAAAGAGGGGTGGCCCTGTCTAAGGACAAGTGGTCCTACCTAGGGAAGGCTGTGAGAGAAAGAAAAAAGAAACAAAATGGGGAGGAAAAAGAAAATGAATGTGAGAAAATGGAGTAAAATTTTGTCCAAGGGAGGGGAGGGGGAAAAAATTAGTGAGAAGAGAACCTAGGGTCGAGAAATGAAGAAGAGGGATAGATGAAAGAAAGTATAAGATGGCTGAAAAGTTGTGTGATATGGATGTAGCGGTTTGACAGCCTACAGACTCGTTAGAGATGATCAGAGGTGTTGGAGGCAATGAATGAAGTGGACCATGAGGCCCTATCACAAGCGAGGCTTCTGCACTTGCTAGGATACCCGACGATCAGAGCTCATCGAACGATGCTGACAGCCCTTATAGAGCATTGAAGCTCAAAGACCTTGACTTTCCATCTCCTGACAAGGGAGATGATGGTGACCCTGGAGGACATGTGGCGGATACTGAGGCTACATATAGCATGCCACCTAGTTAGCATGATGAGATCGGAGGGAGAGGTGTTGGATCAAACTCTATGGGTCATTTTTGGATGAGAGGACCTTCCTGTGCAGAGGAAGGGGTTGGATATGGAAAAATGCTTAGGGTTGGGGGTACCAACACTACTACTATACTTGTGTGGACTAATTAGCAGATTGTTGATACCAGACAGGAGTGGATGCTTTTGCAGCCTTAGCTACATGGAGGTGATTTGGCATATCATCGAGGGGAGAGAGATGGAGTTCTCATGGGATCCATGCATCTTGGCACAACTATATAGAGACATGCACGTTATGTGCTACCGAGAGGTGCTCAGTGTGACATAGGTGGCACCACTACAAATATGGGCTTGGGAGCACATTAGCGTGGCCAGGCTAAATGTGGTGAGAGAAAGGTTGGAGGATGAGACAGTACCAGTGGAATATTGGTATGCTATATAGTACAGCTGAGTGTGGTGTTACCAGGGCTTCGATGATCTGGATGGATGGAGGAGGCTATTAGATGCTCTTCAGGAGGAGGAGATAGTGTGGACACCATATATGACATGATGGTTTTCCAGATGGAGGAGAGGTGAGGAGAGGCACAAAGGATAGTTTTGTACCCGATGCTATATAGTCAGGAAGGAGCTGCAGATAGTGGAGTTACATAGGCTGGATAGGGTGACCAGATAGTTTGTGCTTTCGTAGGACATTCCACTCAGACTAGAGAGATTTTGATGGATTACACGAGAGCGACCATGGGGGGAGCCAATTACGCTTTATTTTGCAAGAGGGCATTGGGAGACACTGGATCTAGTACCCTATCCAAGTAGGATAGAAGGGAGAGTAGAGGCAGGAGTGACAGTCTAATTCTCCACATGGTATGCCCGTCACCGACCCTTATAGATTACACTAGAGGATCCTATTACAGAGGCACTGGGTTTTGGGCCAAAGGATGAGCTAAGACTGGTACAACAAAGGAGAGGGAAGGGGAGGGGATAATAGAGGAAAGCTAAAGAGGTAGCTGAAGTAGGAGGTTAGTAGGGGAGGGGACAGGAGGGCAGCAGAGGAGGGCTAGGAGGGGGAGATAGCTTAGGAGAGCCTGGGTGGAGATCAAGGCAAAGGAGGAGAGAGATGAGGCAGAGGTGGAGGTGATGGAGGAGAGAGATGAGGAAGGAGGTCAATAGAGGAGGGTGAGGAGGAGGAGGAGACAACGGAGGAGAGCCCAAGTGGAGATCGAGGCAGAGGAGGAGAGAGATGAGGTAGAGGTGGAGGTGATGGAGGAGAGATGAGGTAGGGATGGAGGGAATGAATGAGAGAGATGAGGTAGATGCAGAGGCAATGGATATGGATTTTCATGATATTTCCCCATTGGCCATGATACAACCTATAGTAGAGGATCCAATTTAACTATTGAGAGGGGTCGTGGCGAGATTATAGATCACTGAGTAGAGACTAAGGGATACAAAAGCTGCGAGGTGCACTAGATAACATATATTTAAGTGGATTGACCTTGGAGATTAGCTTTACTTGATGGATAAGCATGTAATGTCAGAGTTTTTGTGAATTGAAGACCATGACTAGGTAAGCTTTTTCCATCGAGGAATCATTCAGTTCATAGCCCACTAGGGTTTGATTGATGTAGTAGATTGCTCATTGCTTTGATGACTCATCATCTTGTGCCAGCAATTCCCACAATGCAATTGAAGTAGCAAAAATATACAGTAGGATTGGTTTACCGGGATTTGGTGGCATAAGGATGGGTAGTGAGCCAAATATTCTTTGATCTTGTCAAAGCCGAGTTGACACTATTGATTCCACTTAAAAGTAGTTTCCTTTTTCAAGAGATGTGTGAATCACTGACATTTGTCAGCTAATTGAGAAATAAACTATCAGATGGATTGGAGATTATCCTAAATACTTCTTAACTATTTAAGATTGCATGGTGGAGGCATTTCCATGATTGCCTTGACCTTTGCCAAATCGACCTCTATGCCTCTTCGGGAGACAATGAAACCTAATAGTTTTCCTGATGTGACACCAGAGACACATTTCTTAGGATTTAGTCTTAGCTTATGTTGTTCTAGACATTCAAAGATCTTCTTAAGGATTATCGGGTGCTCTTCCCTTGTTCTTGATTTCCCTAACAAATCATCAACATAATCTTCCATTATGATGTGAATGAGGTCATGGAAGATGGCGGTCATGACTCGCTGGTAGGTTGCACTCACATTTTTAAGGCCAAAAGGCATGACATTTTAACAAAATTTACCACAAGGTCTAGTGAACGCATTCTTGTGTTGATCCTTAGAGGAAATCTTAATCTGATTATAGCCAGAGAAACCATCCATGAGGGATAGCATCTCATGTCCTGTAGTGAGATCGACCAACATATCAATGTTTGGCAAAGGCAAGTCATCTTGAGGACAAGCCTTATTGAGATCTCGAAAATCTGTGCAAATAATGATACTCTCATTCGGTTTGGTGATAGGTACAATGTTGGATATCCAATTTGAATAGTCAATGGGTCAAATGAATCTACCTTCTAGCAATTTATCCAACTCTTTTTTGACTAGTAAGGCTACTTGAGGATGCATTTTTCATAACTTTTGCTTGACGGGTTTGACATTTGGACGAGCATCCAAATGATGTACCACTAGAGAAAAATCTAGGCCCGACATATCTGAATAGGCCCATGAAAAATTAATGATGCCATCTTTAAGTAGGTGGACAATGGTAAAGTGCTCTTCTTCATATAAGGATTTGGCTACATAAGTAATTTTAGGATCTTCTTTTATCCCCAAATTGACTTCTTGTGTCTCCTCAATCAGAATAGAAGATATTTCAAACAATTGAGTTCCTACGAGGGGAAGATGAATGTCCCCATCTTCTAGTGCCTCACTGAGATTTTCACTATCAGATACACCCTTTGCTTTTACTTTTTTTTAGTCAAAAAGTGCCCCAGGGAGGTTTTCACTTGATGACCCATTTTGATTTTGTTTCTTTTTAATTTTGTGGTTAGGGCATTCATCTTCCCCCAATCCCATGAGATTTACGTACTAATCTATAGAGGGAAAGGTGTTGATAGGTGCGCTACCATGTAGATCCCGATCTATAAGTTTAGGGTGACAAAGGGAAAGGTCACTAGTAGAAATGGATAGGCAATTGAACATGGAAGAGATATCCACATTATCATATGCAAGAATGATGGATTCTTCCTCTGGTATGTCTTCAAGGAGACTGTTGTCCACACTAACTTTGTTAGAGGCACTAGTGGATGTTGCAGGACCTTTTTACTTTGTGTCATAGACTAAGCCTATTCTTCTAAGTCATATAGAAGGTTCTATAGGTTGGCTCCATCCTTGTTCTTCAGTACCAAGACCACCCCCCTAATAATTATACTTTTCAACCAGATTTGATGCATGAGGGTAAGTCTCTTGGAAATATTCCATGAGAGGGGGTGATGGCTTAGGTTATTCTTGGTAAACCCATTGGCTGATATCACCTTCCATTGATCTTCAAGGGTACCCAAATCTCTTAATGTTATCGAACCCATGTTCCTAGAAGTAAGTGTGAGTGTCTTTTCTTATGCATTTGATGATGGCTGTGAAGGTTGGCCAAATGAGCGAGGATAGGGTGGCATTGTGGGCACATTAAGTGTATTTTTCATTTCGTATTCCACACAACCCTTGTCAATGATCTTGACCTTCGTGATAGTGGAATCAAAAGTGGTGGACGTGGTGGACGTGGAGGATGTGGTGGATGTGTAGACATGAAAAATGTACAATTTCATTTTGGCATGCTTGATCCCGATCACTAACAACATTTCTTCCCAAATCACACTCTCAGCATTTCATCGTAATTCTATCTCTTAATCTAATGAATAATTATTCATCTGATCAGGTCTATCACCTCCTTTGATTAAATTAATCAATTTAATTTAATTAAATTTCTCTAAAGTCTTCTTATTAAATTAAATAAATTAAACCTTATTTGATTTAATCTAATATTTCCCTCCTTAGTTAAATAAATCAAATCATTTATTTAATTGAATCACTTCCTCTCAATTCTGATTTAAATTAATCCATAAATTTAAATCTAAATTGTCATATCATCTAATTCTTCATTAAATTAATCAAAACCATGATTAAGTTAATCCCTCTCATTAAAATCCTCTAGAGAATTCAAGTTGTACAATAAATCAATTACTTTGATTTATTTAATTCTCTATTTTCCCTCACATAGCATCAAAAGGGAATATTCCCTTATTTGAATTCAAAAAGGCCAAGTGGACTTGGTCTTTCCAACAAGGCATTTAAGACCTCTTACATGTCCTTGGCCTTGAGCCAAGTGACATTAACTTCATTTCTCTTCCCTCTTCAACAAGTCATTTCACATTTCAAATTCAAACTAAATGCATTTATTGGCACTTTGGCTAAAATGTGCACAACCACCAACCATTCACATCATGACATGTAGCATTCAACCATTGGATTGAAGGTTAGTCCCACATTGCTCAAATCTCTTTCATTCTTCCAAATTGAGATCTATAAATTGGAGGCTTCTCTCCTCATTTCTCATCCACAATTTTCATGCAAAGTTACTCTCTTCATATTGAGAGCCAATTTTTCCCATCTCACTCAACCTATCACCATTTTCACAATTTGTAACAAGTTTATGCTCAAATCTCTTTGGAGATTTGAACATTTCTCAATCAATCTACATTGCAACTTAGGAATTGGGAAAGGGCCAATTGCAACACATCATTGGCACCAATTCCCCCATGGGATTACTAATATATTGGCTTAATTAGGATCTAATTTCATTTCTTGTATTGTGTTATTCACTTCCTAATTTTAGTTTGAATAGATGGATTTCATGGGGAATCTCTCATACTTGTTTGCATGCATTTGATCTAACAACCTAACATGTTTGTTGCTCATGTGCATTTTCAAGTTTAGGGGTTCACATTTTGGCGCTAAAATGAGGGTTGAATCAAGAAATTAATCACATTTTTTAAAATTTCCGCATTTTTTTCTAACATTTTTTCTACAAGTCACAGGAAGATAGTCGTGCGACACCATATTGAGCCACATTTGTAGGCGTGATGCAATACCTCACCGCTTTCAGGGAAGCGGTGCCATACTAAACCGCGTAGAGTTTTTAAACCTCGCCACTTTTCTCTCCTACCTATTATTTTTTCAAATTTCCTAACTCTACCACATTCTTTCCTATGGCACTATACTACACAACCTTCAGCACCATGGTGCCATACCGCACTGTGTTTCATCCAAACTCCACCGCTCTTGTTTTCCTACTTGAAAAATCTAAAATTTTAAGCAGGGTCGCTTCCAAACTGTGTCGCTTACCCATATCGCACCACTTTTTCACTCTTTGTCTCTGTAGAGCGCTACCCACAGCCAACCGCGTGGTGCTATATAGTGTCACTTTTACCCAAACTGCACCACAGAATAATAGTGAGATATGAAATTGACATGTGCTTTTTAAGTTGGATTTTTTAAATTCCTAACCTTGTTTGTTGTCTTTTGCTCTTTGGTTTTTTGTCATTTTGCAGATTGGAAGCTCATCATGACCTCATACTCATCATGCAAAAAAGTGTTTTTAAACACTTAAGTGTTCTTCAACACTTTTGAAGGATTCTAAAAAATTTCTTGTTAAGAGAAATTTGTTAATATCTTTGGCCTTAGAAACACTAGATTTACTTTGGGTTTAAAAAGAACAAGCAAATTCCCTTTTTTCAAGCAAAGTAGGATATTCGTTATGATACCATGCTCATTTTGTACAAAGTGTTCTTCAACACTCTTTAAGGATCTTCAAATTCTTGTTCAAAAGGAATTTATTGATTTCATTTTCCTTAGGAACACTAAACTTCTTTTGGGCTCTAAAATAAACAATCAAATTTCTTTTCAAAGTTGCCAAGGGGCTAAAAAGAACCTTAGACAAACATACTAGATTTTGTTTGAACGATAACAATTGAACAAAGCAACCTCACATTTCCTTTGGTGCTTAAAAAGAATTCATTATTGCTTTGAGGAATTTAAAATGAACATGTGTTTTTTGTGTCTTGTAATATTTTTTGCAAAGTAGTGTCATTTGAAAAGGTATAGGTGCTTCTCTTGCACCTGACGGCGATCTTGAGAATCAAAAGTCTTTTTGGTGACACTAAGTTGCATAAAAGATTGCCTCCACATTTCAATTTGGGTACTTAACAATTGAACAAAACATGCGAGTGTGAGTAAACTTATTGTGAGTGTTCTCCCTTTGTTTGTAAACGAAGGTTGATCGAACTACAAATATGTTTATTCACTTTTGTTTATCTTAGCGGGCCTACCTTGTGGGAAAAAGTAATCACCCAAGGGAATGACCCAACCGGAAACATGCGAAAGCCAAGCGACTTCCAACCAGTATATAAGTGTGGATTCTTGAGGAAAGTTCAAGAATCATGAGGATTATTCCAACGAGATGGACAGAAATGGACTCTCGCTGATATTGGATAATCCCCCACAAACAGAATGCCTGAATTAAAACCCTTTGTTTAGAAAAAGGCAAAAACATTATCTATTTTGTTGGTGCAAAAGGTCATGTCCTTTGAAGCCGCCCCACGTTATACATGCGGTTTTTTTATAGAAATGGAAAGTATGCCATGGGAGATTCATGGGTACTAATGCTTGGCTGACCCGAGAAGGGTGTGCCATGGAGGGGAGTGAGTGTGGTCAAGCATTTAGCCATTCACACAAAATATGCACAGCTGGATTCATCCAAGTGGGAACCCAACAGAATATTGTCTCATTATCCTAGGGTTGTAAAAGTGCTTGGAAGTGGAAAACACATTGTTTGGTTCTCAAAAAAAAAATCAAAATGAACATTCACAAAGAACTTTGAATTTCAAACCCCTTGTAGGAAACGAATACCTTTGATGAATTTAGGCACTCTTGCTTTCCCTAGGGATCATATCCTTAGAGGTTTCTAAGTGCTTAGATTCTATCATCATTTGTTTTCGATAAGGTTAAACATAGGTAATTTTTGCCCTATTTTCCTTGATTTCCACACAATGGACCTTATGGGATGAGAAAGAAAGTGGGACATTAAATATATAGTTTGAAACATAAAGCAAGCAAGTGTCTTTGGTAAAAGGAATTCATTAAGCCAAGATAAAAAGACAAATTGAACCTCATATGTGTTGTTCCAAATGATTTCCTGAAAGATCAAGATTCCAAAACCAAGGTTCAAGAGGATAAGTCTAAAATCCCATGAACAATGCCTTGAAATGCTCCTTGAGGTCAGGGAAAGACTAGTATACAACTTCTATAGAAAGGCTTCAAGGAATAATCCAACTTTGTATGCGTTCTACTATCAACAGAATCTTGAACTTTTTGAAAGGTTTTCTTTCCTCTCATAGGAAGTCTAGCATGTTTTTCAACACCGAGGTCTTGTAAAGAGAGTTGTGTCTAGGTTCAAGTCTAGGATCAAAGTTGTCATCCTCATCCATCTCTCCATCAAATCAAATCTCATCCCATCATCAAACTTCTTGAGAACTCTAGAAAAATCACTCATGCTAAACTTAAAGGGCTAAACCAACATCACCCTATCTTGGCTTAATACACCTAGCCAAAATAGTCAAAACTCTTGGATGAATTTACCTCTAAGATAATGCAACTTCTTGAGGTCTACTAGTTCACAATCACATTGGCTTAACACACTTAGCCAATTCATCCACTTGTGCAAATTCCCTTAGGATAATACAACTTCACTACAATCTTGTTTGACTCAATACACAGTCAAACAATCACAATCAATCTAAGTCCTAACAAGTTTAGCATAACCCTTCAAAATTTCTCCAAAAGGTTTCACACATTCACTTCATCCATTTATCCCATCATCATTACCACCCTCTTTGATCTTTGACTTCCCTAGTTCTTCTCTTTTGAGCCTAAAAGGTTGGGATCAAACAATCCCCATTTTTTATGGTTCAAACAAGATTGCAATACAAGAAGAACATGGAAAATATCAGCAAATATAAACTTCCATTGACAAGAGTCAAGTAACCTCTGAAATAAACCTTGTAGGATCAAGCAATCCCCCAAGTAACTCTTCTTTGTCATCAAAAAATCCTCAAGAGGAGATTTATGAAGAGGACATCGCAAACGAAGACATGGGGATGACACAATCTGAAATGATGAAAATGGTTCAAAATCCAGAGAACCACAAAATTGTTAGTGCCATGTTCAAATACTTAAGCACGTTAGTAGGAGGAGGGGTGCAATTCCCCTCCGACCTTGACGTAAGCACTAGTATGGATATGCCTCTTACAAATGCATCCCCAATGTCAAATATCAATCAAGAAATACCTCACATCACACCAACCATCACACCAACCGCGCCAATCGTGAAAAAAGAAAGTGCTATGTTTCGAGAGTTACAACAACATCGCCTTGTGACCAACAAAGAGGTGGCTATCACTACTGCACTAGATAATTCTATCCCGGTAAACCTATTACACCCATACGTCCCACTCACATTCCACAATCTAGTTGGTTCATCTTCATTCCATGCCTCACTAGCCTGTCAACCAAACATGCAAACTTCTCTACCACAAGGAGAAGGTTTTTTGTTTGGAACAATCGATGTTTCTAATCCTTTTTCTTTCTAAGGTAGCATACCATCTCTTCCCCCATTTCCATTCACAACCACATCACCACTTGGATTGGGGTTTCCTCCCCTAAACATTGATAGTTTCTTAGAACAGAGCAATGTGAACATCACACCGATTTCCCTATTCTTCCCCGCAACATCACAGCAACAAGTGGCAACCATTCAGGCCACTACAACAAATGCATCAATCGATCCTCAAATATCCCAAAGCATACCCTCTCAAGGACTGTGCATCTCCACCACCCCTCCCACAACCCAAATCCCAACCACCACCATAACCCTCTCACCAGCCACAATGGTTGGCATCATTCCCGTTCCACCACCAATCCCACCAAAAGCCAACATGGTAAATTCATTCACCACTCTAATCCAAACCCTTCAAAAGGCCAACCAACAAAGCGTACTCAAGCAAAAGCAACAAAATCAAGCTCAATCTCTAGCTCAAGCACAAGCACAAGCCCAGCAACAGGCGCAAGCACAATACCAAGCACAACTACAAGAAATCCATCTGCAAGCATACCAACAAGCCCTACAAGACTTTTAGGCACAACAACAAGCTAAACAACAAGCTTTATTGGCACAACAACAACTAGACCAGCAGCAAGCTTTGCTAGCGCAACAACAGCTAGACCAGCAGCAAGCTTTGCTAGTGCAACAACAACTTGACCAACAGTAGGCTTCATGGGAATAACAACAGATGGACCAACAACAAGCATTGTTGGAACAACAGTAGTAAGATCAAAAACAAGTGTTATTGACACAAATGCAAGCATACTAACAAGCTTTGAATGCACAACAGAGCTTGCAGCAAATTCCCACTAGTACTCCTCCCACCCATCAAACACCTCAAACACCTCACAACTCATTCATTCCACCTCGTGACCCAAGGAAAGATGTCACAACATAAATCAAACTACTCTTGTAGCAAGTGTTGGACTTGCAAGCAGGAAAAACAAGGACACTAGGCAACTTGTGCCCTTATCCTTTCGACATAAGTCTCACCATGATACCATTTCCAAAGGGATTCAAGATCCCCAAATTTGACAAGTATAATGGAACAGGTAACCCTGAAAACCACGTCAGGAAATTTCAGGTGCATTGCATGGAGGTCGCATATGATGACACGTATCTAATGCGACTACTCCCCTGAAGTCTGACTGCTCTAGCTATGGAATGGTTTTCTCGCCTACCCATGGGCATTAAAACATTCAAGGAAATCGTGGAAGCTTTCCTTAAAAAATATGATTTCAATATGGGTGCGGATGTTAGTTTGGAAGAACTATCATCACTGAAGCAAAGAAAACGAGAGCTATTCGCATCCTTCTTGCAAAGATGGCGATCCAAGGCCAATTAGAGCAAGTGGACCATGCCAGAGGAACAACAAGTTTGCACCATCATATCCAATCTAGATAAAAACTTGGCGTTCTACTTGAAAATGCAATGCATCACATCCTATGATCATCTAATCCCAAAGGCACTCAATATCGAAAGAGCCCTTATTGCGTGAGGAGGTGCATCAACATCCACTCCACCATAGGATAACCGCCCGTCCAACAACTATAATGATAAACCTCGAACATGGTCGAGGAACAAAAATATCACAAATGATGGTGTGGTCGATGCTAAAGTGGTCATCAGTGCCCCTAAGAAGAACATCCAAACCCATCATCAACCACAAAATCATAATCACAACAATGTGTAGACTAATGCGGTAGTAGCACAACAACAACCAACACCCACCAATCAAATCAATAACTTGGGTAATCAAGGAGGACCACCTCCCTGAGGCAAATATGCCCCCAAGAGGAAGTTCATGGCTCTTGGTGAATCTATTGAGTCCATCATGAAGAAATTGGTCAAGGAAAACCTGATAAAAAATCTTCAACTCTGAGCAATATGCGGAACCCATGACCAAACCACCATGGTATAACAAAAATCTCCTTTGTGACTTTCGCAAGATCAAAGGACATACTAGCACCAGTTGCATGAGGCTGAAAAACATCATCCAAGACCTCATCGAGGATAAGATCATCAATATCGAACAACTATCCAGAAAACAAGACTTGAAAATATACACGAATCCAATGTCAAACCATAACCAAGGGAAGAATAAGGGCAAGAAAAAATATGCTAGTGCTAATCTAGTGTATGACGAGATAGTTGGATGTGTTGATGAAATGGTCCCTGTCATAAATTTCAAAGGAGCCAGCAACAACTATGGAGTCACCACAAGTGGCGGAAAGGTCACCATTACCGAGGCACCAACTAAGACCTCCATTTCTAATACAAAAGCCATCCCCTATGACTACAATGTCATTGACTAGCTAAAGAGAACCCCTACCCAAATCTCCATCATGGAACTATTGAAAATTTCTGCCACCCATAGGAAGATCTTTGATGAAGCATTAGTTGCATCCACCATCTCTGCCACCCTTGAAACAGAGCAGTTCTAGGCTATGGTGGATAACATCGCTACCCCAAATCTTATTACATTCTCTGACCAAGATTTCCCCCGCAGCCATCTCATAACCGTGCACTCCACCTTTAAGTGCTCATCCATAAAAAGAAAGTCAAACAAGTCCTGGTGGATGGAGGTGCAAGCCTTAACATCTGTTCTCTAAAGCTCATAAAGAAATTGGGGTTCGTCAAGGATTCCATTAATAAAAATAAAAGCATCACAATAAGGGCATATGATGATCAAGAAAGAGTGTCTCAGGGCACTATCAAAATCCCCATCCAAGTGGGACCGGCAACTATGGAGACCACCTATCAGGTCCTCGACCTCGACCTACCATATAATATCCTCCTTGGACGCCCATGGATCCATGGAACGAAGGCGGTGGCCTCCACGTATCACCAATGTATCAAGTTCTCACACCAAAATGAGGAAGTCACTATATATGGGGATTCCAAACCTTTCACCTATTGCAAAAATTTGGAAGCCAAGTTTTATAAGATCCCCCAAGTACCAAAAAATGATGAAGGCCCATCGACTTCATACATCGACCCAGCTAGCCTCGCTTCCACTTCTGCGATAGAGACACCTACCATCCTTGACATATCTAAAATCAAAAATGTGATCCAAGACAATGGATGTGAAGACTACATAATGAAAAGGAATACATTTATTGTAGGAGAGTTACCACAATCTCCTAGGTCACATGGACAACCTCAGCCAGCTGAAACACCTATCCACACTGTTAGGGTGAACACCTCTAGATTCCACCATTGGGGGGGTCTTAGTCAAGAAAATGTGGATGAGGGAGACATCTCAGATATATTATACCAAGATGAAAGGCCCACCCCCACCCTACCCATGGATGAAACTAATAGAGGACTTCAAATAATGCTTGGCATGTGCTATAACAGGAACGAAAGCCTTGGAAGAAATAGTGATGGATACCTGGAACCCATCATTGTAGAAAGAAGAATGTAGAACCTTGGCCTTGGGTATACTCCTCTGAGTATAACTATACGTGGTAGAGGTACTCCCAGTAGGGTAGTTAGGTCTTCTCCCCAGGTAACAACAACTACTCCTAGACCACCTGTATGCCTAGGTATCCCACTTGATAACTTCACCTTTCACATCACCGATGTTTGTGCTAGTAGTGATGATGATGATACCATAGTAGGTCTCCCTAGGCTCTTTGAAGATTCTACCTTGTTAATGATTAGTGCCTCCCCAGCTGCGTCAAACCAACAAACCCACCGAATCACCTTAGTACACCCGCAACTCATCGATCACGATCAACGAGGACTGCCAATTCTAGACTCGTTTGAAAATGATGAGGTGCTCTTGGAATTCATGGGACTAAGGGATATAGTCCCATGTGGGGATCATAAGGCAGGCTTCAACATCACATTAGACACCCAGGAATACTATGGGGAGACGATTGAGTCCTTTGGTCGCAAAAGGAAAATATCGAGAATAAGCTCGGGGTTATGGAGTGAAAACCACACTGTGGTGCTCTCTAACCACAAAATAGTAAAAATAAAGGATGCATCCAATGGTGAAAACCTCTTTGATGTGCCAGAGGATGAAGGATTCAATCTCCCCTCTACTACTTTACATCAAGAAAAGTTAGCAGTCTTGGCAGAGCAGTGCAACCCTGTCAACTTGGGAATGGAAACAGATCTGCAAATCAGTTTCTATGTCGAGTCTCTCTTGACAGAGGAACAAGAACTGTTAGCAGCATTCCTGAAAGAAATAAAAGTAAAATTTGCATGGACTTATGCTAACATGCCAGGTCTAGATCCTGAGGTGGTGGTTCATCATTTGGCTATTTACCCTGGAGCGAAACCAGTGAGACAAAAGTTGAGAAAAATGCACCCGCAAATAGCCTTGCTCGTTAAGATTGAGTTAAAAAAGCTCCTGGATGTTGGCTTCATATGCTTGATTGACTATCCAGAGTGGGTATCTAACCTTGTGCTAGTCTCAAAACTAAATGGGGGCATCCACATCTACACAAAATTTAGAGATCTAAACAAAGCATGTCCTCAGGATGATTTTCCACTACCCAATATTGACATGATAGTGGACAAGATGGCCGGACATGAGATGTTGTCCCTAATGGACAGCTTCTCAGGATACAATCAGATAATGATAGCAAAAGAGGACCAGCATAAGACAACCTTTACATATCCTTGGGGAACCTACTGCTGGAATGTGATGCCATTTGGGTTAAAGAATGCAGGAGCTACATACCAAAGGGCCATGAAATGATCCACAAAATTCTCGAAGACTATGTGGATGACATATTGGCCAAATCAAAGAAGAGACAGGATCACATAGCAACTCTAAGTGCAATATTTGATAGGATAGAAAAATACAAGGTCAGACTCAACCCAAAGAAATGTGTCTTTGTGGTACAATTAGGAAAGTTGCTGGGGTACATAGTTTCAATGAGAGGGATAGAAGTGGATCCCGTGAAAGTAAAATCAGTCCTTGATATGGAAGCACCAAGAACACTAAAGTGACTCAAAGGATTACAAGGTAGACTTCAGTCCATTAGAAGATTCATAGCACAACTGGCAGATAAGCAGATTGCCTATTCAAACCTACTCCATAAGGGAGTAGCATTCAGGTGGGACAACAAGTGTGAACAAGCATTCAAAAGGATCAAGGAATACCTACTTACACTACCTATGTTGATGCCACCAATCGTAGGGAAACCATTGATTCTTTACATCTCAGCAACAACAGCTACCCTTGGTGCCCTTTTAGCCCAACATGATGAAAAGGGAACCGAGTGGGCCATTTACTATATCAGTAGAACAATGGTGGGGCATGAACTCAACTATACATCAATAGAAAAGGCTTGCCTGGCACTGGTATTTTTAGCCCAGAAATTCAGACACTACATGTTAGCTCATCAAATTAAGCTAATTGCCAAAATAGACCCCCTCAAATATCTATTATCAAAAGCAATGCTTACAAGTAGAATGGCTAAATGGGTGATGATACTATTTGAACATGATATTAAGTATGTCGAGTGAAAGGCGATCAAAGGACAAGTTATTGTGGACCAGCTAGCAGAAGCTCCCCTCTGCACAGAAAACCCGCTCATATCAGAGTTTCCAGATGAGTCCCTTTTCAATCTTAGTGCAATCGACCACTGGAAACTGTACTACAATGGCTCCCACATGCAACATTGATCAGGAGCTGATTTGTTCTTCATCATCCCCCAAGGGACAATATATCGAGATCTTCCAAGTTGGCATTCCCCTGTACAAACAATATTGTAGAATATGAGGCTTTAACAATAAGTCTCAAAATTGTGGCACAATGGTGAATCATGACATTAAAGGTCTATGGAGACTCACAACTTATCATTAACCAAGTCAACGGTGAATACCAAACTAAAGATGATAAGCTCACACCATACAAAAAGGTAGTGGAAAGCCTCGAGGAATCATTCATCAACATCACCTTTGAGAAAATACCGAGGGCGAACAACAGAGCAGCGGATGCAATGGCAATGATCGGATCCTTGCTAGATATCCCTCACAACGTCTCGAAACACGAATTCCTTGTAGAGTAGCTTCTCGTGCCAACTTTCAAGGTACTAGAGATAGAATATGCGTGTGACCTTGTTGGTCCTAATGATCTTTGGTTCCATGACATCTACACCTATTTGAGATTAGGAATCCTCCCAGCTGACAATACCCATGAACCTAAAGCGAACCTTTGTTAAAAGGTCCTTATGATTTATCATCCTAAGAGAAACCCTCTTCCGTAGAAGTATCAATGGAACCTTGTTACGTTGCTTAAAACCTAAGGAGGCCTTGACTGCTCTAACTGAAGTACACAATGGAATTTGTGGTTCGCATTCAAGTGGTATGACCTTGGCTAAGAAGTTGCTGAGAACCGGATACTATTGGCCAACAATAGAAAAAGAGGCACATGAATTTTTCAAAAGGTGTCTACAGTGCCAACAACATGGAGACCTCATTCATGCACCAGCTCAAGAATTACATCCCATTGTTACACCTTGGCCCTTTTCCCAGTGGGGACTTGATCTCAGGTAAAATCTCACCCACCTCATTTAATGGCCATAAGTTCATTATCATTGCCACCAAATATTTCACAAAGTGGGTCGAATCAATTCCCATGACCTACATCACGGTAAACAGATATCCAAGTTTATCCTGAACTACCTCATTTTCTGATACAGTGTTCCCCAATCCATTATCTCTTATAATGAGACACCCTTCAAGAATCAGGATGTCCGTGACCTATGTGAAAAATTCAAAATCCAACACTGCTTTTCCACCCCATACTACCCACAAGGTAATGGCCAAGTAGAAGCTACTAATAAAACCATTCTGAAGATCCTTAAGAAAATAGTCAATGACTCTGGTCATGACTAGCATCTACAGTTAAACTCTGCCTAATGGACCTGCCACACCAGCATCCACATGCCAACAGGTGCCACCCCATTTTCCTTGGTCTACGAATCAGAAGCTATACTTCTAATTGAGATCGAGCTCCCATCCTTGAGAATATCTTTGCAAAACCTCATCACGGATGAGGAATACAAGGTTACAAGACTGAATGATTTGGAATTACTAGATGAATGGCACATGGATGCCTTAAATCATCTATAGGTCTACCAAAATCACCTGAAATGGAGCTACAACAAGAAGATCAGGCAACAAACCTTCCAAATCGATGACCTTGTGCTAAAAGAGAACCAAAAGAATGTACCAAATTCATTAAACAAAGGAAAATTTGAACCCAATTGGTTGGGACCTTTCATCATCACCGCAAGCTATAAATCAGGGGCATATCAGTTGTCGACACTAGAAGGTGAGCCTCTGCAAGAGCCCATGTACAATTGTCATCTCAAAAAGTTTTATGCCTAAGAACTTACAAGGTATAGAAATAGAAAATACAAAAACAATCAAAAAAAGTCCTGAAAAATGGTTACCTTGATGAAAACCTGGCAAATAGGCATCTTGGTGACAACAAAAAAATCAAAAAATACAAAAAATCCTAAAAAATTAGAAAAAAGGATTGAAAACAATAAAGAAATTTTTTTTCCTCTAGTGAAAACCTGGCAAACAGGTGCCAAGCGTAAATAAAGCACTCTCTATCCACCAAGATCTGCACGACTCACTCATCCATCCCATCGCATCTCATTAATCATCCATCCACCCATCCGCTCGCATCCATACCATAGCCTGAGCTGGTGTCCATATCATATTCCACCATAGTACTACTTGGCATATTACTAAGGTCAGTTTGTCCTACCTTTATTGAAGTAGTCTATTGCACCACACTGGGGGCATGTTCCCATATCGGTATCGGATCGAATTCGTGTATATTCTTGAAATCTCATCGAAAAATCAATCTAAAAATCAAAACATCCAAATCATCAAAAATCCAAAAACATGTCCAAATATCAGAAAATCTCCAAAAAAATCATCATTGAGTCTTGTCATTTTTTCACCTTGTCGAACTATGTCGTCTCTAAGCTTGAACATAGGCAAGGTTGATCTTTGATCATCCGTCGAGACAGTTAGGGTTAGTCCTTCAGGAATCTGTCGCATTGGCAATCCATTTGCCCATCTAGTCTACATCTTAGGTTAGTCCATTAAGCAATAAAAGGGCAATCCGTTTGTCCATCTTATCATCAAGTCAGTCTGTCATCAGTTGAACTACATGGTCTTTGCATGTATAACGTAGGCAAGGCTAATCTATAGATGAGCTCCCGAGACCCCTAGGATAGGTCTTTAAGTTAGTCCTTTCGTCGTAAAATTTGAAAATACCAAAAAAAAGCCTCAAAAATATTTGAAAATACAAAATGATGCATCCATTTCATTTCGCTTTCACTCGTGATTGTCATCACTCATAATAAAATCAATCATTTCCTTCACTGTTGGGTGAGTCAGTCGGAAGAAAGTCTAGCATGTTCCAAAGTGAACACCCTAATCGTCAAAGTCTCGAAAGTCTAGATCAGTAAGAAAGCAAGTTGGTCAACTCAGAATATCAATAGTTTATCACCCAATCAGTCCCATTAGAACCCTGATCACAACATGTCCTAGGATGAAGATTTCCTACGATGGACATAAGCATCAGGTACCCCACAGTAGTTAGTCTTAGCTAGTGGTATGGAGAACATTAGCTTGTTTGGTTTTCTTTATTTGGTCTTTTATTAACTTATCTTATTTTGTGCTCATTCCAAGGACCTCTCAATGATGCCTAAACAAAACAGGTTTAGAGAGAAAGGAATGGGGGCAAGGATTATTATCTTTTTTATCTATTGTGCTTGTTGGTTACTCTTGTAAAATAATTTTGTCATGCGTACTTTTTTTTGTTTGTAGGGAGGATGTTTTAGGTTTCTTGTTGACCACATAAGAAGGCTTGCCTTATGTTTTTGTCCAAGATGTCTAGAATATCTGATCTCCACTCAGAATAAGATTTCGTTTGTCAAAGTGTGAACAAGATTACTCCTATCTATTTGACAAGTCAAATTCCATCACACTAGGTACCACACCATCATGGTTCTTAATACCTTGATGCATCGTACCTATGTGTGTCAGTAAACATAACGTAATGGACCCTTTGAAAATCCTAACTCCTAGCAATGCAAATCACCATCACCATCCTAACTAATTCATTAATTCTAAATTCTTCTATCTTCCTTCCACACTAACATGGTATCATAACAGTAATCAAAACATCACCAATGCATACATCCTGCATCCACTAGATCATTAGCATAAAAAACACATTGCATCATATCATTATCTTAAGTTATGAGGAATAATATAAATTTGCTATTCTAAGCATTTTAAAAAATCATTACATCATACATAATCATTTGCATATCATTACACCATCATTAACATACATTACATCCATAAAGCATGAAAAATATACAAAAAGAAATGCATCCATTAGAAACATACATCTCATTACATAAGCATAAGAATAAGAACATCTCACAGCATCATAATAAAGCTACATATCATACATTTGCACCATACATATCATAAAAAGCGAATCATCTCATATATATATCATCAAAAAATACACTGTTATGATACAAATCGGATCAAGTGTCCATCAAATACATGGTACAAAAAGGCCAAAATAGTGCATCCCATAAATCAAAAATGCAAAACTATTTGTGATCAAAAGGGCTAGCCCTACTGGTTGCTGCCCTCCCCCACCTATCTGTCACCATGATCCTCTATCGGCTGCCTCCCTGTTTGCTGGGAGAAATCTGGCACTCTATCTACTGATGGCACCACCTATCGGTAGTGCTACTAATAGTACTCGGCCCCTCTGATAGCCTCTCTGTACTCTTGAATGTCAACTGATCAACCCCAGGATGTGGAAGCTACGCTCTCTAATTGTCTCTATCGTCCTATCTCCTAATCCCTCTTAGATCGTGCCTGATCTCTCTCAGTTGTGACTACAATAATTTATTATCGAGCCTCATCTCGCTCTGTTGCAAGCACCTGTACCTAGCCATGTAGCTGTTGAATCAAGGCATCCCGAGGATCTGGCTGTCTCGCTGGTTGTGTTGTTGGCGGGTGTTGTGGTCCCATTTGGGGCTGCCCATCTGCTCCTGCTACTTGTTGTGCTCCATCTCTCAGAGGTGAGTGCTGAGGAGGTGGTGCACCTCCCCGGCCCTTGCCTGTTGCCCTGCCTTTGGGCCTCCAACATGGAAGCACTATCCCAGGAACTGTCAATCTCAACGGAGGTCTAAACCATGCCCTATACGTTGGAGTCACCCCTACATCTACTGGCCCCTGATCGTATAGCCATGGCCGATCCACTAACTGTCTAAATGAGGACACTGCCTCCTCTGCTGGAATCAGTTGCCTCCATGTTGTCTCCTTTTCCGTATGGGAAAATAGGGCCATATACTGATCATCAGGTATATCTTGCACCTCACCAAACTACCTGGCTACCCTATCAAAAAGGTACCTCTCTATCATAGTATGCTCTCCGCCCTGCATAAATTTGTCCTCATGAGCAAAGAAGAGCTACTATGCATCATCATACCACAGACCTATACCCATCCATAGCCTCCATATAAACACTGTCATCTCATCTAAAACCCACCGCCAGTGGACTATACCGTTTGTACCCATATGAGTAAAATGAATCTCTTCCCCACCATACTGCCATATCATGAGGTCATCAATATCTATAACAACCAGTGTCACAAGTGGGCGAAGCACTGGGATCCGCTCCTATGCTCAAATGTGTAAAAGAGTCAATCCGGCCCCAAGAGCTCGACCATCCAAATAGGAAAACTCATGAAAATCTCGGTACAAAGAGGCCAACAGTACTGGTCCCCAAGCAAAGCACACTCGACGAACACACATTTGCTCCCATGCCAATCCCCAACCTAGATTGAAATATCAGCCATGCTGATTAGGAGCTGCAAGACCATAAATGATAGTAGCCACAATCAGTCTGTAAGTAGAAGCTATACCCCGATACCACTCCAAATCTATCTGACCACCGCAAAGAATGAGCTCGTCAACACCCATCACACCAAAGCAGGTGTCCCTACCCTCCTCCAAATCATAGATCACTTGGGCTCCATGAATGGGTAGTCGCAGGATGTGCCAAACATCCTCAAGAGAAATAGTGGCCTCACCAGTAGGAAGATGAAAGGATGATGTCTCATTGTGCCACCGCTCAGCCAAGGCATGCATCATACCTAGATGGGCTTGAACAACATGGACATGTGCAATGTACCATAGCCCGAGAATCCCCAGCTGCTCCTGGAGATACACGTGCATACCTTGTAGTCTCTCAAGTACTGGCCATCGGTGCTCCCTCGAGTGAATTACCTCATGCCTCTCCTGCACAAGGAAAGAAGCTGTGTCAATTTCCCTAAAGAAAATTTATTGTTTGTATCACATTTCGCCTTTGAAACAACAAAAACAACACTGTTCTCAAAAGCGGCGTAGTTTGTAATGTTCCAAACTACGCCCCATGGTGGACTTTGGCACCTCATTTTGACAAACTATGTCGTGTCATGCTATTTGTGCATGCGGCCGTGTTTGGTGACCACAACCCTAAAAACCTAAACTGCGCTACATCACAATCTTTGCACAAATGGTTCTATATAGGACCGCGCAACCCCAACTTTGCATTTTCCATAGCGCTATATCATGTCGTGCTGCCTAGACCGAGCAAAAACCCTAATTAATGCACGAATAATGAGAAAAATAAAAGTCGGATAGGGGTACATACCACGAGTCCTGTGGCGATTGGTCGCTGATCTACTCGTACCCGCTCCGACACGTGCAGAGGAAGTTGTCGTTGTGCCATCATTACCAGAACTCGGAGCTCAAGGTGTCAAATTTTTCAAGGTTTAATATTACAAATGTATTGAAAGTGACCCCTCAAGGTCTATTTAAGCTTGAAAATTAGGGTTTTTTGACCTAATTTGACCTTCCAACTAGGGTTTCGGTCCCCCATTCCCATTTTCATCCAACCGAGGGCCGTGTTGTATCTTTTTTGGGCATCCTAAATTATTTTTGGGCATTCTAGGGCATTTGTGGCCTGTCGAACACCTTGTCATCTTTTTTCGCGAGATCATCCAAAAAATCAAAATTTTCATCCATCTCTCGAGGGGGCAATATCCATCACTATCCTTCCACTGAGGTAGCAGTGGGGAATCTAAAAAATTTAAGAAAATTTTGAACTTTTGATCATAGCAGTTTATTCTTTGAATCAATGCAACAAGTACATTGCTTCTAAGAGGGGCAAAATGTAGACATGGAGAATGTACAATTTCATTTTGGCACGCTTGATCCCAATCACTAACAACATTTCTTCCCAAATCACACTCTTAGCATTTTATCGTAGTTCTATCTCTTAATCTAATGAATAATTATTCATCTGATCAAGTCTATCACCTCCTTTGATTAAATTAATCAATTTAATTTAATTAACCTTACATTTTTGTTTAATTAGAATAAATCATTTTATTTAATTAAATTTCTTTAAAGTCTTCTTATTAAATTAAATAAATTAAACCTTATTTGATTTAATCTAATATTTCCCTCAGTTAAATAAATCAAATCATTTATTTAATCGAATCACTTCCTCTCAATTCTGATTTAAATTAATTTGTAAATTTAAGTCTAAATTGTCAGATCATCTAATTCTTCATTAAATTAATCAAAACCATGATTAAGTTAATCTCTCTCATTAAAATCCTCTAGAGAATGCAAGTTGCACAATAAATCAATTACTTTGATTTATTTAATTCTCTATTTTCCCTCACATGGCATCAAAAGGGAATATTCCATTATTTGAATTCAAAAAGGCCAAGTGGAATTGGTCCTTCCAACAAGACATTTAAGACCTCTTACATGTCCTTGGCCTTGAGCAAAGTGACATTAACTTCATTTCTCTTCCCTCTTCAACAAGTCATTTCACATTTCAAATTCAAACTAAATGCATTTATTGGCACTTTGGCCAAAATGTGCACAACCACTAACCATTCACATCATGACATGTAGCATTCAACCATTGGATTGAAGGTTAGTCCCACATTGCTCAAATCTCTTTCATTCTTCCAAATTGAGATCTATAAATTGGAGGCTTCTTTCCTCATTTCTCATCCACAATCTTCATGCAAAGTTACTCTCTTCATATTGAGAGCCAATTTTTCCCATCTCACTCAACCTATCACCATTTTCACGATTTGTAACAAAGTTATGCTCAAATCTCTTTGGAGATTTGACCATTGCTCAATCAATCTACATTGCAACTTAGGAATTGGGAAAGGGCCAATTGCAACACTTCATTGGCACCAATTCTCCCATGGGATTACTAATCTATTGGCTTAATTAGGATCTAATTTCATTTCTTGTATTGTGTTATTCACTTCCTAATTTTAGTTTGAATAGATGGATTTCATGGGGAATCTCTCATACTTGTTTGCATGCATTTGATCTAACAACTTAACATGTTTGTTGCTCATGTGCATTTGCAGGTTTAGGGGTTCACAGGATGTTGAGATGGATTGGATGATGATGTCTGAGGTGCCCCCATTTCGACTCCAAGAAAATAGTGAGAATGGGGGAAGGAAGCTTCTAAAGAATGAAAATACACAAATGGTTGAGGATCATCTTGTATGGTAACTTCTACCCCATTGAATGGGAATTTTAGACATTGATGGTATGTGGATGGAATGACTTGCATGGCATGGATCAATGGACGACCAAGGAGGATGTTATAGGAGAGTTCCAGATCAAGTACATGACATGTAGTGTATTTCACAACTAGCCTAACCTAGATTGGAAGAAAGATTGTCCATTCATAATCATGCTCTGAATTATCATATTCCTTGATGGTGATGACTTGATTGTTTAAGTCAGCATGGGTGTATCCCACCTGTTTTATGAATTTCAATGTACAAAGATTCAGGGTAGAACCATTATCTACCAAGACCCTTTTTACTTTGTGGCGATTGAAAACAACCTCAAGATGGAGGGGGCAGTTAACGTTTGAGTCAATGCAGGGCATATCATTTTGAATAAAGCCTAATTGGTAGGTTATTGAGAGGTATCCTACCAATGCTTGAAATTGTGTAGGGTCTATGTCATTGGGAACTTAGGTGTCCTGTAAGGCCTTGTTTAGAATTTCTTGGTGTACAAGAAAAGACTTAAGCAAATCCAAAATAGAAATATGGGTTGAGGTCTTTCCTAGATGATCAAGAATGTTGTATTGGGAACTTACAAATGGTGGTTGAGTGGATATGGAGGCTCATGGGACTGTGATACAGGTACGGTGGCTTATGACAGCACATTGTGGGTCCTTGCCTTTTACGCATATCATAGATACACATGGTTCTATTTGTTCGATGTGCATGACAATGCCTTGACAATTAAATGACACATTTTTGTAAATGATGTTGTTGGTGTTGTTATTTTGATCATTGTTGTTGCTAGGTCCAGGGTTTGAGTTTGATGTGCTAGGAACTTGGTTTTGCTTAGTGAAAGCATTCTGATATATCTGCGATTGAGAATTGGATGAGGGTGTCATATTGGAATCTACATGTATGTCACCCCGATCTATGAGATCCTGGATGTACATTTTCAAACCTTGACACTTATTCAATGTATGCCCTTTAATCGTGTGAAACTCACAATACTCATTTTCTTTAAACCAGGTTAGTTTAGGCTTGGATTTTTCAAGGGGTTTAGTCATAGGATATGTAATCAGATAATTGGTTTGAAGGAGCCTATTAAACATGACACTTAGGGATTCTCCCAATTGAGTAAATTGACATTTATTTCCCCCTTGATTGTTTTGATTGGATTTTTAGGGAGGAAGAGGTGCTCCTTGTGGCACTGATATGGCATTTGGAATTGATTGCTATGGAGGAGGATATTCCAGCTTCTGTGAAGCATTAGCAACTTGGACATGTAGGTGTCAGTGACACCATCATTGACAATGTTTTTGTTCTTGTTCCAATAATGAGGCTTGTTAGTAGATGACTTCTCTGTATCGGAGTTGAAGATTTTGACTAGCCCTTTGGCCATAAGGGCTCTCTCTAGGATAGGACCTTTCTGTACTATTTAAGTGAAGGTTGTGATATAGTGGAGTCTAAAATTGTGGGCCACATCCGGATGGGAGTTTTCGATGAATAGGGTGACCATGTCTTTCTCCCACAATGGGGATTTCATTTGATTGGCTAAAGCTCGCTATCTTTGAAGATAGCTTGCAAATGTTTCTCCTTCACACTATTTCTCTTTTAGGAGATCTAATGTATCAAAATCCTTCCCTAGATTGAAGGAGAATTGGAAAACAAACTCTTTCAAAAATTGTGCAAAGGATTTAATAGATCCCTTCTCGAGACCCATAAACCAGTCAAGAGTTATTCCTTGCAAACTCCTAGGAAACAATCGTATGAGGTAATTGTCATTATGCATGACTTCCTGAAAATGGGCATAGAACTATTGAAGGTGAGCCCTGGGGTCTTTGGTTCCTTTATACTTATCGAATTTTGGTATTTTAAAATTATTAGGAAAAGGTACCAATGAAATAGGGGGATCAAATGGATAAGGACAAATCTCCTCAAATTTAAATGACTGTTTGTCGGTCCCAACTTGCAAATCCTTTAACGCAGCTTTTAATTCTTCCAAATCTTTATTGATAGGCACTGCGGGAGTCAGATTAGATGGATTAGGCTAATTGTATGGAGGATATTTCTAATATGACAAGGATGGTGCAAAAACAATTGGATCGTAAGCGGGTTGAGATGTATATGGAGGAATTTGTTGGCTTTAATTGATGTAAGCGGATTGTGGATTAACGTAAGGTGGATATAAGGATGATGGATTTTGATGGTAAGAGGTGGAAGATGCTTGTTGGTAGGGTGGTTGTTGTTGATAATATGTAATGGATGGAACACCTTACTGATATTGTGTAGGAGTTTGGTAGTATGAAAAGGTGGAATCCCCTTGTTGGTATGGTGATGATTGTTGGTAGTAAGAGGTAGATGGAGCACCCTATTGATAAGATGGTTGTTGTTGAGTGTATGATGTGGATGAAGCACCTTGTTGGTATGTGTGCTACTACTGAAGGTAGGACAGATTGGATTGGTAATGATACACAATGGTGGGTTTTTGTGTGACATATGGAGGTGGTTGTGGGTTAGACGGATGTTGGTAGGAATTCATGTGTGATTGTAGATGGTTGGTGTAAAGAGGTGGTTGATTCGACGGTGGATTCTGAGAGGCCAAATGGAGATTTAGATTCGGATTGGATGGAGAAAAATAGGCAGTATACGTGTTGGACGGATGGTAGAGATATTGTGCGAGAGGATTACGCTGTGTTTGCATGGGAACATGTGTATGTTGCTACTGTGGTGGTTTTTGGTAACGTGGGTGAGATGGGATGTGTTGTTGTTGTGGGACCACTATGGAAGTGCCATGGGGTGGTTGCAGTGGCTTTGATGTAGTTTGCATCACTTGGGGTGGTGGTTGTGTAGGAATGGTAGAGTGTTGCTGAAGAATATAGAATGTTTTGTTGTGGGATTGTGATGCTTTGTTGTGGAGGTTGTTGATGAAGTGGTTGAGATGAGGCAACAACAAAAACAGTATGTTGAGGGGCATTAGTGAGGGAATAGCCCTGTGTTGAGGTGGTGCTTGTAATGTAATGGATTGTTGAGTATTAATGGGAGATTGTTGGAATGTAGGTGGTGGTAAATTGCCAACAGGTGTAGATCTTGAAGATGGAATTAATGCAAGGACAGATGTGCCCCTAGTATTGACAGATGGATGACTAGGATGATGAGGTGGGAGTGGTGGAGTAGATGGAATGTATTGTGGCATTCCATAGGCATAGAGTTCATTAGGATTAGGTTCTGTTGTAGAGGTTGCGATGGGGAGGCAAGGATAAATTGCGACTTGATGTATCACAACATTTCTAAACTCAAGGTGATACCAATTCTCTATAGGTGCACCTTCAAGGACATACGAATTCCCTGGAACATTTTGTGAAGTCTGTGGATCTCGAGATGTTGGAAGGGTCTGGGTATCGAAATATTGTGATATATCAAAATCAAATGGTGGTTTGATCCCTCTCATGATTAGAGTGGCAATAATCTTATCCCCACGCTCATTGAGGAGACAATCCATCATCTAAAAATTGACAAGATTGCTAAGGTATTCATCAACTGTGACTTCAGGTTGTTTGACCATGTTTTCATCACTAGGTGGTGGGGTTTTTTGAATGCCAGTATTGGATTGTGACGAAGCACCGTTATTGGGATCTTGCGGGATATTTGGCTAGGAACCCTAGGCTTGTTGTTCTGCCATTTGCTTCCTTTCTTGTGATCAATTTTGAATGGGCATGAAAGTGAAATACTACCAAATGAAATAAGATGCAATGCAAATATGACCTAAGTGACGATTGGAGGATTTATTGGAAGGGATTCTTAACCGAGTTTAGAAATCATCCTAGGTGACTTAAGGTGTTGATTGATCAAATTAAAGGAAAAACAAATGGTTACGACACCGAATCCGCCTTGAGATGGAAGGGGATTGATTGGGATGAGGATGATGACTGACTTAGGTCAAATAGCGATCCTAACCAGATGTCAAAGGATGATGATCAATTTCAGACACCTAGGTCAATTCAGATAATAACTTCAAACAAAGTTAAGAGGATTGGATTAAGAAAATGATGATGGATATGTACCTTAGGGATGATTAAGGATATACCTATATGACTTGGATGATGATTGCATGCAGATGGACTACTGTCAAGATTATGAGTGGATGGAAGGTGTAGACAGTTTAAAAAACACAAGATTTTTGAGATCCCAAAGATTAGACTCACCTAACAGATGCAAGGTCACCCAAATTTAGGCCTAGGGCACCCAAGTTAAGGGCAGGTTCACCCAACTCAAGGGAAAGATCACCCAAGTTAAGGGTCAGGTCACTTGACTCAAGGGCAGAGTCACCCAACTTAAGGGCTAGGTCACCCAACTCAAGGGCAAGGTCGCCCAACTCAAGGGCAAGGTCACCGAACTAGGTGACAGACTCGCCTAAACAGTTTCCAAACTTGTCCAAGTCTAAGGAAAATCCAAAAGACATGGACAAATAGGATGAATGAGCAAAAAAACTACCAAGATGAGCAAACAGATGCTTGAAACGAGTGAAAAGACTATCAAAACGGGGAAACGAATGCTTGGAATGGGAAAACGGACTCACGAAATGGAGAAACGAACGCTCAAAACGGGGAAATGAATGCTTCGAACGAGGAAATAGATGCTTAGAATGGGCGAATGAACTCTCAAAATGGGGAAACAGATGCTTAGAATGGGCGAACGGACTCTCAAAACAGGGAAATGGATGCTCAAAATGGAGAAATGAATACTTGAAATGAGGAAACGGATGACAGAAATGGGGAAATGGATGCCCAAAAAGGATAAACGGATGCTCGAGACGGGCAAATGGATGCTCGGAATGAGAAAAAAAATGTTCAAAATGGATGAATAGACTAATAGGTTGACTGAATCGAAGGTGGGATTGACTATTCGGGGCAAGGTCGCCTATCTTGAGGGTAGAGTCACCCCTGTTCAGGGCAGGGTCACTTGTCTTGGGGGCAGAGTCACCCCTATTGAGGGTAAGGTCACCTGTCTTGAGGGCCAAGTCACCCAATCTTAGGGAAAGGTCGCCCAAATTAGGGCAAGGTTGCCTATTCTATGAAGGATGGGTGATTTTGACAAGAACAAGTTGGGAAAATGACTGACAGAAGATTGGGTCGCCCCTCTTAAGGGCAAGGTCACCCCTGTTAGGGAAAGGTCACCCTTGTTAGGGCAAGGTCACCCATGTTAGTTTAACTGGACCTAAATTGGGTAAAAATAGCTATAGAAAAGAACAAAAATCATAGCAAACAACAAGCAAAAGGCAAAGGCTGACAGACATGCACTGGTTTTGCACAAAAAATATAGTTCAAACAACACGATCTTAAGATTAGTATGAAGGGTATGGCCAACAAGGTCATCTAACTAGGTTAAACAAGGAAAACTAGGGATTCCCCGATATACACACGGTACGTGGGGCACAATCGTGAACACTAGCCCATCACAAGAGTGAGTCGGGAGCTCCCAGCGAGGTACTGGAAGCTTAGACCAACTCTTCACGTCTTATCTAGGTATCACCCTAGCTTTGAAGCTCTGCCACACAAGACATGATTGGATTGAGGTACAACTTTCATTCTCCCCCTTTATATACTCCATCGGTAACACGTTCTTGTGATCGTCCCTCAGGGTGATGAAATCCCCAAGCAGGTCTCGCTAAAAGTGTGAACACAAAAGACTAAGTGGACTATAATTTCTCTTCACCCAGGATTGCCAAATGGTGCAAGGGGATTGGATACGTCAATAGTACACTTTACAAACATGACAAACAAGTACTTTGACTCCTCCTAATTAGATCTATGTGCCTAACTAATACGAAAGTGGTAAACAAACAATCTAACTAATGTACTTGGCTCGCTCCTCCTTAGTTGCCTTTGTCTGGGGTAGAATCACCTCTATTCAGGGCTAGGTCACCCCTATTTAGGGTCAGGTCACCTCTGTTAAGGGTCAAGTCACCCCTATTCATAGCTAGTTCGCCCCTGTTCAGGAAACAAGGAGATTTGCTCCTATTTTCTCAAATGGGCGACTCTGCAAGGGAAAAATCACCTCTATTCAGGGCCAGGTCACCCAACTTAGGGCCAGATCACCCAACTTAGGGTTAGGTCACCCCTGTTTAGGTCAAGTTCATATGTCTTCAAGGAAAGTTTGCCTCAGTGTGACCTAAACCTGTAAAATGTCAAAAAATAGCAAACATGAAATAAATAAGCCCGTTTGTGAGTCCCATCGGGCATGCTAGAAATGTGTGAAAGTGATTTTTCCTATTTTATGATGTAAGACAAAATTAAATATAAAAAGGAAAACACTAACAAACACTCAAGATTGACCTAAGATGAATTCAAACAAAACAGCAAGAAAATGAAACCTTTTACCTTGCTTGAACTGATGAGTTTGGTTGGCCCTTTTTGATGCTTGATTGTGCACTCCTTCAATGGAAAATAACCTAAAATTAGATGCAAAATGGAGTAGAGGTGATGAGGAATGCAATGGTGCAAGTGGGTATTTGGATGGGTGTTGTATGTGGACGTAATGAAAGCTTCAAGGCTACAACAATGGAGGATGCAAGTGCTTGAGAGTGCTAAGTTGAATTGATTGAATGTGTTGAATCATAATGAAAATGAGACCAAATCTTCCAATTTAAGAGAAGAGTCTCTAGAGAACTCAATGGCTAGGATTTAGCCAACATGGGCAAGATGGAGGGTTGTAGTGAGTTGAGGACTCACAAGTCCTCACATCTTGCCATGTGGAAGATGAGGTGTGAAAAAGATGGGTGATGTGGAAAGAGGAAATGTGAGGTGAAGAGAGGACATGTGAGGTGGAAGTACTTGCAAGTACCTTGGGATTAGGGGAGGATTTCCTCAAAAAGGAAGTTTTTGTCACCATATGAGTATGATGGTGACAAGTGAGGAATTTTAGAAAGTTCTCTCTTATCATCATGGGGAAGAGAGAAGTTGTTGGAGGAATAAATGTGAATTTTAAATTCACATGATTAGGGAGTACTTTGGAGATAAGACAAGGTCCTCATAAAGGAGGTTCTTGTCCCATGTGACTGATGTGACCTATCAAGGATTTAGAATTTTATGGGGAAGAGAAATGAATTAGATGAATAAAATGTTAATTTTAAATTCACATGGGGAAGAGGTCAATGCCTAATAAAGAAATTAATTATGAAAGGTTGACTTGGAGGACATACCAGAAATGTCAGGTGATTAGATTAGGGTTGTGAAAACATGTGATTAGGAAGATTAATGAAGGATTAAAGACAAGTGGCCAAATATGGAGGATAAGACATTAATCCTGATTAAGGATGTGCACATCCTTATCATGGATTAATTAAACTAATCCAAATTAGAAGAAGATTATGGAGGATGTGACAAGGAAAAAGAGAAATTGATTTAAATTCAAAAAAAAGGGGAAAATGACTAAATTAAATAAATTGATATATTTATTTAATTTAGAGAAGAAATGATGAAAGACAAAGTATTTAATTGTTAAATTAAATTCTTTAGAAACCTTATAGGAAGGGGAAATATTAATTAAATAAGTTATTTAATTAATATTGATGAAATGGATGAATAAATGATATAGATTTGACCATATGGGAGTGGTCAAATCTAGATGTCTACAAAAAGATAAGGTGGAATGGTTTTTTATGTAGGTACTCGTATATGTCTTGATACCATGGTAAATTAGGACAAACAATGTCACACACTATTTTAGATTCAGGAATATCATAAGTAGGGACCAAAAGTTGTTCTATAAGGAACTCATATTGTTGGTTGTTTTGTGAGACATCAACGAGGGAACCAATGGTATCCATAGCATTTGTTGCTTTGTTATTTACCCTTGGTATTTGATCAAACTAGATTTGGGTGAAGTATTCCTTGAATTTTTCCACCATGCATTTGTAAGCCAAGAGTTTGTCATCCTTTGTCTAATATTCATTGTTTACTTGTTTGATGACTAATTGAGAGTCACTGTATACACTTAATTTTATGATATTCCATTGGATGGAAAGCTTACGTCTTGTTATTAGTGCCTCATATTCTTCTATGGTGTTCATGCAAGAAAATACAATTTGGTATGACTTATGGATATAGTCTCCTTGAGGTGCAACAAAAAGTATTCCTACCCCTGAGCCATGTTGTGTGAAAGATCCATCAAAGTATAGGTTCCACCATGTTCCTTCTTCTGTAGTCAAGATGTGTTCATCTGAGAATTTTGTCAACAATGGGTGACTATCCTATAAGGGAGCTTTGGCAAGCTGATCAACAATCACTTTTCCTTTAATAGCTTTTTTGTCTACATACTCGATGTCAAATTCACTAAGAACCATGATCCATTTAGCTATTTATCCTTGGAGGGTTTCCTTTGAAAGTAGATACTTTAATGGATCAACCTTTGAGATAATTTAAGTCTTATAATTGAGCATATAATGTCATAGTTTATTAGCACAAAAGACCACAGCCAAACATGCTCTATCTATTGATTTGTAATTCAATTCATTGCCAGCTAATGTGTGAGGTCTGTAGTATATGGCTCTTTCCTTCCCCTTTTTGTCATATTGACATAACAATGCCCCTAGTGCCACTTGAGTAGCTGATATATACAAGACGAGTGGTTTGTCTGCTTGTGGAGGTACTAGAATTAGTGATGTTGAATGATAGTCTTTCAGTTGTTGGAATGCTTGTTGAAAATTGTCATCCCATTTGAACGTGATGTTTTTGTAAAGTAAGTGGGAAAAAGGTTGACATTTATCAAACAACTGAGCAATGAATCTTTGGAGTGCTTGTAGCTTTCCTTGCAAAATTTTGTGTTGTTTTATGATTTTTGGTGGAGGCATTTCTATTATTGCTTTTATTTTGGCCAAATCTACTTCAATTGCTCGATGAGAGACAATAAAGCCTAATAGTTTTTTTGGATGAGACTCCGAAGACACACTTCTTAGGATTAAGGTGTAGTTTATATTTTTCTAGTTGATCAAATATTTTTTCCAGTACTTCAATGTGTCCATCTTTTGTTTTTTATTTCCTAGAAGATTGTCCACATAGTCTTCCATAATCTCATGTAGCATGTCGTGGAAGATGATTGTCATTGCTCTTTGATATGTTTCTCTTGCATTTTTAAGTCCAAAAGGCATTACTTGGTAACAAAAGGTTCCCCATGGAGTTATGAAAGTTGTTTTATGTTGGTCTTCTTCGAGAATGTGGATTTGGTTATAGCCTGAAAACCCATCCATGAGGGATAAAATTTCATGTCCAACAGTGATATCTACAATCATATCAATGTTGGGTAATAGAAAGTCATCTTTTGGACATGCTTTACTGAGATCCCTAAAATTTGTACACATGTGAATTCCCCCAATAGTTTTGGAAATTGGTACAATGTCGAGCACCCATTCAAGATAATCAATAGGTTTGATAAATCTAGCTTCCAATTTTTTTTATAGTTTTGCTTTTACCAAGAGAGCTATTTGTGGGTCCATTTTTTGCAACTTCTGCTTGACAAGTTTTACATCTGGATATACTACCAAATGATGTACTATGAGGGATGGATCCAACCCTAGCATGTCCTTGTATGTCTAAGCGATGTTAATGGATATTATTTTGAGAAATTATCCCAGTTTTTCATTAAGTGTCTCTTCTAGATATTTGGTCATGTAGGTAATTTTAGGTTCCTCTTTTGTTCCCAAGTTGATGTCCATGATGTCTTCAATCACTACATTAGATGTCTCATCATGGTTGGGGATTGAATCATGTGCTCCATCCTCCAATGCCTCAAAAAGGTTTTCATAAGAGGATGTGTCTTTTATTTTTAAATTTTCACGATCCAAAAGTGCCTCATTGATGTTTTCACTAAGGGGTCTTTCTTTCTTATTTTTATCTTTTTTCTTTTTTTTTTATGACTGAGGCACACAATTGTTTCTCGAAAGTATTCTTTTTGTAGTGTGATTTGGTTATCTTGATTATCATCTCCTAATGGGATGTGCTCTCAGAATCCCATGATTTTTGCAATCGCTTCATCATTTTGAAATGTGTCCAAGGTTGGAGGTCCTTGTTGGTCCCAATCAAATAATTTAGGATATACGAGTTGAAGGTCCATGGAGAATGAAATGTTGTATATCTGGTCAATGTAAAAAATCTCAGTGATGCTGTGAAAGGATTTCTCGATGGACTCCTCCTGAGAGTTCTTATCAGTAGAATTCTTACCACATTTGTCATGAGTACACTAGGGTTTTATGGTTACCAAATCAGTGGCCAAGAAGCCAAGTCCTTGATGGTCTTCTATTCTTGAAGCTGAATGGGTTCCATGATTCCTTGTTCTTTTGCCCCCAATTTTTGCAATAAGTCTTTTCCTTTAGGATATCTATGGATCTCTAGGATAGGAAGTTTGTTTTTTTCTTTGTACAACCAAGCTGAAACATCCATTTCCAGGCCTGAGTCTTCTTTGTCTAGTAATCCTCATTTATTTAAGTTCTTGAAGGTTTATTTTGGTTTCAATTTGAGTGTTTGACCATATGAGCGTGTGATAGAGGGAGTTTCCCTATGAAAAATGAATTTTGAATTTTATATTCTCCACATCCTTTATCAGTTATCTTCACCTTGTCCTCAGAAATGGAGAGTGGTGTTGATGATGGTTGTAATGTAGATGGATGAATGTAGGTGAATGAGGTGGATGCTTCATCATTAATAGGGCAATGATGATAGATTTTGTAGTTTCCTTCCAATGCTTTACAATATTGGAAAGGTTGTGGGTCAGCAAGAATGGTGACTTCTTTTCCATTATGAGAGAATTTTAAGCACTGATGGTAGGTGAAAGGGATGCCTTGCATGGTGTGTATCCAAGGTCTTCCGAGGAGAATATTAGTTGGTAGGTCAAGGTCTAGTATGTGATATTTTGTTTCCATAATGGTCGGTCCAACTTGAACAGGTATTTTGATAGTACCTTCTAATTCCCTTTCAGCATCATCATATGCCTTGATAGTTATCTTTTTATGGGGATAAATGACATCATCTGAATAACCTAATTATTTTATTAATTTTAATGTACATATATTTAAACTAGATCCACCATCTATTAGGACCCTTTTGATGTTATGCATGTGGATAATGGCTTCAATGTGTAATGGTTTATTCTGAGGTGTTTTGGAGTGAAGGTCTTTATTAGTGAATGATAGTTAGTGTGAAGATGAAAGGTGTCCAATTATAGCTTGGAATACATTAAAATTGATATCACTTGGTACTCGTGATTCTTGAAGAGCTTTCTCAAGTTCTTCTTTATGGATAGGTGAGGTACGAAGAAGTTCCAAGATGGAAATTCAAGATGGGGTTTTTCCAAGGTGTTCGATGATATTATATTTATTAGTGTTTAATGGAGTGGATGAGGAGGAGGATGTTCCTTGTATTTTCACTCGTCGCTTTTATGGTTATGGGGTTGCATTGTGCAATTTACCCGATGATTGTGTCATGTGCAGATGGGTTGGAGTTATTGGTATATGCATATGAAATGTTATTATGAAGATTGTCCATCATTATGTTGTGGGAAAGGTTGTGTATAAATTCCTAATTACTCATTTGGGGGTTTTGATTTTGAATTTTAATTTCTCCCTTATCGATGAGGTCTTGGATGTAATTCTCTAGTCTCATACATTGGATGGTGTGATTTCCTTTAATGCAGTGCTATTCACAATATTCATCTTCCATAATACCATTCGGGTTTGGGTTTACTTTCATAAAGGGGTGTGGTGATAGGGAATTTGATCATGTTTTCGTGTGCCAATCTATAAAATATGACATCAAGAGGTTCCCCTAGAGGAGTGTATTTGCATTTGGATTGGTTATTTTGTTTTCCTTTTCCTTGGGGAATAGTTATGGTCTTGTATGCACCTTTTTGTTGTTGTGTTTTGTGAGATTGTGTGTTTTGTATGTTTTGGACACGTTTACTATTGGTTACACCATCATTACAACTTTTTTTATTTTTGGACCAATACTTGGGTTTATCATTAGAGGTTTGGTTATTGTCTTTTTTGTCCTTATAGATTTTGATTACCCCTTCTACAATTAAGATTTTTTCAATGGTTAGCCCTTTCTCAATAACTTCATCAAATATTGTGATACATTGCAGTCTTAAGTGTGGTGCTATTTTATGGTGCAAATTTTCAATGAAGATGTTAACCATTTGTGTTTCTGGTACTTGTAAGGGGAATCTACTTGCAAGGTGTTGCCATCTTTGAAGGAATGAAGAAAAGTTTTCCCCATAGTTTTGTTTTGCTGTGCATAACTTAGCCAAAGTTATTTCTTGGTCAATATTATATCAGAAGTGTGTTACAAAACATTTGGCTAACTCTCCAAAGGACGTAATGGATCCATGGGGTAGTTGTGTAAACCATTCCAAAGCTTGACCACTAAAGCTCTTAGGGAACAACCTCATGAGATATATGTCATTATAGGCTACTTCTTGGCATGCGACTTTAAATTCTTTTAAGTGTTCAATGGGGTTACTCTTCCCTTTGTAATTATCAAATTTTGGGATCTCATAGTCTTTAGGGAAGGGGATTACTAATATAAATTTGTCAAATAGATAAGGACATATGTCTTCGTACCTAAAGGTCTTCTTGGTTTGACCACTTTGGTTATCTTGGATCATGTCTTTTATTTTCTGCAACTCTTGGGCAAGTTAGTGATCTTGTGTAGGATTTTGGGGTGGTTAATTATATGTGTATTGATAAGAGGATGTTAATAGGGGATTATTGATGTTGATGATTAGGTGTTGGGATTTGATTGTTGATTTGTGGGGGATTTTGAGGAGGTGGAGGTGGAGGATTGTTATGTTGGGTTCAGTAGCAGAATTTGGCAAATAAATGACTATGTGACTAAAACCTTTAGTCACAACAACTAAAAATGACTAAATTGATCTATTTTTTGTAACACAGCTATAAATGACTAATTTCATTATCGGATAAAAAACACAACTAAATAATTAGCCACATAAAAAAAAATGACTAAATAATTAGTCACACAAATAAAAATTAGACAATATGAGTAACAATATTAACATTACCATTTATTTTTTATCTATGTTACTTTTATTATATTATCAATTTTATTTTAATATTAACATACATATAGTTTTCTTTTTCCTATCCAAAGATCAATTAAATTATGAGTTGTTTTATAAATTAATTTAATTTGATATATATAGAAATATATTAATTATTAATTATAATAATTTCATAGTTATATTTAATATTTTATATTCTAACCTATATACACTATTATATTTATTTATGAATATAATTTAATCTGTATTATATAGAATATATTATATATTAATTATATTTTGTATTAAACAAGAATATAATATTTATTGGGGTTAGGGCCCTAGCTCGGTTGGTTAAATCTTTCATGTTGAAAGAGGGTGGTCATGAGGTCTAGTCTCCCCCACCCTCATGGTACCGAAGGGCGTGTCGCACCAGCGCCGCCGGTCATGTTAAAAAGTTTACTAGGCGCACTGTATTTTATAGGGGGTTGTGCTACCCAATTCCTGCAGTAGAAAAAAAAAGAATATAATATTTATAATTAATAATTATAAAAATGTTATATATATAATAGTTTTGTTAGAGAATATAATATATAATAAATAATAACATAATTATATATTTATAATTATTTTATTATTGTATAAAATTTAATATATACTTAACTACGTAGGATAAAGGATGCTTTATTTATATATATATTTAAATTTTAAAATTTCTATTTTAATATAAAAAATATTCAAATATTTAGTATAAAAATATTAAAAAAATTCAAGAAGTTTTCTTTAATTTAATTTAAATATTAAAATATTGATATCTTTAATAAATTGATTAGAGTTATAAAATTTTAAGTCGAATATTAATAAATCAAACATAATGTTAAAACCTAAATGTGCTCATTATTAAGATCTTTGTCGTAATTTTTATTTTAATAAGCATACTCTTAAACCCTCATTGAAACCATATTTTTAGGCTGCAACAAGCCAAATTGGATGAATGAACAATCAATACCAGTGAGGACAAGTTTGGGGAGTGGAAACCAATAGCGGTGGGGAAGAAATGGTGGGAAACGCGAAAAATAGTCAAAAAAATGGTAGAAAATGATGAACGACTGAGATTCGAATAGCTGAAAGATGGTGGAAAATGAACAGGTGAGATTCCTTTAACCACATTGAATGTAAATTTCACATCCATTTCAAAATGGGCGCCTAATTTTATTCATTCATTTTGGCTCCAACTCCATAATTCTTCTCACTCTAAAATGCCTGGCTCCACCCCTTATCACTTTTGCAGGGGCTCTTTTGTAGTCTCCAAATAGTCTCGGCATTGGATGCATCACAAGAAATGGGTCAACACTGGTAGTCACTCTAAACTCATCCATATCAGGCTCTAACAAGATTGTCTGTCTAGCTTGTGGGTCCTCTCCAAATGTCGCACTTTGCCTGCAACATCCAACTGCTATGTGGGGACTCTCTTGCAATCTTGGAAGGGTCTCAAAAGTTCAAAAGCGGTGTAATGTTCTCTCTACAAAGTGTGGCATGATGATTGTTGAGGTCATTCGATTCAATTGTAGATTTGGCCTAGGGCCATTGAGATGGCTTCCTTTCGAAAACCCTATTCTTATTTTTTTTGTGTTGCATTTTCTTTCTACAGATTGCTTCCTTTCGTGGGGACAGGTGGGGGAGGAGGCATGAGGAGATCCATGTAGCAAGGGAAAGGTGATATGTTATTGTAGGCGGCGATACAACATGTGCAAGCGGCATGGTGAAATCATTTGCCATTATTATTTTCAATCTATGTTCTCCTAAATCTATCTTTCAAACTATTCTTTATGCTTATTTTTCTTAACTGTAATTTTATTCATATTATTGTTGTGAAATTCCTTACCATCCCACTTTTTCATATTTCAAAGTTTCATAAATCTTTTAAAAATATTAACAAATTTTGAGTTCTCAAATTCTTCATTCATAAATACATAAGAGTTCAATATCCAATCTATTTATACTAATAACCTCCTTTGGATGGATTGTAATCTTTATTTTTTGATTGTGGATAGGTACAAAGCGAAGAGAAAATGCAAATCTAGTGCCTTAATCAACCATACAACAAGCAGAACTAACCATCTAGCTTCCTTTTAAATGTAGGAACAAAGACCTTATTCTACATAGAGGAGCCTTGATCAAGAGTGTATTCCATTACATAAGATTTTAAGATGGTATAGAACAAGTAAAAAGAAACTTCCAAGATTTTTTTTCACATTTTATATATGAAAACCCTTTCTATTATTTTCTTGCATACTAATATACCCGATTTTCTCTTGCGATAAACTATCCAACACAAGATATTGTTTCACATACTTTTCCATTAATCTGATGCATTTATAGCCCACCCCATGTGGAATAGTGGCATCACAACAAAATTTCAATGATTGCTTCTCTTGGCTTGAAATTTCATAGACTAGTTATTGTAACAACATTCTCCAAATATAGGAGTGTACATACACATCTGAAAGCATTATTTCATAAATGACTACCATGACTAAACCATGACTAAATAAATGACTACCATTACTAAATAAATGACTACCATGACTAAATAAGTGACTACCATAAATAAATAAATGACTACCATGACAAAATAAATGACTAACATGACTAAATAAATTAAATGATCGGTTAACAACAATCAATGACTAAATTAACGACTAAATATACAACCAAATAGATCAATCAAAACAACCAATAAATGACTAAAAATGGTTTAGTCCTAAATTTGGTCATGTTATAAATGATTGGAAATAAACTACTAATGGTCATGTGACCAAACTTAGTCATTTATATGTAATTTTTAGTAGTTATATTAGTCATTTATTGTTGTTTTTGCACTAGTGGTTTGGGCATGAATTTTGGTAGTGTTGTTTTAAAGATTAGAATTGAATGTATTATAAAGTAGTGGAGGTTGGTTGTGGGTGATTTGTTGTTGATTATTAGGGTTTAATGGATTTTTAGGGGGTGGGGGGGGAATATTGTTTTTAGGAGGTTGGGAGGCATTGTGTGCAGTGATGTAGAGGTTGTCTAAAGGTATAATTAGCGTTGGTATCAGGGGGAATAGTGACCCTTAGATGTGATCATGAAAGTGGGGGTATATTATTGAGGGGTTGTGTTACATTTATGCAGAGAGGGATATTTGTGTTTATGATGAGAGGTTTTGTAGTATATGAAGAAGGTGGTAGGTTGGTGTTAGATGATATTGTGTTCATGAAAGAGGTTGTGTTTATTAATGGGGGTATATTGGCATTAGGTTGATTTGTGTTGGTAGAAGAAGGGATGTTGGTATTAAGTTGTGTACCAATGAGATGATTGAAGAAATTAGTGGATGATGAGGGATTGTTTGAAGGGTTACTACCCCTTTCTTGTAGGATTTCAATGGTGGAAGGTGTTGTGCATTTTTTTCACACACACCCCACTGAAAGTGGGGACCCTCTTTCTTGTTATTTTTGCTTTCGTTCTTGGTCTTTTGGCCCTTTGGTTTTTGAGGATTCACTTGCTTGGGCATGTGTTTTTTTGTTTGTCTTGCTTACTAGAATGGTCCATGTATGCTATATATTGAAAACCTTAAGTTTTGGACTCATTTCGGGTTTTTCATTGTTCTCAAGAAAATCCACTCCTGGCGAAAATCCCCGATTTCCTTGAAAACCCGGAGATGGCTGCTTTTCACTAGTGATCCAGAGATTTTGGGACTTCGTGGAATTTTGTTGGGACTAGATTTATTCGAGGGTACGTCACCTTGTCGAATTCCCAGGTTCTGGGTTGACCCGTCTTGATTGCATTAATTATATGATTCCTACAGTGGTTATTAAATTGACTTTTGGGGATTTTGTGCCACTATGGTTTTATCATTTTTCTTCTTTTGATTTGGAATGCTTGATACTGAATGTTGTTGTTGGATTATGAATTTGGGATTGTGATCAATTGTTGCAGTTGGGTTTTCTGGAGGCCATTTGCACTTTACTCAGATTTTGGGGTTTCTTTCCGGCTTCTAATGTGATGTAAGGTAGACTGTTGATCTGGTAGGGTTTGGTGATTGAGCTTGCATTTCTGGTTTTGTTTCATATAGATTTTGAGTTCCTCCATGATTGAATGTTGAATATCTTGAGGCTGGGGTTTTCCCATTCTGTTTGAATATCAATCCCGAGTGGGATCCTAGGCTTTTCCTTCAATTCTATCATGAGGTAGCTTGCTTGAATGGGTCATAACAAACCTTATGTAAACCTTTGCAAAAAAACAAGTTGAGTCCAAGCTTATCCTATGTGCTCATGGAAAAATTTTAGGGTTTCATGCCTAGGGCATCATCGATCCATCTCAATTTACATTAGGGTGAGTTTCAAATTTAAGGTTGATTTGTAGGAGGTTCAAATCAAGTTGATTTCTAGTTCCAAATCCTCAAATTTGTGATCATTCAATCAATTTGAGTGAGGTTGAGAGAAACATGGATTTTTTGGGTTTTCAAAGTCTCCACAAAATTCCTTATCTTCCGAAATTCCCTGACTTTTCGTTTTCTCTCTGTTTTCCTGAAATATGCAGTCATCTAGATATTTATCTGCCTCGCTGATTTACTCTACCTTCAAATTTCCCCGGTTTGTTTGTCGCTTTGTCAATTTCCCGAAACTTGGCTTAAATTACATTAGCTTCGCTGGAATCCGAGCCTTTAGGATTTTCCCGAAAAGTTCTTGGTCCCTTCATTTTCTTGGAGTTTATGAATTATTGTCATTTTCACGGATTTTCGTCCCTGACAGATTTTCCTGAGTTTTTATTGAAAATGGAGAATCAAGAGATTACATGAAATTTTTCTTGATGATTATGCATTTGGTGTTTGACTTGGACTTATTTTAAGATACATCAAGTTTTCCCTTGGTTAATGAAAACTGATTGAATGATTTTATAACTTGTGTTCCATGTGATCTTTATTATGGTTTCTTTGTCGGATGTAGGCTGAATCAAGTAAGGCAATGACAAGTGGAACCAAGGGTAAAGTGGTGGATCCAGGTGTAGAGGGATCTTTTGTTTCTGAGGCAGAAAGAATCAAGATGGATATCAAAAGCAGAATTCCAGAAAGCAAGTTGTCCTCCATCTAGTCGTGGGTCACTGATACAAATGTTGGATTGTGGGATTATGAAGAGTTCAAGGCAAGAATGGCAGCACCGAATCTCTCCCTATTGGCCAAAAGGACATTGGAATCAGGATTCACGCATGTAGCTAGATTTCCTCCTATAGTGCAGTGTTATGAACTGGTGCTTGAATCTGCACGACTCTATGACAGAGGTACACAAAGGATAGTTGGTCCTCAAGGGAGAATTGTGGAAAATTTGAATCCTATGTCTATAGCCTAGACCTTTGACATGCCTGACAGGTCTCATGTGGTGGCTTTCGACATGGATGTGGCAAAGAAGTTCTATGAGGAAGATACCATCAAATCCCAACATGTCATCAATTCCTACTTGGAGAAACCTAAGTCCCACTTCTCCAAGTTGCCCAAGTAGATAGTCAAACTTAAATTCAGGAAGGGGTACTATGATGTTATCACCCTTCTCAGTAGGGTGGTAAGGTTCAAGAGTGCAAGAATGTTTGAAAATTGGATGTTCCATGTCATTGCTAGGATAGAATAAGGTATAGACTATCACTGGGTAGGCATAATAAGTGCCATGATTCATGAAAAAATTTGTAATGTCCTGCAGACTAAGAGTTTCACAATGACTTCTTACTTGTTCTACGCTTTAGTTAGGTTTCACCCATACAAGGGATTGAGAACAAAAGGTGTGTTTGCATAAGATGTAAGTTATGAATTTTACCCACAACTACACCTTGGTAACTCGAGCTACAGAAGGGTGAATGATGCATTCACCATGTACATCACTAGGTTGTTTCACGGTGCAAAGCATGTCCATATTTCAGAAAAGGCCAAGGAGTTGATTAAGAGGTTTCCAGATTGGTTTATCTAGTTCCCCACCTTTTCATACATAAGAATTGATGACTGTCATAGGGCTCCATACAGACTCCCTAGGTACCCTATAGATCATGTTGTACTCTTGGAGGTCACAAGGTAGATATGAAACTTTGATATCATTGTGAAGAGGGAGAAGCACAAAAACGAATTTGGAAGTGACTTTCCTTTGAGAATAGGTGATGGTGAAGCATGCTCTTCTATTAACTCATCCCATGCTTCTGAAGAAGAGATGAGTACTCTTGGTCTATCCTTCCATTCCAAGAGATCTAGATTTCATATAACTGATGAGGCATAGAAGAAGGCCAACAAAGAATATAGTCACAAGGATGACATAGAGGACTATTGGGCCAACATCAGTGATGAGTTTGAATTCAGAAAGAAGAATTTATCTAGGTTACTAGTCAGCTTGGTATGGTTATACAACATAAGGGTTGTTCTTGATCAGGTAGAGTAGAATGGGAATTTAATTTAGGGCCATAACTTTGAGGCTGTGAAGGATAAGCCAGTTGGAGAGGTTGATTTGTTGGAGGAAGAGAAGATAGAGATGGGAAAATTCATGACTCCAGTAATCAAGTACACAAAGTTGTCACTCAAGCACAAGATGTTCAGGTAGAAGAAGCATAGAAACAAAGAAATCCTATAGCCAAGAAGAGGAAGCACGTCTCAAGGAGAAAGAAGGTTGAAGGAGCCGAGGGAGAAAAAGAAGAGGCCAATGTCCCCATGCAACCTCGAAGGCAAATGAAGAAGGTGACACACTTGTGGTAGAGGTAGAGAGCTCATGGGAAAAGACACAAGTATACACCAGGAGATCAAGAACTCCTTCTCCCAAGGATGTTGCACCGAAAGTAAATATTCCCATAATTGCTCCTTTCACTAAGCATGAAGACATCCCTCCTCTTCATGAGGCTAGAAATGTGCCAGATAAACCAAATGATGCTGAGGATCCCCAAGACCATGAAGAGGAGGAATTCCAAGAGGGTGATCTCTACAATGTTGAGGAAAAAATAGATAAGGTTTTGTAGTCTCCTCTGGTGGCTGGTGAGGATTCACCTATAAAGATTCATGAGGATAGACCTCATCTGAGGGAAGAAGTGCTAGCTAGGACTCCTTCACCTGTGCCTGAAAAGGAGAAGCACGGTAAGGAAAAAGAGGATTCAGTCAAGCAGATCACTGAGGAGCCAAGTATGGAGGAGAATGTTCCCAAAGTTCAACAGGAAGAATATGGACAAAACAAAGTACAATCAATATCAACTGTTTTGGGCTGGTTGGATAAAGAATCAAAGAGAAATAAAATTGTGGTGGATGATTACCCTCCTAATTGGGATGAACTACTAGCGAACATTGGAAAGGGGATGAAAAAGAAGAAAGCTAGAATCATTTCTCAGATTGAGAGAGATGATGCGAACAACAGGGTAGTCCACATTGCTACTCCTTCTCCTCAATAGGATAGGGATGATGTGACTGGAAAAGACTATAGTATGCACACTATCAACCTGGGACATCCTTCCATGGAGCAAGACGTTTAAGAATATGAAGGCTCCAGTGTTGTAATCCTTGGCAGATTGAGGAAGGAGGTACAAAATAATATTAGAGTTGGAGAAAGAAAATGATAAGCTTAAGAGATATTTGCAAGAGTTGATGAAACCCTTGCAATCCATCAGTTCTTCCTCATTTGCTACAGGCTTCTTACCTCAAGAGACAATATCAAATTTGGAAAGAATGAAGAACACTACACATGCTAAAGCCGGCTGGTTGTAGGGGGTGAAAACCAAGGGAGATGATGCTATCAAAGACATCCTTTTGATTGGAGGAGATGCAATGAGGTCCTTAGATTGGCTAAGGAATGTGCTAGCTCAGGATAAGGAAGATGAAGATCTCCTATTCCAAAAGACAAAGACCATCATGGAATACACTAAAGATAAATTAATAAATGATGGAATTCTTCCTTCCTCAAGAATTGCAGAGCCTTGGGAATGGTTTGAAATTTTACAGATGAGGCAAAAGGCTTTGAAGAAGATATATAAACAAGGAAGGCAGATTGAAGACACCTTGACTAAAATCTACAATAAGTGTATTTCCTTTTTTGAAGTGATGACAGGGAGAAGGAAATTTGTGCCAAAGCATCTTAGCTCGGAGTAGTTGAGAAAATGGTGGTGAGATGTGTATTCTCTAGTGAGTGAGGGCCCTATCACTGAACATCAGTTGGATGATGCAGCAACTTACATTGTAGTTATTGATAGGTATCAAACAAATAAGGTAGATTGGGATAATATATTGAGGCAATCAAGAGATGATATCAAGTGCCTTGAGAGGAGAGCTAGGGTTTTTCCTATGCCACATATTGTTGACTTGGACAAGGTATTGTTGATGGTGCAGGATAAGGTGGAGTGTGCTAAGGACAAAGGGGGAAGTAGTTAACGCAATGCTACATCAGAATTTGTGCTTCCCCATTATCTTATCCTCTTCCTTCACATGCATTGGATCGAGTTTTGTTGGAGACCCCAGGCCGACTTGGATGAAATTGGTGCATATTGCACATTTAATGTTATTTCAAATTTCTCTTGGAAAACCTGTTGTGTGGCCGTTTATTATTATAAACCTTAATTGGGCTGACATATCTTGGGGGTTTCTATAAGTTTAGTGTTATGCCTCATTTGTAAGGGGTTAGTTAGTTAGAAAATTTTACATTAGGAGTGAATTGTGATAAGAGCAAGAATTAGAGTTAGAATTTAGTTTATCTTTTCAAGCAAGTGTTGTAACAGAAGACTAGAATTTTTGCCACTTTGGATGATTTAATATAAGTAAAGACATTGTGATTTGGTGCCTTTCTTGTATTGAATTTTATCTAGCATGGTTCTTGATATTATATCTTTGAAATTGCTTAATTTTATTTGATGTTAGATGATTTGATGATGTTTAGGGTTTTATGCTTGAAGTGTTTGCAGAAATATATAGTCCATACTTTTTGCAGTTAGCTGATTGTTAGCTGCTTTGCAAAGTTATGCTGAACTTAAAACTGTGCTTAGTTCAATTATGAATGCTTGTTCATTTCGATTGCAATAGGATTGTCTTGAATGAATATTCATAGTCTGAAAATCTTTAACACCTTAAAAGATTGCACTATTTCTGTAAGATTGCAAATTTATCTGGGTTGAATAGGAATCAATTTATGGGGGATTTGTCTATTTTGATAATTTCATCTTTTGCATTATTAATATTAGAATTAAGATTAGTCTTAGAATTCTCTTTCAAACTATTATCTTTTGTTATTTCTTTTCTTATCTGGGTTAGATTTAGGTTTTGAAGTATTAATATATTGTTAGATCTGATAAATCTGAGTCCAGTATTTGCTTGTAGTAAGGTCCCTTTGTGATTACCAACATTTTCACATTATCTCTGGGTTGTTTTATTTGCATTGTCAAGACCTGACATTAGAGACCTTGGGGTTATCTATTTGTTCATAGAGATTTACCTTTCAAGAGAGATAGGATATCACATTCTGCCTGAGTTGTTGTTGTGCATAAAACATCATCAACAAATTGGTGCTAAAAGGAGGGCTTGAATAAGCAAACTAGAGCATTTTCTCCATGCCATTTCTCTTGGAAGGTTCGGAAGAAGAATTGGATCTACTTCAGGAGAGGAAGAGTTTCAAGAGTTACAATCCCCTACTAGGTCAAGAAGGACCAAAATGACGGGAGAATCATCATCCACCCAGCCACTCCCATTATCCCCATCATCCTCATCCTCATCCTCATCCTCATCTAATTCTGAAGCCATTCCTATTCCACAACCCAAACCAGCCATAAATCAGCTATTACCACCTCCACCTCCACCAATGGATTTTCTGGCCAATAACCCATCTCCTTTGATCTTCAATAATTATAATGTCATGCCCAAGAACCCTGAGAAATTTTGCTTGAAGTTCCATATCAATGATCCCAATAGGATGACAGAGGAGCATATTAGGATTTTCTAGACCTGCCTGAGGGATGGAAGAATTAACCATGAGGATGTTGCATGTAGGCTTTTCCCTTATTCCTTGGGGGAAGAGGCCTTCTATTGGTATAATCACTTACATGCTGCTTCTATCCATAACTCAATAGAATTGGAGATTGTGTTTTTGCAGAAGTTTAAAATTCCCATTAGTGCTAATGAGCTTTACATGCAGTTTATCAGGGTTAAGAGGGAAATTAATGAGCCTATGGGGTCTTTCAATAATAGGTTTCACTGGGCATACACTAGAATTCAAGCACCTTATGCTATAGATGATGCCACTACCCTAGAAGTCTACTTTGAAGCCCTTGACAGCCTTACATCTACCTTCCTTAAATGAAGGACTAATCCCCCAACTACCCTGATCACTGCATATACAGAGGCTATTAAGGTCAGCACAGATCTAAGGCAACATTTGTCAGGACCTTTTTCATCCCTAGGAATTGTTGCTCACCCTAGACAAGTCCAAGCTCTTAACCAAGCTTTGACTAATTATGCTCCCATGATTAATCCAATACCATCATTTCCTTTGATCCCACACCCTGGTCCTCCAATAAATCAAGCTTAGCCAATGACCTCTTATCCTCAGCAGGGAGCTAATCAACCCCTTCACCTGCAACAGCAGGCTGGTTTTCCTACATATTTGCAAAATTCAGAAGTCTTGAATCAGGTTGTTGGTTCTAGAGGAGCATCAAGATACCCTCCCGGTAATGTGAATTCAATGCGATACAATGGTTTGAATAAGGAATGGTTGGATGAGTTAACTGAGCAGGTGAACAAACCAAATATGGAGGTGACATATCTAAGAAATTAGAACAGACAACTTCAGGTTGCACAGAAGAACTTGCAATTGAACTACAAAAGAGAGAACATAGATGTTGATAAAGGACAAAACTTTGATAGAGGGCAGTATTTTGACAGAAATCAAAATTTTGAAAGAGGACAAGGCTCTAGCCAAAACTATGAAAGGGGGAAACAATGTGGAAAAGGGTTCGACATAAGGAAACCACCTAGACAGAATAGACCTTGGAATACTAGACCTAATAATGGAGGAATTCCCACTCCATTGGATCAGCCTCCTACCCAGGAGAAACCTCCAAGTGGTGTGCATCTGGCAGAAGTAGCTTTGTCTAGATGGTGCAGGCTCCATAAGACCAGTCAACTTTCTGCGTTAGATTGCCTTGAGTTTTAGACTACTTCTTCCATCTTCCAGTATGAAGTGGAGAAAAATTCCAATAGTCAGAATATTGTGCCCTCAAATCCTTATGATTCCTCAGTAATGGTACTTAACCATGCTCCATTCCCAAAAGGTGAGGAGAATGAACCATAAGAAGAGTCCAGTGACCATGATAATGAGACAGAGCAGGTGTTGAATGAGGAAAAAATCTCAGTTGTTTAATGAAGAGAATGAAAATAATAATGGCCCTTTGGATGAGGAGGAAGTTGGTGTTGAAGAGGTTCAGATGTTTCAGCAACCCATCAAGAAATATGATTTGAGGAACAAGCCTAACATGAATCCACAATCTGGAGGCCCTTTCACTACTTCTATTCCTCCAAATAATTTCACTACTCCACCAGATCAGCAAGCCAATAATAATCCATCTTACCCTCATGTGCCAACACAATACTTGTCAAAGGGGAACAATGTTGAAGTATCAAAGGACAAACATACTAGTTTCAGCAAGGAGGCTCATGCTAGTATGAACATGGAGAAATTGGGCCAATATGTGACTAAATAATTCAAAAAAGTAAAGCTAAGTCTTTCTGGTTTTGCATTATTAAGAGTCCCTACTATTAGGAATGCTTTCTTGGGGTCTTTCAATTCAAACATAGCACCACAAGGAGTAACTACCAATGAGGAAGTTGCCAGATCATTTAATTCACAGGCACCTAAAGGCCAAGGCCAGGTCCCACCTGCAGAAGAAGGGAAAGATAAAGATAAGATTCAAGTTGCACAAGCTGACACCTAATTGAGCCTATTCCAAGGCATGATGGAAACCCCTCCCTTTCTGATTTATGTTCGTATCTTTGGGAAGAATCTGCATAATTGTCTACTAGATTCAGGAGCATCTACAAATGTTATGCCTTGTGTTGTCTGTAAAGCTTTAGGTATTACCCCTATTTCTTTTCAAAATAAGGTCACTCAATTAGACAAGATGAAGGTGAGTGTAGTAGGAGAGATGAACATGATCCCCACCCAGGTTGCATCAGATCCAAGGGTGCAGCAAGTGATCAACATTCAGGTTGTTGATATTCCTAACACCTATGGTTTGATTCTGGGTCAGGATTTCACTAAGGCATTAAATGGGTATACATTTACAGATCATTCTCACATGTGGCTACCATGGAAAGGAGTCCCAAATCAGATCAGGATTGAAAGAAAGCCTAGGATGAAGTATGTAATCACTGAATACCAGAATACTTCAAATGAGATATTAATATCAGAGGTCAGCATGGGGAACTATTTGTTGGCTACATCAGTCTTAGAGACAGAAGATTCATTTATGTTGCAGGGCCCCTCTTATGAATCTACATCATAATCTGGTGGGTCTGAGGAAATTTTATGATGCAAGATGTGTCCATCAGTGATTCTAAAACACTGAGTGAGCAAACAAATGAAACTAATGACCAAGAGGATAGGCAATTCAGTTTGTTGGATAACTTCCAGGAGTTCATCCAGAGGTGTATGGAGAATCAGATACAACTGGGTAGAAGGATGAATTTTGAAGAATTATTGATTCCTAATTGGTGTCGATTCCATGATGCTCCCCACTCTAAATTGGAATGTCATGTATGTCAGACTGTTGTGGAGCAGGTACAAAAGTGCATTAACCCAACTCCAATTGTTAGGCTAAATATACAAGGAGAGCGAAATAATGACAAGGGTAAAATTCCAATGCTTCCTAAAGAGCCTCCTACTCACAGTAAAATGAAATATAATTTGAAACAATCATGGATTGATGGTTGTTGGATGTTAAGATTCGATGGATCCAAATCTAAGCAAGGTGCTAGAGCAGTGTTTGAACTGATCAGTCCTAAAGGTAAGAGCTATTTTGCTGCTCATAGATTGCAATTTGCATCAAGGCAGAAAGTTAAGATATTACAAGTTTTTGGGGATTCTAAGTTGGTAGTAAGGTAGGTGAGGAAACAGTATTCATGTCGTGACAGGAGGATGACTAATTATAGACATAGAGTATAGGATCTTATTGATGGATTCAATGCATTCAACATCCAGCTGATTCCTTGAAGTAAGAACCAAGTTGCAGATTCTCTGCCACAAGCAGCTAGTATGTTGCAACCCTTGCAACTTTTAGGATTGAAGAAGTTTACTATGGAGCTCACTCTAGTACCTTCGGTACCTGACAACATTACCAATTTCAAGGTATTTGAAGATGATAAGCATATTCTTGATTTCATTACAAGATGTGATGTGTTTGCTTCTCAAGTAATTGATGAGATAGAGCCTCAAGAGGCAAAAATGGACTTTGGAGGGGTCATCAACCTGAAGACCAACACTATCCCCAGACGTATGATGCAAATAGAATGAATTTTTTATTTGGATAAGATAAAGGACCCGGAACAACAAGTAAAAAGGGAATCTCTCAGTAGTCGATGTGAAACATACAACATGGGGACACAGGATGATGTAAAAGAATGTTTTTATTGGTAAGGTATGTACTCCTAAAGAAAGAAGAGAGAGTATTGATGCTATACATACATATCGAGATGTGATAGCCTGGAGTTATGAAGACTTAAAAACATATGATACTTCAATCATTACACACACCATTCCCTTCAAGTCAAATGTCAAACCATTCAAACAAAGACAAAGACCAATTAATGCTTTGTTAGAACCCATCATTCAAAAAGAAGTATAGAAGCTACTTTCAACATGAATTATATTTCCAGTGAGGCATTCAACTTGGGTTACGAATCTGGTTGCTGTGAGGAAAAATAATGGATAAATCAGACTATGTGTGGACTTTAGGAATCTTAATAGAGCATTAGAAAAAGATAATTATCTGGTTCCTTCACTGGATAAGGTACTTTAGATTGTCAATGGATCCCAGATCATGTCTTTTCTGGATGGGTATTTTGGATATAACCAAGTCATGGTACAATATGAAGACAGGCATAAAACTGCCTTCACTACTAAATGGGGAACTTTTGCCTACAGAAGAATGCCTTTCGAGTTGATTAATGTTGGAGCTACATTCTAGAGGGCAATGGATATTTCTTTTAAGGACATAATTGGCAAGTGCATCATTATTTATATGGATGATTTGACAGTCTTCTCTAAGAGGTGAGGTAATCATATAGCAGATTTATGCAAAGTATTCCAAAGGTGCAAAGAGTTTGGCATCTCACTTAACCCAAAGAAGTGCATTTTTAGGGTTACAAAAGGGAAACTGCTAGGACATATTATTTTAGAATAGGGTATCACCATTGATCTTGAATGAATAGAGGTTATTTTGAAGATTCAGCCTCCTCCAAGCAACAAAGAAATGAAGTCATTCTTTGGGAAGATCAACTTTGTTAGAAAGTTCATCACTGGATTTGTAGAGATAGTAAAGCCCTTAAACACTATGCTAAAACAAGAGGCCAAAGTGGAATGGAGTGCAGAAGCCAAGGAGGCATTTATAGAAATTAAGAAAGCTATTGTTGAGGCTCTAGTGTTGGTGAGTCCAAATTATGCTAAGCCTTATTACATATATTGATTTGATTTTGATCACTCTTGTAGTGGAATGTTAACTCAAAAGTCTAATCGAGGTGATGAGAATCCTATAGCCTTCATGAGTACCCCTTTAAAGGATGTAGAATTGAGATATCACAATGTAGAAAAGCAAACCTACGCTTTGGTCAAGGCAGTGAAAAAGTTCAGACACTATATTCTGAGGAATAATTTTTTTTCCATAGTGCCTGATCCTGCGGTGAAGTTGTTGCTAATGCAGAATGAGCTAGGTGAACGAAGAGCTAAATGGGTAACTATGTTAGAGGAATATGATATTGAGATTCAACCCATCATATTAGTGAGAGGGTAGGGACTGACGAAGACAATGGTTGAGATAGGTCCTGATCTCACAGCTCAGCATTACCATCTCCAAGAGGTATCTCCAGGTGACTGGTATGATGAAATCATCTATTATTTATTGAACCAACAGTGTCCTGATCATCTTAATACAGAAAAAAGGTGGGCCTTGCGCTTGAAGAGTGGTAGTTTTATGATGAAAGGGGGTGTCTTGTATAAGAAAAATCATGAGGGCGTGTATTTAAGATGTATAGGGAAGGAAGAAGCTACCAGAGTGATGATTGAATTTCATGAAAGATATGGCACAGGCCATGGTTCTATATCGTCCACTACCAATCAGATCCTGAGGGCAGGCTATTATTGGCCTACCCTATTTAAGGATGCACACAACCATGTGAGGACTTGTCATGTATGTCAGATGGAAGAAAGTAAGGAAAAACACACAGCCCTTCCGCTTTAGCCAGTCACAGAGGTGAAACCATTTGCACAGTGGGGAATGGACTTTATAGGTCCAATTAACCCACCTTCTTCTGCGGGCCACAGGTATATTCTAACCATAACTGATTATTTTACTAGATGGACTGAAGCTCTTTCATGTAAGCAATGTACTTTAGATGTGGTAATCAATTTCCTTGAATCATGTATTATTAATCATTTTGGTTATCCATTGTCTTGAGTTTGTGATAATGGTCTTGCATTTGCATAACTGAAACTTTCTATTTGGGCTTTTGATCATGGAATCGTCATAAAATTTGCATCCAATTACTACCCTCAGGGCAATGGTCTATCTGAGTCTTCCAATAAGAACCTTTTGACAGTCATCCGTAAGTTACTAGAGCAGAATCCTAAGGATTCCTACACCCAGCTCAGATTTTCTCTCTGGGCAAATTGTACCAGACAGAAGGCATCCACAGGAACCTCTCCTTATCACCTAGTGTATGGTTTGGAACCTATATTCCCCATCCAATTGAAGATCCCTACCTTTCAATTCATTAATGAATACTATGATGAGGAGGATAAGCGTGAAGCCCGTTTGATTGAGTTGTTACACCTTGAGGAGAAGAGAGATGAGGCCCTAGAAAATTTTGCCAAACACCAGGGTGTAGTGAAACGATGATTTGACAGAAGAGCTAATGTGAAAGCCTTTAGAATCTCTGACTTAGTCTTCTACTGGGATAAAGACCATGACCGTAAGGGAGAGCATGGTAAATTTGACAAACTCTGGCTTGGCCCTTATCAGATTTCATAAATTCTGGAAGATAATGCTTTTCGCCTAAAAACCCTCACTAGTGAGGATATCTTGTTCCATGTCAATGGGTAGTATCTGAAGCATTACTTCCAATCTTGAGCTATTTGCAACTTTCTCTTGTACATAGTTAGAGTAGGTTTGCTTTCTACTTTTCTTTTCTTGTCTGTTGTTTTTCTCTGGTCAGTGTAGGTTTCTTTTCTTTTCTTTTTTCTTTGTTTTGGTTAGTGTAGGTTTTCTTCGGTTGGTATTTGCTTTCTGCTTTGTTTTTTTTAATTTTTCCTTTGGTTTCTGACTTTTTGTGGGGCTATTGCATCTGCATAATGGGCTACTCACCTGGGGTTGTTCTAGAACTTTCTTTTACAAACTCTAGTTAGTTTTTCAGAGTCAAGTGGTGGAATTCCTTTATCTAAATGTCCCTTGTACTTAGGATTAGAGTCACTTGTTTTGGATAAACTTTGGAATATATTTGGGTCTCATATTTTCACATAAAATTTAAAGATTCTAGAATTGCATACAGTTCCGATGTAATTTGGCTAGGTGAAAAATATTATATTCTACTTCAGTTCCACTGTGTTCCTCATCCTTGAGTGTGAGTGTCATTACTTACAAGGTGAAAGGAAGGTTTAAAAGAATGTATGAAAGAAAAAGAAAGAGAAATAAAAAAGTATTAAAAATCAAAAGAATAAATCTTCACCTTATCAGGGGTATCCTAGTATCTCTATCGTGGGTATAGATGCCTGGCTAGCAGTAGAGCTATGCTTGGGAGGGTCACAGTGATAACCTCATCGGGGCTATGGATGTTTGGATGGCAGCGAGGCTCTATCCAGGTTGCTTTGAAGTTAGAACTTTTATGTAGCCTGGTCAGACTTGCTTTGGTCCCTATTGCACCTAAAGAATGAGAAATGAATGCAAATACACACACTTGGACCCTAGTATAGGAAAAGGTCTTCTTGCTTGTGAATTCTGAAACTTTGTTCATAGGTTTCCTGATTTAAGGGCTGAAACCAAAGATTCTGGGTTCTTGATTCCAATTTGTTCTTGAAATGCTTTGGAGCATTTCCCCAATGAAGTCACCATTTGTTGTGCACTTTTTGTACACACACCCCACTAAAAGTTGGGACCCTCTTTCTTGCTCTTTTTGCTTTCATTCTTGGTCTTTTGGCCCTTTGGTTTTTGAGGATTTGCTTGCTTGGGCATGTATTTTGTTGTTTGTCTTGCTTGCTGGAATGGTCCATCTATGATATATATTCAAAACCTTAAGTTTTGGACTCATTCCGGGTTTTTCACTACTCTCGAGAAAATCCACTCTTGGCGGAATTCCCTGATTTCTTTGAAAACCCAGTGATGGCTACTTTTCACTAGTGATCTGAAGATTTTGGGCCTTCAGGAAATTGTGTTGGGAGTGGATTTCTCCTAGGTTCCATCACCTTGTCGAATTCTTGGGTTCTGGGTTGACCTTTCCTAACTGCATTAATTATACGATTCCTACGGCAGGTATTAAATCGACTTTTGGGGATTTTGTGCCACTATGGTTTTATCATTTGCCTTCTTTTGATCTAGAATTCTTGATCCTGAGTGTCGCTGCTAGATTGTGAGTCTTGGATTGTGATTAATTGTTGCAGTTGGGTTTTCTGGAGGCCATTTGCACTTTACTTGGATTTTGGGGTTACTTTCCAGCTTCTGCTACATCATTTTTCCTATCCTCATGGTATGTACATGATGCCTCATCTCTTTTAATGGATGACTTAGATTACTTCATGGGTTGTGTGTATGTGTTGTAAGGTGGAGTGTTGATGTGGTAGGGTTTGGTGATTGAGCTTGCATTTCTGGTTTTGTTTCATATAGAGTTCGAGTTCCTACAAGATTAAATGTTGAATATCTTGAGGCTGGGGTTTTCCCATTCTATTTGAATATCAATCCCGAGTGGGATCCTAAGCTTGTACTTTGGTTCTATCATGAGGTAGCTTTCTTGTATGGGTCATAACAAACCTTCTGTAAACCTTTTCAAAAAAACAGGTTGAGTCCAAGCTTATCCTGCACGCTCATGGCAGAATTTTAGGGTTTTGTCCCTAGGGCATCACCAGTCCCTCTCGATTTACCTTAGGGTGAGTTTCAAATTTAAGGGCTCTTTGTAGGAGGTTCAAATTGAGCTAGTTTCTAGCTCCAAATCCTCAAATTTATGATCGTTCGATCAATTTGAGTGAGGTCGAGAGAAACATGGATTTTCAGATTTTCATAGTCTCCGCGGAATTCATTATCTACTAGAATTCCCCAACTTTTCATTTTCTCTCTATTTTCCCAAAATATGCAGTGATCCAGATTTTTGTTTGCCTCATGGATTTCCCTGGTTTGTCTGTCGCCTTGTCAATTTCTCGAAACTTGGCTTAAATTGTGAAAATTACATTAGCTTCCTTGGAATCCGTGCCTTTGGGATTTTCCCAAAAATTTCTTGGTCCCTTCATTTTCCTAGAGTTTGTGAATTATTGTCATTTTCATGGATTTCCATCCTTGACGGATTTTCTTGAGTTTTTATTGAAAATGGAGAATCAATAGATTACATGAAAGTTTGCTTGATGATTATGCATTTGTTGTTTGACTTGGACTTATTTTAAGATATATTAGGTTGTTCCTTGGTTAATGACAGTCGATTAAATGACTCTTGGATGCTTATGTGCTTATTTCGCTAAAATCTTCCAGGTTGGGAATTTCCTAAAATTCCTCTCTGGCTTAGATTCCGCGAGAGGGCTGAAAACCCAAACTTTGAGATGGTTAATTTTATGAGGTTTTTGACCATTTTTGCTTATCATGGGACTTGTATTGGGGATGAATTTGTCATTTTTGATTTTATAACTTGTGTTCCATGTGATCTTTATTATGGTTTCTTTGTCGGATGTAGGCTGAATCAGGTAAGGCAATGACAAGTGGAACCAAGGGTAAAGTGGTGGATCCAGGTGTAGAGGGGTCTTCTGTTTCTGAGGCAGAAAGAATCAAGATGGATATCAAAAGCAGAATTCCAGAAAGAAATTTGTCCTCCATCTAGTTGGGGGTCACTGATACAAATGTTGGATTGTGGGATTATGAAGAGTTCAAGGCAAGAATGGCAGCATCGAATCTCTCCCTGTTGGCTAGAAGGACATTGGAATCAGGATTGGTGCATGTAGCTAGATTTCCTCCTACAATCCAGTGTTATGAACTAGTGCTTGAATCTGCATGACACTATGACAAAGGTACACAAAGGATAGTTGGTCCTCAAGGGAGAATTGTGGAAAATTTAAATCCTGTGTCTATAGCCCAAACCTTTGACATGACTGACAGGTCTCATGTGGTGGAGTTTTACATGGATGTGGCAAAGAAGTTTTATGAGGAAGATACCATCAAATCCCAATAGGTCATTAATTCCTTGTTGGAAAAAAAAAAGTCCCACTTCTCCAAGTTGCCTAAGTAGTTGGTCAGACTTAAATTTAGGAAGGAGTACTATGATTTTATCACCCTTCTCAGTAGGGTGGTAGGGTTGAAGAGTGCAGGAATTTTTGAAAATTGGATGTTCCATGTCATTGCTAGGATAGAACAGGGTATAGACTATCACTGGGCAGCCATAATAAGTGCCATGATTCATGAACAGATGTGTAATATCCTGAAGACTAAGAGTTTCACAATGACTTCTTACCTATTCTATGCTTAGCTAGGTTTCACCCATACAAGGGATTGAGCACAAAAGGTGTGTTTTCATAAGATGTAATTTATGATGTTTACACACAACTACACTTGGGTAACTCGAGCTACAGAAGGGTGAATGATGCATTCACCATGTACATCACTAGGTTGCTCCAGGGTGTAGAGTATGTCTGGATTTCAGACAAGGCCAAGGAGTTGATTAAGAGGTTTTGAGCTTGGTTTATGCAATTCCCCACCTTTTCATACATAAGAACTGATGGTTGTCAGAGGGCTCCATACAGACTCCCTAGGTACCCTACAGATCATGTACTCTTGGAGGTCACAAGGCAGATATGTGACTTTGATATAATTGTGAAGAGGGAGAAGCACAAAACCAGATTTGGTAGTGACTTTCCTTTGAGAATAGGCACTGGTGAAGCATACCCTTCTATTAACTCAGCCCATGCTTCTGAAGAAGGGATGAGTACTCTTGGTCTATCCTTCCATTCCAAGAGATCTAGATTTTATATAACTGGTGAGGAATAGAAGAAGGCCAACAGAGAATATAGTCACAAGGATGACATAGAGGACTATTGGGCCAACATTAGTGATGAGTTTGAAGTCAGAAAGAAGTTCTCTAGGTTACCAGTCAGCTTGGTATGGCTATACAACATAAGGGTTTTTCCTGATCAGGTAGAGGAGGATGGGAATTTAATTTAGGGCCATAACTTCAAGTTTGTGAAGGATAAGCCAGTTGGAGAGGTTAATTAGTTGGAGGAAGAGAAGACAGAGCTGGAACAAGTCATGACTCCAGTAATCAAGTACACGAAGTTGTGGCTCAAGCACAATATGTTTGTGTTGGAGAGTGAGTGTGTGCAATGCACCTATGACCTCATGGGAGACTTTGAGTCTCACTCTACATCCAAGGAATCACTTGAACAAGATCCCAAAGGAAAAACCAAGGTGGGCTCTCCTTCCAAGATCAAACTTAAAGATGTTTAGGTAGAAAAAGTAGAGAAACAAAGAAATCCTATAGCCAAGAAGAGGAAGCATGTCTCAAGGAGAAATAAGGCTGAAGTAGTCGAGGAAGAAAAGGAAGAGGCCAATGTCCCCTCACCTAAAAAGAGGAGGATTGTGAGTTTGTCACAAAAGGAGAAAGCAACCTCTAAGGAAAATGAAGAAGGTGACACACCTGTGGTAGATGTAGAGAGCTTAGGGCAAATGACACATGTATACACTAGGAGATCAAGGACTCCTTATCCAAAGGATGTTGCACCGAAAGGAAATATTCCCATAATTTCTCCTATCACTGAGCATGAAGACATCCCTCCTCTTCATGAGGCTGGCAATGTGCTAGAAAAACCAAAAGATGCTGAGGATCCCCAAGGCCATGAAGAGGAGGAATTCCAAGAGGGTGATCTCTACAATGCTGAGGTAGAAATAAATAAGGTTTTGTAGTCACCTCTGGTGGTTGGTGGGGATTCACCTATAGAGATTCATGAGGATAGACCTCCTCTGAGGGAAGAAGTGCCAGCTAGGAATCCTTCACCAGTGCATGAGAAGGAGAAGCATAGTAAGGAAAAAGAGTATTCAGTTAGGGAGATCCCCGAGGAGCCAAGTATGGAGGAGAATGTGCCCAAATTTCATTAGGAAGAAGATGGACATAACAAAGTACAATCAGAATCGACTGTTTCGGGCTGGTTGGATAAAGAATTAAAGAGCAAGCAAATAGTGGTGGATGATACCCCTCCTAATTGGGATGAACTATTGGTGAACATTGGAAAGGGGAACACAAAGAAGAAAGCTAGAATCATTTCTAGGATTGAGAGAGATGATGCGAACAACTGGGTAGTCCACATTGCTACTCCTTTCCCTGATAAGGATAGGGATGATGTGACCGAAAAATACTATAGTATGTAGACTATCAACCTGGGACATTTTTCCATGGAGCAAGATGTTTAAGAATATGAAGGCTCCAGTGCTGTAATCCTTGGAAGATTGAGGAAGGAGGTACAAAATAATATTAGAGTTGGAGAAAGAAAATGATAAGCTTAAGAGATATTTGCAAGAGTTGATGAAACCCTTGCAATCCATCAGTTCTTCCCCATCTGTTGCAGGCTTCTTACCTCAAGATACAATATCAGATTTGGAAAGAATGAAGAACACTACACGTGCTATAGTCGACTAGTTACAAGGGGTGCAAACCAAGGGAGATGATGCTATCAAAGACATCCTTTTGACTAGAGGAGATGCAATGAGGTCCTTAGATTGGATAAGGAATGTGCTAGCTCGGGATAAGGAAGATGAAGATCTCCTATTGTGAAAGACAAAGACCATCATGGAATACACTGAAGATAAATTAATAAATGATGAAATTCTTCCTTCCTCAAGAATCGCAAAGCCTTGGGAATGGTTTGAAATTTTACAAATGAGGCAAAAGGCTTTGAAGAAGATATATAAACAAGGAAGGCAGATTGAAGACACCTTGACTAAAATCTACAATAAGTGTATTTCCTTTTTTGAAGCGATGACAGGGAGAAGGAAATTTTTTCCAAAGCATCTTAGCCTGAAGCAGTTGATAAAATAGTGGCAAGATGTGTATTCTCCAGCGAGTGAGGGCCCTATCACTGAACATCAGTTGGATGATGCAGCAACTTACATTGCAGTTATTGATAGGTATCAAACAAATAAGGTAGATTGGGATAATATAGTGAGGCAGTCAAGAGATGATATCAAGTGCCTTGAGAGGAGAGCTAGGGTTTTGCCTATGCCACCTATTTCCGACTTGGACAAGGTATTGTTGATGGTGTAGGATAAGGTGGAGTGTGCTAAGGACAAAGGGGGAAGTAGTTAATGCAATGCTACATCAGAATTTGTGCTTCCTCATTATCTTCTCCTCTTCCTTCACATGCATTGGACCGAGTTTTGTTGGAGACCCCAAACCAACTTGGATGAATTTGCTGCATATTGCACATTTAATGTTATTTCAAATTTCTCTTGACCGACCTGTTGTGTGGTCATTTATTATTGTAAACCCTAATTGGGTTGACATATCTTGGGGGTTTCTATAATTTTTGCGTTATGCCTCATTTGTAAGGGGTTAGTTAGCTAGAAAATTTTACATTAGGAGTGAATTGTGATAAGAGCAAGAATTAGAGTTAGAATTTAGTTTATCTTTTCAAGCAAGTGTTGTAACAGAAGACTAGAATTGTTGCCACTTTGGATGATTTAATACAAGTAAATACATTGTGATTTGGTGCCTTACTTTTGTTGAATTTTATCTGGCATGGTTCTTGATATTCTATCTTTGAAATTGCTTAAGTTTATTTGATGTTAGATGATTTGATGATGTTTAGGGTTTTATGCTTGAAGTGTTTGCAGCAATCTCTAGTCCATACTTTTTGCAGTTAGCTGATTATTAGTTGCTTTGCAAATTTAGCCTGGACTTAAAACCATGCTTAGTTCAATTATGAATTTTTGTTCATTTTGATTGCAATAGGAATGTCTTTAATGAATATTCATAGTCCTAAAATATTTAACACCTTAGAAGACTTTACTATTTTTGTAAGATTGCAGATTTATCTAGGTTGAATAGGAATCAATTTATGAGGGATTGGTCCATTTCAAGAATTTCATCTTTTGCATTGTTAATCTTAGAATTAAAATTAGTCTTAGAAATCTCTTTGAAACCCTTATCTTTTGTTATTTCTTTTCTTATCTGGGTTAGATTTAGGTTTTGAAGTATCAATATATTGTTAGATCTAATAAATTTGAGTCCAGTATTTGCTTATAGTAAGGTCCCTTTGTGATTACCAAAATTTTCACATTATCTCTGGGTTGTTTTATTTCCATTGTCAATACCTGACATTAGATACCTTGGGGTTATCTCTTTGTTCATAGAGATAGGATATCACATTCTGTCTGAGTTGTTGCTGTGCAAAAAACATCATCAACAGAAGTTATTTTAGTCCCTTGTGCTATGAGGTTAAGGATAAGGTGGTATTTGTCAAGGAGAATTATTTTCTCCATCATTTCTTGGTTGTAAGGATCATTAGAAAATTCCCTTAGTCTAGGGGACTCTTCTAGGGCATCTACCATGTCTTCATGGGAGGTTGGTGGTTGAGATGATGTGGTATTGGAAAAGGCTTCTTCTTGGGAATCCATTAATTTCTTTTCTTGGGATCAAGTGATTGGAATGCAAAGGAAGGATTCTTTAAGAGATTAAGGGTGTGGGCTTTGGACTAGGTATGGACTTGGATTTATGATAAAATGATTGAGTGATAGGGTTATGGTGAGGTTTGAATGGTAAAGGTTGTGGATTAGGATGTCATTAGGATTTATTTTGAAGGATTGGTTTAGGATGTTTGATTTGATGATGTGATTAAGGATGATTCCTTTGGATTGGTATTATTGTATTGATGCTATGAGATTTCCACAATCAATAATCTTTGCAATTGTTATTTCTGGATTTGGATTGTGTTTAAAAATTTTGCATCATTGTTTCATATCACACTCCATGATCCATGATCACGATGTAAACACAATCAAAATCCAAAAACAATAACTGAAAATAATAGGATTGGTTAAGATGATTGGATTAAATTGATGGTAAGGAACTAAAGGTTGTGATCAAAAGTTGAGACCTAGATCCTTGGGATGGGTGTATTTAGGATTTGTTTACTTAGGATATGCAAGTTCCTAAGCAAGGTTAGATGAGGATGATTTTGAAAAACTTAACAAAAGGGAGTCAAATCCTTAAGCTAAATTATCCAAAAAAGGATGGTCTAACCAAGGATGAAACTTAAGATAGGAAAGTTACCCCTAGATTAGTAAGGATAATGGAGGATCTAGATTAACTCCTAGTGACAAATTTGGTTTAAAAAGCATTATGAGACAAATGATGATTTTTGAAGATTTAGAGGATGTATCCTAAGGTTGGATTTGGATGATGATGATAAAAGGTGGGCGTGATACCAAGTCCAAGGTGGAAAAATGAATAGTGATTCTAAGCTTTTTCCTAAGTCCAAAGAGGCAGATTTAAATGATGAGGAAGGTGGGGGATTGATAATGGAAAATTTTAGATATGAAGATAGAGTGTTTGATGGCTAGAATATGACAGAGTTGACAATTATGTTAGAATAACCAAGGAGCCCTAGGAGGTCAAAATCAACAAAATTAGATTATGTGGCAGAATGTAGGCATAGTTTAGGAAAATGCACGTGCAACAATTTTTGATAGAGGCGCAAAAACACAAGCACAAAAAGATTTGACAGGCGCAATAGTTTTGGTCAAGGAGCAATTCTACAGTCTTAGGTTTTTTGGTAAGAGATTTGAGAAACAATAAAAGACATTGGCCAAATTTGGAATTTTTTTATTTTTTTCAAAGGGTATAGCCAAATCCTTTGCCCTTTAACTGATTCATATTTCATGGGTTTCACACAAAAAATACACTTCAAGCACTTGATCACAAGCCCTAAGATCAAGTGGGTTTATAGATTAATGTGGGCCCACCACCTAAAAAAGTTTGTGTTAATACTCCTTGATACTTGGGTGGAACACCCTTTCTCACAAAGGCGGAAAGGTAGAGATCCAGTGGCACAAGGTCGTCAACGGACACCACAGGCTCACCTTCTCTCTCCTTGATAACTATCATAGTTCACCATGAGGATTTCTATCTCAACCTAAGGGAGTATGTAGCGTGTAACTTCAAGGTATGATTTACATCCCTTGCACCACACTAACCTACGTTCGATGGCTTTCTAAGTTTACATTTTTTTCTAGGGAGTCCTCTATATACGTAAGGTAGGTGAGGCTCAAACTGTGAACACTAGTCCATCATAGGAATGGGTTGGTAACTTTAGTGAGGTATTGGAATCTTGGACCAACCCTTCACTCCTATCTTGGAATCACCCTAAGCAATCAGAGCTTTGCTAATTATGACACAACTAGATTGGGGTACAACATTAGTTCTCACCCATTTATATACCCCATTGGTACACGTGGTTGAGATCCTCCCCTAGGGTGATGAAATCCATAGGAAGGTCTCCTAAGGGATAGGTATTCTAGGTGTTTTTCATCCCCAAGATCGCATGAAGCGTGAGGGGAGAGCATATGCACAAAACTAGCAATCATATGTTTACCTAAAACATTGATCTAAAAAAATGAAGATATGCAAAGATTTTTGATCCCCAAGATCACACTAAGTGTGAGAGGAAAGCATACATCTATTGCACCATTCCAAGCATGAAAAAAAAGTTAATAGACCTACTACTCTAATTTAGTGCCTAGATTAGTGAAAAATCAAAAACTCTTGGTCAAACGTCCTAAAAAACCACAGATTAGTAGTTGATTATGTTTGTCTTTGATGATGAAACAACTGCACCAATCGTTAGTCCAAATGTTAGCTCAAAAATACCAAACTGAATAGACGCATAGTTTCACATAGTGCAGAAATAGAAAAGTATAAAATTTAAAAGGGAAAAATAGAAGCGCCAAAATGTACAAAATGGTGCTTGCATTAGTCTAGAAACAGTTAATGAAAATTTGGCCTAATTACTAATAATATAATTATTTCTAATTAAAATACACAAAATGCTAATATTTTTTCGAATGATTAGCTAAACAGGGATAACCAAAATGTTGAAATAGCACCAAAAGAGATCAAACTAATTAGCCTAGATGGAAGTGCTGAAATAAAAAAATGGTGTTTGCATTCAAAGGCCTGGTTGACACAAGTTTGAGTAATATATTAATTATTTGCTAAATATGTTCACCAAAAGTGCAAGTTACTGTAAAAGTTTTGATTGATAAACTATGCTAGAATAGAAAATAGGAAAACTTCTATGCTAAAACAAAGATCTTTTTTGGAAAATGAATGCATAGCAGGTCACTCCACAAGCACTATAGATCATAATGCAAGCACTGAAAATTTCAATGTGGGCACCAAACATTTTCGTGCATGTGCCGAAAAACAATGCCTTACTAGAATGAAAGATTGTTTGCCTAATCTACTTAAGATATGATTTTTTTCCTTTAGAGGATAATTTTAGAACCCAAAACTAAATGTGAGATGATAACTAGTGATCTTGCTTAGCCTATGTAATTTTTTAGGTTAATTTTTAGATTGTGGTTCTTTTATCTTTCCCTTTAGTGTGATGATTGTAGTTATAGAAAAATAAAAAGAAGATATAAATATTATATTTGATGATAACAACTAAAAAAAGCTTAAAATCCTAATGTAGAGCCGAACACAACCCTAAAACACTAGAGAAACCCTGCAAAAACCCAAAACTTGTTAGCAAAATAACTAAACAAAAGTCTAAGAATGTGAGCACCAAATCTTGGGTCATAGGTGCAAAAATTTATCACACAGGCATCGTAAGATCGAAAACGGATACAACAATTTCAAACATAGGCATTGCAGGTCATAACGTAAGCATTGAAAGTTGTCACAGAAGAGTGATTCTACAATGTTTGAACCTTACAAGCTTTGAAATCACACAACTTTAACAAAAAATGTTAGTAGGGACATGGGTCCCACCTGATGAGGCCATAAATTGTCTCATATTTTATCAAATAAAATCATCTATTTCTTCCTAATGTATTAGTGTTAAAGTGGATTTGAGTAATGATTGAAAGTTCTTTAGCTTGTTTAAAGTAGAATATAAAGTAAATGTTTGATTTATTTTTTGTAATTAAATGTGATCCAAATTTCCTCTAATATGTCTCCATGAAGTGTTTAAGATGATATAATGCAAATAAATTAGTTATTAAATACCTCATGGTAAGAAGAAGCTTCATAGACACTTGAAGCAGTTAACTCTTGATAGCTCTAAAAGGCTTTGAGAAATAATGAGAAGATAGAAAATACTCCCAACACACTCCTACATTCATACACAATCATGGAGCATCAGTCATTCCTAAATTAATGGGATGGGTATTTGTTTCATGTTGAGTTTTAAGATTTCTCATAGTTATTAAATTTAATGCTTCCTTCTTCCACCAAAGATTAATCAAGTTGCCACATCATTCAAATATTTCTGCATGATTTTAGTATGTTATTAATTCTAAGGATCAATGATTTGGTTGACTGAACTGAAGAATAATTCCTTCATTCACGTCCAACACTTGAAGACTTCCTTCAAATCAGGCGCCAAAAAATTGTCAAAAATGTAGTCTCAGTAAAACAACGATATCTCCCCTGTTTCGCAATGAAATTCAAAAACTCAAAATTATTTGGAAAGTAGATTTAGAGGGATAAAAACACTTTTGATAATTTGGCATGATTTGCATCAAGGAAGGAGAAATACGTGTCAGAAATCGAATGAGACAAAAGTGTCCTGATGGAGGACAACAACTTCAATTTTTTTAAAGTTTTGTAAATGACTCCTCAAAAATAGGATCTTGGATCCACATTCTTAGTGGATTGGTTGGGTAGATATAGAATATGAATTCTATAAATACAATGTAATCATTTGAGAGAAGTGGGGGATTAGAAAGGCTTGTTTTGGCCTGAGGAAATAGGATAGTTTTAGTTTCATTTCCACCAATGTATTTCCAACTTTCTAGAGTAAATTTGAATTCAAGAAAGCTTTTCATTTCTAGCAAGTGTGAAGTAGTTTAGCCTTTTCAATTCTTGCAAGTGGTCCTTATATTAGCTTCCTTTCATGAAAATAGGATTTATTTCTACTAGTAGAATAGACTATCAAGCAAGTTTTCTACTTTCTCTCTTGCATACAGCGATGGACACCGCCTTGGATTGATAAATTAAATGATGAGGATTACAACGACCTCATAACCACTAGATGTGCCAAATATAGAGGGGTTATAATTTAACACCAAAAGAATAAAACATTAAGGAAATAGCATCAAATTGAACGTATAACCTTATACCTTTGGTGGCCCTCAAGATTGAGCTCAAGAAGCACCCTATTCTTGTTGGATTCTCTCAAGTATGGATGTGGATTGCTCACAAGATTGCACCAGCATGATATTAGCCAAATTCAAGATCGAGAAATGAGAATATGAAGGCCCAATTTATAGAAAATTGGAGGGGCAAATGGAGGGCTAAGATTAAAAGTTGATGAAGGGATATGATTTCTTGAGAATGTGATGCATGGATCAAGGGTGTGGATCATTAGCATTGTACCAAGTGTCAAAATTAGGTGCAAGGAGAGAGGTGAGGTGTTCCCACACATGTGTGAGCACACCTTGGGATGAAAAGTCATTAAATTTGGGGGCTATGGGTAATATAGTGGAGATAAGTGAGATTTATCTTATTAATGAGACACGATGAGGGGGTTGAGTGTGAATTTTAAATTACAAAATAATGGTAATGATGGGGGTTAGGGTGGTTAATTAATGATTAATTAGCTTAATAGGATAGGTGGAGTTAATATTTACCATGAGTTTATTAAAATAGGTGGATTTAATAGTTGGAGGATGGGATAGTGAGGGTTAGTGAATTAATTAATCAAAGATTAATTAACACAATTGAGATTAGAAGCATATGTGATTTTAGTGGGATCAATTAAATAATAAGAATTATTTAATTGTTTAGAAGAAATATAGTTTTAGAAAATGATATAATTAATTAAATAAAATATTTAATTAATTATAAGAGGAAAATGGATTAATTAATTAAATAAATGTATTTAATTAATTAAAAGGGGAGGAATGGGTATATTAATTAAATAAATCTATTTAATTAATTAAGAGGAAATAATATCATATTTGAGGTGATTACATCTTGATGTACTTCTCTTAAATCAATTTGACTTCTTCTGTGTCTAAGCACCTTAGGATAGTTCCTTCAAAAGTCCTTTGATAGAGGGTATCACCAAGTAATGTGAAGTGAGCATATTTATGAATGAATGATTGGCATTGGGAGGTGGATAAGTTAGGTGGGAGGGTATTATTATGGAGGTAGTTATATATCCTAGTACCATGGTGAATGGGGAACAACTATAGTACATATCAATTCTTATTTTGAGAGATCATAAGCAAGGATAAACAACTGTTCAATCAAGAATTTATACTATTGACTATTTTGGGGCATGTCCCATAGGGAATCAATTATTTCCATGGCATTGACTACTTTTGTATTCATGCAAGGTATTTGGTCAAACTGTATTTGCATGAATTATTGCTTGAATATATCCACCATTCATTTATAGGGAAATAATTTATCATATTTTATTTGGTATTCATCATTCACTTGTTTGATGACTAGCTATGAATCACCATATACCTATAATTTAGCTAGTTTCCATTGAATGGCCAATCTGAGTCCTATAATTAATGTAGGTCATATTCTACTATATTATTTGTGCAAGGGAAGTAAATGTGATAGGACTTAGGGATGCAATTTCCTTGAGGAGTAACAAATAGTATTCGTTCCCCCGAGCCATGTTGAGTAAACGATCCATCAAACTATAAATTCCACCATGTTCCTTCATCTATAGCAAGAATACCTTCATCTAGGAATTCCATCAATAGGGGGTTATTATCCATTAGAGTAGCCTCTACAATTTGATCAACAACTACTTGTCCTTTTATGGCCTTTATATCTACATACTCAATATCGAACTCACTGAGAATCATGATCCATTTTTCCATGCGACTTGTGATAGTTGCTTTTGACAAAAAATATTTTAAAGGATCTACTTTGGAAATGAGTTGTGTCTTATGATTAAGCATGTAATTTCATAATTTTCTAGCACAAAAAACCATTGCAAGACATGCCCTTTCAATTGGAGTATATTTTAATTTGCAACCTACCAAAGTGTGAGATATATAGTAAATAACTCTTTCTTTCCCATTATCATCATGTTGTGATAACAATGCCCCCAGTGCCATGATGGTAGCTGATATGTATAACAAGAGTGGTTTGCTTGGATAAGGTGGCATAAGAACAGGTGGTGAGTTAAGATAATCTTTGAGATGTTAAAAGGATTTTTGACAGTTGTCATCCCATTTTAAGTTGAGATTTTTGTGTAGAAGATGTGAAAATGGTTGGAATTTATCAACAAGCTAAGAAATAAATCTCTTGATTTCTTGAAGTTTCCCTTGTAAACCACGGTTGTTTGATATTCTTTGGTGGAGGTGTAATAAGGGAAAATAAATAGGAATAATGAAACCATAGCAATGACAACAATCACAAAATTTTCTAGATCATGCTAAGATCCCCAAATTGATAATGAAATGCAATGCAACAAAGTAAATCCATTAAATAAGAACCATATCACCTGATTCCCATGCCTGCTTGACTCATCTCCATTATTCTTCTCAATTTTTATTTGAATTTCTCAATGCCCCCAGATTGTGAGTATGTAATATTAGCCTGTAAGTATTTTGACATCAAAACTTTGAAGATTGTGATTACCGACAATAGAATTGAAAAGCTTATTTTATAGAAGCTTCACAAATTCGACGATTGAGATTGATTTGAATTCAAATGGTTTAGATCGAGTGTGAGTATCTAATTGCATAGTTAACTAACTTGATTGATTAGATTGATTGAATAGTTAAGTGACTTGATTGATTAGTTCAAGAGGTGTAACTGAGAGAGAGTGTGAGTCAAAAGGAGGTGATAGATCAATCAGGTGAGTGAACTAAGAGAGAGTGTTAGTCAGAAGTGGGGAAACTTATACATGAGATATTTACTTGAAAATGTAGAAGACATGTGGTCAAATAGAAGAATTAATTATTAAATTAATTCCTTTCTTTTGTGGAGAAATTTTGTGCACGTGATTAAATAGTTGAATGAACTATTTAATTTATGGAGGTACTTTAGGTGAGAGGATAGAATAATTAATTAAAAAAAAATCATTTATTTAATTAAATGTTGGAGAATATGATTTAATTAAATGTGTAATTATATAAATTTAGGAAAATTATTTAATTAATAAAAAGAAGAGATTATAAGTAAATGACTTAATTAAATAATTTATGAAACTTATTTAATTAATCAAAAGAAGAGATTAAAATTAATTAGCGATGTAATTAAGATAAATTACAGTAATTTACTTAATTAATCAATTTTAGAAGAATAATTAAATGAATTAATTAAATGGTTAAAACTATTTAATTAATTAGAGGAATTAGGATGTTAAGTTATAATTAAATGATAAAATCATTTAATCATTTTGTGGGTATCTTGAATTGATGATGAAAAATGCAGTCGTAGGCCTAAGCCATTTTTCAGTGTCCATAGTTTTCCCGTCTTTGACATAATTTAATTTCGGCCTTTGTGTTAAAGAATAAAGAATAGCATGCCCTATTCATGCCCCGTTATGAAATAGGTAAAGGTATGCCGCCTCGAGAAAATTGACGATTTTTTGAAAAATTCAAAAAAAATTGGAAATTCTCCTGATTAGGTAATTGGATAGCTAGAATTTTGATTGTGGTGAAAGAAATTAGTTTTGACGAGGTTTAGTATGTGAAATGGTCATTGGAAGTGTCAGGCTCATTGATTGATGGCCTTGCCTATGTTATACAAGAAAAGACCTTGTAGTTTGACAATGACAAAGACTGACTAGACCGACTCTGTTTTTCTTTTGAATATTTGGATATTTTGGGATTTTGACATTTTTCGAATGTTTTTGGGTTTTCTAACATGTTTTGGATTTTGAAGTTTTATGATGTTTTCAGATTTTTTTACATTTTATGATTTTTTTGTCTTTTTCGAATGTTTTGAGGATTGTGAGAAATGTATATGAATGATGCCTACAAGAAAGTGAGCAAGCATGCACAAAAATCCAAGGAAAAACATGATATTACCTCTAGTCAAGTTGAATACCAATTGATAGGTGATGATGAAGATGACAACATTTTTTGGTGTGGGAAGGACACATCCCAAAACAATGTGAGGACTGGGAAAGACATATCCCACTAATGACAAAGTGACTAAAGGATCAAGGTCTACAACAAGGCTAGGAACAAGGCCAAGGAATGTCTTTAATGATGCACTAGGATGCATATCAAGTGATGGTTCCATTTGGAATGACTTGTTTAGGACTGGATGGGATGATGGAAGGATGTTGGATAAGCGGATTAGAATCCTTAAACTAATGATAGGGGAAAACCAAGTCTAGCAATAGGTATGGAAGGATAATGGATGGATTTGGTAAAAGATAATCGAAATGAGGATTATTGGTTGGAAGAATTATCATATGGTTTCCAAGGACTATGTCATATAAGGACAACTCATTTTCTTCAAGGTATGGGTTTGGAAAATTCTATGAAGGCTATGACATGATATTTCATGGATAGTGTATGACCAAAGAATAAATATGTTAAGAGTTTTTCCAAAGCATGATTTATGTTTGTACCCCAATCCTTCTCAAGATCAAAGTAGGTGGGAAAATGGAAAGGAACGACATGGTTTATATGGATAAATGGAAATATCATAAGAAATATCATGGGAGATGAGACAACTTGCCCCCAAGACTAAGGGTCCACATAGATAATTTCTCTTACACATGACGCTTGTTTACTAGCTTTTCATCATGGTACTTATCCAAAGTGCTATATAAATTGTTTTCACTATTGGACGAAATTTTTCTCTTCAATATTTTATTGATTTTTTGTATTTTATTTTCTTCTTTCTTTTTCGCTATCACCAAGACGCCTGTTTGCCAGGTTTTCATCAAGGTAACAATTTATTTATTTATTTATTTTCTATTTTATATATGGACTTGATATTTTGGATGATCGTTGATTGCTCTAAATCCTTCAGTGGTGTTGATGTAGAGACTGGGACCATGATATGCCAATAATGACCTTTATGAAGCAATTGCCTTGTTAGGATCATAGTGCTTGCATACAATTGATTGATGTCATTGTTGGTGAATTGCACAAGATAACTGAGAGGGGGGTAAATCAGTTGTATCAAATTATTTACTTCTTAACTTAATCAATTCCACTTTAACCTTAGTCTATTATTAAATATGAACATGAAATGCAGATAACGGAAACACAATACTAGGGACACCAGATTTAAGTGGAAAATCCTAATGAGGGAAAAACCACGGTGAGGATTAACTCACAATATAGTAATAATGCAATACCAGATACATAGGCTCACTGCCCAGATACAAAGGCTCACTACCCAAATCAAGGGCTCACTGCTTACAAAAAATACAAAGAAATAGATAATGATCCACCACTAGGAGTTACACACACTTCCCAACTTGATCATAAGATTATGAATACAATGAAGTACTATTGCCTTAATTCGCTCTTCCACACTCTGCTTTTCATACTTTTTTGCACACTCTTCTCTTGCTCGAATCGGATGATGGATGGATATGAAATTCACTAAAACTTAACTTGTTTTTATACCATCTTCAACCTTAGAAACATTCACCAAGGTCGGCTATTCAAATTCAAATTACAAATTCAAACTAGGTTGGCTACTCAACATTCCCACGGTGGATAAGAATGTGAGGGGACCAAATACATATTAAATTAGGATCCAAACAAAATCTTGGATCATGCACATGCTTCCGCAAGTTGATGTAAAAACATAATATACCATGTAAACACCAGGTCGTCCAAACCTAATGAGAACACCAATGAACTTTAAAGTACACACATCATCAGCAAGATAAACACACATGAATTGCTCAACATTCTTCACCAATTAATTTCTGTGTCTTAGAACAACTTAGATACATCCACAACAACTTCAACAAACTTTATTTGCAGAAAACACTTCATTAGTTCAACTGAGACAACCAGCAAAACACAGAGACTCCAGAGTAGGCCTTCCAAAGTGTCAAACCATAAGAAACTTTGTAAGAACATAGAAAACATCAAAAGGAATAGTCTCCCAGATCCATAAGATCTGAAACCAAATACCAGAGGACTGTGGAACCAAAACATTTCTCCCAGTCAACAACCAAATAACTCTGACAAACTAGTTCAGACACTGGTGAACATAAATTTTTCTCTCCATTAAACTAGAAGCTGAAACTTGGAATATACAATCCATTTAAGCTTATGACCACACCTATAAACCTACATAGGAATTATTTCAACACAAGAGAAACATGGACCACAATACAAGAGCATGCTTAGAACATACTTCAACACAACTTTCATTATATTTCAAATTTTCTCAAAAGCACTTGGAAAAATCTAACTTACTCAACATGTACAGTGTTGAGATCAATGAAAACATTAATGTCAACACCAAAAAACACATTCATATTTGCAACAATATCCCCCTTTTTCATTGATGGCAACACATGATGTGAAAAACCATCATCAAAGACAACATACAAGATTCTAAGAAGCGACAACCAGCCAAGCATAAAATTTTCACATGATTCTCTCTCCCATATCCTACATGATTTTCAAAAGCAACAACCTACCAAGCATACAATTTTCACATGATTCTCTTTCCCCCTTTGACATCAATGGAAAAGGACATTCTTACCATATAAAGCTTTGTTCATTCCCCCTAAGGAGTACATCCACATCACATACTGCAACAATGCACTTCTCTACTCCCCCTGAGGAGTAGACCCCAATCATCAATCTAGAACAAAAGATTATGTGAATCCACTGGATTGATGCACCATCATGTTCACTTAGTTCAAATAAGGAGTGGAAAAAACCGCTAGCTTCCCTCTGAGATACTCAAAAATATCCTTTGGAAGGGCCTTAGTGAATATGTCTACAACTTGTTCTTTGGTAGGTACATATTCAAGTCTTACTTCATTCCTCAATACTTTCTCCCTCAAGAAGTGATACTTGATAGATACAAGCTTTGTTCTAGAATGCATCACTAGATTCTTTGAAATTTTTATAGTAATTGTATTGTCACAAAAGATAGAAGTAGGTTCATCACTCACCACACCTATGACCATCAAATTTTGCTTCATCCACAAAACCTATGTACAACAGGATGCTCCTACAATATACGTTGCTTTAGTAGTGGATAAAGAAACTGAATCTTGCTTCTTGCTCAACCAAGAGACTAATGTTTCTCCAAGAAAGAATGCTCCTCCACTTGTACTCTTCATGTCATCTAGACATCCAACCCAATCAACATCTGGTAGTAATTCAAAGTGAAATCATTGTCCTTCGGATACCATAGTCCAAAGTCTGGATTTCCTTTAAGATATCTGAATATCCTCTTCACAGCTTTAACATGTGCTTCCTTTGATTCTACTTGAAATCTTGCAACTAAGCATACTGCATGCATAATGTCCGTTCTAGTAGTAGTAAGATACAACAATCCTCCAATCATGGATTTGTACATGCTCTGATCAATTTTAGCAGATCCATCATCCTTACTCAGCTTGCATCCAGTTACCATAAGGGTACATATCGGTTTAGAATCATCCATTCCAAACTTCTTTAACAATTCCTTAACATAATTAGATTATGAAATGAATATCACTTTGTCAGTTTGATTAACTTGAAGCCCAAGGAAGAAATTTAGCTCACCAATCATAGACATTTCAAATTCTTTTTGCATCCTTCAAAAAACTTCTTACACATACTGTGAACCCTCTGGTTTCATACTTGCACAAATACAATAAACAAACACATTATTAGATCAAGATGCAAGGTGAAACAAGGATTCCCCATGAAATCCATTTACAAAGATTAAACTAGGAAAATGAAGAACAAGATATGAAAGACAAGTAAAATCCTAATTAATCATGCAAACTCTTGATCCCATGGGGGAGGTGGTGCCGATTGGTGTGTCGAAATCAGCCCTTTTCCAACTCCTTTGTAAGCTTGATGATGATTGATCCACTTTGGTTGAATTCTTGCATAACCTAGCTAAGAGCTTGATATAGAGAGATGAAAATGGATATGCTTGAAGGTGGATTTGAGTATAATAAGTTTACTCAAATTGTGGATGTTTGAATGAGATGAAAATTCTCTCATTTATAGATTTCAAATTGGAAGAATGAGCAATATTTGAGAAATGTGGGATAAAAGATAATCCAATAGCATTGTGCCACTTGTCCACATGTGATTGGAGGAGGAATGAGCACTTTTTGGTCAATGTGCATGATAAACACTATGAGATTCAAATTTGAATGTGACATGTTGGAGGGAGAAAGAAATGGAGTTAATGTCATTTGGCTCAATGCACAAGGACATGTAAGAGGCATTAAATGCCTTGTTGGAAGGACCAAGTCCATTTGAATTTGAATTCAAATTTGAGGGAATATTCCCTTTTTATGCCATGTTCAGAGAAAATAGAGATTTAATAAATTAAATTAATTGATTTATTGTGCAAGTGCTAAAAGCTAGAGGATGGGACATAGATTAGGATTAAATTAACCAAAGGTTAGTTAATTTAAAGGGAGATTAGGAGATGTGACATTTTTGACTTGAATTTATGAGTTAATTTAAATCAAGAGTTGAGAAGAAAGAGTTTAATTAAATAAATGATTTGATTTATTTAACTAAAGAGGATAGTGTTAGATTAAATTAAATAAGGTTTAATTTATTCAATTTAATAAGAAGAATTTATGGATTTAATCAAATAAAATGAATTATTTAATTAAAAGGAGTTTTACATAATTAATTAAATAAAATTGATTTATTTAATTAACAGGAGATGATTAATAAATTAGATAAAGTTGATTTATTTAATTAAGAGATTAAGAGAGATGAAATTAATCAAATATAGATTATTCGATTAAATGACTAGCAAAGGAGATGATTCAGGATGAAATGGTGTTAGTAAATCAGGATCTAGTGTGTTGGATTGAATTATACATTTTCCATGTCTACATTTTGCCCCTCTTTGAAGCAATGTACTTGTTGCATTGATTCAAAAAATAAAGTGTTGTGATCAAAGTTCAATTTTTTTTTATTTTTTTTCAGATGCCCCACTGGTGCCCTAGCAGAAGGATATTGTTGGTATATTGCCCCCTCAAGAGAACGAGTGGAAATTTTTTATTTTCCGATTGAGATCACGATAAAATGCGAGAGGAGTGGTTCTATTGATCAGAGGACAAAAGATATTTCTTGATGTAGACAATTTTGATGATGTATAGACAGTCATCGACCATGGGTAGCCTCATGTATATTTTGAGATCTCACACTTACCTGATACTTGGATAGAAATGTTAGTAAAGATAGAAGGATAAGAAGAATAAGATGGATGGAGGGAGGATCCAACAAAAATACACTATGACGATGATGATGATTTGCTTACCAGGAGTCAAGATTTTCAAAGGTCCAATTACTTTATGTTTGATAACACACATAGGTACGATGCATCAAGGTATAAAGGACCAGGATGGCGTTGTACCTAGTGTGATAGAATTTGAATCATCAATCAAATAGGAGTATTCTTGTTCGCACTTAGCATACAAATCCTTTATTCAGGATGTAGTTTAGACATTCTAAACATCTCGGGCCAAAATATAGAAAAGAAAGCCTTCCTATGTGGTCAACAAGATACCTAAAACATCCTCCCTACAAACCAAACAAAGGACACATGGCTAAGTTATTTTACAAGTGTATCCCACAAGTGCAATAGATAAAAAAGATAATGATCATTGCCCCATTCCTTTCTCTCTAAACCTGTTTTGTTTAGGCTTCATCAAGAGGTCCTTGAAATGAGCACAAAATAAGATAAGTCAAGAAAAGACCAAATAAAGCAAACATACAAGCTAATGTTCTTCATACCGCTAGCCAAGGCTAAACTACTGTGGGGTACCTGATGCTTATGTCCATCGTGGGAAGGATTCATCCTAGGACATGTTGTGATCAGGATTTTGATGGGAATGATTGGATGATAAGCTATTAATACTTTGAGTTGATCAACTTGCTTGCTTACTGACCTAGACTTTAGGAATTTTGATGCTTGGGTGTTCACTTTGGAACCTACTAGACTTGTCTCTAATTGCTTCACTGAAGGATGAATATGACGATGATTTATTAGGAATGATGATTATTGTGGGTGAAATCGACATGAGATGGATGCACCATTTTGGGTTTTTCAAATGTTTTGAGGTTGTTTTTGGTATTTTGTGTCTCGGGGGCCGATCAATGATGGCCTTGCCTACTTTGAAGCTCAGAGATGACGTAGTTCGTATGACAATTGAATTGACAACATGATGAGATGGAAGGGCAACATATTGCCAGATTATGACGGATGCCTAAAGGACTCACCTAGGGTGTGAAATAGATGGGCAAACGGATTGCCATTGTGACATACGCCTAAAGGACTGGCCTAAAATGTGAAACAAATGGGCAAACGATTTTCCATTGTGATGGACGCCTAAAGGATTGACCTAAAATTTCTTGGGGGATGATCAAAGATCAACCTTGCCTATGTTCAAGCTCAGATACGATGTAGTTCGGTCAGATGACTCTATTTTTTATTTTTTCAGATTTTGACATGTTTTGGATGTTGACATGATTTGGATGTTTTTGGATTTTCACATAATTTTGATGATTTGGATATGGATATGATATCAGTGCTCTGTTTTGGGATTTTGTTGAAAACCAAGCTAGGATTTGATTGATCAGATTGATGGACTGATAGTTTGACTAAGTGTGTTAAGTCAAAAAAAAGTGATAATGCACTCGTAAACTCTAGGAAGTTGTGTTATCCTAGAGTAAACTCGTACATGAGAGGGTAGTTTGACTAAGTGTGTTAAGTCAAACAAGTTGATGATGGATTGGATAATTTCACTAAGTGTGTTAAGTCAAATAAGATGATAATGCACTTGTAAACTCTAGGAAGTTGTGTTATCCTAGAGTAAACTCACACACAAGAGGGTGGTTTGACTAAGTGTGTTAATTCAAACAAGGTGATAATTGATTGGATTCTATTGATCAAGATTTATGAAGCTTTATTTGGAACAAAATTGTTTTGATGATTTAATGTAGCGTTGATGCACAAGTTAGATGTGACTGATATGAATTGTTGGATTGATGTTCGACAAAATATAAAGCTTGATAAGGAACATCGTCTTGTCAAAATATGCCATGGGATAGTGATTTGGATCTTTGGCTCACAAATTCTTTAACCAATTTGATTTCAAGCTTGTCAATGTTCGGATCACCACATAAGTTGGAGGATATATATCAAGATTTATTCCCAAAACAAGAGGTAAATATTTGCCCCCAGTGTCTGGCAATGTATGGAATTTCATGGATGGATTCTTGGATAGGTGTGTGGATGGATGGATATGGTAAGCATGCAAAGGATTCCAAGGATTATCTTGTGATAAGATAAGTTGTTCAAATAGAGGATGCTCATTTGGATAGTGTTTCTTGGCTCAGATAACGTAGGGTAAGATAGGATCAATGAAAATGACCCATGTCAAGATGTTTACCATAAGCAAGTGTAAAGTGTGCACCAAAATTTTCCAAGATCAAGATAACTTGGAGTATGGATGTAGATGGATAAAAATGGATTGGATAATTGGTTCATGGATGAACGGATGATATGGCTAGAATGTTGGCTTTATTATGGATGTGATAAGATGCTTTCTCTTGAAATGGCATACGTAGGTGCTTGATTATACACATGATGTCTATTTCCCATGTTTTCATCATGGTACTTGTCCAAAGCGCCACCGTAGTGGTTTTCACTAGAGGAAGATTTTTTTTTCTTTACTGTTTTCAATCCTTTTTCTGATTTTTTTGGATTTTTTATATTTTTGATTTTTTGTATTTTTCTAAGAGATTGTAAGCTCATGCTGAACCACTTGGTGGTGTTTATGTTGATACTTCTATCATAATGTGCCATCGATATCCTATTTGAATAATTTTCCTTGCCAAGATACATGCACTTGAATGCAACTTTTGAGATTCCTGATTTGCTTTGCTGATACTAGAGTTAACTTTGTCTTTGTGTGCACATCACGATAGAGTGCCTTCTGAATCCTTATGATGAAGGGTCACTGCCAATACATGGTCAATGTGAGAATTGGATATCATGCATGGAGGCATGGATGTTGGAGTGTGTTTAGGAATAAAATATGGATTGGTTGATAGTTTGGAACCTTTGATTCTCCAAACGTGGGAAGATGAGCAATAATTTGTGGATATGGAAGTGTGCGTGGAATTAGGACCAACTACTTGATACACTTTGTATGTCACTTGAGAAGCATGTTTTTTCCTTTGTGGACATCTTTGATGGATACTTTTCCCTTTTTATTTTTTCCCATAGTTTCTTTGACTAATGGAGTATGATAGGGATCATCTTTCTTTGTATTTTTTGGTATCCAATTGTATTTGATTTGTCCTTCATGCTTCGCTACTACTTTTTCTTTGATGTCATTCTTCATGCTTTGATTCAAATCTTTCTTTTGATGTTGGTCCCAATTCGTGGATGGGGTGATGGGTGGATGAAGATTCATGATGTAGCTAGTTGTAGTATTTGCATTGGTTTCAACATAAGGATTCTTTGTGCCCCCTATGTTGGCGTTTGCTTGAAAGGAAGTTGCCCCCAGCTTTATAGAGGTATCACTAATATTTTTATGTCCCTTGACTGTCAAATAACCAATACCTTGATGCCTAGGATTGCCAATAATCTGCACTGGTTCTAGGATACCCTATTCATGTAGGCCTAATCCTCTACCTTGATAATTCATCTGCTGAAAAAAATAATTTGCAATAGGATATGATTTACCTTTAAAACAAGGTGCTAATCCTTCTCTGCTCTATGGTAGCTCTTCAAAAGTGACAACTTCTTTATTGATGAGGTAGCTTGCCCTAAGAAAGGTAAGTGATCCAACTTTTTAAGCGATAGGATCCTCCATATGTGAGATGAATTCCTAATTGATATCTTTGGCTTGATCTTGTGAGATATCAGATTGTAATGCTCCTTCAAGAGGTGTCGATGCTTCACTGTCCACATAAAACTCTTCCTCATGATTCATTTCACAAGATGTTTCTGATTCATGACTTTTGTAGGAGCCCTCTTCATGACCCATTTTTGAAATGTCTCTGGATTTCTCTATATCTTGATCGTGTGTACAAATGTTAAGAGTAGGAGACTCTTGTTCCTTGGTAATGATATCAAGAGTATGAGACTCTTGTTTTGAATGTAGATTATCTACGGGTCCATTCAAAGAAATCATCTCATGGGTAGATGGAGGAGTATGTGTTATGTGGATGTGATCATCTCCTATAGATAGGAGAGTGTCCATTATATCATTGTAGTAGCTTGGAGATACAAATCCTTGATCTCGAATGATTTCAAAATTTCTTTCGACATGCTTTGGATCTAGTTCTTGACATTGGTCAATTTCAAAGGATGGATTATCTACAAGGGATTCTTGGACATTGTTATTAGGGAGGATTCCTTCACTATCCATAATCATGAGGTCGAGGGAGGTCAGTATGTATTGGGAAGGACCATTGCTAAACCTTGGCGATAAATGTTGATCATGCTTTGGAATAAATTCTTGAGATATGTACTCTAACTCATTAGGTGATGTAGAGACATTGTCAACATGATCATTGTTGGATGGATTTTGGTGTATGTCAATAGGATCAAATAACATCAACACTCCTTGAAATAGATCTTTGTAGGAGGGGTCTTGATCATGACTAAAAAATGGCTCTTGATGTATGTTGATTTGATCATCAGATGAGGTGGAAACATCTTCAAGGTGTTCATCGATGGATAGATCTTGATTATTGTTTTCAACAATTGTGGTGGGAATCTGTTGCAAGCTCTGCTGAGCGAGTAATGCTTGTGTTTGCTGCTGAGCCAACAACGCTTGTTGTTGGTCGTGTTGTTTTTGTTCCAACAAATATTTTTGTTGGGATTGTTGTTGTGCTACTTGTTGATACACTTGTTGATGGATTACTTGCAATAGTGCCCAGAATTGTGCTTGCACCTATCGAGCTCGGTGTTGGGCTTGAGCTTGAGATTGTGCTTGTTGGGTTGCTTGTGCTTCTTGTGCCACTTTTGCAGCTTGTGTAGCTTAAGCAGCTTGTGCATCTTGTTGGTTTCAAAGCCCCTATCAATGAGAGGCTTGTTGAGCGGCTTGCAACATGATGGAGAATGAATTTGGCATGTTGTGTTTTGGCAGTGGTGGCAGTGGACTAGGAATGGTGTTGATTGTTGGGGTTTCTTGGATGGTTGCCATCTGTTGTTGCAATATCAATGGAAAAATGGGAGGATTTGATATGATGCTTTGGTTTATGATTGGAGTGTTGCTTGGATTTGATTGATTGATGGCTTGTAAAGGGGGAAGGCTCATGCCTTGATGGTTTGGTTGATAGATTTGTAAGTTTTGACTTTGATTTAAATCTACCAAAGGGAAAGGTGTTCCAAAATTTAGATTGGGAAAACTCACATTTTTTGTACCATTGAGGTTTGTAGGAGATAATGATCCCATGTATGGATTGCACAAATGCAAGTTTTGAAAATCAATTGGAATTGTAAGTCTTGGATAGTTTGGCTGACTTGGATTACTCATGATGTATGAATCAAGTTTATATTCCATGCTCCTCTTGTGTTTTTACCTTGCTGACCTCTTAGGGGTTTCAGACCAATGATGAGATGATGAATGAAAGGGGTGAATGATATGGGTGTTTGAACTTTTAGGAACTTTGGATCAATGCTAGACTTTAGGACTTCTTTTGATTTGATTTTGATTGATGATAGTTTGAATAAGTGTGTTAAGTCAAACAAAGTGATAATGCACTTGTAAACTCTAGGAAGTTGTGTTATCCTATAGAAAACATGTACACAAGATGATAGTTTGACTAGTGTGTTAAATCAAACAAAGTGATTTTTGATGATTAACTTGTAAACCCTAGGAAGTTGTGTTATCCTAGGGGCAAATTCTCTCAAGAGAATTGATAATTTGACTAGGTGTGTTAAGCCAAACAAGGTGAATTTTGATGATGAACTTGTAAACCCTAGGAAGTTGTGTTATCCTAGGGGTAAATTCGCTCAAGAGAATTGATAATTTGACTAGGTGTGTTAAGTCAAACAAGGTGATGTTAATTTTTCCTAGAAGTCTAGCATAAGTAATGCTTTCCAAAGTCCCAAAAGTTTGTTGGTGAAATGGGATTTTGATAAATTTTTGGATGGATGAGGTGTTTGACTTGATCCTAGATGAACCTAAGAGGACTTGTTTACTAGACCAAGATATTGAAGAACATGCTTTTCCCTAAAATTGGTTCAAACCAAAAGACCAATGTTTGCATGAAAACTAAATGACTCAAAAGGGACCAAGCACATGTGTGGTTCAATTGTTTGTTATCTTGCTTATATTTGGTTATTTTTACCACAAACACTTTCTTGATTATGCTTTTCAAACTAAATGTCCAATGTACTAATTTTCTTTCATCCCACAAAGTGCATTATGTGGAAATCAAGGAAATTAGGGAAAAAATTTCCTAGGTTGACCTTAGTGAAAAAAATTATGATTAAACCCAAGCACTTAGAAACCTCTAAGGATATGATCCCTAGGGAAAGCAAGAGTACTTAGATTTTTCAAAGGATATTTGTTTCCTCCAAGGGGTTTGAAATTTGGAGCTCTTTGTGAATGTTTGTTTTTCAATTGTTTTGAGGACCAAGCAATGTATTTTTCATTTCCAAGCACATATACAACCCTAGGATGATGAGACAATATTTTGATGGGTTCCCACTTGGACGAATCCAACTACACCTATTATGTGCAGATGACTAGATGCTTGACCACACTGGATCCCCTCCATGACACACACTTCTTGGGTCAGCCAAGCATCAGTACCCATGAATCTCCCATGGCATACTTTTCATCTCTAAAACAAAACCGCATGTATAATGTGGGGCGGTTTCAAAGGACATGACCTTTTGCACCAACAAAACAGATAAAGATTTGGCCTTTGCTAAACAAGGGTTTTAATTCAATCTTTCCATTCATGGAGGCTGACCCATGCGGCAAGAGACCATTTCCGCCCTTTTCCTCGGAGCCAACCGCATGATATTGGCTTTTGTTCTAGTACCCACTTTTATATCTTGGCTAGAAATACACTTGTCCTTAGTGTGTTACCGGTTGAGGCATTCCCTTGGGTGAGTACTTTTTCCCACAAGGCAGGCCCGCTAAGATAAAAAAAAGTGAGTAAAATTATTCATAGTTCTATCAACCTTTGTTTAGAAACACAGGGAGAGCACACACAATAAGCCTACTCACATTCGCAATATATTTTGTTCAATTTTAAACCCAAAAAATGAAGTGTGGAGGTAATACTTTTGACAACTTAATATCACAAAAAGACTTTTGATTCTTAAGATCATCGTGAGGCACGAGAGAAGCACATATGCCTTTTAAAATGATATTACTTTGTTAAAAGGATTACAAAACATCAAATACACATGTTCATTTTAATCCTCCAAGCAAGAAATGAGTTCTTTTTAAAGCACCAATTTTGAAGTGTGAGAGTTTCCTTGTTCAATTTTTAAATCCAAAAACCAACTCTAGAAAGTTTGTCCTAAAATTCTTTTTAAGCCTTTTGTTTGCAAATTTTGAAACACAAATTTTCATTGTTCTTTTTAGAGCCCAAAAAGAAATTTAGCATTTCCTAAAAGTATGAAAGATAACAAATTCTTTAAGAGAGATTATGAATTCTCTAAGAGTGTTCAAAAAACACTAAAGTGTTCAAAAACACTTGGTGTAATGTGAGAATGATGCCATAATGCCACTTTCAATCTTGTTTCCTCCTTCACCTTGTTCAACCAACCTACAAAAATTGATTAGAACTGCAAATCAAAGGTTAGAAAAACCAGTTAGCAACCAAAATATATTTAATCTAATGTTCTATCACAAAATAGACAGATACATATTTCCAACTTCCTGTCACAAGTGTGTCTGAAACAGAAGCTCTTTCGGCCTATTTGATAGAAAACAAACATTAAAAAAAAATAGCAGAAAGAAAATTTAATCTGACAGTTCTATCACAAAACAGACAAATATAAATTTTGAACTTCCTATCACAAGTGTGTCAGAAACAGAAGCTCCTTCCGCCTATTTGTCAGAAAAAAGACATTAAAAAATACAACAGAAAAAAAATTTAATTTGATTGTTCTGTCACAAAACAGACAGATATATATTTCAAACTTCCTGTCACAAATGTGTCAGAAACTGAAGCTCCTTCTGCCTGTTTGACAGAAAACAAACATAAATATTTTTAATTTCCTGTAGCAATTGCGTCAGGAGCAGAAGCTCCTTCCTCCTATTTGACAAAAATAGACAGATATGTTTTGAATTTCCTATCGCGACTGCGTTAGGAACATAATCTCCTTCCGCCTGTTTGATAGAAACAGACAGATATGTTTCAAATTTCCTATTGTGAGTGTGTTAGGAGCATAAGCTCCTTCCGCCTGTTTGACAAAAAGGGAAAAATCCCTCTTTCTAGTGCCAAAGTGTGAACCCTTTGGTTTCATACCTGCACAAATACAACAAACAAACACATTATTAGATCAAGATGCAAGGTGACACAAGAATTTCCCATGAAATCCATTTACAAAGATTAAACTACGAAAATGAAGAACAAGATATAAAAGACAAGTAAAATCCTAATTAATCATGCAAACTCTTGATCCCATGGGGGAGTTGGTGCCGATTGGTGTGTTGAAATCAACCCTTTCCCAACTCCTTTGTAAGCTTGACGATGATTGATCCACTTTGGTTGATTTCTTGCATAACCTAGCTTAGAGGTTGATATAGAGAGATGAAAATGGTTATGCTTGAAGGTGGATTTGAGTATAATAAGTTTACTCAAATTGTGGATGTTTGAATGAGAGGAAAATTCTCTCATTTATAGATTTCAAATTGGAAGAATGAGCAAGATTTGAGCAATGTGGGATAAAAGATAATCCAATGGCATTGTGCCACTTGTCCACATTGATTGGAGGAGGAATGAGCACATTTTGGTCAATGTGCATGATAAATGCTATGAGATTCAAATTTGAAATTTGAATGTGACATGTTGGAGGGAGAAAGAAATGGAGTTAATGTCATTTGGCTCAATGCACAAGGACATGTAAGAGGCATTAAATGCCTTGTTGGAAGGACCAAGTCCATTTGAATTTGAATTCAAATTTGAGGGAATATTCCCTTTTTATGCCATGTTGAGAGAAAATGGAGATTTAATAAATCAAAGTAATTGATTTATTGTGCTAGTGATTAAAGCTAGAGGATGGGACATAGATTAGGAATAAAATTAACCAAAGGTTAGTTAATTTAAAGGGAGATTAGGAGATGTGACAATTTTAACTTGAATTTATGAGTTAATTAAATCAAGAGTTGAGAAGAAAGAGTTTAATTAAATAAATGATTTGATTTATTTAACTAAAGAGGATAGTGTTAGATTAAATTAAATAAGGTTTAATTTATTCAATTTAATAAGAAGAGTTTATGGATTTAATCAAATAAACTGAATTATTTAATTAAAAGGAGTTTTACAGAATTAATTAAATAAAATTGATTTATTTAATTAACAGGAGATGATGACTTAATTATATAAATGTGATTTATTTAATTAAGAGATGAAGAGTGATGAATTTAATCAAATATAGATTATTCGATTAAATGACTAGCAAAGGAGATGATTCAAGATGAAATGGTGTTAGTAAATCAAGATCTAGTGTGCCGGATCGAATTGTACATTTTCCATGTCTACACATACCTTCATTACCACCAAAAATAATGGCATCAACATAGACAACAACTATCATTATTTTATCTTTCTCAAATTGGAAGTAAAGATTGTTGTTTGCAGACCCTTTGTTGAATCCCTATTTTGTCAAGTATTTATCCATTCTAGCATACCAAGCTTTGGGAGCTTGCTTCAGTCCATATAATGCTTTCCCTAACTTACAAACCATGTCTGGTTTGTCTGACAGTGAAAAATCTTCTAGTTGCTCCATATATAGTTCTTCTTCTAGTTCCCCATTCAGAAATGCAGATTTGACATCCATCTAATATACTTTGAAGTCTTTATGAGCTACAAATTCCAAGAATATTTGAATGGATTCCATTCTTGCTACATCTGCAAAAGTTTCTTCAAAATCTATTCCTTTAACCTGTGAATATCCTTTACATACAAGTCTTTCTTTATTTCTTTCCACTTATCCATCTTCATTCAATTTTTTTTTGAATACCCATTTTGAACCAATTACATTCTTGTTTGTAGGTCTAGGGACTAGTTCCCATGTCTCATTATTCTCTATCTGTTGTAATTCCTCTTTCATTTCTCTAACCCAAATTTCATCATCACATGCTTCATTCATAGTCTTAGGTTCTATTTTAGAAAGTAAACATAAGTTTACCTCAACCACTTCTCTTCTTGTCTTCACTCCACTTTTTTCTCCAATTATCTATTCCTCTGGATGATTTTTTTGAACATATTTAGGAGTCTTAGGTGCAGGTTCTAGATTTTCTTCTTCTTCTTCACTTTTCTCTTTCTCTTCATTTTATTCTTCTTGTAATTGCTCACAGATAGGCTCATCAGGTTCAACTTTAGTTATCTCCACCGGTCTATACATAGCTTCATCAACTTTCACATTAGTACTTTCAATGATTTTTCTCGGTCTCTTATTAAAAAATTTGTAATCCTTACAGTTATTTGAATATCCAAGGAAAATTCCTTCATCACATCTAGCATCAAACTTTCCAAGATTTTCTCCATCTCTTCTAATGTAACATCTACTACCAAATACCTTAAAGTATTTCATAGTAGGAGTCTTACCAGTCCATAACTCATAAGGAGTCTTAGTGTTGTTATCTCTGACTTGAACTCTATTAAGAATGTAAAAAATAGTTTGAATGGCTTATTTACAATACACATCAGGAACATTTTCTTCTTTCACCATAGTTTTGGTTTCCTCTTACACAGTTTGGTTCTTTCTTTCTACAACTCCATTCTATTGTAGGGTTCTAGGAGCAAAAAAAATCTTTTTATGTTATGCTCTTCATAGAATGCATTGAACTCCCCAGATGTAAACTCTCCACCTCTATCAAATATTAAGCATTAAATTCTCAAGTTTACTTCATTTTATAATCTTGCCTTAAACAATTTGAATCTATCAAGCTTGAGACTTTTCTCTAAGAAATGTAACCCATGTCATCCTAGAGTAATCATCAATTAAAAGAATAAGGTACATGTTGCCATTCAAGCTTCCTATTCTTGTAGGACCACAGAGGTCTGTGTGGATTAATTCAAGTATTTTGGTAGATGATTGATCCTTTGTTTTAAAATTGTTCCTTGTCTATTTTCCAATCTAACAACTTCTACGGATTGAATTTGAAGGTTTTGTGGTTCTAAGTAGATCTCTCACAACTTCTCTAGAACTGATCCTAACCATATTATCAAAATTCACATGTCCCATCCTCTGGTGCCAGAGACAACTCTCACTAATCTGAGAAATAAAACATTGACCATCACCACCTTTGAGTTGATAGATGTTTCCATGAGTTCTTCTTCCAGCTGCAACCCCAGTTCCAGGTCCTTTTATGATCTCACAAGTGTTATCCTGAAACACAAGCTTAAAACCTTTACTGCACATTTTTCCAACACTTACAATATTATGCCTTAAACCTTTTACATAATTGACATCATTAGTGTTATGTTTTCCTTCAAAGCTAATTGTTCCTTTACCAACAATCTTAGCATCCGAATCATCTCCAAACATGACTATAGCTCCATCATACTTCTCAAGTTTAGTAAACTTACTCTTATCTCTAGTCATATGATTTGAACATTAGTTGTCAATTACCCAAAATTCTTCATCATGTTTGGCATGAAAAGCAGTTACCAGAGTACCTTTTGATTCATTCTTCTTACACTCTGGACTAGGTTCTTTTGCAGATTTCTTTTCCAAGGCTAGAAAGGCATTCATCTTTGTCTTTCTCAAGATCCAATTCATCATCATAAATTCCTACATCTTCCTTAACATAATACAACTTCTTGACCTTACTACCTTCTTATCCTTGAAATTATTGTTACTATCCTTTTTCTTCTTTTGTGTAGCTCTATTAGGACATCTTGATCCATCATGAGCAATATTTCAACAACTAAATCACTTAAAAGGAAACTTACCTTTATATTTACCAATACCTTTCTTCAATCTTCTTGTGAAATTTTCTTCCAAATATTCTGCATCATCATCATCTTCTTCTTCTTCTTCTTCTTCTTCTATCTTCATGGCTTTAAAGGTTGTTTTCGTCTTCTCCTTATCTCTTGCAAACTTTCTCATCTCAAATGTAGTCAAGACACCAAATAGATGTTCCTTAGTAAATGTCTTCAGATCATACTGTTCTTCTAGAGCAGATATTTTGTCACTGTAATTATCTTGTAAGTCCATCAAGATATTCTCAATTATATCTTCATCCTTCATGGTACCACCTTGATTCTTGATTTCAGTTGCTATAGTTTCAACTCTCTAATAATAGCTTGCAATGACTTCTCCATCTTCCATTCTTAGATTCTCAAATTTTTTCTTATCAATTAGTTTCCTTGATAGATTTTCTCTCTCATTCCCTTCATAAATATCTTTCAATTTTCTCCACATTTCATTATTTGTAGCTAAAGAAATAACTTTTGATCTTTCAGTTTTAGATAATGCACTAAAGATGGAAAACCTTCTTTTTTTATTTTATTCAAAGGCTACAAATTCATCAGCATTGGAAGGTCTGGCTACTGGAATCACATAATTTGTCTCCATAGCTTTCCAGGTATTAAAATTGATTGAAATCAAATAACTTCTCATCTATTCTTTTTAGTCACTGTAATCAGCTCCATCAAACATAGGAAGTTGCAACTTGTGCACCATCTGATCTACCTCAAGCGGTTAAGCTTTTCACCGAGGAACCAAAGATTTGATACCAATTATTGAATTACACAAGATAACTGAGAAGGGGGGTGAATCAATTGTATCAAATTCTTTACTTCTTAACTTAATGAATTCCACTTTAACCTCAGTCTATTATTAAGTATGAACATAAAATTTAGATAATAGAAACACAATACCAGAGACACCAGATTTACATGGAAAACCCTAATGAGGGAAAAACCACAATGAGTATTAACTCACAATATATTAGTAATGAAATACCAAATACATAGGCTCACTGCTAGAGGGCTCACTACCCAGATACAAAGGCTCACTACCTAGATCAAGGGCTCACTGCCTTAGGACTCACTATCTAGAAAGAGAGGCCCACTGCCTATAGAAAATACAAAGAAATAGATAATGATCCAGTACTAGGAGTTACACACACTTCATAACTTGATCAGAATATTATGAATATAATGAAGTATTGTTGCCTTAATTCTCTCTTCCACACTCTGATTTTCGCACTTGTTCACACACTCTTCTCTTGCTCGAATTAGATGATGGATGGATATGAAATTCTCTACAACTTAACTTGCTTTTATACCATCTCCAACCTTAGAAACATTCACCAAGGTCAGCTATTCAAATTCAAATTACAAATTCAAACTAGGTCAGCTACTCAACATTCTCTTGGTGGATAAGAATGTGAGGGGACCAAATACATATTAAATTAGGATCCAAACAACATCTTGAATCATGCACATGCTTCCCCAAGTTGATGTAAGAACATAATGTACCATGTAAACACTAGGTCAGCCAAACCTAAAGAAAACACCAATGAACTTTGAAGTACACGCATCATCAGCAAGATAAACACACACGGATTTCTCAAAACGCTTCACCAGTTAATTTGTCATGTCTGAGAACAACTCAGATACATTCGTAACAACATTAACAAACTTCATTCATAGAAAACACTTCACCAGTTGAACTGGGACAACCAACAAAACACGAAGACTCCGAAGCAGGTCTTCCAGAGCGCTAAACCATAAGAAAATTTGTCAGAAAATAGAAACTATCAAAAGAAATAGTCTCCTAGATCCATAAGATCTGAAATCAAATACCAGAGGACTATGGAGCCAAAACATTTCTCCCAGTCAACAACCAGATAACTCTGACAAACCAGTTCACACACCGGTGAACATAAATTTTTCTCTCCATCAAACAAGAAGTTGAAACTCGGAATATACAATCCATTTAAACTTATGAACATGCCTATAAATATGCATAGGAATTGGTTCAACATAGGAGAAACACAGACCACAATACCGAAGCATGCTCAGAACATACTTCAACACAACTTTCATTATATTTCAAATTTTCTCAAAAGCACTTGGCAAAATCCAACTTACTCAACCTATATAGTGTTGACATCAATGAAAACATTAATGAAAAAACCAACAAATACAAAGATACTTTCAATAATTGTGATCCTTTCTGATACTAGAGTTGGCCTTATCAAAATACACACATCACAATAGAGTGCCATGAGAGTCCTTACAATAAAGAGTTGTTGCCAAGATGTGACAGATTTGTGAGGTATGAATTTTGGAATGATGGATGGTGGTAGATGTGAAAGGATTATTTAGACGTTTGGACGAATCAACTTTTATCTTACAAACTTGGGATGTTGGATGGCGGAGTTTGGAATTTTGATTCAGATAGCGTTTGGAACCAACACTTTTGTATGCCTTTCTAGATGACCATTTTGAAGAAGGTGGACATTTATTATATGTGGGATGCCTCTTTTCTTGTGGCTCCACATTTTGATTGACTTTTCAATTTGAAATATTTTCTTTGGGATCCATTTTAACTTCATTTGTCCACTTGGATTTTTTGTTTCATTCAATGGCCTTTGACATTTGATTTTGAACTTTTGATTTGTAAGACTTGTTTTTGTTGGTTCCAAATGGTAGGCTTATTTATGTTGGAATGATGGTTTATCATGTGGAAGGATTTTCTTGAAACTATACTATTTCTTGAAATCCTTGCTCATGTAGGCCTAGTCCTTTTCCTTGATACTGCATGCTTTGACATATTCTCTTTGTGATGGGGTATTTTTCATTTTGGAAGCAATATGTGAACCCATCATTGTGGAAATTGTTGCTCAAAATATTCTCTTCTATGAGAAAGCCTGATTTAACAAAAGTGGTTGATCCTAGTTGATAGGCTATTTTGGCATCATCATTTTTCATGTGTGTGTATTCTTGGTCCCTTAAGATGTCAATTTGATCAATAATATCTTTTGTGCCTTCATCTTTGACTTCGTCAATGATAGCTTACTTATGTTCTTCTTGATCCATAGTAGCATTTTTATGTTCTTCTTGAATGTTGTCTATGTCATTTGTTTGATTATCTATGTGTCCCAAGGAGGCAAGTGTCTCATTTTGGGAAGTGTTGATATTTAGAGTTTGGATAGAATCATCTTCAAGTGTTTGACATCTTGGAGGTGAAACTGTTGAGTTGTGATATCAGGACCAATTTTAGACATAGTCTTAGTTAACCCTTTCCCTCTCACAAGTTGCATAGGCTTTATTTCGATGTCATACTCCTATAGCATAGTTTTCCATTTTTCCCTTCACTCTCCCAACTCATTCTGCATTAGTAGAAGCTTGACTGCAAGATCTAGCACTATTGCAAAGACTTTGTTTCTCAGGATGTAGTGTCAAAAATTATTTACACCCCTGACTAGCGCATAGGCTTGCTTTTCCACATTGGGGTACTTTAATTCTACATCTTTCAATGGAGCACTCATGAAGGCTATAGGATGCTCACTTCCTTGATCAGATTTCTGAGTTAGCATGCCAACATAGAAATGATTAGATGCAATTGAGTATATGTAAAAGGGCTTGGAATAATATGGACTCACCAACACTGGGGCATCAACTATTGCCCTCTTAATATCTATGAAAGCCTCGTCTAATTTAGCATTCCATTCAACTTTTATATCATGTTTTAGCATAACATTCAAATTTTTAACTATCTTAGCAAATCTAGTAATAAACTTCCTGATAAAATTCATTTTTTCGAAGAAAGATTTCATCTCCTTCTTACTGGCTGGAGGTTGGATTTTCAATATACCTTCTATTCATTCGGGATCAATGGATATGCCCTCTTCTGAAATAACATGGCCCAACAACTTCCCTTTAGTTACTCCAAAGATGCATTTCTTTGGATTGAGTGAAATACCAAATTCCTGTCATATCTAGAATACCTTGCACAAATCTAAAATATGATCACCTCTTTTCTTTGAAATTATATTTAATTCATCCATATAGATGATAATACACTTACCAATAATATCCTTGAAGGAAATTTCCATGGCCCTCTAAAAGGTAGCTCCTGTGTTAATTAATCCAAAAGGTATTCTTCTATAGGAAAAGGTACCCCATTTCATGGTGAAGGAAGTCTTGTTCCTATCCTCATACTGCACCATAACCTGGTTATAACCCGAGTATCCATCCCAGAAGGACATCATTTGGGATCCATTAACAATTTTTAACACTTCGTCTAATGATGGGATAGGGTAATTATCCTTTTTTGAGGCACGATTAAGATTTCTAAAGTCAAAGCAAAGCCTGAAGTTGATTGTTCTAATTCCTCAAGTAAGTGACTTTAGTGGTCAGCTTCTTGACTTTTTATGTCATCTCATCCAACCTCTCTTTTTCAAAATTACTATAGGACATAGATTATGCATTATTTTGAGAATATCCTGGTGGTTTCCCTAAACTTAAGCACTAATTCAGTACTTTGAAATTTTGCAGGTAGGTTGGGAAACCAAACTGTTGTTGTGGATGGATGGGCTGATTGAAACTCTAGGTATAACTAGGCATTGGTGGGGCTTGATTTAATGGAGGAACCAGATGTGGGACCAAGGGTAATTGTGGTATAGGATTCATGATGGGTGTATGATTGGTTAAGGCTTGATTGAGTGCTTGAATTTTCCCTGGGTGAGCAGCAGGCCCCAAAGAAGGTAGAGGTCCTGACAAGTGCTATTTTAAATCTGTACTAAACTTAACTACCTTCATGTAAGAATCAAGTAAATTGTTGGGAGGGTTTGGTCTCCATTTAAGGAAGTTGGTTGTAAGGCTATCGAGGGCTTCATAATAAACTTCCAGGGCAATAGAATTGTCTACAACATAGGGGGCCTGCAACCTAGAGTATGCACAGTGGAATCTATTGTTAAATGACCCTATGGGCTCATTGACCTCCCTCTTAACCTTAGTAAACTGCATATACAACTCATTAGCACTAATGGGAATTTTGAATTTCTATAAAAAGGCATTTTCAAGCTAAGTCCAATTACGTATGGATCCAGCGAGTAGATGATTATACCAATAAAAGGCATCCTCTCCTAAGGAATATGGGAAAATCCTACATGCAAAATATTCATGATTGATTCCCCTATCCCTAAGGCAAGTCTAGAAAATCCAAATGTGCTCCTTAGACACCCTATTAGGATCATTGACATGAAACTTAGAGCAGAAATTATCAGAATTCTTTGGCATGGAATTGTAGTTGTTAAAGAAAAGGGTGAGGGGTTATTTACCAAGAAATCCATTGGTGGTGGTGGAGGTGGTTGATTAATAATTGGCTAGGGCTGCTGAATAGGGATTACTTTAGAATCAAATGATGATGAATTGGATGAAGGTGAAGATGATGGAGAGGATGGAAAGGTGGAGCAGATGATGATTCTCCCCTTCTTTTGGTCCTCCTTGACCTGATAGGGGCTTATAACTCCTGAAAATCTTCCTCCCCCGATGTAGATCTGGTTCTTCTTCGAAACTCTAAGGAGAAATTGCAGATAAAAAATGCTCCAGCTTGCTTATTCACCCCTCCCTCTAGTGCTAATATATTGATGGTGTTTTCTGCACAACAACAACTCAAACATAATATAATATCCCATCTCTCTTGAAAGTTAAATCTCTATCAGCAAGTCTCAAGAGATAACCCCAAGGTCTCTAATGTTAGGTCTTGACAATGCAATAAAACAACTTAGTGATAAATTTGAAAATGTTGGTAATCCTAGGGGTCTTACAAAACAAAATACTAGAAGCTTCAAATTCATCAGATCTTGTGATATGTTGATGCTTTTGTAATCCTAAACTAACACAGATTTAAACAAATAGCAAAATAAAAAGGGTTAGGAGAGCTTTCTAAAACTAAAACCTAAGACCAATTGTGCAATCAATCAAATATTCAAAGTGGGCCAATTATTCAAAAACTAATTCCTTCTAAACCTAGATTAAACCTGCAATCTCATAGAAATAGTGCAATCCTCTAAGGAATCAATATTTTCAAATGAAGGGGAATTCACACAAATCAACCTTATTTTATAATTGAAATGAATAAATACCCACAATTGAACTCAACACACAAGATATAGGCCTAGGCTAACTTTACACAACAACTTACAATCAACAAGCAACTAAAAGTATGGACCAAGGATTGCTCAAACACCTTAAATATTGAATCATCAACATAATTGCATCACATCTAAACCTAAAATCTAACATGCAACTACAATTTCAAAGCAATATTTAAGGATCTAGAAAACAAGAACCATGCAAAATTTAATAACATAGGAAAGAGCACCAAAGTACAATGTCTTTACTTGTATTAAATTCACCCAGATTTGCAACAATTCATGTATCCACAATATTACATCACTTGCTCTGAGAAAACTCTAGCTATTTCTCAATCCCAACTTTCTCAACTATTTCTAACCCTTACAAATGAAGTTGGGGGCCCAATTTATAAAGAAATCACTTTAGGTCGGCCCATAATTAGGGTTACAAAATTAGATCAGCCAGACAAGTCGGCCTAGAGAGTTTTTTTTTAATAAAATAAAATTACATTTCATATTTCAAACAAACTCTAGGTTAGCCTAGATCCTTCTAGAAATATTCCCTTGTTGGTACAAAATTCTAGGTCGCTTCTCTTGGCTGCAAATTCATGTGATTGACACTTTTTTCCAGGTCACTCCAGGTTGGACATTTTCTCCCTCCTTATTGGCCTCCAATCTACTGGAGATTTCTTTGGCCTTTTCTAATATCTCTTTCATATCAGCTGGATTTGGAGTTCGGATAAATTGTATTCTTAATTTATGAGTTTTCAACTCATCAACATATTTGGGCATCATTTTATTCCATTCAACTTGTAGCTCATGATATTTGTCCATATTAGAAATATAAATGGTTGCATCCTCTAAATAATATTTAGCAATGGGAGCACTATCAGATGGAGCATAAATTTCATGCCACCATGCCTGCAATCTAGTGATGTTCATATTTTTTGTCCAAATTTTATTCTCCTACACATATTTCCAAAAAGGTGATGCAACTATCAAATATTCCCTTCATTTTTCTCTGTAGCTTCACTATCTTCTTCAGTTCCTTGGAGAGAAGTTCATTTCTATAGTTCCACACCTCTATCCATTCCATCACTTTGTTGATATCATTAGAAGTAAAAATGTTCACTTGAGCCAATTCTTCTTTAGGCACCTGCAAATCTTTTTCAACTCCTCAACAATTGACTCATTGGCCTTGTTGCAGTCAACGGAAAATTGAGAGGTGTCCTCTAAGAATTTAGCATCTTTAGCATAGAAATTATAGATCTTCTCAATGGATTCATAACCCCTTTTTCTGACATCATGCAACCATTTCTAAGTGTTGTAAACCAAGGATTTAAATTTTTCAATTTCTGAGACAGCTTTTTTTGGCAATAATCCCTCTGGAATTGAGCCCTCATCGCTAGCTATTTGCATAGGTTTCATTAGGTGTTGAATATACTTATACACATCATTAAGTTTCCTTTGCAAATTCTCCTTCTCCTCAGTATCCTTTTCTAGTCTTCTCAAGATAGCCTGGGATGATTCTTGGAACTCTTCTTTCTCTTGTGCCTTAGTAGATGGACCCAAATTAATTGTTTGTACTTTTTAATTTGTGGGCCTTACTTCATCTTTGTACTTATTTTTTGTAGGAAAAACTACATGAACATCTCTATTGTTGAATTCATCCCTTGAGAATTTTGAAATTGTTCTAGCTCTTTTCCTTTGTTTGGGTTGTCCCCATTGCTCTAAAATTTTGTCCCAGCTAGGAATCTCCTCCTAAACTATAATTGGATTCTTACTAAGCCTCTTTTCTATCCAATCAGGAACAACAAGCTACTTTTTTTCTATCTTAGTGGAGAGAGCCTCTTGTTTAGTCTCATCTTGAGTTAGACTATAAGCAGCTTCATCTTCATTCTTTTCTACTTCTTGTTGATCTTCGTATTCATTAACCACCTCCTTCTATTGAGATTTGGATGGCATATCTTGAGTCACTTCTGATTCAACATTCTTTCTCTAGGATCTACAAGTTGATTTCCCAAATTCCTCCATGAACTTTTTCCAATCTCCATTTCTGGGAGTAGAGATTTCTTCATCTTCTAACTCATGTTGCTCAGGATTATTTGATATGTTTCCTTCCTCATTGATTGTTTCCTATGGGATTAGTGTATTATGAAGAGGAGAAGGAGGAGGGGAATTATTTCCTATAGCTTCTCTCTTAGCACTATCATCTGTAGGTGCTTCTTCAATCTGCACCTCCTTTTTAGTAATCTTAATCCTTGTTACTGGGGATGTCTTTTGCTTAGGAGAATTTCTCCTAACATGATCTTGAGGCTTCTCCCCTGAACTTTCTATATCTACAACCTGGGTTGAAGTAGCTACATCAATGGTAGTATTGGTTTTCCTAGCCTTGGCCTCCTTTTGGCCCTCAGTGACCAATTTCCTCTTCTTGGCCAGCTATGAAGCTTCTCCCTCTTCAGTTGTAGCACCAGCCTTTGGAACCTTCTTTGTTTTAGGAGATTGTTTCTCAACAAGCTTGGTCTATTTTTGACTCCTTTTTTTCCTCTTTAGTTTAAGAGGTCAATCCTCCTCTTGACCATCTCTTTCATGGAGCCCAGTGTTATCACCTTTATCAACTTCTATTTCTTCTTCAGATTGATTGGGATTCTAGATCCCCCATTAGGTCATAGGTAAATTTGGTACCCTTCTCTTCTAGTTCCAGCACACTATGCTTGACCCAAAGCCTAGAATATTTCCTTACTAGCTCTATTATCTAGTCTAAGTCTGCCACTTCTTCCTCTGACCAATTCACCAGGGGTAGAGGTTTATTTCTATAGGGCTCATAATCATGGTGTTGAATTAGATTTGTGTCATCATCATGAACTTGGTCTGGTACCTCTAATACCCTGTAAAGTCTTATCAAATTGAGAGGTAGCCTAGAAAATATTCTCCCGATAACTTCAAATTCATCACAGAAATTGGCCCAATAATCTTTGATGTGATCCTTGTGTCTGAATTCCCTATTGGCCTAATTTTGAGCTTTCCCATAAGGATCAAAGTTATCCCTGTTGGAGTGGGAATATAGTTCAAATTGTGCCATCTCCTTCTCAAAATGTTGAGCACTTTTAATGGAGGGACATTATTCTAGGGTTCCAATCCTCAATGATAATTTTGCCCCTAACCCTTTCTAATGCAATTCTTTCCATAAGATGGTCTCAAAGGCTACCATTTTCTTTGTCAATTCTAATAATATGAGCTTATTGACTAGATATCTTGGTAATCTGAGAGGGACAACAGGGGACCCTTGTATCTAGATGTATGTGAATCTTTGAAATTAAATATTTAAACCACTACCTATATTACTTGACCAGGTCAATTGCATCAAAATAAATCCTAACATGGAGGGCATCCTGCAACAACCTGGGAATGTACATAAAGAATCCATCATTTTCTCTCTCGTAGTTGGTCATCTTGTACTGCAATTGTGGATAGATATCCCAGATCTTATCTTTTCCCAGGGTTCCTTTCCAGCTGAGTCCTTTGTACCTAGTTTTGTTTTCTAACATATATACAAGGTAAGAAGTCATTGTGAACTTGTTAGTCTCTTACACACTCCTTAATTTCATATCCAAGTTATTGCTTATGATCCTAGCCAAATGGTAGTGCTTTCCACCCATGATTTGTGTGATAGGATAAAAAATCAAAGTGTGGAAAATGTGAGCCTCTTCCACCCCCATTATTCTTCCTAAGAGGGTTATGTTATCATTGTACTCAAGCTCGAAATCACTTCTATGCAATTTCTTAGGCAACTTGGAATAATGTGGTTTAGGCTTCAGTATAAAGGAACTATTAATTATCTCCAAGGCCATGTTGGGATCCTCATCATAGAATTTTATTGCCTCCCTGATATTTATCTCCTCAATGAGTTTGTGATGTGAGGAAATGTTAAACACTTCTTCTATGGACTCCTAAGTGAGATTAGTCATGACTCTACCTTGAGGTCCAACTATGATCCTCTTATCAGAATCATAGTGCCTTGCACATTCCAAAACCAATTCAGGGCACAATTGTTTGGGTGGGAACCCTAATACTTGAGCTAGGTCGATGTGAGTGAGGATCTATGTTGATTTGGTGGGTGCATTGCCAAACATTATTTGTTGAAATTAATCATAGTCCACTAACCCATTTTTGTATCTGCAATCATGTCCTAAGTAGAGGAAATCCTAGATTTAGCCATATACCTTTGAAATCCTACTTTATTCTTTCAGCTCTCTTTCTCACTTCTTCTTGTACCGCAACAACTTTTGATTTGGAAATATTGTTAAGGCTCAACTCTGCCTACATTTGTTAGAGTAAACCATAATCACCCATATGCAAATAAATCATCACTACATGGCATTAATTCAATGATATTTATCAATATGTTCTAAATGATACCCTGAAATACAAATCAAAATGAATCCAAATGGAAATGCAAGGTAGACCACTTATTTAATGAGACATCACCATTAGATTATCCAAAGAAAAAAATACAAGTGAATCCAATATAAAACATGAAAATGCTCAAAACTCAACAATGAATATCACATAACCTCATTTGGAAGCTCATTCATCATGAAAACTTGGACTTTGAAGGAATTGAAGAGATCTCATAAATTCCACCCAGGGGTGGATTTTCTAGATGGATTGGAGCTCAGATAATCTGAGGGAGCTCAAATTTTCTGGTGGCCTGCTCAATGTGCATTTTAGCTCTTGTTCAAGGGACCCTAAGACATCTTCAAGCAGATTTTTTATCAAGATAAAGCTCATATATTGATGACACCAATTGTCTTGAGATCATACTCTAAACCATATTCATCGAAGTCCATCTTGTCACTGACATTAGAGATTTGAAGGCCTGAAGGATTCAAAAATTTCAAGGGAGATCAGATTCTCTGAGCGGATTAAGGCTCGAAAAATCTGAGCTATCTTGGAATTTTTGGCAGTGACTCGAACTCAAGATTTTTCACTAAGTGCTGAACTTCCTCGAGGTTTCCATCATCATATCTTTCAGCTTTTGGATTTTGGGGGTGGAAAGGATTCGGGAAATCCAAGCAGGGCCTAATTTTTCGAATGGATTAAGGCTCAAAAAATCCGACCTACCTCAAAAAAATTGACGTTGACTCGGGCTCAAAATTCTACTAAGTGTTGAGTTTGTTTTGCATTAAAGAGGTGGATCATGATCATTTTTTGGTTGAATTGATGCCGACTCCTTATGATAGTTTAAATCAATCGCTTTGCATAATAATATCTTGATATTATTCATTCTATCGACTCTGCAAACTAGGGAAAATCAAGGAACTAGGGTTTCTAGGTCGAGCTCTAACACAAAATGATACCCTAAAATATCAATGTCAACATGGAAGCACAAAAAAAGGGGCAAATTTTGAAGATTTGAACAAACCCAAGTATCTTGTTTCGCTTAGATCAAATTCAAAACCAAAATCATTCGAATACACACTTAAAGAGTGGAAAACCCTAATAGCACAAGCCAAAATGATCAAACTCACTCACTCAAAATCTGTATGCAACAAAGCACACCCCACAAGAAGTCCCCCATTAAGCTTAAATTAAATCAAATCACCATGATATGAATCTTACTCAAAGTTACAAAGGATACCTTACCTTGAAATGGCGCATGAGGGGAAGGAATCTGATGAAGGCTTTCAAATCTCACAACAACCACGAAAGAATCACTACCTTCACTCTATGATTTAGCAAATCGAAGGATGGGGTCTAGATCTCTCAAGCTAGAATGAAAATAATATCAAAATGACAAGGGATGCATCATGAGTTCCAAATATATCTCCCCATTTTACATTTAAAACCCACTAATGAGCACCATAAATTCCTTTGAAAAGACTTTGGAAATCTCGAGAATATGATAAGACCCCAAACTCGGGAAATTTGAGGGAGTTCAAAATTTTTGAATAGACCCATGTTTTGGTAATCTGAGGGAGCTCGGATTTTTCAAACTTTCCCCAGACTTAGCCAATTTTTCCCCTAAGTTGGAATTTTGAATTGGGATAGACCTTCTAAGAGCTAAACCATGACCATGATGTTGCAAATAAAACACCCTAAGTGAAAATGATACCTTAAATTCCTTGGTGAAACAAGACCAAGACTGAGAAACCTATCCCTTAAGGGTAAAAGGTTAGAACCCTAAAGCAAGCAGGCAAACAAAACAAGCGAAAGAGGGTCCCTGCTTTCAGTAGGGTGTGTGTGTGAAAAGTAACCAACAAATATTATGACATGCAAAGACTAGGTTATAATGCAAACTATATATATCATTATCATTGGATAACTAAGGGATGAGTCGCTAACTGACCAAGTTTGATGCAAGGTTCCAACTAGGATTGTCAATGATGTTTTAGGATCAATATCAAAATGACTAAGTGTTAGGTTGACTAGGTGGAGTTCAAACTATCCTAGTGAGTTTGAGGTATTCCACCAAGATGACAAAGGAAAAATTGTAAAATAATATGTCAAGTTCAATCGTATTTGAATCACTGTTTTCAATCAAGGTAAGACAACTTATCTACCCTAAGGTCTACAAAGTGTTATGTGTAAGGATTTTCCTATGTATGCTAAGGGTGATCTAGGTAATACAATGATGAAACTATTAGGAAAACTAAGGATGAACCTAAATATGAGCAGGTCATAGGTCTATATCAATTTTACACCATAGAGTAAATCAAATAATGAGATCCTACAGTAAACCTTCTATATTTTTAGTTGTTGTGACTCATAATGTCAGATGCGGGTTTTTGTGTGATAGATGCATTGAACAGTGAACTGGTCCTAGGTTTCAAAAAAATTCTGACTTGTTTAGGATTGAACCTTGGATTTTTTTGCTTGATCAGATCTAATTGAACACACATGTAAGACATTCCAAGCAGAGTGTTTGAAATAAATAAATAGACAATTACAATCTTAAGGCGGGCAAGGACAATATCCACTGGACTTCCACTTAGAGTTTCCTCCAACCACACTATCTAGAGTAGATAACTTAGGATCTTGGTCACACAGGCTCCCCCTTATAGTGCATTCACTTCTCAAGCTTACCAAGATCCTGATTCCCACATGAGCAAGGAATTTATAATCTCTACTACTAGACTACGTGTATAACATGAGTTGGCTTGGGAACGACCATTCTTGCACCAGTAAATAGAAGGTTTTTGGAAAATCTAAACAAATGGTTTTTAATCAATGCACCTGTTCAAGTGGCCACATAAGAGGCAAGATTATCTCTAATAAGGAGGTTTCCCAACCTGTAGAGGTTATGCTCTATAGGTTTTAATGTACCACATGGGTACTAAGGGAATCACTTGCTTGTCTGTAAGAGCACCTGTAATGCTGAGATTTCCTCAACACTCAAATTTATATACCAATTGGGAGTAGCTTGGCTTTAGCTCATTATCAGTTGGGTTGTTCCCTTAGGGTGAGTACTTTTTCCCACCAAGGCAAGCCCTCTAATAGGTAAACATAAAAGTGGATGGGTCTAGCTTTCTGATCACTGAGGTTGCCCAAGGTGAGAGCATATGAGCCTACCCACCCTCCCAAACATGGAGAACAATAATAAATCACCCTAATTAAACAAACTACCATGTGAAGACTCAACACAAGGTTAATTAACTGATTAATTTAATAAATGAAATCCTATGTGAAGACTCAAAACATGAAAGAAAGCAAGATAAGATAGGAGTTTCAAATTATTTTTTTCTTCAAAAATCGTCCTGGAAAACCACACATTAGAAGTTTTTATTTTTGTCTTTTATCAATCGTCCTACAAAATTTAGGTTAACTCCACTAGATCACACGTTGTAAACTCTGAATTAGTCATAAAAAAACTTTAACTATTAAAATCAAAACTCAGAATTTTAGAATTTAGAAATTTATTTTCACCAATTAGATGTGTCACAAGAAGCCACATATGCATCATTTCTAGTTAGATGTGTCATAGGAAGCCACATATGAATCATTTGCAGCCAGATGCATCACAGGAAGCCACATATGCGTCATTTCCAAATAGATGTGTCACAAGAAGCCACAGATGCATCATTTCTAGTCATATGTGTCATAGGAAGCCACAAATGCATCATTTCCAGTCAGATGCATCACAGGAAGCTATAGATGCATCATTTCCAGTTAGATGTGTCAAAGGAAGGCACAGATGCATCATTTTGGCTTACAGTTGTGTCACTTCAATCTGTAGTCACAAAAAATTCATGTTTTTCTTGTTAAAAATCCTACCCTTAATCAAAATATGTAGTATAATATATGAAAATTCATTTCTCAACCCTTCCAGACGCAACCATGCTATTATTTTAACCTAAAAAGACTCCAAAAAGTGTGATTTTCAATATTTTTTAAAATTACCTACACCCTTCAAGACAAAAAACACAAAAAACTTCCAAACAAAGAATTCCAATCAAGAGGGTTAGTAGTTCACGTTGGGTTCACCAAATGTAATAAGGTAAAATAAATAGGAATAATGAAATCATAACAATGACAACAATCACAAAATTGCCTAGATCATGCTAAGATCCCCAAATTGATAATGAAATGCAATGCAACAAAGGAAATCCATTAAATAAGAACCATATCACTTGATTCCCATGCTTTCTTGACTCATCTCCATTATTCTTCTCAATTTTATTTTGAATTGCTCAATACCCTCAAATTGTGAGTATGCAATATTAGCCTGTAAGTATTTTGACAACAAAAATTTGAAGATTGTGATTACCAATAATAGAATTGAGAATCTTCTTGTATAGAAGCTTCACAAATTTGACCGTTGAGATTGATTTGAATTCAAATGGTTTAGATCAAGTGTAAGGATCTGATTGCATAGTTAATTGACTTGATTGATTAGATTGATTGATTAGTTAAGTGACTTGATTGATTAGATTGATTGAATAGTTAAGTGACTTGATTGATTAGTTTAAGAGGTGTAATTGAGAGAGTATGTGAGTCAAAAGGAGGTGATAGATCAATCAGGTGAGTGAACTGAGAGAGAGTGTTAATCAAAAGTGGAGAAAATTATACATGAGATATTTACTTGAGAATTTAGGAGACATGTTCTCAAATAGAAGAATTAATTATTAAATTAATTCCTTTCTTTTGTGGAGAAAGTGTGTGTACGTGATTAAATAGTTGAATGAACTATTTAATTTATGGAGGCACTTTAGGTGAGAGGATAGAATAATTAATTAAACAAATAATTATTTACCTAATTAAATGTGGGAGAATATGATTTAATTAAATGTGTAATTAAATAAATATAGGAAACTTAATTAATTAATTAAAAGAAGAGATTAGAATTAAATGACGTAATTAAATAAATTTATGAAACTTATTTAATTAATCAAAAGAAGAGATGAAAATTAATTAGCGACATAATTAAGATAAATTAATGTAATTTACTTAATTAATCAATTTTAGAAGAATAATGAAATGACCTAATTAAATGGTTAAAACTATTTAATTAATTAAAGGAATTAGGATGTTACATTATAATTAAATGATAAAATCATTTAATCATTTTGCGGGTATCTTGAATTGATGTTGAAAATGCGGTCACATGCCTAAGCCATTTTTTAGTGTCTAGAGGAGGCATATCTATTATTTCTTTAACCTTGGTTGGATCGACTTCTATTCCTCTTTGTGATATACTGAAGCCCAAAAATTTTCCCAATGTTACACCAAATACACATTTCTTTGGATTTAGGTGCAATTGATATTTTTCCAATCCATCAAAGATTTTTTCTAATACCTCAACATTTTCATCTCTTATTTTATATTTTCCTAAAATATCATCCACATAAAATTCCATATTATCATGAAGCATATCATCAAAAATTATGGTCATGGCTCTCTAGTATGTGGCTTTTGTATTCTTAAGACAAAACAACATTACTTGATAATAAAATTTTCCCCATGGAATAATGAAAGCTATTTTATGTTTATCCTTGTCTTCTATTCATATATTGTTATAGCTGAAAAAACCATCCATGAGTGATAGCATTTCATGTCATGTTGTTAAGTCTATAATAATATCAATGTTAGGTAGCAAGAAATCATCTTTTGGACATGCCTTATTAAGATCCTAAAAATTAGTGCATATCCTTATGCCCATGTTGGGCTTAGAGACTAGCACTATATTGGAGATCCACTTAGGATAATTAATTGGTCGAATGAAACCAACCTATAGAAGCTTTTGTAATTATGTTTTAACCAAGAGATCTATTTATGGATGCATCTTTTTGAGTTTTTTCTTTACTAGTTTTGCATCAGGATATATTGCTAGAAGGTGTACTACAAGACATGGATCAAGCCCTAACATATCAATATAGGTCCAAGAAAAAAAATTGGATCTTTGTTTGAGGAAGGCAGATAGATCTCAATTTACCTTGTCTTCTAATGTTGTAGCCATGAAAGTGATTTTAGGTTCTTTTTCTATTCCCAAGTTGATTTTAGTAGTTATTTCAATTAGTATTGTAGATGTTTCTTGATATCGAGGAATGGAATCAAGTGCCTCATCTTCTAGCACCTCAAAGAGGTTTTCACCAAAGGATATGTATTTTATTTTTACTTGTTCATGATCCAAAAGTGCATCATCGATGTTTTCACTAAGGGATATTTATATTTTTTTATATTTTATTTTTTATTTTTGTAACTAAGGCACATGATTTGTTTCTTGAAATAGGCATGTTTTTGTAACTTTATTTCAAACTCTTTTTTGTGATCTCCTAAAGGTATGTGTTCTTGAACCCTCATAAGTTCAGTGATTGCTTCATCATTTTAGAAGGTATCCAGAATAGGGGGTCCTTATTTATCCTAATCAATAAGTTTAGGATAGACGAGTGAAAATTCAATGGGTTGGGATGGTGTAATGGTGTAAATATGTTCATGATCAAAAATTTGGGTGATATATTCCAAAGGTTCTTTTTTGGGCCCCTCTTGAGGGATTTTAACATTAGTTAAGGTCTTACCTTCTTTATTGTAGGTACATTTAGGCTCTTTGAGTACCATCTCAGTGGATTCATACCCAATTCCATGGTTTCCTATGTTCTCTTTCAACCAAATGGGTTCCATTATGCCTTGTTCATGAGTCCCAAGTCCTCTACCTTTATAGCCCATATGCTTACATAAGTCATGTCCTTTTGGATACTTTTTGACTTATAGGAGAGGTAGTGGCTCATATTTTTCTTTATACAACCATGATGAAATTTCCTCACTAATATCTTATTTTTCTAGAAGCCCCCATTTATTAAAGATTTTGAAAATTTCTTTAGGTTCCATTTTAATACCTTGGGTTGACCATGGGACCATGGTGAAAGGGGGTTGTACTACATAGAAAGAGTTATGTAGTTCATACTCTCCACATCCTTTGTCGGTAACCTTTATCTTGATCTTAGGGGTGGGTTGTGAGGTGGGTTTTAATTTGGATGGATCATTGTAAGAGGAGGAAGTGGATGTTGTATCATTGATTGGACAATGGTGTGAGCATTTATATTTTCCTTACGATTTTTTATAATATTGGAAAGATTGTGGGTCAGTTGGTATGATAGCCTCACTCCCATTGTATGAAAATTTTAGGTATTGATGGTAGTGGAGGGGAAATCTTGCATAGCATGTATCCAAGGTTGACCAAGGAGGATATCAAGATCCAAGATTTGACATGTGGTTTCCATGGTAGCCAATCCAACTTGGATAGGTAATTTGATGGTACCTTCATATTCTCTCTTGACATCATCATAAACCTTAATAGTTATCTTTTTTTGGGGTCAATAATATCTTCAAAGTAAACCAACTACTTTATTAACTTTAGAGTACATAGGTTAAGGCCATATCCACCATCTATTAAGACTCTTTTAATGGTATTTTTATGGATGATTGCTTCAATGTGAAGGGCTTTATTATGTGGATCATCAGTATGTAAGTCTTTATTTGTGAAAGTGAGGTGGTTTTTTGAGGAAATATGTCCAAATATGGATTGAAATTGGTTTATATTGATGTATCTAGGTACACATGACTCTTGAAGAGCTTTGTCTAATACTTCTTCATGGATAGGAGATGTGTGAAGCAACTCCAAGATGGAAATCTAGGATAGGGTCTTTCCAAGACGGTCTAAGATGTTATATTTATTGTTTGTGGAAGAAGATGAGGAGGAGGATTCCCCCTATATTGTCAATCGACCTCTTTCAGTAGAAACAACACAATTGGGTGCTTTAATAGTGACTGTGTTAATATCTTTGTTACATTATTCTATGCCATTGATCATAGAGTCATGAGATGGTGCTTTAATGGTGTTAGTGTGTATGTATGACATTTCATTGTAGGACCTATAATATTTCCCTTTATTATGTGGTGGGAAGGGTTGTGTGTATATGGCTAGTTGTTCATTAGGAGAGTTATGGGTTTGACCTTCAAAATTTATCTCCCCTCTATCAGTGAGATATTGTATATGATATTTTAATTTCATGCACTTGGATGTATGATGGCATTTAACCCTATGGTATTCACAATATTCATTATCTTTGTACCATGTGAGCTTAGGTTTGCTTTCATCGAATGGTTTTATCATTGGAAATTTTATAAGATTTTCTTGTGCAGGTTTATGAAATATGACTTCAACTAGTTCAGCCAAAGTGGTGTACTTGTTCTTAGGTTGATTATTTTATCTAGGTTTTCCTTGGGGTATGACAACAATATTGGAGACACTTTGTTGTTGTGGTACAAATTTATTATTGGATGTTTGGGGTTGAATATTTTTCACATGTTTGTTGTTAGTCACACTATCATTCACAATATTTTTATTTTTAGACCAAAATCTAGATTTATCATTTGATTGGTTATTATTGTCTTCTTGGTATTTAAAAATTTTAACTACCCCTTTAGCAATCAAGGATTTTCAGTGGTTATCCCTTTATCAAAAAGTTTTTCAAAAGTATTAACACATTATAGTTGTAGGTGAAGACCTGGATCTGTGTTTAAGTTTTGAACAAATATGTTAACCATTTGTTTTTTGGGAATATGCAATGGGAATCAACAAGCTAAGTGTCTCTAGCATTGAAGGAAGGTGGAAAAAAATTCTCTTGGTTTTTGTTTGGTGTTACATGAACTAACTAGTGTGACCTCCTACTCAATGTTATATGAAAAGTGGGCCACAAACCTAATTTTGACTAAGTCTGTGAATGAGGTGATTAAACCATGAGGAAGATATGTGAACCACTCTAAGGCTTAGACCCCAAGGCTTCTAGGGAATAATATCATAAGATAGACCGCATTGTAGGCCACTTCTTGACATGTTAATAAAACTATTCAATGTGTTCCACTAGATCACCCTTTCCCTTATATTTGTGAAATTTTGGAACCTCGTAATTTTTAGGGAAAGTATGGACAATATGGATTTATCAAAAGGGTGACGACATATGTTCTAAAATCTATAGGCCTTCTTAAGTTGACCCATTTGATGCCCTCAGATCACATTCTTCATATTTTGTAATTATTGGGCAAGGTCTATGTTGGTGGATGGGGGAGTGTTTGTGTATTGATAATTATTTTGGGGTTCGTAGAGGGGTTTTAATGCAGCCAAGGGTAGAGGTTTTAGATTGGGTTGTCTAACCTTGCAACATAATTCAACACAACATAGACAATTTAAAATAACATGTGACTTTATTGATTGGAAAACACAAACATATATGCCCATAGGATTTCTCAAATGTGCACTACAATAGGCTCCATAACCACACATGTTGGCTCATAGGTTAGCATAGGCTTATTTGCTACTAAATGAAAAATTGATTCTTAAATCTAATTCCCTAGCCCTTGACTCCATCATCCCTTCGTTGCTTTTCTACTGAATTCAAAGAGTGATTATATATTGGTTCCCAATATTAGAAGTGATCTGCATTGGCCTTATTTAAATCCCAATTCCATTGTCCAGTGAAAATGTAAGTTGGCCCCGAGGGATTGAAGAAGCATCAAACATAGGTGTGAATGGGTGGGACCTAATTGGAATTAGTCTTGTGGTGAGCCATGAAGACTTCATAAAATATGGGGAGATTTTGCACATTTCCCCCAATAGGTCCACATCTAGATTGCTCATCAAGGTGATCTTCTAGTGAAGGGTTCACCTAAATCATATTGCCACAAGAGTCATCACTTGGGTATGTTGTTGTATACTTCTCATTTTTCCTTAGTTCTAATCTATAATGGAAAAATGGTTGTTCCGATAGGATGTGGTATGATTCTTTGGGATGCCCCTACGTCAGACACCTAGGATTATTTGAAAAGTGTACCTCACACATTGCTAGCTCTGGAAATGATCTAATTCATCTTATGAGATCCACGTTATGTCTTCTTCTGGCATATCTTTCCATTTGGCTAGATATTCCCTATATTTCATGTTTTGGGTGTTGTGCTTAGTCTAGCTATCCAGAATCTACTCTATTTTCATTGGTTGTTGTTGTGATAGCTGGTATTGGGGAGGGGCTTCTATGTTGCCACCTTTTGACTTTGTTCCATGGAATGGATAAATTTCTACAATGTTGAAGATTAACGAAATACCAACGCCTTCTAGTAACTCCAACTCGTAGGCATTACTGAAATCAAATCTTTGAAAGATATTATATGGTTTGAATTTCTTCATCTTTATCTTGTTATATGTGCCTAATAGGAACTTGTCCTTTTGGAGATACACCATGACTTCATATCCAATAGCAAACTCTCTATGGCATCTTTTTGCATCTTCCTAAACTTTATATTTCCATTCATGGTATCTAGATGTTGCTTAACATGCTTGTGCACAACCTCCATGTGGTCTGCAAATTCTTCTACCTCAGCACTCATTCTATCCTCTAATTTCATGTCTCTGAGTTCTACAAGTCCCCTAGGATGTAATTATGTAACAATCTCAAATGGTGTCTTCCTTGTACTCTGATTTACTAAGTTATTGTATGCAAACTCCACTTGTAGTAAGATTAAGTCTCAGTTTCCAAGCTTGTATCCTACCAAACATTTAATAAAGTTCCCCAAACTTTCGTTCACCACCTCTATTTGTTTGTTTGTTTGGGGGTGGAATGTGGAACTGAACTTGAGTTATGTCTTCATCTTCTTCCATAGTGTTCTCTAGAAGTATCTGGTAAACTTAGTGTCTCAGTCTGAAATAATGCTCCATGGTATTCCATGTAGTCTCACCACTTTGTGAAAGAAAAGGTAGGCAATGTGTATTGCATCATGGATATTCTTACAAGGGATGAAATAAATCATCTTAGATATTCAGTCCAACACCAAAAATATGTAGTCATGTCCCCTCTGAGTCCTCGATAGTCCAAGAACAAATTACTTGTTGATATCCTCCCAAACTCTTTCCAGAACTACAAGGGGCTGGTACAAGCTGATATTTTGACTAGTCCCCTTAGCTAGATGACAGGTCCTAAATTCTTGAAAAATCCTCTGGGCATCCTTGTAGATTTGAGGCCAAAATTAATTCTCTTACCAAGCTACGGTCTTATCAATTCCAAAGTGTCCTTCTAATCCTTTGGAATTTTTTTTCTTGATTAATTTCTCCCACATCGATTTCTTGGGGATATATAATTGGTTCCCTTTGAACAATATACCATCCTGAATAAAATGGTCTAACCACTTTCTTCTCTCAATGGCTATTTGTTCTTTTCTTTCCTTCCAAGCCTTCATAAGGTCAAGATCAGTCTCATATTGGTGCTTTAGCTCATCAAATTCCACCACTTCCACCCTCATCTATGCCATTAGATTTCTCCTTCTTCTTAGCACACATGCAACCTTGTTTGACTTCCCACTCTAGTTTTTCAATACAAAGGTATAGCTTTGCATGAATTCTACCCACTGAATATCCCTTTGATTTAACTTTCCTTGACTATTTAAGTACTGGAGAGCTTTGTGATTAGTATATAGCACAAAATCCTTTGGTAGCAGGTAGTGTCTCCACTTCTTCAGGGCTTGTATTATGGCATAAAACTCTTGGTTATATACTAAATATATATTTTTGGCATTGTTCAAATCCTCACTAAAATGTGCAATTGGCCTCCCTTCCTAACTTATGACTACTCCAATGGTGTTGCCACTAGCATCAAAATCTACTTGAAAGACCTTGTTGAAATATGATAAGGCTAGTAATAGCTGCTCCATCGTCTTCTATTTCAACAACTCAAAACACTTTTATGCTCCATATGTCCACTTAAACTAATTTTGGTTTCCTCTCATGGTTTGTGTCATTGGTGTGAAAATGGTACTAAATGTTTGGTTGAACTTATGGTAAAAACTTTCCAAGCCATGAAAATATCTTACGTTTCCAATGTTTATTGGTGTTGACCATTCTATAATTTCTCTCACCTTTTCTCGATCCATCTTCAATCCTTTCATAGAGATGGCAAACCCCAAATAAACTAGCTTTGTCCTTATGAAACTACATTTCTTAATATTGATCAAAAAATTCTCTTCTCTACATCATTGGAACACTTGTTTGATATACCGCAAATGTTCTCCCTTTGTCTTTCTAAAATTAAGTATATCATCTAGGTAAAAAATAAGGAACTTAACTAGGAACTCCTTCAATACCTCATTCATCAACCACATGAGTGTGCTTAGTGAATTGGTGAGTCCAAAGGGCATGACTAGCCACTCATATAACCCTTCATCGGTCTTGAATGAATTCTTCCACTTGTTGCCTTCCTGGATTCTAATCTGATGCATTCTATTATTGAGGTCAATCTTGGTGAAATATCTTGCTTCTCCCAGACAATCCATGATGTCATCCATCCTTGGTAAAGGAAAATGGTACTTGATAGTGATCTTTTTGATGGCTTTTGAATCTATACGCATCCTCCACTCTCCAAAATTCTTTGGCACCAAGATAGTAGGTATCACACAAGGGATCATAATTTCCTAGATCAATCCCTTCCTTAGAAAATCCTACACCTACCTTCTCAACTCTATGTTCTCCTCCAGTGTCATCCGGTGTGTTATTTTTTTTGGAAAACTAGATTTGGGTATGGGGTCTATGTGCTAGTTGATACTTCAGATCAGTGGGAGTCCTTCCAAACCATTCTTTGACACAATGTCATGATACTCCTTCAATAATATTAAGACCTCTTTTTGCGGTATTTCTCCTAGTGTCTCCATTTTCGTACTTCTTTGGAATCTGGGAAAAACACATGTCCTCATGTCTCAGTCCATCAAAAAAATTCTTCCCATCCACCAAGAAAATATTGGTGTCATCGCATACCACATCCTTTTGTTCTTCCTCAAGGGGAATCAAAATATGCTTCTTTCCATTCATGTTCATCGTGTAAATGTTCTTCTTACCATCATGTATAGCCCTCGTATCATACTACCAAGGTCTCCCCAACAACAAACAGCAGGTATCCACTAGAATTATATCACACAACACTTCATACTTATATGATCTAATGTGAAATTCAATGAGATATTATTCACTTAACAGGATTTCGGGATCATCTTGAATCCAACTATCTAATATGGGTTTAGGTGTTTCATCCTCTTCAAGTTCATATTCTAGACCATCTCTTCTGAAACTAGGTTGTTCATACTACCAAAATTGCACCTTGTCCAGAATAGGATCTTCCTCTACATCAATTTGCCCTAGGTTTCAATCTATAGTAGGGCCCTTCTCAAGATCAGCTACTCTCCCCCTTTTGGATTCCCATGGTTCTAGTTGATATTTCTAGTTCCTCCTCCATATAGGCTTCCCTCACCCCGTGCACACCTTGCTTCCTCCCACTTCCTTGGTGACACTCAAAATTATTGTTCCCTACTTCTTCACACTTGAAACATGTTCCCTGAAAGGGTCCTCTATCAAGTCCTCCCTCAGTATTTCAGTATTCATCTTTCTTCCTCAATAGTAGCCAATTGGTGCTTCATTGTCCTTTCTCACATTGCATTCCCTCCATATTTATTACAATATTGACCATCATAGGCATCCTCCTTGGTAACATATTTCCTTTGAATAAGGAGTGACTACCTTAGGTTGGTGATCTAGCTATGGGGTTGCAATTTCCTCAAAATTTAGCACTCTACTAACAACACCTACAATCTACCTCAAGTCAGTGATCTATTCGCACAAGATTCTTTTAGAATGTGTGCTTCCAAAGGATTCAAATCTTGATCTAATACCATTTAATGCAGTCAAGGTTGGAGGGCCTGGATTGGACTGTCCAACCTTGCAACAAAATTCAACACAACATAGATAATTGATAATAACATGCAACTTTATTGATTGGAAAACACAAACATATATGCTCTTAGGCTTTCTCGAATGTAGATTACAATAGGCTCCATAGGCCATGCCTACTAGCTCACAAGCCACCATAGGCTTATTTGCTACTAAATGCAAAATTGATTCCTAAATATAATTCCCTATCCCCTTACTCCACCTTCCCTTCACTGCTCTTCTAATAAATTTAGAGAGTGATTATATACTATACTATAGTATTAGAAGTGATCCATGTCAACCTTATTTAGATCCTATGTCTAATGTCTAGTGAATGTGTAGGTCAGCCTCGAGGGATTGAAGAAGTATCAAAAATAAGTACGGATGGGTTCAGACCTAATTGGGATTGGTCTTGTCCTATATTCATCATGTGTTGAGCCATGTAGATTCCACATGTTTCCCCTAATAGGTCTAGGTCCAGATTTCTCGTCGATGTGATCTTCTAGTGAAGGGTTATCCAAGATCATAGTGCCATGAGAGCCATCACTTGGGTATGTTTTAGTAGACTTCTCATTTTTCCTCCATTCCAATCCACACAGGAAAATTGGTTAACGTAATAAGATGTCGTATAATTCTTTAGGATGCCCTGACATCGGGTTTTGAAGGGGGATTTATGTTGGATATATTTCAAGGTTGAGAAGAGTTTGAGGTGTGTTGATTAGTGTGTAAGTATGTATATGAATGGGATACTTATGGTTGGATAAAATTAGCATTGATTGATGTAGTGAGGGGTTGGGTAGGTATGGTAGGGTGGGCAGATGCATATGTGGTATTGGTAAGGATATTAAGACTTAATTGAGAGGAAGATTAAAGAAGTTTTTCAAATGTTAGTTGATATTTGGATGTGTAAAGGTGGTTGTTAGGATTAGGTTGGGACCCCAAAATGTTATTCAAAGGGTGATTGGATGATGATGGATTATTACAAGGTTCTTGCCTCCTAATTTGTGAAATATAAAAGTTGGATGGGAGTTTAGCTCCTTTGGATAAGAGGTCTAATAAAATGGTATCCTTTTCAAGCTCATTTATTCTTTGCATCATTTTTCTTTTAATGGGGATCTTGATCAAAGGCCTGCAACCTAGGAGAGTGCTTGGGTTGGTCTACATATGTTTCTTCATCATGGAAAGATGTAGGTTGATTCGTGAGGTCTTCAATGCAACATTCTCTTGAGAAACCATTTTTATTTTAGCTTGTGCTCTAATGGTTGGCATGCAAAAGGGGGATTCTATTAGGGGATGTTCTTAGGGTGTTTGATGGATAGGTTTGAGGGGGGTATGATGAGAATGAATCTGTGACTGGATATTCTATACATTCACAAACATGAAGAACAAACACAATATTAGATCAAAATGAAAGATAGAAGCAACATTCCCCATGAGATTAGAGTGAAACATCAAAATAGGAAAAGAAATAAAGAACACAATGAAAGCAATTGAATCCTATTCTAATGAGAAAAATTTCAATCCCATGGGGGAATTGGTGCCATTTGTGTGTAGAAAATGGACCTTTTCCAACTCCTTAGTGTGATTTGATGATCTTGGATGATGATTCTTTATTCCTTGATGCAATGTTTCCAATAACCTTGATAAGACTATGAAACTGTGATGAAAGTGGATGAAATTGCAAATGAAATTGAGTATAGTAAGCTTGCATGGATTGTGGATGATAAATTCAATAAGAGAAGCCCTATATTTATAGATTTGAAGAAGGGAAGGATAAGCAAAATGGATGAATGTGGGACAAAAGACCAACCAATGAGAGAAGGCCACTTGTCCACATGTGATTGGAGGAGGAATGAGCACATTTGAATGAATGTGCATATAAATATGGTTAGGTGGATTTGAAATTGTTGAGATGAAAAATCTAGAGGGAATAAGAAATGGAGTAAATTCCACTTGGCTCAAGGAAAAGGATATGTAAGAGGCCTTTAATGCCTTGTTGGATGTACTCATCCCTTTTGGAGGGATTTTCAAATTTTGAAGACTATTCCCTTTTGATGCCAAGTTGAGGGAAAATAGATGAATTATTAAAACAATTAAATTGATTTATTGGTGCAAGTTGCAAAATCTAGAGGATTTGATGGATTAAGATTAGGATTAATCAAGATTTGATTAATTTAGATGAAGATTAGATTATTTCACAATTTTGACTTAGATTTTAAGATTTATTTAAATCAAAGTTGAGAGGAATAATGATTTAGATTTAATTAAATAAAAATTTATTTATTTAATTAAAGAAGGTGGTGTTAGATTAAATCAAATAAAGAGTAATTTATTTAATTCGGAGAGATGACTTTAGAGATTTAATTAAATAGAGTGAATTATTTAATTAAAAGAGAGATTGTAGGATTAATTAAATAAAATGATTTATTTAAATAATAGAAGATGATGACTTAATCAAATAAATTTGATTTATTTAATTAAGAGATGAAATGTGATGATTAGAAAGAGATGATTCAGGACAAACTGATGTTAGTAAGATCAGGAACAGATGTGTAAGATCAAATTGTATGTTTTTTGTGTGTACATTTTTCCCCTCTTTGAAGCAATGCACATGTTCAATTGATTCAAAGAATCTAAGATCAAAATTCAAAAATTCTTCATTTTTTTCAAATTCCCCGCTGCTGCCCCAATGAGAAGGATTACACTATAATGCTGCCCCCTCAAGAGATAGGACGAAAATTTGGATTTTTGGGTGATCTTGCGAAAAATAGGACAAGCTACCCGACAAGTTCGAAAAGGGTCCAGGATGCCAAAAACATGCCAAAACTTGAAAAAATGATGCAAAATGGCCCTCGGTCGGGCAAAAATGGGTTTGGGGGTCCAAAACCCTAGTTAGACAACTAAACTAGGTGAAAAACCCCTAATTTTTAGGCTTAAAAAGACCCCAAGGGGTCACTTTCAAGTCATTTTCACACTTAGCCTTTAGAAAATTTTGCATTTTGAGCTCAGAGCATTGATCGAGATGGCACAACGATTGCTTCCATGGCATGTGTCAGAGTGAGTACGAGTGCACCAGTGGCTAGCCAGTGCAGGACCAGTGGTATGTACTCCTCCCTTGACTTTTGATTTCAATTTTTTATATGCAATAAATAGGGTCAAAGTCAGATTTAAGTGAAGCGGCGCTATATAGCGTCGTTGAGAATGCAAAATCAGTGTTGCATGGCCTCAAAGTGTGCCACATATGCGAAGAGGGCCACTACCACAGTTTGGAAAATTGGGATTTAGGTCAAAGTCTACTGCATATGTGAATAGCATCGTGATGTTGCAATTTAGGAATTAGGGTTTGGGGGGCGCGATCAAACTGTGTCACAACGGTGCAATTTGGAATTTGCAAACTGCACCACATTTGCAAACAGAGTTGCATATGTTGTTTGAATTGTGAAAACTTAGGGTGGGATCTCAATTTTTTTTTTAAACTTGATGTTGTGGCTTTTCCTATGTAGGAGGACCTCAGGATATTGTATTCTCGGGAGCACAAGTGCTCGGTTCTCATTCGGTTAGATGGGTTACATGAGTTTCTCTAGGAGCACCTCGGGGCCATAGGACTTTGGTATATTGCTTATGCTCATCCCGTTCAGACACACCTAGGGATGATGATAGCCCTAACAAAGAGATGCAACAATTGACATCTTCATTTCACTTTCCCACTAGCGAGGCCACAGTCAAAATTAGAGGATGTCTGGTGCATCCTGCGATTGCCCATCCATGGAGAGAGGGTCATTTATGATGTGGATGCTAGGAGGGACACGTGCTTCAGGGTCATGGAGCTTTATGAGATCATCTTCTCCAAGGGACAGATTGATTTAGAGAGATATCGGGGCATAGTGCCCACTTTTAGACTTATTGTAGTTGCTACTATATCAAGGCTTGTGGCTCCAGATTGGTGGGGCCGATACTTCAGTCTAGAATGGGGCTAGCATGGGAGAAAATTCTCTTCCATAGAGAGTGACTCATTAGGGGCTAGTGATGTTGGCCTCGTTCTACTGAGATTTGCATGTGTTTGTGTATTTAAACAGCAGGTCCATTGGGGTCGGTGTTACATTATTGCATGTTTGGGCCTGAGAGCACATAGTAGTGCTCTGTCCACAGGTCATGGTAGTCACCCTAGAGTTAGATGATCCAATTTTTTGGTGGTACGGTGGGGCCCATATCACTTTTACACACACAAGGGTAGGTGGTATCGCCCATTGGCTGAGGGTCATCAACAAGATGACAGTTTTCACCTAGAGGCCCTATCTTGGTATGGGTCCATGGTTCGATGATGTGCAACAGCTCTTTTTTCTTAGTAGGATAAATTGATGCAAGGTTGAGAGCACACCATCATAGAGAGATACCTACTAGATAGAGTGGTGAGATAGTTTGGAGACAGACAGGACAGACCCGATGACCAGTACATGGCCATCTTTGCCCATACTATGACGGAGACTACATGGGGCAAGCCCATCCCGACCGATGAGGTCGTTACATCTTTCAGGAAGCAAGTGGCTAGGCCATGACCATACGATCAAGAACAGGGGGATGCAGGGGTCACACAAGCCTACAGAGATTGGTTCAGACCACCCCTCAGATTGATAGATCCAGGTGTGGTGCCCACACGGCAAAGGCCCGGAGGCAGATCAATAGGTCGAGGGTAGGGTCAGGGAGGTAGACGGGATGGGGATAGATATGGAGATGGGTATAGGGGAGGAGGTGGGCCACCTCCACACCAGCCACAGTAGACCACCCCAGGTGCAGCCATAACAAACACCACCACAGGATCAGGCACAACAGACACCACCCCGAGATCAAGCACATCAGACACCTCCCCAAGATCAGCCCAAAGATGGGGAGAGAAAGGTTCCACAATAATAGCCCCCATCACCACCATGAGCATAGCCAGATCACTGACATGCCATGATTTAGTAGCTACAGGTGTAGGTGAAGGGTTTGTAGGCCCAAGTGCAAGCATTGACTGTCAAGAGAGACCAGGTGAGGTCTGAGAGAGACCAGGAGATAGGCCGGAGATGACAGCTTGAGAGCATGGCCTCTGCATCCCAAGGCAGGACAGTGTCCATACGCATATATTGAGAGGTCGTGAGAGAGGAAGAGTATTACAGACTCCACTATAGGTAGGTAGTACCAACAGCAGCTTGGGTGCTAGAGTATTCCCAACAGATAGAGATGAGGCAACCTGAGGATCACGTCGAGAGACAGGATGGAGAGGGCAGCAGCCAACAAGGCTAGCCCCACATTTTGATCAAAGACAGTATTTTTTAACTATGGGCTCTAATTTTTTTTTGCCCCGATTGTATCATATACTTTGGTTGATACATATTTGATCTCAACCTTTGTACCATGACAGTTACTTTTGATGATATATATGAGATGATTTGATTCGTTTATGAGATGTCCTATTTTTCTTATGTTAATGGATGGATGCATTTAATTTCCTATGTGATGCAATGATGTGGTGATTCTATTTCATGAGATGAAGTTATGCAATATGATGTATGTTTTTATGAGATGTGATGATGTGATGCAATGATTATGGATGCATTTCTTTTTGTATATTTTCTATGTACTTTATGGTGACGATGTATGGATGCAACATGTTATGATATGCAAATGATTTTCTACATTATGTCTTAATTGGATTATATGATGTACTATGAAAATGTATGTGATAATATGTGAACATAATGTTTTTTATTTATTTTTCACATGCATTTATGATGGATGATATATGGATGCAACATGTTATGATATGCAAATATGATGCTTTTATGTAATGGAATATGAATGTAACGATGTTAGATGTCACATGGTATTTATGATATATGGTATGTAATGGTCATATGTGTAAATGTAATGTTGATAATTATGAGGTGATGAAATTTGTGAGATGATTATGTAATATGGTATGCAATGATTCCTATAATGAATGAAATATTATTTTATGAAGTAATGTTGTATGATAAGCAGTGATTCCTAATGATATGATAATGTAATGACTTGTGATATTTGATGATGTGATATGTGATTTATGTGATGGTTAGTTTGAATGTAATGTATATGATGTGAAATGATTATAATGATAATGTAATTCAGATGACCTATGATGATCACAATGCAAAAATGTAAATATAGTGGCATACATATAATCTTTTATGATGATGTGATATGTGAGATGATTATGTGATGCAATGATTCTTATTTTGTAATGATTTGTGGATGCAAATGTTTATGACATGTAATTCAAGTAATATCATAATGTGAAATGATTATTACAAGAAATGTAAATGATTATTATACGTAATGAGGTTATTATGACATGATGTGAATATGCATATGAAAATGATGTTGTCTATAACATGACAATTATGCCATGGATGACTTAATAATGCTTATGTGATAATATATATGATGGAATGCAAATAATAGTAATGAATCTATGATGAAATGCAATGTATCTATGTTTCCTATGTGATATGCATTATGTTGATGATTGGTGGATGTAGGGTGGATGCATTGATGAGATGCTTTTGAGTAACTATCATGGTACCATGTTAGTATGGAAAGAAGACAGAAGAAAGAAGATCCAACAAGCTTACCTTATGATGATAATGATATCAAGAAGTGGGATTTTAAAAGGGCCATTTAATTTATGTTTGATAATACACATAGGTACGATGCATCAAGGTACTAAGCACCAAGATGGAGTTCAGATATTCTAAAAATCTCGGACCAAAACATAGAAAATAAATCCTTCCTATGCCATCAACAAGATACCTAAAGCATCCTCCCTATAAACCAAACAAAGCACGTATGACAAAGTTATTTTACAAGGATATCCAACAAGCATTGCAAATAAAAAATATAATGATCGTTTCCCCATTCCTTTCTCTCTAAACCATTTTGATTAGGAATCATTGAGAGGTCATTGGAATGAACACAAAATAAGATAAGTCAAAAGGACCAAGATGAAGCAAACAAACAAACAAGCTAATGGTCTTTGTACCTCTAGCCAAGACTAAACTACGATGATGCTTGATGTTGATGTCCATTGTAGGAAGGATGCATCCTAGGACATGTTGTGATCAGGTGATGATGAGATTGACTAGATGATAAGCTATTGATACTCTGAGTAGATTAACTTTTTGACTTACTGACCTAGATTTGAGACTTCGATGATTAGGTGCTCACTTTTGAACCTGCCAGACTTGCTTTTGATTATTTTACCAAAGGATGAAGGTGATGATGCTTTATTAGGAGTGAGATTATTGCAGGTGAAAGCAAGATGGAGATGGATAAACCATTTTGGTTTTTTTGAAATATTTGGATGTTTTTGATGTTTTGAAATGTTTCGAGGTTGTTTTGATTTTTTGAGATTTTGACCAAGAACATAACCTAAAGACCTATCCTAGGGGTCATGAGAGCTCATCAACAGTGTTGGGTCTCAAAAATGTAGGTTTGAACCACAAGAGGTTTCCAAGCTCTCACAATGCTTTTGGTCAACGTACAAGGCCAATTGATGCAATTGAACCTTCTTCTCTTTAGGTTCTACTAGACCAAGGTGGGTGAACCTATATGAATGATGTAGATTGAAATGTACTTCCTAGTGAAACAATCTATCCACAATGGCAAGTGGAAATGGATAGACAAAATCACTACAACTATACCTAATCCTACTACTCAAAAGAAAGGATTTGAATAAGTTGTTTGTATATGAAATTAAATCTTTGGGTTGTGGAAGATTAGTGTCTTCTATCCACATGGGCAATGGAGTCAAAAATAAAAAATTATATGTGTTTCCCTCTTTGGCTTAACTCTGGTTGTTAGGCACTTTGAAAATTCTATGAGTGGCATAAAACTTCACTAAATTTATGACTTGCATAAACTGTGCTCGAATGTTTCTCTATCAGGTTCTACTTCAACAATCTAAAAGAAATTATTAAATCATTGTGACTTATTAAAATATTTTTATTCCGACTTGCAGACACCAGTTAATTAAATCACACAAAATGAGAGTGCATTTTCATAAATCAGAGATATACTTGATATGCTGATTTAAATGATTAAAAGACCTCAAGTTGGAGACAACCAAAATAAAGAATCTAAATTTTATACATCACAACAACTGAACACCAAAAAGAAAATCACCATTTAAAAACATTTATCTCCATTGATTCTATTTCAAGAAAGGATATGTACATTATTTTCATTCCTAGTCCATTTTCTAGAAAAAATCTAACTACTATGACTACTGCTCTCTGATTTTCTGAAATGTTTATACAAAAAAAGCTAAGGGTCACAACCCTTCATTTCTGTTACAACCACTTGATATTCTCATTATGGCCATTTACATTCTTTAATAGAATTTAAAATATTTAATTGAATTTCCTTACCGGAAAATTAAATATTTTAACTATAGTCTTGCTTTGATTTTTCCTTTAATACTTTTTCCCACCTTTAATATTTCATTTCCCTATGGCTTCCTTTACTCTTACCGCTCTACCACGGTCACTTTATCTGCTCCCAGTGGTCTTGCAGTGCTTTAACTTTGACTGTCCTGACCCGTTCCTTTCTATCGCTTTACCGCGGTCAATGTTTATCCCTTCGGCGGTATAGTGGTTTACCTGCTATGGTATATTCCTTTCCTCCATTAACTACCAATGCACCACCGCAGTCTTTGACTTTTCTATGTACGGTATCATGGTAGCCACTAACCATCATCTTCGCCACCTATCTCCGTTCACTACATAACCACCGACTGTTTCTTCTGACCATTACCGTGCCACCCTTCACCACTTACCACACCATTACGGTCACTAGGATGACTGCCACAGGTAGCGTGGTAAGCTCTATCCACTGCTTGCCTGTGTTCACCGCTCATCCACTGACTATTACCATGTCAGTTATCTCACTACCCACCACGATGCCACGGTCTAAGTTTTGACAGCGCGTGGTGGCATGGTAAACACTTTATGCTTGCTCCTTGGCCTCTACCGCCATATCGCGGTGACTATTCCATGTACGTGCGGTTGCGCGGTATCCGTTCCATCCACCACCAGTCTTCATTCATCGCTTAACCACTGACTATCATCATGCCACCGTGGTTGGTTTGAAGACTGTGTGCGGTATAGCAATAATAGTTATCATGACTATGCTTAACCTTCACTGCTATACTGCGAGCCACTTTGAAAAAGGTCATGGTAAAACGGTAAATGATATAGGCTATAAAATATGGCAATGACAATGGGTTTTTCTAGTTTTATGAAAGGTAGTGAATGATTTTTTGATGAAAAGATAGTGAAATAGTCAATTCAAATGGATAAAAGACCTTTGGATTTTGATGGAAATTTTGGGTTCTAACAAATAGATTATCCTTGCCTACGTTATATACGTATAGACCACGTAGTTCAACTGACACATACTTGATTGGATGATGAGATAGATGAACAAATGGATTGCCCCTTTTATTGCAACGAACGCCTAAAGGACTAACCTAAAGTGTATGAAGGGATGATCAAAGATCAGCCTTGCCTACGTTCAAGCTCAGAGATGACCTAGTTTAGCAAGATGACTCTATATTTTGACTTTTTAGATTTTTGACATGTTTTTGGATTTTGATGTTTTGGATTTTTTTGGATTTTTTGAAGGACTTTTTGGATGTTTTTAGATTTTTTTATTTTAAGGAAGATCGCAAGAATATAAACGAATCTAATCTGATGCAAGTAAAGGAACATGCCCCCAGCGTGACATGATAGACTACTTCAATATAGGCAGGACAAACTAACCATAGGAATGTGCCAAGTAGTACTAGGGTGGAATATGATACGAACACAAGATCAAGCTATGATACAGGCATAGATGGATGATGGAAGGATTAATGGAATGTAATGGATGAATGGTAAGTGTGTAGAACAAGCCATGAAGATCCTGGTGGCTGGAGAGTGATTTATTTACACAAGGTGCCTGTTTGCCAGGTTTTCACCAAGGTACTTGCCCAAAGCACCACCAAAGTGGTTTTCACTAGAGGATAATTTATTTTCTTTACTTTTTTTAATCATTTTTATGATTTTTTTTGGATTTTATATTTTTGGTTTTACCCTTAAAAGATCAGGCGTAAATCTTTTTGAGATGAAAGTTATTCATAGGCTCCTACAGAGGTTTCTCCTTGGGCGTTGACAGCTGGTAGGCTCCTAATTTATAGCTCACAATGATGATGAATGGTACCAACCAATTGAGCTCAAATTCGCCCCTACTTTTTGGATTTGGCACGTTCTTTTAATTTTCCTTCAGCACTAGCTCGCCAACTTGGAAGATTTGTCTCCTGATTTTCTTCTTGTAGCTTTGCTTGAGGCAATTTTGATAGACTTACAAGTGATTTAAGGCATCCATATGCTACTCACCTAGTAGTTCCAACTCATTTAGTTGTGAGACCCAATATTCTTCATCTGTTATGAAATTCTATAGTGATATTCTCAGGGATGAGAGCTCGATCTCAATGGGGAGTATGGCTTCTGATTTGTAGACTAGGGAGAAGGGGGTGGCACCTTTTCGTGTGTGGATAATTGTGTGGTAGGCCCATAAGGTGAGATTTAGTTGCATATTCCAATCACAACCAACGCCATTAACTATTTTTTGGAGTATTTTCTGAATGGTTTTATTGGTGGCTTCTGCTTGGCCATTGCCTTGGGGATAATATGGAATGGAAAAGCCATGTTGGATTTTGAATTATAGCATAGGTCGAGAACCTCCTGATTTTTGAAAGGTGTCCCATTATTTGAGATAATGGCTTGAGGAACATCGTAGCAGAAAATTAGGTAATTCAGGATGAACTTGGATATCTGCTTTCCTATTATGTAGGTCATGGGGATGGCCTTGACCTACTTCGTGAAATACTCTATGGCAGTAATGATAAACTTATGGCCATTGGATGAGGTAGGGGTTATTTCACCGATGAGATCGAGCCCCCACTGTGAAAAGGGCCATGGTGTGATAATGGGATTGAACTCCTAAACTAGTGCATGGATGAGGTCCCCATGCTACTGACACTGCAAACACCTTTTGACATAGTCATGTGCTTCTCTTTCCATAGTAGGACAATAGTATCTGGTCCTTAGTAGTTTCTTGGCCAAAGCAATACTGCTTGAGTGTGAACCATAAATTCCATTATGTACCTCGGTTAAAGCAGTCAAGGCCTCCTCAGTGTTTAGGCAATGTAAAAGGGTCCCCTCAATGCTCCTATGGTATAGGTTATCTCCTAGGATGACAAAACAGGATGATTTTTTGATGAAAGCTCTTTTGAGGTTCGGGGTTATGTTGACGGGGAGAACTCCTATTCTTAGGTAGGTGTAAATATCATGGTACCATGGATCACCGGGACCAATGATTTTGCACATGAATTCAGAATTTGATACCTCGAATGCTAGTATGAGAAGCTACTCTATGAGGAATTCTTGTTTTGAAATGTTGTGCGGGATCTCCAGGAGTGATCCAATTGTAGCCATTGCATCCACTACTCTATTATTTTCTTTGGGTAGCTGTTCAAATGTAATATCAATGAATGACTCCATGACACTCTCCACCAATTTCTTGTATGGATTCAACTTGTCATCCTTTGTTTTATATTCATTGTTTACTTGGCTGATTATGAGCTATGAGTCTCCATATACCTTAAGAGCCATAATCTTCCATTGCACTGCAATCCTCAACCCTATGACAAGAGCATTGTACTCTACGATGTTGTTTGTGCATGGGAATGATAGTTTATAAGATTTAGGTATGCAGTCCCCTTATGGAGTGATGAAGAAGATTCCCGCTCCTGACCCGTGTTGTGTGTAGGATCCATCAAAATACATCTTCCAGTGATCTGCTACACTAATGTTGAAGATTGATTCATTGGGGAACTCTGAAACAAGTGGATTCTCTACATAAATTGGCACCTCTGCCAGTTGATCTGCAATTTCTTGTCCTTTGATGGCCTTGTATTCTACATATTCAATTCCATGTTTTGTTAGGATCATAACCCACTTAGTTGTTCATCCTGTGAGAGTTGCTTTGGAAAGTAGGTATTTGAGCGTATTTATTTTTCCGATTAGCTTGATCTGATGTGCTAACATGTAATGTCTGAATTTTTGAGCCACAAACATGAATGCCAGATAAGCTTTCTCAATAAGTGTGTAATTTAGCTCATGTCCTACCATAGTCCTACTAATGTAGTATATATCCCTCTCCCTTCCATTTTCTTTGTGTTGTGCTAAGAGAGCACCAAGGGCTATCGTTTTTCTGATATGTATAAGATCAATTATTTTTCTGGAATTGGCGGCATTAGGATTGGCAATGTGAGTAGATATTCCTTGATTTTGTTGAACGCTTGGTCACATTTGTCATCCCATTTATATGCTACCCCCTTGTGGAGTAGATGAGAATATGGGATTTGTTTGTCTGCTAGCTAAGCTATGAATCGGCAGATAGACTAGAGTCTTCCTTGTAGGCCTCTTAGCTACTTCAATATCCTGGGTGCTTCCATTTCAAGGATTGACTTTACCTTCGCGGGATCTACCTTGATTCCTCTCATTGACATGGTATACCCCAAGATATTTCCTGATTGCACTCTAAAGACACACTTCTTTGGATTAAGTCGGACCTTATACTTTTCTAATCTATCAAAAATGGAGCTCAAAGATGATATGTGGCCTCATCTTTTCCTTGACTTAGCCAATATGTCTTCCATATAATCTTCCACCATCTTATGAATCATGTGATGAAATATTAAGGTCATGCCCCTCTGGGAGGTTGCCCCTGCATTCTTCAATCTGAATGGCATCATATTCCAGCAGTATGTTCCCCATGGACAAGTGAACGTTGTCTTGTGTTGGTCTTCTTTAGCTGTCATGATCTAATTGTATCCTAAGAATCCATCCATTAGTGATAGTGTCTCATGTTTGGTCATCATATCCATGATTCTATCAATGTTTGGAAGTGTAAATTCATCCTTGGGACATGCTTTGTTCAAATATCTAAAATTTGTGTAGATGCGGATGCCCCCATTCGATTTTGAAAAAGGTACTAGGTTTGAGACCCACTCTACATAGTCGATAGGCCGTATGAAACATGCATCTAGGAGCTTTTGTAATTCCATTTTGACTAGCAATGCTATCTGGGGATGCATTTTTTTCAGCTTTTGTCTCACATGCTTTGCTTAAGGATATACAGCTAGGTGATGAACCACAACTTCTGGATCAAGTCTAGGCATGTCGACATAGTTCTATGCAAAGTTTACCTTTCTTTCCTTTAGGAACGTAGCTAGGAGTAGTTCATGTTCTTCTATGAGAAGTGACTCAACATAGAATTTTAGTGTGGTATTTCCTCTGTTCCCAGGTTGACTGGATTGCACTGTTCTGCTAGAACCGCTGACTTTTACTGATGAATGAAACTGAGGGGAAGATTGAATCCTTCATCCTCTGATGCCTCAAAGAGGTTTTCACCATTGGATGTGTCCTTTATTTTTACTATTTTCAAGCCAAAGAGTGCCATAGTGTGGTTATCACTCAAAGACCTTGAGTTTATTCTCAATTTCTCACTTTTGTGACTGAAGGATTCAATCGTGTCCCCGTAATAGGCTTGTGTATCCAGTATGATGTCAAAACCAGATTTATGATCTCCATATGGTACTATATCCTACAATCCCATGAATTATGAGAGTGCCTCATCATTTTTGAATGTGTCCATAATTGGTGGTCCTCATTGGTTGTACTTGATGAGGTGGGGATAGACTAGGTTTATTTCATGGTTTTGATGGTCTGACTCAAAAGATAGGGTGTTGATCATTAATAGGGAGGAATATTCAAAAATCATAGGTAAGTTAGTTATGGTATCCTCATCATCACTACTACTACACACATTGGTTACATCAAAGGTAAAGTTGTCTATGACTTGACCTGTGGATATGGGTAACTGAAGGGTGGTTGCCGATAGTTGAGGGGGAGTTCTGGCTACTTTAACCAGGGGACTTCTGCCACATATGGTTACACTTAGAGGGGTACACCCAAGGCCAAGATTTTTCAACCACTTTTCCATAATGATAGGCTCCAATTGGCCATTGTTTTTCTTTCCAATACTTTCATTCTTGTTATAGCCCATGCCCAATATTAATTGAAGTCCTTTGTTGGCATCATCCATGGGAAGGTTTGGTGTAGGTCTTTCTTCTTGATAGAGGAGACTCGATACGTCTCGCTCGTCCACCACTTGGCGTAGATCACCCCATCTTTTGAATTGAGAGTGATCCACTCTGAAAGTTTGAGTCATTGCATTGGCGGGTTGTGGTTGTCCATGGGATCTAGGGGATTGAGGTAACTCCTCGACCATGAAGGCCCCTTTCTTTATTTTTTATTCCCCACATCCGTTGTCTTGGATTATAAGCTTGATTTCAAATATGTCAGGGATGGTCAATGTCTTTTTCCCAGAAGTGGAGGCTATATTGGCTAGGTCTATATACAAAGTTGAAGGGCCTTCATCATTCTTTGGGACTTGGGGGATTCTATAGTACTTTTCTTCTAGGCTTTTGCAATAGGCGGAGGGCTCAAGATCACCATAAATCGTGACCTCTTGATTTTGATATCTGAACTTGACACACTAATGGAAATTTTATGCGACTATTGCATCCCATGGATCCATGGACGCCCTAGGAGGATGTTATAAGGAAAATCAAGGTCAAGGACCTGGCAGGTAGTTTCCATAGTGGTTGTTCCTACTTGAATAGGGAGTTGGATAGTGTCCTGAGACACTCTTTCTTGGTCATCATACGCTCTAATTGTGATGCCCTTTCCTTTTTCAATGGAATCCTCAGAGAATCCTAGATTCTTTATGAGCTTGAGAGAATAAATATTTAAAATTGCACCCCCATCCACCAGGACCCTCTTAACTTTGTTTTTAAGAACCAAGACTTCAAGGTGAAGTACATGGTTGTGAGATGGTTGAGCGGGGAAGTCTTGATCAGAAAATGTGAGGAGATTTGGAGTGATAATGTTTCCGACCATAGCTTGGAATTATTTTGTATCGAGATTGGCGAAGACTGTGGATGAAGCCAATGCTTCCTCAAGGATTTCTTTGTGGGAAGATGAGATCTTCATCAACTCCATGATGGATATATGAGCGGGGGTTCTTTTCAACTGGTCCAAGATATTGTAGCCGTTAGGAATGGATTTTGGATTTGAGGTGGATGTCGTAGGTGGTTGTGATGACCCAACAATGGTGACTTTAGCATCATGTGTGGTGACTATAGAATCATCATTGGCTCCCTTGATGCTAACAACTCCTTCATATACATGGTTTACATTGCAATACTTTTTCTTCCCTTTTGTATTTCCTTGGTTATGATCTAGCATCGGATTCATGTATATCTTTAGATCTTCATTGCCAGCTGGTTGTTCCACGTTTATGATCTTGTCATCGATGAGGTCTTAGATGACATTTTCAGCTTCATGCATTTGGTTGTTGTGTGCCCCTTGATTTTATGATAATCACGAAGGAAGTTTGCATTGTACCAAGATGGTTTAACCATGGGCCCTTGGTACTTCTCAAAAGGTGATTTTAATGAGATTCTCATCTACCAATTTCCTCATGATGGATTCGACTATTTCCCCAAGAGCTGTAAACTTTCTGTTGGGGGGATATTTGTTTCATGGAGGTGGTCCCCCTTGATTATTTAGATTGTTGATTTGATTATTGGGAGGTGGTTGTTGTGCTACCACATTGGTTTGTGTGTTATTACGATTGTTATTTTATGGTTGATAATATGTTTGGGTGTTCTATTTTGGAGCTCTAATCATGACCTTTGCATCAACCACACCATCATTGGTGACATTCCTATTCTTCTCCCATGTGCGAGGTTTTTCATTATAGTTGGTGCATGTGTGATTGTCTTGATGTTCAGGATATGTGGGTGTACCCCCTTTTCACTAAGGGCTCGTTCAATGTTGAGCACCTTGGGGATTAACTGGTCATACGTGGTGATGCACTGCATCTTCAAATGGAATGCCAAGGTTTTCTCGAGATTGGCAATGATAGTAAAAAAAATTTGCTCCTCTAGCATGGCCCACTTGCTCTGATTGGCCTTGGATCACCATCATTGTAGGAAGGAAACAAATGATTCCCCCTTTCCTTGTGTGAGAGCAGATAGTTCCTCTAGACTAACATCCATGCCAATGTTGAATGCATAATTATTTAGGAATGCATCTATGATTTCTTCAAACATTATGATTCTCGTAGGTAGATGAGAGAACCACTCCATTGCAGGACCAACCAAGCTTCGAGGAAATAGCCGCATGTTATATGTATCGTTATATGTGACTTCAATGCAATGTACTTAGAATTCCCTGATATGATCCTCAGGATTTCCCAACCCATGATATTTTTCAGATTTAGGGATTTCAAAACCCTTTGGGAATGGTATCATTACAAGGCTCTTGTCAGAAGGATAAGGACATAGATTGTTGAGTATCCTCGTTATTTTTCCTAATTGGAGATCAAGCACTTGTTGTGAGAGCGATTTTATTTGTGTTGTCACATCGTCTTGTGGATCAAGAGGTGGATTGAATGTGTTTTGAGGTGGTTGAGGTGTTTGATTGATGGGTGGAGCGTTGGTGGGAGTTTGTTGTAATATTTTTCATGTGATTAATGCTTGTTGATATGCATGCATTTGTTGTTGTGCCAACAATGCTTGTTGTTGGTCCTGTTTTTGTTGTGCCAACAAGGCTTGTTGTTGGGCTTTTTTTTTTGTTCCAACAAAGCTTTTTGTTGTGCTTGTTGTTGTGCTTGTTGGGCTGCTTCTAATTATGCCTGGTATTGAGCTTGTGCTTGTGCTTATTAATTTGGGCTTCAGCTTGTGCATGTGCTTGTTGGACCACTTGTGCATCCTGCATGTCTTGAGTGGCTTGAGCTGCTTATGAATCTTGGGTGACTTGTTGTTGTTATAGTAAAGCTTGGGCTTGTGTAGCTTGTTGCACCCGTTGTGCTTGGTGCCAATAATTATGCTTGTGCTTGCTGAGCAACTTGAGGATTTTCGATTTTTTGAAGTTCCTTTTCATAGCCGGCTTGTTGAGTTGCTTGCCATGTTGGGTTTTGGTGGTGGTGGTGGTGGATTAGGAGTAGTATTGGTTGATGTGATGAGAGGGATCGTTGTAGTGATGATGGGGGTTTGGGTGGTGGATGGCATGATTAAGATGCTTGGTCCTTGGGTGACCATGTTTTGAGATAATTGTGGAATGGTAGATGATGTGTCGATTGTTGGGGTTGCTTGAATGGTTTCCACCTATTATTACGATATCGATGGCAAGATGGGAGGATTTGGTATGATGTTTTGATTTATGATAGGGGGTTGCTTGTATTTTGTTGATTGATGATTGGTAAAGGTGGAAGTGTTGGCAAGAGACACTACAATATCACTTGATGTTGTCATTGATGGAAACTCTAATTGATGATCAGATGCATGCACTATCATTCGATCACACCGGTAGACATATTGAAGATTAATCAGAAAGAACATAGTATCTGGTAGAACAGTGTTCATCAATCTGTATAAATATTTCATGTTATTATTTTATGTTGCACATCTCAGGAAATATTTTTTTGTATATTATCTTTGTTACTACTGAAGCGCAATGGCTCGTATCAATTCGTGTGGAAGTTAGAAGAGCTGGTTGGCTTATTCCCAGTTTCTTGTATTGGAGCCGACTTCATGAATGTATTATGTCGTGGATGTATGAGAAGCAATTGGTTAAATATTTTTGTGTTTTTACATCTTTTTTTGGGTCCCCTCTATGTCTTAACTAACTTTGGAGGATGCGCATAAATATTTAATCAAGGATCTAGCTAATGGTGGTAATTATTTTTGTGTTGTATTGAAGCCGACAAAGTGTAATTGAATTCTATGTTGCGGATATATATAGAAGATCGTCTGTATCATTTTGTATGATGTATGAGTTGTGTATTGATGTGAATTATGGGTTAGAGCATAGCAAAAGAGGGATAATGCATAGTTTCACTTGCACATACATATTTTTGTGTTGTGAGTGTGAGCAGAATAGAGTAGAAGTGCAGAATTAGTCTGTAAGGCAGAAGATCTATTGTTGTGCTTAACCAAAACTGTAATCAGGTAGATGTAGATGCTATTTTTCTCAGTTCAAACTCTCAAATGGTTTTGATCTGATTTTCTTTGTAAGTTAGTGAGCCTTCCCTTTGAGCAGTGAGCTCTACGTAGTGTGCCTAAATGCAAGTGTATTCCCCTTATTGTAAACTTCATTTGAGTATACTCAGATTAACTTGTGGATTGGCCATCCACCATGGTTTTTCCCCTAATAGGGTTTCCATGTAAAAATCCTTGTGTTATGGTGTTGTGTTCATTTGCTTCATTATGGTTGAATATTGTTAATGCTTTGAAAATAAAGGGTTCATAAAGTTAATTTTTGCACAAGATTGATTAACCCCCCCTCTCAATGTAGCTTGTTTCCAATAAGAAGGCCCAACCCAAGTGATGATGCATATTTGAATGGTAATGGTGGGAATGGTGGTGTATTCCCTTGGAAAAGTGATAATGAGGAGGGATCGAGGACTCCCCCTGCTCCAAAAAATTCACCCTCTCTCTACGAGATCATGGGTAGAGAGGTTTGCGTGTTGATGGGATACGTCGATGTTGTGTGAAAAGAGATTGGATTGGTGGGATCATGAAATGAGAGCGGAACATATGGGTGTAAATTATTTACCGAGATGGATTGATCTGGTATGGTGTTTACATCCGAAACTCGATTGCTCACAAGGGGATGTGTTTGAAGTGCATGAAGCAATGAGCTTCCCTTGTTAATAATCAGTTGAGTTAGAGAAACGGATGGTGTGATTTGAGGGATGCTTTGAGTGATGATTTGGAAAGGAGGTGTGGATGAGATTGGGGGCATGATCCCAAGAGGCCTCTCCACAATAGTGCTTATTTCATAATCGGAAGGGATTTTGGCCCCTTCTTTGGCTAACTCAAGCATGTATGGGGAGGGACTAAGTCTCAACATGGCATTAAAAATTCTATGAGTCTTAGGATTTTGAACCATTTCAATGATTTCATCTTGTGTCATCCCTAATACATTGTTGGTGATGTCCTCCACTTGACCCTCCTCTTGAGGATTTTGTGATAGTGGAGGAAGATTGGTTAGGGGATTTCTCGATCCAATGGGATTCATTTTAGGATTGGTTTGGCTTAGATCACTCAAAGTTGATGTTTCTTTGTTGATTTCCATGTTCTTCTTGTGTTGTGATCTAGTTTGCACCATAAAATAGGGATCAATTTTTTAAGAATGTGTGAGATGAACCTCTAACTCTTTAGATTGATCTAACTTTAGGCACAAAAAGAGAAGAACCAAGATAATTAAGGATCAAAGGGTGATGATGAAATAATGGGAAAACAGATGATGTAGATGATTGAACTCTTGAGAAATCTTGAAGGAGATACTAGACTTTAGGACTTGATTTGTTTTGATTTTGGTTTGATTTGATCTTGACCTTTGGCTTTTTGATTTGGATAGTGAACTCATAAACTCTAAGAGGTTGTATGTTGTCCTAGAGTATACTTTACACAAGATGATAATTTGACTAAGTGTGTAAAGAAGGATTCATCTATACACCCCTAACCAAACAAAATGATTTTGATTTGATTTGATTTTTGGATAATGAACTTATAAACCCTAGGATGTTGGAGGTTTATCAAAGGGTAGACTTGTTCACAAGGATTGATAATTTGAATAAATATGTGAAGAAGGATTCATCTAAACACATCTAATCAAACAAGATGATTTTGATTTTTTTAAAAGCCTAGCATGAATGATGTTTTCAAGATTTCCAAGAGTTGTTGGTGAGATGAAATTTGATTTTGATATTTTGAAGGATGGATGAGAATGATTGATTTTGATCCTAGATTAGACCTAGATAAAAATCCTTTCTATAAGACCTCGGTGTTGATGAACATGCTTGGTAATTCCTATGTAAGAAATGCAAACCTTTGAAAGAGACTTGGATTTTGTTGGCAATAAAATTCATACAAGTTAGGATTTTTCTTTGAAGCTTTCTTGTAAAAATTGTAAACCAACATATCTCTAACTTCATGAAGCCTTGAAAGAAGTTCTTCACAAGCTTTTGGACTATGACTTTTGAATTTTGATTTTTCGGAATTTGATCTTTCAAGAAATTATTTGGAAGAACACATGTGTGGGGTTCAATTATTTCTTAGCTTTTCTTAACGACATCCTTTTACCACAAACAATTTCTTGATTAGAGTTTCAAACTAGATGTCTAATGTCCTAACTTATTCTCATCCCACAAAGTCCATTATGTGAAGAATTGAGGAACTTAAGGCAAAAGTTCCCTAATTTTGACTTTAGTAAAAAAAAATTATGATTAAACCCAAATACTTAGAAGCCTCTAAGGATGGAATCCTTGGGGAAAGCAAGAGCACTTGGATTTGTCAAAGGTATTTACTTCCTATCAAAGGGTGTGAAATCTTGAGGATTTTGTGAATATTTTCAAACGTTTTGAGATCCAAGCAAAGTGTTTTGATTCCAAGAATATTCACAATCCTAGGATGAAAAGATGGTATTTGTTGGGTCCCCACTTGGATAAATCTAGCTATGCTTACTCTTAGCGGATGATTAGATGCTTGACCACACAGGCTCCCCCTTACAATGCACTCACTTCTCAAGTCAGCCAAGCATAATTACCCATGAATATCCAATGGCATACTTCTCATCTCTACTAAAATTCGTAAGAATGTGGGATGGCTTCCAAAATGACCATTCTTGCACAAACAAACAGTTAAAGATTTTGGCCTTTCTAAACAATGGGTTTTAATGCAGGCATTATGTTCGTGGGGGACCATCCATGCGGCAAGAGACCATTGTTTCCCTTCTTGTCGGAATGATCCTCATGATACTCAAACTTTCCTTGAGTACCTACACTTATATACCGGTTGGAAGTCGCTTGGATTTAGCGTGTTACCAGTTGGGTCATTCCCTTGGGGTGAGTACTTTTTCCCACCAAGGAAGGTCCTCTAAGATTAAAAAAAAGTGAGCAAACATATTCGTAGTTTGATTGATCTTTGTTGAGAAATAAAGAGAGAACTTTCGTGATATGCTCCACTCACACTCGCAAGATTTTTTCAATTTTAGGCACCCAAATTGAAATGTGGAGGCAATCACTTACACAACTTAATATCAAAAAAAGGACTTTTGATTCTCAAGATCGCTATGAAGCGTGAGAAAAGTGCATATGTATTTTTGATGATATTAACTTGTGAAAGGGATTACAAAACAAATAGAACATATGCTCATTTTAACCACAAAGCAATGATATGAATTCTTTTTAAGCACCAATCTGGAAGTGTGAGATTTTTTTGTTCATGTATTAAGCCCCAAAACAAAATTTAGTGAGTTTTCCTATAATTATTTTTAACCTTTCGTCTTGTTCTTTTTAAGACCAAATGAAATTTAGTGATCCTAAGAGAAAGAATATAGCAACTCCTTGGAAGAGGGATTATAATTTCTCCCCAAAGTGTTTAAAAAAACTAGATACAACGGGTTATTGATGACATGGAGAACCTTTGGTCTTCATTTCCTTTCTTTACTTTGATCAAGCCAACCTGCAAAAATTGGTTAATACTAAAAACCAGTTAGAAGTCCAAATTATCAAAGTGGAAAAAAACACGTCAAAAATAACCAGAATTCTACCTTTTACCCAATTGTAGCGGCACAATCCGCGAGTGCGGTGCAGTTTGGAAAGGTCAATAGCACAATTTACTGTCACTAAAGACTGAGAGCGACGCTCTACAGAAAAATAGTGACTGCAATTGTGGCACTGTTTGGCAAGCAGCGCAGTTTGGATTTTGGAAAGTCAGCAATTGAGTTTGAAATTCAAATTTTTCAGGCAAGAAGACTCCAACAACGCAGTTTAGAATTTGGAGGGATGCAATATAGCATCGCTTGACTGATAGCAGTGGAGTTTCCTGTAGACTACAAAAAAGCATGAAATTTTTCAAAAAACATGATGAATTCCTCTAGAGTCACCCTCCTTCTAGCACCAAAATATGAATGGAGATTCTATACCTGCACAAACATGAAGAAAAAACACAATATTAGATCAAAATGAAAGATAGAAGCAACATTCCCCATGAGATTAGAGTGAAACATCAAAATAGGAAAAGAAATAAAGAACAACACAATGAAAGCAATTGAATCCTATTCTAATGAGCAAACTTTCAATCCCATGGGGGAATTGGTGCCATTTGTGTGTAGAAAATGGCCCTTTCCCAAATCCTTAGTTTGATTTGATGATCTTGGATGATGATTCTTGATTCCTTGATGCAATTTTTCTAATAACCTTAATAATACTATGAAACTATCATGAAAGTGGATGAAATTGCAAATGAAATTGAGTATAGTAAGCTTGCATGGATTTTGGATGATCAATTCAATAGGAGAAGTCCTATATTTATAGATTTGAAGAAGGGAAGAATAAGAAAAATGAATGAATGTGGAACAAAAGACAAACCAATGAGAGAAGGCCACTTGTCCACATGTGATTGGAGGAGGAATGAGCACATTTGGATGAATGTGCACATAAATATGGTTAGGTGGATTTGAAATTGTTCAGATGACAAGTCTAGGGGGAATAAGAAATGGAGTAAATTTCACCTGGCTCAAGGCAAAGGACATGTAAGAGGTCTTTAATGCCTTGTTGGGTGTACTTGGTTGTCACCCACAAAAGGATATAAAAGTCATGGAAAATCCTAACCTGGGAATTGGACATTCTAGCAGGTGACTAACATATTCTTATGGTTGTTCATTTACATTGTCAAACTAGGGAACGTATACTTGAAATGGAGCGGCAATGTATGTGCACTAAGAACCAATTTTAGCCACAATTTACTAGAAATAAATGTGTGAAAGGAATTCTACTTCTGATGAAAGAACGTAAGGCAAAGTCTTCTCAACTTAAGCATAACTTAATTAAAGCATCAATCATGACAAATATTATTGAGAAAAAAACCACAAACTGGTCTTATGCTATAGGAACAGACACAGGGATGGATTCCTTATGCTGCAGGAACAATATAAGACTGAGTGTGCGTTGAAACTTCCTAGAACGAAATTCTAACTAATAAACAATAGGAAATAAACAACTAACTTTAGATACTTACTAAGTGGGCCCCCTTAGCCAGCATCAACCAATTTATGCAAGAATTGAACTCAAAACTTCATCAGCTTTTATTCATAAACTTGGAATCATATACATGGTCATTCTGCTTGTAAGAAAACTAACACAAAAAATTGTTTATCACTATAATACTAACTCGAACATACTCTGTTTTGTTCTCTTGTTTCTAATCTAGTCTTTTTCCTCTTCTACTTGTTCACTCACGCAAGAGGAACACTTATTTATAGAAAAGCAACTAACTAACTAACTTAACAGAGAAAGATGTGGACATAAATGCTTCCTAATTCTGAGGAACAGACTTCCCATAAATGAAAGCATATTTGTTCAACCGATTCAGAGAGAATCTAGAATTCCACTCTTCCTAGACTGATGACCATTTAGATCTCCTCCCAATGACCCAGATAGAGAGTCTTCGCTAGAACAACTTCCTCGATGTCATGCTAGAAATGGACTTCACTGCAGGACTTAGATCTGTTGTGCATTGACTCTTTCATGCTAACTTCAACAACCTGTGAAACACATGGTGATAGAGGCGAAAGAAAGCATGCATATAATAACATGATACTCATTCATTAATCACACACATTAAATTCATCTCATTTATCCAAAAACCACATGCATCATATCAGTCAATTGAGAGGTCAAACAGGGAAATGAATATATACATACGAAGATATTAAGTTGCAGGAATATAGGAATGCGTTGCCACAGGATACTACCCAATTTTAAATAAAAAGTTTATAATCAAAGAGTTTAAAACAACCATTAACAAAAGAGTAAGGGTATTTAAAAATACATCATGACATTCAAATTATGAGCATATTTTGGGCTCATCATTTTCCCCCTACTTATTCTAATGTTGGTCCTCCAGCATTAATCTTCTTGGTTGTTTCCCTGAAATTGGTAGGAGTAGCATGGCCTTGCATTGAAGTTCCAAACTTGTAGTAGAAGCCTCTATAATTTTGCCATCTTTCATATCTGCTAGCTTCTATGTCTTCATTAACATTTGTAGCCAAGTAAGGGTACAGTGGCCACATCAAAATAGGAGGTCGAAATGTCAATGGCAACCATAATTCAAATCTTTCCTAGAGACCCAACTGTATATACCTTTCTGATCTTCTGATGGCTGCTCTAAAATTCAGGGGCCTATGCGGCTCAAATTTTCTCAGACCAACTGTCAGTTTCTCCCATCTTATTTTGATTCTAGAAGATGAAAGCTTCCAAAACAAATATGGTTGGCCTTTAAACTCATCATATACCTTCTTTCTGAGATCAAATATTTTTATTCTTGTTGCAGGATCATAGATTCCATATGCAACAGTGAACCAAGTTCTTAGAACTGTTTAAGGATCTAAGCTTTCTGGTCGCAAGGGAATAGATTCTTTCCTTTCAGCGTCCTCATAATCCTCCAATTTCTTCCCATAGTTAATCTCATTAGCTACCCAAGACATAAGTGACCTCAAATGAATGTCACCAATGTAAAGAAGCGGATTCCACTCTGTTTCAAAAGGTATTAACAAACCATGCAAATAAAATTCACACAATAAATTTCTTAACCAATTGGGTGATGTCTAATAGGCATCATAAAACTCTTTAGCAGAATGAATGTCAGGGTCCAGATTTTTGGAAATTCTCATTAATTGGAACCACAAAAATTGTTCCTTTAGGCACATTGCATACACCCTAGGTGGTGGTCTACATTCCATGATTTGTCCAGCTACTTTCATCATTTCATTCATGTTCTCCTTTATTTCCTGGATTTCCTATTTTTGGCTTTCAATTTATTTCTTTAATTTCTTCTTCTCCTCTTACCACAGACTTTGTTGCATTTCAATTTTAGCCAGATGGTGAAAACTCAAATTCTGAAGTGTAACAGGCCTCCAGGTAATTTTAAGATATTCTAAATACTCAATCAGTAATGTTCTTTTATACACAACCAATGCACGACAAGGTTCTTGGGGCAATGTTGTTTCATTAAATATTTTAGTTTGTTCAGGTTCTTCTTCTTGCTGCTCAGGAAGAGATTGTGCTTCTCCTAAAATTATCTCAACTACCTCAGCCAAATCATTAAGACTTGGTATCCTCCTTTCATCACTACAGCCATGTTGTACTTCCTCAACTTCCTCTGTGTTAGTTTGCAATTCCTCAGGAACAACAGAGAAACTGTGTGGAACATTCTCAGATACACTTTGAGAATCCTCATGACTAATCTCTTCAGACTCCTCCAAAATGACTATAATTTCTGGTTGGATGAGGGTTGAGGTAGTTTTACTCTGTTTCCTTGTTGAAGCTCTTTTAGGCAATGTAGCAAACACAAGAGGTTCTTTTGCAGCTTTCCTCTTTCTAACTTTCCTAGGGGATTTAAACTCAGTCAGAGAGGAAGATGATGAAATTGTGGTGGCAAGAGGTGTAGCTGTAGGGAAAAGCGGGGTAGGACATTTTCGCTTTTATGTTTGAGGGCTTGCTTCTAGGGTTTGCTCAGCCCTAGATGATTCTCCTACTTTTGTTTTCCCCTTTTATTTTCTTATAGCAGACCTAGTTTTTATTTGGGTAGAGGGCTCAAGTGTGGAGGCTACAGGACTAGGTGCTACAGGAGTAGATGATTCTTGCTCTGCTTCCCTACTCATATATTCTACTCTCTTTTTCTTTTTCTTGGGTTGTGCAGGGAGTGCTTTAGGAGGTTCTGGAGGTTGCAGTCCTTTCTGGGTAGTTAATTCTTGCCAAAAAATGGGTGATACATCCCTCAGGGAATGCTCAATCAATAATTTAATAAGGGCATGATGGGTGATGGAATTGTCTTTACCCTTCTAGGTTTCATGGGCACTACATTCCAAAAGATTTAACAAGAAATTTGGGATGTTGATAGCTAACCCGTGCCTCATATGACTCAACAATTTAAAATGGTAAGAATGCAAATAAGAAAAATGTCCTTCACAAGTCAAATACCTAATTATGAAGGAGGCATATTCTAAATATGGATAAGGCAATGAGACCCGTTTGCATCCTTGCTTTGAAACCTCTAAGGGTCCATCCATTGGCAATATGAATTCTGCCCTAGAAGAGACAGCGTCCCTTCCTGAAGGGAAGTTCTCTCCTACTGCTAGAAGCCCAGTCACTTCAGCAATCCATTCTTCTATCATGGCTACTATTAAACCCCATACTATAGCCTCTCCCTCTGAAAGAGTCTTTAAAAATTCACCTGCAGCTTCCTCGTTGAAGAAATCTATCCTTAGAAAATAATTCAGCCATCCGCAAATACTAAATGCCTGAACCACCTAAGGATCTTGCATTAAGGCCTCATGAGCTGCTAGCTCATGTCTTACTAGCTGACCACCCATATTTACAAACTGTCTCTGCTAAAATTCCTGAACCTCAACCTCTTCTGAGAATTTGAAAAACACTTTTTCTTCGCTCTATTTCTTTCTTTTTGGCTTGTTACCTTTCTTTTATTTCTAAGAATGATATAAAAGACAATTGCATGCAATGATTTTTAGAAACTACTTAATTAAGCAGTTAACTTGTTGATTAGGGAAAAAGCATGCATTCATTCTTGGCAAGCACAATTAAAAATTATCTTTAACAAACATGGCACTAGCAAAAAGAAAAAGTTTTGAAACAGATTATCCCCACCCCCTACTTAAGATTTGGCATGTGTCCACACATGTGTGAAAAGATAGGTGAAGAACAAGCAGTAATGATTGATAGACACTTCTAGTAAATGAATAGATGAAATAAATGAATGATGTGACAAATACAAAGAATATCGCGTACCTTGTATTAAATGCTCGTGGATGTTGGGAGATATCACAGCACAGCCTGAAATGATTGCTTGGAAAAGAAATCATAAATGGAAGTGGTACAATAGGATGGGTGACATGGATGGGTGATGTAGAAAAGAAAGATGGAATGAATGATGGTGATGGATGGTGATGGAGAAAGTGGTTTCCATAAAAAGAAAACCTTTATTATGGACGTACAACATAGTTTTTAAAGAGATGCTGCAGGAAGAAGACCAAAGCCTTTCGTTGCATGAAGATCAGTGGTTGCATCTGTAACAAACTACTTCATAAATTGTTCTTTGGATGTAGGCTTATGATACAACTGAAGACGGTGTCCATTAACCAACAGTTTGAAGCAGACAGGATCTATTGTAGCCAACTAAATTGAACCATAATGAAATACATTTTCTATTTCATATGGACCAAGCCATCTTGTGGTAAGTTTACCTTGATTTTCTTTATACCTGAAGTCATAGAGTAGTGCCCAATCACTGGAAGAGAAATGATTAGTTATGATATTGTGGTCATGCCATTTCTTTCTTTGCTGCTAGATAGCTTCAATATGTTGCAGGGCAACTTTCCTTATCTCATCCAATGCATTCATTTGTAGGAGGCGTTCCTTTTGGGCTTCTAAAAGATCAATATTAAGTTGAAGAGTAGTCCTTAAGGTCTTATGCTCAAACTCTATTGGCAACATGGCAATTTTTCCATAAAGTAACTCAAAAGGGGTAAACCCCGTAGTTGTTTTCCATGTTGTCCTATAGGCCCAGACTGCTTCTGGAAGATGACTGCTTCAAACTTTCTTGTGTAACTGTACTATTTTTGTAAGGATTGCCTCCAATTCTCTGTTAGTAACCTATGCCTGACCATTGGCTTGAGGGTGATAGGGGCTTGACTTTTTGTGCCTGATCTTGTAATCATTCATCAATGCAGTGATCAGTTTTGATGTAAACTAAGCTCCTTGATCAGTAACAAGCTCCCTTGGGACTCCAAACCGAGTAAAAATCTACTCATGTAGGAACTCAACAACTTTATTGTCATGAGCATGTGTCATTGCTTTCACTTCCACCCACTTGGTTACATAATCAATGCAAACCAAAATGTAGGATTTCTCATTGGATGGAGGATCAATAGGCCCAAAAAAATCCATTCCCCACTTATCAAAGGGACTAACTACCACTTGTGGATACAGGGGAATTTCATCAATCCTTGTTGGTCTCCACATTTGTTGACATCTGTCACATTTTCTTGTGTAGGCTACAACATCCTTGTGTAGTGTGGGCCAATAGTACCCTGTGTTAAGCATTTTCATTGATGTTCTATTGGATGCAAAGTTCCCACCACATGGCTCATCATGACAAGCATGCAAAATGTCATAGGTCTCATCTTCTCTAACACACCTTCGCATGACTTGGTCAGGTCCTATGTAAAACAAATAGTCTGCAATCCATGAAAAATTAAAACTTTTATCAATCAACAGCTTCCTGTCCTTTAGTGAGAAGTAAGCTAGAATTTTGTTGGCTGCTAAATAATTTGCAATATCTACATACCATGGAGTTTGAGCAGCAATAGAAAATAGATGTTCATTGGGAAAGCTATCATCAATTACCTCTGAGGTGGTAGGTGTAGTTTTTTGAAGTCTTAACAAGAAATCAGCCACCACATTTGCCCTGCCTAGCTTATCAATAACTGTGATATCAAATTCCTGCAACAATAGTAGCCACCTTGCTAATCTACCAGATATGGTAGGCTTATTCATGAGGTACCTTATTGGTGCATGATCTGTATGAACAAATATTTGGTAACCAATGACATGATGCCAAAATTTGTTCAGAGCATACAAAACTGCTAGCAATTCTTTCTCTATGACAGTATAGTTTAATTCTGGACCTTGAAGGTTTTTGCTAATGAAATATATGGCATGCTCTATGGAATTCTTCTTTTGTCCTAACACTGCCCCTACGGCATAATCAAAAGCATCTATGTGTATATGAAAGGGCAGACTCCACTTGGGTCCTTGAAGAATAGGTGCCTTAGTAAGTAAGTTCTTTAGCTGTAGGAAAGATTTGTCACAGGCCTCAGTCTAGGTAAATTCACAATCCTTAGTTAGTAAGGCATACAAGGGACTGGCTATTTTATTGAGATATTTAATAAATCTTCTATAATATCCAGCATGTACTAAGAAGCTTCTAACATCCTTTTATTTCATAGGTGTTTGCAAAGTTAGAATAACTTCTATTTTTGCAGGATCAACTTGAATTCTTGCTGGAGAGATATGATGGCCTAAAACAATTCCTTCTTGCATCATCATAAAACACTTCTCACTATTTAAAGACAAATTATGCTCCTGGCATCTTTTCAACACTTTCTCCAAATTTGTTAATGCTTCTTCATAAGTAACTCCATAAGTGGTGAAGTCGTCCATGTAGATCTCCATAGAATCATTAGAAATGTCAGGAAAATACTAATTACTGCCCTTTGAAATGTTGCAAGTGTGTTACACAGGCCAAAAGGTAGGACAGAGTAAGCAAAATTCCCCCATGAATTGGTAAAAGTTATTTTGTCTTGATCCCTAGGGGCAATTTTAATTTGATTATACCCACTATATCCATCCAAAAAGGAGAAATACTTTTTTCCAAACAATGAGTCTAGCACTTGATCAACAAATGGCAGTGGAAAGTGATCCTTTTTAGTTGTTGTGTTCAACTCTCTGTAGTCTACACAAACTCTCCATTTTCCACCTTTTTTAGGAACGATCACAAATGGAGATACCCATTGACTATCTGAAATGGGGTAGATAAAACCAACATCAAGCAATTTTTGGAGCTCATTTTTAACTATTTCCCTGAGTGCTAGGTTTATCCTTCGTTGAGGATTCCTAACAGGTGGACAGTCTTCCTTAATGTAGATCCTATGGGTACATATTTGAGGATCTATTCCCTTCATATCCCCATAGTCCCATGCAAAAGCTTTGTGTTGATCCTGCAGCATTATGACCAGGGCATTTTGTTGAGATTGAGGCAGCTTATTATTGATATGCAAACAGTGGCCTGGAGATAGCTCAGTTTGCTTGGTAAGATCATTCATGGAGTCTACTGATAAAGGTGGTGTTTGTATTTCTTGTGGAAGAAAATGTTGATAGACTGCAGGAATTTTAAATGGTAGGCTCTCAGGATTTAGTTGTTGTGGAAAGCACTGCTGAAGACAGTTATCTAAAACAAATGGGCTACTCATATCAGAGTTGGACTGCAAAATTTGTAAGAAAAGGTCATCTCACTCTAAATTTGGGAAAACGGATTAGTTTGCAGCATCATTAAGTGAGCCAATGAATTGACTTCTTCAGTTTTTTCATGTCTCTTAAATGGAATCCTATAAAAGCATCAATTGTGGCTAACCATGGTCTACCTAGGATGATAGGATATCCTCCCAAAGTTGTCTTAGCGGACAATATGGTGAAATTTGCTGGGTATTCCCAAGACTCAAGGTTGACAATTATATATTCTACCATGCCATCAGGTATTACTATAGAACTATCAGCAAGTTGTAGGACGGTAGGTGTAGACCTAATGATTAGGATATTCAAATACTCCATAGTATGCTTGGTCATTACATGAATGGCTACACCAAGTTCAACCAAAACATTCTTTACTATCTGACCATTAATATTGATTTGTACCACAAGACTCCCAGGGTCAGCATATTTTGGCATTAATACCTTCCCTAACATAATATTTGTCAAATGTCCTAGAACATGGATAGTTTGGGGATCCTTTTTCTTCCTTCCAGGTTTCTTCAAACAAGCCTCCTTAATGGCTTTCCCATAGATTGGAACATTTTTAATGGCTTGAAAGAGAGGGATTTGAATGTGCACATTTTTTAGCTAATCCAAAATATCAAAGGTAGGCTCTTCCATAGACTTGGGTGTATTTACTTGCAATCTCTGAGGAAAAGGTGGTTTGGCTTGATGTTGCAGGACGGGCTCCTTAGAGATAGTATTTGATATAGGTATATGTTCTACAAGACCAGTCAGTTGTTCAGAGGCAAGGTCTGGAATCTCAGTAATTACTGGCGGTTGTGGAGCAGGAAGAGTGGTTCCAGACCTGAGATGGATATCATTAATATTCAGGGCATAGGCTAGATACTGATTGGCTTCTGCAAAATACATAGTTTTTTGTTGTTGCTGCTTATTATTAGGATTTGGCAATGGTTGAGCAGGCATAGGCATTTGTTTTGGAGGGCCAGTATTAGCTGCAGGTGCCATAGGAGGTGGCATGAGGGCCAGAGGTTGTGGTTTCTAAAGCTGCAAAAATCCAGGGAATTGGCTCTGCCATTTTTTAGAACCTCTCCATTGAGGATTTTGTTGCCAGCTACCTTGGGGTGGAGTCCATTGTCCTTGTGGTTGTTGCCAACCTCCTTGAGGAGATTTCCATTGAGGACTTTGATAGTTAGGCCATTGTGGTTGAGAGGTATTCCATGGTGGTGATGGGACATATGTAGGTTGCCATTGGTTATTATAATTAGAGAAAAGATTACCAAAATTCAAAGGGTCTTGAGGCATACCTTGTCTTTGAGCCCATGGGCACCTTTGTGCCACATAGAATACTTAGTCATCATCACCTTCTACTACCTTAAATTCAGTAGGTAATTACTTAGCCTCCAGATTAGCCACCATCTTACATATGTAGTCACACTTCTTCTGTCAGCAATGTGGACAAAACTCAGCCAAGATTGCTTTAGCTTCTTCATGTTTCTTCCGAGCTTGCATAGTATCCAACTATGTAGCCATATTGTTTATGATATCTTGCTTGAAATCAGATAGCAAATTTGAAATCTCTATCTGTGAAACTCCATTAGTAGAAGAATTTCCCACTGTGGCGTGATAACCTCTTCCCTTCTTGACATTTGCTTGAGAGGAGTTACGACATATGGACTTAATATCATCCCAAGGCACTTGGGTTATATCTCCTCCTCCCATCAGATCCAGGGCATCAATATAGGAATCATTAATTCCCCTCAAAATAAGTAATTTCTATGATTCTTCACTAAGAGTATGGTCTAAATTTTTTTTCAAAGAAAACAAGAACCTTGAGATATAGTCTTCCAGGCTTTCGTCCTCCTTTTGCTGAATTCGGAATATATCATCACCCTTACTACCACTCTTACAATATTCCTTATATTTCTCAAGAAATTTTGTTTGCATGACTGCCCAACTATCGACAATATTCCTCCCCAAACTCATGAACCATCTAAGAGCTCCCTCCTTCAAAGTAGCAGGAAACAACTTCAGCTTGTGAGCATCTATAGTGTAATCATAGCTTCGACAAAGGATGTCAAACTCACACAAGAAAGTGTCTGGGTCCTCTGTAACTAGTCCATAGAACTTGGGAAGTAATGAAGAAGGAATATTTTTGAGGTTATCATTATCTTGCTAGGGTATGATAGGGAATTTAAAAGTAGGAGGTCGATTAGGTGGATTTTGTGCCATATCTACTTGATGAAGTATCAAAGCAAATGGATTTTCTCGAGGTTCTTTGTCAGCTAGGTCAAAGGGAAATTCAGCAAGTTGGTCTTCAGCAAATGGATTGATATCTTGGTTTCCTCCTTCCTCAAATAGATTATAAGCTGGTTCAAAATCGTTATCAATGAAGGAAGGGTTTTGGAGGAATCTCCCTAGAGCGTCTCTTCTTCTATGCATGTGATGGACTTAACTGAAAATTGAAGGATTGAAAATTCTTGATTAATCACACTAAACTACTGCTAACAATGACTATGACAGGTTCTTAGCTTGACACCATCCTCGGCAATGGTGCCAAAAATGGTTGTCGCCCACAAAAGGATATAAAAGTCATGGAAAATCCTAACCTGAGAATTGGACATTCTAGCAGGTGACTAACATCTTATGGTCATTCATTTACTTTGTCAAACTAGGGAACGTATACTTGAAATGGAGCGGCACTGTATGTGCACTAAGAACCAATTTTAGCCATAATTTACTAGAAATAAATGCGTGAAAGGAATTCTACTTCTGATGCAGGAACATAAGGAAAAGTCTTCTCAACTTAAGCATAACTTAATTAAAGCAGAAATCGTGACAACTATTACTGAGAAACAAACCATGAACTCGTCTTATGCTACAGGAACAGACACAGGGATGGATTCCTTATGCTGCAAGAACAATATAATACTGAGTTTGTGCTGAAAATTCATGGAATGAAATTCTAACTGATAAACAATAGGAAATAAAAAACTAACTACAGATACTTACTAAGTGGGCCCCCTTAGCAAGCATCAACCAATTTATGCAAGAATTGAACTCAAAACTTCATCAGCTTTTATTCATAAACTTGGAATCATATACATTGTCATTCTGCTTGTAAGAAAACTAACACAAAACTTTGTTTATCATTATAATACTAACTCAAACATACTCTATTATGTTCTCTTGTTTCTAATCTAGTCTTTTTCCTCTTCTACTTATTCATTCATGCAGGAGGAACACTTATTTATAGAAAAGCAACTAACTAACTAACTTAACAGAGAAAGATGCGGACATAAATGCTTCCTAATTCCGAGGAACAAACTTCCCATAAATAAAAGCATATATGTTCAAAAGATTCGGAGAGAATCTAGAATTCCACTCTTCCTAGATTGATGACCATTTAGATCTCCTCCCAACGACCTAGACAAAGAGTCTTCGCTGGAACAACTTCCTCGATGTCGTGCTGGAAATGGACTTCACTGCAGGATCGAGATCTACTACGCATTGACTCATTCATGCTAACTTCAACAACCTGTGAAACACATGGCGACAGAGGCGAAAGAAAGCATGCATATAATAACATGATACTCATTCATTAATCACACACATTAAATTCATCTCATTTATCCAAAAACCACATGCATCATATCAATCAATTGGGAGGTCAAACAGGGCAATGAATATAGACATACAGAGATATTAAGCTGCAGGAATATAGGAATGTGTTGCCACAGGATACTACTCAATTTTAGATAAAAAGTTTATAATCAAAGAGTTTAAAACAACCATTAACAAAAGAGTAAGGGTATTTAAAAATACATCATGACATTCAAATTATGAGCATATTTTGGGCTCATCAGTACTCATCCCTTTTGGAGGGATTTTCAAATTTTGAAGAATATTCCCTTTTCATGCCAAGTTGAAGGAAAATAAATCAATTAATAAATCAATTAAATTGATTTATTGGTGCAAATTACAAAATCTAGAGGAGTTGATGGATTAAGATTAAGATTAATCAAGATTTAATTAATTTAGATGAAGATTAGATGATTTGACAATTTTGACTTAGATTTTAGGATTTAATTAAATCAAAGTTGAGAGGAATAATGATTTAGATTTAATTAAATAAAAAAATGATTTATTTAATTAAAGAAGGTGGTGTTAGATTAAATCGAATAAATATTAATTTATTTAATTCAGAGAGATGACTTTAGATATTTAATTATATAGAGTGAATTATTTAATTAAAAGAGAGATTGTAGGATTAATTAAATAAAATAATTTATTTAATTAACAGAAGATGATGACTTAATCAGATAAATTTGACTTATTTAATTAAGAGATGAAATGTGATGATTAGAAAGAGATGATTCAAGATGAACTGATGTTAGTAAGATCAGGATCAGATGTGTAGGATCAAACTGTATATTTTTCATGTCTACAGAATCAAACTTAGAAGTTGGATTAGGATGAAATAATGGGTGATATGAATAATTTTATGAGGGATTGGTTAAGGGATACAAAATCAAATTTGTATTAAAGGTAAAAATATAGACCCTTGGCAATAAAATGATTTTGGGATGTATCCTTTCTTACTTAGGATAGGCAAGTTCCTAAGCAAGATTGGATAAGGTATTTTTTAAATACTTAACCTAAGCGAGCCAAATCCTTAATCTAAATAATTCAAAGTGATGGGGTAACTAAAAATGCTACTTAAGATAGCTAAGTTATTAAGAAAGCACCTAAGTTAGAGGATGATGTATAAGGATCTAGATCTAGATTTTGATAAAAAATTAATTTGTAAGGATGTAGATGGGTGCATGTTTAGGATTTGAATGATTGGGACGTTTAGGATAAAATATTAAGATGAAGGATATTGGTTATGATGATGTGGTAGGTAGGAAATGAGGATTGATGACAATTCCAAGTGGTATGAAAGATGAAAATGGAAAATTAGGTAAGGAGATAATGATGGTAATGAAGGGGATATGCATATGGCTAGATTAGAAAATTGTAAAATATGAGTTTCTAAACAAGGATATTTGTTGAGCACTTGTTCAAAGTTTATATTTTTAGGATAAAACAAACATGCAACCTAATAGAGCTCAGTCACAGTTTGACAAAGTGTAAGTGTGGCTTTACAGAGCACAAGCAAGGTTTGATAGGAGTGTGGTTTCAGGAAAAAGCACAGTATGACAAAATAGAAGCGTAGTTTTAGGTACGAGTGCAATTTTATAGAGTGCGGGAACAACTAAGTGTGACAAAAGTAGGTTTTCACAGTGATAGTTTTGTAAGAGATATGCAAACAAAACACATTGGAAACTATTTTGACTTATTTTCAAGGTAAAAATCTATTTTCAATAAGTCATCTTCAGTTTCTTATCACCGGTTTAGTACATGAAGAAATATCAAGCACATTAGCACAACCCTAAAATTAGTCAAGTGGGATTATAGACATGATGTGGGTCCACTAGCCAAAGGCTAATACTTCCAATTGAATGGGTGACTAGAGTATGAAAAGTTCATGTACCACCTTTAAAACCCTTACCATAGAAGGACAAGGCCCAACCAAAGGATATGTGTCACCTTAATAAAAGTTCATACATGGTGAGTAACTTTGGGAATGATCAATTGTACCCTGCACCACACTAAGTTATGGTTAAATGGGCTTAAGCTAGGATTTACAAGTTCTTTAGGGGTGTCCTCTAAATACCACAAGGGCATGTGAGGCACAATCATGAACACTAGTCCATCACAAGCATGGATCAGGAACTTTCAGCAGGAAAGCTCGAACCAACCCTTCACCTCTTGTATTGGAATCACCCAAACTTCAAGGCTTCATCAATTACAACGCAACTAGATTGAGGTAAAAATTGTGTTCCCCCCTTTATATACTCGACTAGTAACATGTTTTCAAGATCATCCATTAGGGTGATGAAATCCCCAAGGAGACCTCCTAAAGGGAAGGACAATTCTAGGTGTTTTTGATCCCCAAGATCACACTAGGTGTGAGGGGAGAGCATACACACAAAACTAGAAAAGCCCAAGGTTCTAATATAAACACAAAATGAGGAGATGCAAGATTTTTGATCCCCAAGATCGCTCTAGGTGCAAGGGGAGAGCATAAATCTATATGCAACCATCCAAACAAAGAAAAAAAAATTCATTAACCCCTACTTTAACTTTAGTGCCTAAATAAGTAGAGAAAAAAAAATTCTTGGACCAACGAATATGCAAAACCAAAGTTAGTAGTTTCAAACTTTTAGTCTTTAACAGGCTTAAACAAGTTGTACCACTTATAGTCCCAAAAGTTAGCAAAAAACATAAAAAAATACAAAACTTGTGTACTAAAATAGAGGTATGTTTCTATAAAATAGAAGCTCAAAAAGTCTCTACAAAAGCATAACAGTCAATAAAAAAAGTGCAATAGTACAAAGCAAAAATTGTATACCTCACAAAGACTGCATTTTGTCAAATAGAAGCACCCTGAGTCACCTTGCAAGCACAACAAGTCTCTGCACAAGCATCAAAATGTGGAAAAAAGGCGTCGAAAGAAAAAATAGAAGTGTCATTTATTGGCACATTGGGGTGATAAATCTCTACGTAGGCTTGGCTACATAGTGGTAGAAATCTACAAAAATAAGGTTAGCATAAACACCTAATGTAACTCATATTTTTTGAAATTTGTGGATGCTAAAGCTGCACAAGATTAAACATCAATTCTAATCTAAATAAAACAACAAAGAACGATAAGTAAGCATGATTAATCTAAACTAATAAAAACTAGAATGATCTCACCGAATATGCAAATACTTCCTCGATTTATCTCAATTGCCTTTCTCCATTTTGCTATCTTGTTATTCTTGCCCTTAGATATTTGTGTGTTTGAATGCAAGCATAACTTCGTCGAGTGTCTCAGCAAAATATCGAAGATTGTTTCTTCTCAAAAGTGTATAATGATTTCGGGAGAGGAGGAATAATGATTATGATAGGCCATTTTATAGATTTTGTGTTTTTGAACAATCGGCTCAGATTGAAAGAGAGATCGACAGACGAGATTGATGAATGCCATGCAATGAGTTATGTGACAGATAGAACGTGAGTTAGAATGTGAGTCAGGACACGAGTTCAAAAAAGACTACAGATAGAGACTAAATTAGAACGTGAGTTAAAACACAAGTTCAACATCTTAATCTCCAAAAATAGAAGAAATAGACTTTGTATGCAAAAGCCAAAGTTAGAAGTCGAAGATGAGGAATTTGAATGCATAATTAAATGAATTAATTAAATAAAAGATATTTAATTAATAAATGCATACATGCATATGAGTTAGAACTAGTTAATCGACTAGTTGTGACGGAGAGTCTTCTCGTAGAGATGATCAGCTGTTGAATTCAAAGATAACTCGAGAACTAAAAATAGATCTTGAGTCAGAAGGTGAGTGAACGATTAGATAACTGATTGACAAAAGAAAGTGACATAAATAATTAAATATGAATTAAACGTTCATTTAATTCAACATTTGAAAATAGAAGATTTAATTAAATAAATAAAGTAGTTTATTTACTTTGACTTTCGAAAAGGGTAGAATTGAATAATTAAATAATAAATATTTAATTATAATTGAAAAGGGGGTTAAATGAATAATTAAATAAAGATATTTAATTATAGTTGACATATGATAAAAAGAGGGTTTAATTAAATAATACATTATTTAATTAAGAAGGAAGAATTAATTAGTTAGGGACATAATTAAATAAACATGATTTATTTAATTATCCAAGTTCAATAAAGATTAATGATGAATTAATGAATTAATTAATAAGGAGTATTTAATTAATAGAGGAAATGTGTTAGAAAGGGTAATTAAATAATTGACATTATTTAATCATGACCATAGACTATAGAATATTATTTTGATTATGTACTCGTAGGCCTAGACCAATTTTAGGTATCTACACCTAAAATCTGATAAAACCTAATAAAATAGTGATCTAAGAATATCTTAGTTGTTTGAAAATTCTATTAAAAAATGTGTAAGAACATTTAAGATCAGTTTTTAAGCCTTTAGGTTGTTGAACAAACTAAGTATAAACCCTTAAGATCAATTTTATAGACTGTAATATGAAACCTAACTAAACCTACAAGTAGAAAAGTGGGAAATAACATAAATGATCAATGAACTATCTATTAGACCTAAATATGTAAATATTTTTCTCAAAAGTAGAAGTTCCATTATTTTAAATGGAGGCATATAAAGTTGCAATGCAGGCGTGACAAGTCGAAGCATAGGTGCTGAAAGATAAACAAGGCGAAAGTGCTATTGGTCGGCGTGAAAGCGCAACAATGCTTTGTGAAAGATAAGTTGCATAGTGGCAGAGGTTTGGTTAACAAAAAAATAAATTTAAATATATTTTTATCTTAATATATTCTTTAAAATCCTAAAAATGTTGTAAACAAAAATGTACATGTATTGTTTTTGTGTTTTTTTCTTTCTTTTGTTCTTTTTAAAATTTATGATTAAAAACCCTAATCCTAGATGTAAAAATGAGTGTTAGTTATAAATCCTAGGCTAACTATAACTTAGGAATCTAAAACTAACTAAAATCCTACAAAACAACCCACAAAACCTTAAAGATTTGTAAACAAAACATGCAGTAGCTTTAAAAATAGAACCCTTTGTACATAAATAAAAGCATTATTCTATGATCTGAAGACATTGGAAGTCATTGTGGAGGCATGAAATGTCAATGAATAGGTGCAACTTGGTGCAACAAAGGCGACGTAAGTCTCTGTGGAAGCGTAACATGTCACTGTGTAAAGGTGATTTTGCAGAGCCATGCGCAAAGACGAAACCTATGACTCAAAAACTCAACAAAACTCACACAAAAGGTTAGAAAAGGGACATGGGTCCCACTAGGCATGCCAAAATTAAGTTATGAAAATGATAATGAAGCATAAACAATCAAAACATGAAAACAAATGCATACAAATGATTATACCTCAATTACACTTTCACCTCCATAATTGCTTACACAAACTTTGTACCCAAGAAGCTTGTTGATTTGCTCTCTAATGTGTTAATGTAAATTGCTCAAGAATTCTAGCATAAATTTGGCGAAGGTGTGATATAATCAAATGGGATGGGAAGGTTCCAATTTATAGATTCTTGGAAGGAAGGATGAAGGGTTGAGACTTTCTAGTGAGATGGATGGTTAGGGTTGAAGGATATAGTGAGGGCTTAGCTTTGTGACAAGTGTCACAAAGTGGAATCATGTGAGTATGACATGTAGCATGGGGAAGAGAGCAAGGTATGCTCACACATGTGTGAGAACACATTGGGAAGAAAAAGAAATTGACAAGTGGAAACAAAAGTGGGAAGGTCTAAGATGTGTAGGCTTTGGAAGTGTGACAAGTGGGAAGAAATGGAAAGTGTAGGTGGCTTCATGGGGAAGAAGATATCACACTTGTGTGAGCATCCAATAGGAGAGGAGTTCAAAAGATGAATTGGAGATAGAAAGTGACATGTGCATGCAAATCTAGGACACATGTCACATGTCTACAAGTTTGGGGAAATGGGGGGAATTAAAAATTGGAAGAAATATTAATGACCATTAGTATGTGGGTTAAGTTAATTAATCATAGATTTATTAACTTAATTGATATTAAGGGACTTAGAGGAATAGGGGCTAAGGTTAAATTAAAATGAATTATATTTAGAAGGGAAATTGAATAACTAATTAAATAATACGATATTTAATTAATCCAGGGATGATGACAGAGATTAATTAAAATTTAGAATTTTAATTAATTTAAAAATGTAATGTCGGAGCTAGGCTATATATATATATATGCATGTATGTGTATGTATATATGTATATATGTATATGTGTGTATATATATATATATATATATTGTGTTTGTATTTATGTAGGTTATATTGTCAACTGAACATGGCAGCATACATTTTTGTTTTATATATATATATATATATATATATTGATGGTTTCATTTATAATTTGTATATATTTAAATACATGATGAGAACTATTGAAAATGATGAAATTATTGTGGGAAATAATCTACAAAAACATCTATGATGGATTTTATGAGGTATGCAGTTTGTGCCAACATGGTTTGTTGATGTGGTGATTGGAACATATAATAACATAAAGTTGAACTTTTAAATTTAAAATTTGGTTTGAATACATTAAAAATTGAGCAGTGTTATTTATATTTGAAGATTTATTTTGGTAATATTTTGAATAGGAATAGGAATTAAAAATGGATTGATTTATAGCTTGTAAATGGTCATGTTTTACCATATGTATCCCAGTTCTTATAGAGAACACATATAAAACCAAATCAATATTATGTATAAATATCCTAACTTCATCATTGAATTTATTATAATGTAACCTATTACATGAGTGCCCATTCATACATTCACCATCTCACACTCATGTCAACAACCATAAATTCTTGATTAATTTTTTCAATTCAATGTGTAGGGAACTACCATATATTCATGATGTGATCTGCAATATATATTGTATCTTTGACATGGTTGTTGGAACATGGAAACAACACACCCTCAAAATTTTTACATTAAAAAATGATTTAAATATATATATTTGTGTGTATGAGTATATATACATTTATATATGTATATATACATATATGTGCATTTATATGTATATATATGTGTATATGCATATATCTATTTATTTATATATGTATATTTGTATATATGTGTGTGTTTGTGTGTATGTGTATACATGGCTAGCGAAGTTCTTATTCTATTGTGTTGGAATGGGCTACTCTCCTTTTACTATCCACTTTATATCATGTCCTCATACTATCTTTTTCTACTTGTATACAACATTGTAGTTGTACATGCATTATTGTTGGGTATTTGACTTTTGTTCGTTACTACATACATTATATTACTTTTTTGTGCAGGCTAACCAAAGAAAGAAGAGGTGAATAAAGTATGTGGATGGAAAACATGTCAATTAATTTGTGTTTGTTAACACAATACATTTTTGGGGATATTTTTCTCTAATGGATACTACTAGGATTTGTAAACTTAATTTGTGTTTGTTCTACTTGTATACAAATTTTAGTCTTGCATGCAGTATTGTTTGGATAGTTTGATGTTTTCTCATCACTTGGTGGATTATATAAATTTATTTTGGTATGCATGTTGGAGTGGTGAGAGGTTTCTAATGTACCTCAAGTAAAGTATTACAAGACTTTTCTTTGGTAATGACCCACTAGGCATAATGTTTTTAATTTATTGTTCAATATATTCTTGTTATGTTTTATGTAATTTTCTAAATTGTTGTATATACTACGATAAAGTATTATATAAGAAATTACAAGTTGATTTTTTCTTGACTTTATATTTTATGTAATTTTATAAATTTTTGTGCATACTAGTAAGTTTAGTGTCTTTGTTTGTAATGTCATATACTACATGTATTGTTTATAACTAGAACCACTAAATATAAACCATCAAGAAACAATACTTATAAATCAAGTTATTATATATATATGCATGATAATTATTATATAAAGTTGAATTACATGCCATAAAACATTCTCTAATTAATTATGGTATATACATATATACATATATGAATTATTATATGTAAACATATATATGTGTATGTGTATATAAATGTATATATATGTATGTACATATGTGTATGTATGTATTTATGTATGTATGTATGCATGCATGTAAGTATGTGTGTATTCATGCATACATACATGCCTGCATGAATACATACATACATACATAAACAAATACGTACATACACGCATATATAAACACACACATACATATTTATATCAACCAATAACTATTATAGATAATGCTTCTTAAGCTTCATGAGTACATGCAAGATGCTTATATAATATATTGCACAAATTAAATATGATTGAAACAAAATTCAAAAACATATTACAAAATACTGATTATTGTAGACATCTAAATTTGACCACTTCCACATGGTCAAAATTGTCTAATCTATTAGTCTATTTCATTATTTAATCATTATTTCATTTTCTGCCTAAGGTTCCTAAAGTATGTAATTGAATAATGAAATACTTTACCTTACACCTTTTCTTCTCTAAATTAAATAAATAAGACAATTTATTTAATTTAGTCACTTGACCTTTTGATTAAAAATCAATTTTTAATTCCTCATTTTCTCTCTCCTTGTCACATTCTCCATAATCTTCATCTAATCTGGATTAAATAAATTAATCTATGATTAGGATGTGCACCACTTAATCAAGATCAGTGTCACATCCTCCATAATCTGCCACTTGTTTCTAATCTCTCATTAATTATCCTAATCTTGTGTTTGCACAACCTTAATCAAAGTCATTGGCCACATCTAGCATACCTTTTTTGGTCAACCTTTCCACTTGCCTTTCATGGCCTTGACTCCCTTTCCCATGTGAATTTTTAATTCACTTTTATTCACCCAAGTCTCCTCTCTTCTCCATGTGAATTTTTAATTCACTTTTATTCCTCCAAGGAATCTTCTCTTCCCCATGCAAGTTCTAGAACCTTTGACTTGTCACATCAAGTCACTTGTGGGTGAATACTACCTTTTTAAGGACCTTGTTTTATCCAAGGTACTTTCCACCTCTTCTTTTGGAACCTTGTCTTATCCACAAGATTCCCCAATCATGTGAATTTTTAATTCACTTTTATTCACCCAAGTTTCTCCTCTTCCCCATGTGATCATTGAGAGGTCACATCATCCTTTTTCCAAGGTACTTATCCTTCATCTACATCATGTACCTTCCTTCCACCTCACTCCCACATCATCTTATCCTAAGCCATCTCACATTCCACATGTCAAGATGTGAGGGCTTGTGAGTCCTCAACTCACCTTAGCCCTCCATCTTGACCTTGTTGGTTTAATCTCAACCGTTGAATTCTCTAGAGAATTCAAATCCTTCTATAAATACCCCCTCCTTCCTCACATTTTGAAAAAGGAGATTTTTTCTACCAAACTCTTGCCAATTTTCATTTGCAATATTTTAGCCATTTGCAAGCATTTTTCATCAATCCACCAAATCCTTTAGCCATTAGCATCTTATTACATTTTTCATCTTGCATCTATTCATCTCCATAGCCATCCAAGGAGCACACAAACTCTCAAAATCAAGGGCCAACCAAGGAAATCAGCAGCATAAAAGCCATCCAAGGAGCACACAAACTCTCAAAATCAAGGGCCAGCCAAGGAAATCAGCAGCATAAAAGGTATAACAATTCATCTTCTTCTTTTGTTTATCTTTCTTGCATAGATATTCCTTAGGCTAATCTTGAATAGTATTTCTTGTGTTTTTCCTTTTAATGAATTATTAGTTAGTTTTTCATCTTAGAATAGGGTAGAAAATTTAAGGGATCACAATTATATTTATGTATATTTCAAGATTGACAAAGTAAATAAAAGTTTGAAACAAAATAGTCGGACAAAATAATTTTTTCTAATTTGCATAACAAATTCCCAAAATTATGTTAATTTCATCAAAATAAGAAAATCCTCCACCGTAATATTTTTTTTTCCATGAAGCCAAGAAAAGGTGTTGGGTCTTTGTATTATGTTGCATCACAATAATTTCCAAGTGGGTATGATGTGCTATAATGTGGAACATTATTTAGGGTACTTGCTATATGAGAAAGCAATGCTTGATTTATCTCAAAATCTACTTGTAATTGTTTTGAGCATCCAAGGGTAGATCCAACATGAAGATTGCTTAGAGCTACAAAACCTAGGGACAATATGTTGAACATGTCCATTGAGATAGGATATTGAGGTGGTAGCAAAGAGAGTGTTGAAATCAAACGTTTATCTTTATTTTCCTTATCTACCTTCCTTTAAGTTAACTTAAGTTGATGAGAAATATTGTTCTACTCCTGTTGAACCTTTGTTTCTCATTGTAGTCTACTCTTCTCTATTTCCATTTCATGTCTTCTTTGTTGCTTCTCCAATATATTTTTTCCTTCTCTACATGGTTTTCTTCTCGTTATAATTTCCTCTCTCTCATTTGCTCCCTTTTCCTTATTTTTAATTCTTCTATCCATTTTTTGTCTTGTTTATTCGACATATCACTATATGTATTTGATATCAAGATTTGTGATTGTCTACTTAAACAAAGTACCTCTATTTGTGTTAGGATAGGTGACATTATAATTTCTATCCTAAGTTGATTTATGTGTCTCCACTTTTTTTGGAAAGTTCCCTTGAGGACATGAGAGTCAAAATATTTATTATTATTTGTAAGAGAGGGGGACCGACCATGTCAAGGCTCCAGGTCATAGAAAGCCGAGAGCAGAAGGCTTCCCTAACTTACCTCACTCTAACGAGTGTCTTGAGATGAGGATCAAGAATGAAGAGCACTCTCAAGTTCTTTTGTCACTCTACAGACCTAAAAATCTAATTGTGGCTAGATGAGCCAATTTATGGAATCTAAACTGCACCTTAGACAACTCTCTATTTAAGGACAATAGCGTAGGTCTAGGATGATAGTGTGGCATGTTGGCATCTCTCTAGCACGCTAGCATCTGTAAGAACAAAAAACATAAAATACAATGAGGAAAAAACTAGAAGCCTACTAACATCCTAGTTAACTAACTTTAATGAAATAAATAGATGGTAATGTACAAAAATTAAGTACATAAATGATAAAGTAAGTAGATAAAAATGAGGGTGACGAATATCAAATCATTGAAATGGTAGTTCGCCAATGATCTCCACATACACGTTCACCTACATACAAGCAAGAAGGAAAATTTTTGGGGGTTGTATATGGGTTTGCCTCAATCAAACCCTCGCTTTGGTGTTTCCACCTCCACGGACAGCCAGAAAAACAACAAAGTAGAAAGTATGATAAAGGAAATAGAAATGAATATACTGAACACTAAAAAAGATAAAAGCTACTTTATCAAATCATAATGTGAAAGTAAAGTAATTCTATATCATCTACACCCAAAGGCACTCAAGGCCAATGAAGGGAGAATGCAAGGTAAAAAACTTGGCCAAGTCATCACAGCTGCAGCGGTGATGAAGGGAGGTCTCGCAAGACTCCAAGCTCACAACGTCTATGGTAGAGCAACACATGCAAGGATGAAGTTCATGAAGTAACTAGATATGATAATGCTCAATGAAGTTGTGAAAATTTTGGTAGAATGCTTCAAGAGTATCCTCAAGATATCCCAAAAGTGTGAAGAAAATGGAGTGAAATTGGTAGAGATTGATTCAATGTGAAAGGAGATGAAGTGAGTGTGAAATGAATGTCTTTAAAGGCCAAAATGAGTTATTTTTGGTTTGGTTGGTTGCACAAAGGTGTTACAAATCATCCCCAATGAGGAGTGTAATTTCCCTACGAACTCACAGGTAGGAATTTGTGAGGGATGGTAGTGCACCGCGTAGAGGTTCACGCATCGCGCTCGCGTCCCTGACGAAAATTCCCCCATCGACACACAAAACATGCATCAAGTGGATGGAAGGCAGGTGGATGATGTGAAATTTTACCTTCGGATTTGATTTTCAAAGGTGAGGGTATGCAAAAGGGGAATTTACACAAGGGGTGAAAATTTTCTCCTATACATTTTTCCCCCACTTTAGTGAGCACAAATATCAAAGAGTGTTTGGTAAAGTAGATTGAAGAGTTAGAAATGTATACCTAAACCATCGAGGAAGAAGACCACAATCTAGTGAACTCAAAAGTACAGGGTAGGAAAAGGACTCCATAGGTACTCTCTCTTGACGAGGCTCAAATAAAAAGACTTTGTAGCTCTGCAAAACTACGAAGTTACACAAAGTACACAAAAAACCCGTAGACCAATGATGGACAAATCCCATAGGATGTAAGTTCTTCATAGGCCCTCAGACCTACAAAGAAGGCATTCCCCCATGTACTCTCTCATGAAGGAAGCCCAGTGTAAGGGGACTCTGTAGAGTCGAACTAGAAAGTGACTTTACAGGCACACCTACAAAGCAACATGTTAATCTGCAGATAAAACATGTTAGAAAGAAAAAAATAGTCACACAAGAAAACAAGCAAATATTCACGTAGACAATCAAAAAAATGAAACACTTTCAAAGGGCTCCCTCAGGAACCCTTCAAAAGAATATGGGTCCACTCAAGGCATTGTTTCAAAGTGAGATAGCATTTTTCACAAATTGATTCAACATCAAGGAATCCTTTCAAAATATGTTCACTTCATCAAGGAATTTGAAAGGAATAAAATGCCCCCTCGTGAGGGGAAGTTCGAGGCTTCTCCCACAAGAAAATTTTCTCCCTCCTTGGAGGAAAGTCCTTCAAATTCTTTCTTTTCAAACCCATGACAAAGGAAACACACTCCGCTAGGAGGTCCAAGTTGAGAATGTGAATTTTAAAAAAGTTTGTGAAGATTTTCGAGAAAAGATTCATTGGAAATGAATGCATTTTCTGAAAATTGAAGTCAACATGGTACCCCCCTCTGAGAGTGGTGTGTGTTGAATGCAGAGGCACGTGACAGCCTAAGGAGAGAAAAGAAAGAATGAAAAATTGATGTTGTGGTTCATGGGACATAGCAAGATGTCACCATGGTGATTTTGTCACACACACGAGGGACAAACATAGGCATGACAGCATCACAACTCAAGCAAAGAAGAGAGAAAGATAACAAAACTAAAAACAAAACAATGAAATCATAGATAGAGGACACATGGGCGATCTGATATTTTGGGGTCAAAGATGCACATAAATATATATAAGTATAGCAATATTATATAGATGAACTATCATCAACCCCCTACTATATCAGACCATATGAAGAATCCATGAGAAGACAAAGTAAAAGTAAAAAATTGGGTCAATATGGAAGGGAAGCCTAAATGCCCCCAACACTTTGCATCATCCCCAATTTGTTGAAAATCAATACACATAACAAAGGAAGAATGATGCCACAAATAGAGGAAGTTTATAACACATAATCACTCATGTATCCAAGAACCTACAAGGGTGACAAGGGTCATCCAAGAACACATAACACAAGAATGGGGGAACACATCACAACAAACACACACCTAATCTAAAGGTAAAGAAGAGGCACCTCCCTTATCACTCATCGACCAAGAGGTCATTTTCTTCCCAATCTAGATCATTATATGGGGAAGGAAAATGAACCTATAGTGGTGGAATATTAAGGGGGGGAGCTTTCGACCCTCCCACAAAAATGGCCAAGGAAGGAGGCCCCGTAAGGTCTTCTTCGCTCGACTCTTGTGGAGCTATCATCAACAATTTTGCAAAGATCACTGACAAGGTCGGGACCTCCTCCAAGGAGTTAAACATGCACTTCATAGGAGTGCCATGTGTTACCTCAACAGATGGGGAAGGCAACGCCTGAGATTCACTGCTAGGATCATTGAGTGACTTAGGAGCAGTGACAAACTCAGGGGAAGCCGAAACTTTCTCTATCACTAGGATGGTACATGCTAGCGTAGGACCACCTTCTAAATAAGGTGGGCTCCTCTTACGCCTCCATTTCTAGAAGGACCAACATCCACCTTCTACTTTGTCAGAGGATGTGAACTCCCCATAAATGAGATGAGAGGTGTGGAGGAGGAGGAGAAAACCGCAGCAGACACCACTGAAGTGTTCGACATGTCCATGGGTTTACGAAATGGAAAGATGTACAGAAGGGACATCAAAAGAGGTGGCTCAATTGAAGAAGTGATAAACACGTGCACCTTTTTAGGTTCAGGTGCATTCACGCTCACAAAAAGAGCTAAAAGTGTAACTAAATTCAATTGAACGAAAGCAGAGGAGATGGGAGAGGAGGACAAAATAGGAGGTCCTGAAAAAAGGGTGGTCAACTCCCCTTCCTTCCTCTACAAAGCAGCTTGCTCAGTCGCCAATGCTTGTGCTCAAGTGTAAGGTGGTTTCTATGACTCTTGGAGCTAGAGACCGAGAGCTGGGATGGGAAAGAAGGATCTTGCTCAACCATAAGAGTTTCCATCATAGTCATCTTTGATGGAGGGACAAACTCCTGAATGGGAGAAAGAGGAAGAGGTTGACAAACAATGGGGGAGTTGGCTCTAGCACCTCAATGAAGGGCCTCTTCCCATTTAGTGCTTTAAGAGCAAGAGTGGTAGGAGGCTGCGAAATATGAGACATAGAGGATTCCTCATGGGAACCCTTCCCTCTACCATATCGAATGGACCTAGGCACCATGGGCAGAATGGGAAGTTTGAATGCAAGACACTTGGTATTTTTCCAAGTAGGCACCATGGGGTTCTCTCGCAAACACGAGGCAGAATTTGATGACACCACAGCAGGGCGAGAGGAAATTTTAGGTTGGACAATAGAAGAGGAGGAAGAGGAACCTCAAGAGAGCTTCTCTTCTTCCCTCCTACATGCCATGGTGGCATCATTTTCAGATTTCAAACAAGCCCTGTGCAAGACAACATAGGGAGATGGAGGGTACCTCACTTTAGGCATTAAGCACCCTGGTACAAGAGGTCCATCCTGGGTGAAAGCAGACCAATGGGTGTGGACCAAAAGTGGTTCTAGGGAATAGCTACCATGTGTAACTAGCGGTTTATAGCCGGTGTCATGGATTACATGCACTAAACCCTCAGGAATAAACTTCATACATTTATGTATGACCGAGGGAACTTCATTCATAGCTACTAACCAGAGGATGCCCAACTTCACTCTGAAGAGTTCAAACCCCGATATTATGTCAAAAAGCATGTTCACTAACTTAGATCCAACAAGGACGGACAAGGTGATGCTACCAAGGGGAGGTACAGAAAGTTTGTTATATGTACGAATGGTGATTTTAGGTGTGTCGTACCCATCTTTATGCAGGAAATTGATTAACATAATCTCCTTGGTAATCACATTCACCTAGCACGCCGGTTCAACAAGAACACTTTCCACAGTGTTTCCGTTGATTCATGCAGGGATGTAAAGAGGAGATGGCTCTCTATTAAAACCTATCGGCAAGTCCTATGAGGTGAAGGTTATACCAGGAGAACTACTTGTAGGCTGCACAGAAGTGATAGATAGATGCAAGAAGGAGGCCATCACGTACACTAACAATACTCTTACAGAGCCCCCAAATGTTTGCAATTGGATAGTGACCCAACTAAGGCTTCATTCCACAATGCTTACAGAACCTTCCAACTACACCTACTAGGGGTCACAGGTTGGGTTGTAAGGCGAGATGCCTCATAAAACTCACACCTACAATGCTCCTAGGACATGAGGAAATGACCCTTCAGCTCTACTAAATGACACCAAAATGGTTCATGTCAGGTTCACCAAAACTATAAGAGAGGGGGACCAACCATGTCAAGGCTCCAAATCACAAAGAGCCAAGACCGGAGGGCTGCCCCAACTTACCTCACTCTAACGGGTGTCTTGGGATGAGGATAGAGAATGAAGAGCACTCTCAAGTACTTTTGTCACTTTATAGACCTGAAAATCTAATTGGGGCTAGATGAGTTGGTTTCTAGAGTTCAAACTGCACCTCAAACAGCTCTTTGTCCAAGGATGGCAATGCGGTTCTAGGATGACAGTGTATCGTATCGGTGTCTCTCTGGCACGGTGGCATCCGTATAGCCAGAAAATGTAAAATATAGTGAGGAAAAAAACTAGAAGCCTATTGACAACCTAGCTAACTAACTTTAATGAAATAAACATAATGATAATGTATGAAAAGTAAGTAGATAAAAATGAGGGTGATGAATATCAACTCACTTAAGTGCCAGTTCACTAGTGAGCTCCACGTACACGTTCACCTACACACAAAAAAGAAGGGAAAATTGTTGGGGTTGTATAGGGTTTTGCCTCATTCAAACCCCCGCTTTGGTGTTTCCACCTCCACAGACAGCCAGAAAAACAACAGAGTAGAAAGTATGATAAAGGAAATAGAAATGAATACACTGAACACTACAAAAGATAAAAGATACTCTATCAAATCACAATGTGAAAGTACAATGATGCTATACCAGCTCCACCCAAAGGCACTCAAAGCGAATGAAGGGAGAATGCAAGGTATCAAAATTGACAAAGTCGTCATAGCCGCAGCGGTGACGAAGGGAGGTCTCACAAGACTCCAAGCTTGCAACTTCTATGGTAGAGAAACATGTGCAAGGATGAAGTTCATGGAGTAACTAGCTACTACAATGCTCAATAAAGTAATGAAAATGTTGGTAGAATGTTTCAAGAGTATCCTCAAGAGATCCCAGAAGTGTGAAGAAAATGGAGTGAAATTGCTAGAGAGATTGATTCAATGTAAAAGGAGATGAAGTGAGTGTGAAATGAATACTTTAAAGGCCATGGTTCATTTCCAGCAACCACCAAATCAGAACACCCAATTTGCTCACCAGTAACAAATTCCCAATCAACACATCTCATCACAACCAGTGAGCACTCAATCCATACCTATCACCAACATGTGTGATGCTACCAACAACCCAATTATGGAAGCACTCACACTCAAACTTGTTGCTCTTCAAACATAGGTGGAAAACTTGCAACAAACAAACAAAAATTCTTACATGTCATATGACCTATGTCCATATCCGTTTGACACAACCTTGTATATACCACTATTTCCTCCTATATATGTGGTGATACATTTCCCTAAATTAAAAGGCAAGACAAATACCATTGAGCATATCCAAGAATTCACTACCAGTTGCATGGACATTTCCTATGAACACGCCTACTTAATGAGACTCTTCTCTAAGAATCTTGCAGGGCACGCACTAGAGTGGTTCACACAATTGCCTAAAGGAATCAAATCATGGGACGAATTGGCAAACAATTTCGTTGAAAATTACGCGTATAAGATTGACACAAACATTGGCATTGCCTCCTTATACAGACTCACCCAAAAGGATGCAAGGGAGACCTTTATCCCATTCTTCCAAAGATGGAGAACTCTAACAAGATGATGTCCTGTGGAGATACCTGAAAAGGAAAAAGTCACAATGTTTGTACAAAATCTCCTCGGCCCACTAAGATATGGCTAACAAGTCCACTGTTGTACCACCTTTACTGATCTTGTTGAAAAAGGTGTCCAACTTGAAAGAGCCTTACTTGCCAAAGGTGAACTTAAGTATGGCAGCAAAATAATCAACACTACCACAAACACCAACCCAAGTGCTTCCAATGACAAAAACAAATATTGGGTTAAAAATAAACACATCACTAATGATGGTGTGGTTGATGCAAAAATAGTCAACACAATGGGTCATGTACTCACAATCAAAGGAGTTCAAACTCAAAATGCACCTGTGACATCACCAACACCAACATCTAATGCCATTCAAAACAATCCTACTCAATCAAACCAAAGGCAACCTCGTCAGACAAAGCAATTCCCAAAACACACATACACCCCCTTGGGTGAACCCATCAAAGTTATCCTAAAGAGACTCATTCAAAATGGTGTTGTAACTTTGGAAGAACCTAAACCATATGATTTTGGTCATTTTAAGCCATCATAGTGGGATGATAATGCATTATGTGATTATCATTGTGTCAAAGGACATAAAACTTCCTCTTGTCAACAACTCAGAAATCTTGTCCAAGATCTTATTGAAAACTGCACCATTGAGTTGGGAGGTCAACCATTTGTGTCTAATGTGGATCATACAATCCATAAGAACCCACTGCAGGACCATGGTTCAAGTAACCCCTCATCATCTGGAACAAAGAATAATAACAATCAAGCCAGTTATGTTTGTGTTGCTTTCAACTATTCTGGTGGTACTATCATTCATAATCTTCACGTTGTTGATGAAGACAAATGTGTCAATACCATTACTATCAAAAAGACCCCAGAATGAAATGTCACCACATGTAAAGGAAAGGTCACCATCCTAGGCCCTTCTACTCTTCAACCCAAAACTACCATACCAGGCCTGTCTGTCAAGAAGTTAATACCCAATCCAGATTTCAACCTTATCAAGCAGTTTAATAAGACCATTGCCAAAATTTCCATCTTGCAATTACTTTGCATTCCACCAGCGCATAAGGCCATATTAGATAAAGTCTTGTAAGAGTCCTTTTTCCCCAACGATATTGATGTCAACCATTTTGAAACTATGGTCGGATATTTGACTTCGCCTCACCACATTACCTTTTCAGATCTTGACTATTCCTCACCCAAGCCATCTCATAATGACGCCCTACATATTGAGGTTTTCATCCATAAGCATAAGGTTAGATGAGTCCTAGTAGATGGCAGAGCAGGATTGAACATCTTCTCTTTAAAATTGGTTAAGGCTCTTGGCTTCTCTGATGCATGTGTAGATGCTACCAAGAATATCGTGATAAAAGCATATGATGACAAGGAGTGTTCTTCTAAAGGAATCATCACACTCCCAATTTGTGGGGGACTAGTTATTATAGACACAAAATTCCAAGTCCTGGATCGTGATATACATTACAATATCTTACTTGGTCACCTATGGATTCATGCCTTAAAGGTCATCCCTTCCACCTACCACCAATTCTTGAAATTCCCTTTCGATGGCACCGAAATTGCTATCTCAGGAGATCCTGATCCATTTCAATATTGCACCAACTTGAGAGCTACTGTTGAGCATCAAGTGCCTATCAATCAAGAGGCTTCAACATCCACTTCTTCTAAATACATCGATCCATCCATACCAAGTTATCCATATCCACTTCATCCACTTCCTCCACACCATCCTCCTTGGCTTCCATACCAAGTGCTAACTTTAAGATCTAGGACATGGGTTATGGAGAATTCAAATTGAATATGGATTACAATATCACCACAATACCTAAGCCACCTAAAGTCTATAGTCAACCTTGTTGCACAGTGGAACCTAAGACAAATTTCAAGGTTCCTCTGAAAAGGGTCTTCACACTATGGGGAGACATGAGTGATGAAGCCATTATCAACATAGTTGATTGGATCTAAAAGGACCCAGAAGGATTACCCTTGCTACCAGTACATATCTATGGCAAAGGTTACGACATATGTAAAGCACATAGTTTTGATGGAACTAGTGGGCTTGGACCAAACAACAATGGAAGGAGAGAGCCTATCATCATTTCTAATAGACCAAAGTATATAGGGCTAGGGTTTGAGCAACTTGAAACTGAAAATCGACGTACCTATGTACTTTTAGGTAAGGACGTAATGGCTCCTGAAAGTGTCGAGACATGCGAAGACTCCCCTACCAAAACTGACTCTCATGAATGGGAATGGGGATCTACTAGAACCCTAAGTGACTATGATATTGATGAACTATTCTTGAAACCTGGCCAACTCCCTTTTGAGGAAAGGTTTACACAAATGTACAACATTGATCCTATAGATCACCATTCTAAACATAAAGAGTGGGTAAGCATCCCTTGGGACCCAAGTGAGCATAAATTGTCATCGGTAACATCTACATCATCCCACCCCATTCCTGAGCCCACCCAAAAACTTGACATGCCTAAACATATTGTACATGCCTTTGAATTACCATCCATTGATCATGATGTTGATCCATTTATCCCATATTATGACCAAGAGCATAACTCATCTAACTCTGAAGATGGTCTATGGATCCAGTCTAACTAGGAAAGTGAAGATGACAATTCTTCCTTCACACTTGAGGCTTCCATTTGCATGCTTTCCCCATCTTCCCCCTCCTTTACCAACACTGATGATGGGATTTCCCTTGTCTACCCACAACTCATTGACTGGGACCAATAAGACCCGCCTGCTATGGATATTTTTCAGAATGATGAGGCCATTGCATAATTCATGGGACTCCACGAGGGCATACCAAGTGGTGATCACAAGGTAGGACTCTCTATTGATCTAGATTATGCAGCATACTTTAGGGAGACTGTGTAATCCTCTAGTTGCAAAATATAAAAAATAAAACAAAAAAAGACATGTCTTTAGGTGAAAACCGCAAGGCACCTTCTGACAATTCAATAGTAAAAATAAAGGACGTATCTGAAGGTGAAAACCTCTCTGAGGCACCTAAGGATGGAGGATTCGACTTTCTTCCCATAACACAGGAAAAATCAGAAATTCTTATTGAAGACACCATAGAAGTTAACATAGCTACACGAGAGAATCCCAAAATGGTTCTCTTTGCCACATCATTGAAAGAAGAAGAAAAAAATGAATTCAAACAATTCTTCTCAGAAAGAACAATTAACTTTGCATGGTCATATGCTGACATGCCAGGGTTGGACCCCAAGTTAGTATTGCACCATCTTCCTTTGATTCCAGGTATTAAACCAGTCAAGCAAAAATTATGGAAAATGCATCCACAGATTACGCTACTTGTGAAGGCTGAATTGAAGAAATTACTAGATGTTGGATTCATAAGATCAATAGATTATGCCGACTGGATTTCCAACCTTGTCTATGTCACCAAGCCAAATGGAGAGATTCGCATTTGTATGGACTTCAGATATTTAAATAAGGCATGTCCAAAAGATGATTTCTCATTGCCCAACATAGACATTATTGTTGATCTTACCAAGGGATACGAGATGTTATCCCTCCTGGATTTTCTTGGGTTACAATCAAATACACATCACCCCCGAGGATCAGCACAAAATGGCATTCACGTGTCCATGGGGAACATATTGTTGGAACGTCATGCCTTTTGGCCTAAAGAATTCAAGTGCCACATACTAGAGAGCCATGACAACAATATTCCATGATCTCATGCATAATTTAATGGAATATTATGTGGATGACCTCTTGGCCAAATCTTTGACATGAAAAGATCATCTCAAGGTCCTAGACAAAAATTTTAGGCGGCTAGAAGAATACAACCTTAGTTTAAACCCAAAGAAATGTATTTTTGGGGTTACTTCAGGAAAACTATTATGCTATATAGTTTCATGAAGAGGCATAGAAGTTGACCTTGCAAAAGTAAAAGAAATATTAAACTTGCCTCCACCAAAAGGAATCAGTGAGCTAAGTACACTACAGGGCATATTACAGTCCATTTGATGCTTCATTGCTCAGCTAGTAGACAAATGTCAGCCATTTCGGTACCTATTGCGCAAAAGTATTCCCTTTGTGTGGACAGATAAATGCCAAACGGCCTTCAAAAAAATCAAATAATATATTGACACCACCTATCCGAATGCCTCCCATTGAAGGAAAACCTTTAATCCTGTATGTATTTGCAACCACCAATGCACTAGGGGAATTATTGGCACAAAATGACAATGAGGAAAAAGAAAGAGCCATATACTACATCAGTCGCACACTGATCGGATATGAACTCAATTACACATTTGTGGAACATGTTTGTCTCGCAATTGTCTTTGTGGCCCATAAATTAAGACATTACATGTTGAATCACCAAACATAGTTGGTAGAAAAGATTGATCAACTAAAGTATCTTCTAAGTCGGGCAGCATTGACAAGTTAGTTGGAAAAAAGGGTCATGATTTTGAGTGAATACGACATATAATATGTTGAGCACAAGGCAATAAAAGGACAAGTAATAGTCGATCAACTTGCAGATGCACCTATCCAAGGCACTCATCCATTGATAACTGATTTTCCTGATGATTCTATCTTTCATACAGAACCTACATCACCTTGGAAACTGTATTTTGATGGGTCTCATACTAGTCACGGCTCGGGAGATGGTATCTTGTTCATCACACTGCAAGGGGATTCCATTCCTAAGGCATTCTGGATCACCTTCCCTTGTACTAAAATATTGCAGAATATGAGGCACTAGTCACAGGGCTCAAAATGGCAATAAATGGAAAATTCAGACGATGTCGGTATTTGGGGATTCTTAGTTAGTTAACAACCAAGTGAATGATGATTATGGAAAAAAGGATGAAATTTTTTTTCCCTACAAGCGAATGGTGGATAGCTCCCTGACCTATTTTAAATTGATTGCCTATGAAAAAATCCCTAGGGCAAAAAACAAGGTCGCTGATGCCATGGCAATTATTGGATCTCTCTTGGACATCCCCAAAAATGTGTCACAATTTGACTTCTTAGTGGAACAACTATTGGTTCCCGCAAGTAATGTTCTAGAGTTAGAGATGGTTTGTGAACTTTTTGGTCCCAACTCACCTTGGTATCATGACATCTATGATTATCTTAAGTCCCAGACCCTTCCACCCAACTTATCCAATAATCAGCATAAATCCTTCATTTGAAAAGCAACCCAATACACCATCGTCAGTGACACCCTTTATTGTCGTAGCTTTGACAACACCCTTCTTCGTTGTCTTGACACTGATGAAGCTCACACAACTTTACGTAAGGTACATGAGCGTATATGTGGATCTCATTCAAGTGGCCCAACTTTAGCTATGAAAGTCACCACACTGATGTATTACTGGCTGACACTAGAAAAAGATGCTCTTCAGTTTATCAGAACATGTCAGAAATGTCAGGTGCACAGCGATCTAATCCACGCACCTGCACAGGAGCTGAGACCGATCACTTCTTCATGGCCCTTCGCACAATGAGGACTCGACCTCATGGGAAAAATACATCCGTCCTCCTCTAATGGCCATAAATTCATCATCACCGCCACCGAGTACTTCACTAAGTGGATTGAAGTCATCCCCCTCACTTACATCACTGACAAGCAAATTTTTAAGTTTATCCTTAATTATATCATCTATCAGTATGGTGTTCCACAGTCCATCATCATAGATAACGGTTGTCCATTCAAAAATCAAGACGTTCATGAACTCTGTGAGCAATTCCACATCTAACATCATTTCTCCACACCATATTATCCACAAGGCAACAGTCAAACTGAGGCATCATATAAAACAATTCTTCGCATTCTTAAGAAGACTATCAATGACGTTGGCCGAGATTGGAATCTACAACTCAATCCCACCTTGTGGGCCTATCGTACCAGCATCTGCACACCCATTAGAGCCACTCCATTTTCCTTGTTCTATGAATCTGAAGCTATATTTCCCATCAAGGTCAAAATTCCTTCTCTCTGAGTCTCCTTGAAGGGAACGATCAATGATAAAGAATACAGACAGTCTCACCTGCATGAACTAGAAATGCTGCAAGAAAGAAGACAAAATACCTTGAACCACTTGCAAGCATATCAAAATCGTCTTTGTAGGAGCTATAACAAAAGAGTGATGGTCAGAAAGTTTGAAATTGGTGACTTGGTCCTCATGTAGAATCCAAGAAATCAGGTTGGTCATGAAAAGCCTGGAAATTTTGAGCCTAATTGGCTCAGTCCTTATATCATTACTATAGCATTCAGTTTTGGTGCTTATTAGTTAGCCACACCTGATGGAGAATAGTTGACATAACCCATCAACAACTTGCATCTACAAAATTTCTACACATATCATAAGAGAGCTTGGTTGAAAACCTTAAAAATACAAAAAAAAATGAAAACTCAAGAAAAAATTGTCACCTTGATGAAACCCTGGCAAACAGGCATCTTGGTGACACCAAAAAAATCAAAAAATGGCAAAAATAGTAAAAAGAAATAAATTCGTCCAATAGTGAAAACTTGGCAAACAAGCACTTTGGATAAGTACCATGGTGAAAACCTAGTAAGCAAGTGCCATGTGTAGGCAGTCGTTGCTTCACCATCTATATTATTCCAATCGGCCTTCATCCACTTTGCACAACAACGACATCCCGACATTCATAACATTTTCCATTAGTCTTGTCATTTTCATCCATGGCTAGCAGTGGTTGACATCACGCCTTGCATATCCTTGCCTTTTATCCTGCATACGCCCTTTTCCATGTCATTCTACTTAGGTAATTCCTGACCTACTTGGGGATAAGACCTTTATCATGTGACTGCAATGGGTATTGCACATGGTCTTGAAATTTGTAAAAGTCCTGAAAAAAGACATAAAAATAAGAAAAATTCTTGAAAAAATTCATAAAAATCAAAAAAATCCTGAAAAAAAGTCATAAAATTTTTTTAAAAGTCTTGAAAAAAGTCATAAAAATCTGAAAAAGTCTTGAAAAATGTCATAAAAATCGAAAAATGTCGTGAAAAAAAAAACACAAAAACATTTGGAAAAGGTCAAAAGTCTCAAAATCAAAGTCAAGTTTGTCTCGTCATTCCAATCAGTCATGTCAGTCAGTCTTTGTCCTAGTCCGAACTACGTTGTCTCTATGCATTTGGTACATAGGAAAGATTCATATTTCAATTCCTAAGACATTAGGTCTGTCTTTGTAGGTTTGTTAAAATAAAATCATGACTCAATCTTTTGTCCTTCAGACAAAGTCATTGGTCGTGTCGAACTACAAGGTCTCTAAGTGCATGACATAGGCAAAGCCATCAATCGATGAGCCCCCAAGGCCACACTAGGTCAGTCCATTAGGGTTCATGGCACTACACTGTCATACACATCAACTATCATCAAGTCAATCAAATCGTTCCTCAATCCTAAACAAGCAATCTATCAGCAAACTTTCAAAAATCTTTTTAATCAACATTTCAATCAAGCTTTGCATGCCAATGCTGGCATGTGGACAAAATCTATCATCTAGTCAAATTCTATCAAGGAAAATCAACCTATCAATATCTGGGTTCTTCCTCAGATGTGTCCTTCTAAAGAAAAAATTTTGTCATCTATTCACGCTTTTGGATGTGTCCTTCCTAAGCATCGTCATCATCATCTGGCCTTTTGATGGATTCTCCTGACTCTAAGAATCGATCCTCTCGACATCAACACCATTTAGGATGTGTCTTTCTTGAACCTAGCATCTCTTGACATTTGGCAACCTAGACCTTGTCAACCTTGGCATTTCAACATCAAAACACTTGACATTCTATTCACTTGGCAAACACTTAGAAAAAATTATCTGTCTTTTTGATGGTTATCATGATATTAGTTCCTTACATTAGAGGAGCCACGACATACCATGATAATCATCCTTGTCCTTTTGATCATCCTACTACTAGTTTCTCGAGGATGTCCTGACTTCAATATTTAGAGGAGCAACGACGTAGTACGCTGGTCGTTTTGTCTTTTATTGGTTGTCATGTGGCTAGTTTCTCAAGGATGTCCTGACTTCACTATTTAGACAAGCAACGACATCTCATGACTAGTCGTGTTTGTTTGTGGTTGGTTATGACAATATGACTAGGGAAAATTGCATTCCTCGTATGAGTCATGATCATCCTTGTCTGCGACTACTTGTCTTATGTGATGGTTCAACCTTGCACACTATTGATCTATGTCATATCATAGTGTTTGTTGGCCATTACAACAATCCACCCAATGATGATTAAGAGCAACAACTATTATAGTACTATGGCAATTGTTGAAGGATTCTTATTTCTGCACTAACATGCATATCTTTCTCTGCACTAACATCCACCTTTGTCTTCTCTTCTCCCATCCTCTGATGATATCCTATGACATACAAAAACATAGTTGCATACATGACCATACGAGCATTTCATTATAACATTTCACATTTGCATACATCAAATTCCATAATAATATCGATATTCACATTGCATGACATATGAGTGTATCATTTACATCCATCCATCTTGCATACATAAAACCATCATTTGCATTAACATATAGGAATCATATCATCATACATCACATAATGCATACATACATAAATATATCCATATATGCATTCATAATCATCAAGCATGATATCCATACATCTCATAATACATTAAATGCATCCATCTCATCATATAGAATATCATTATCATCAACATATAAAAGAGGACCATCATGACATAAAATCGTCATCATTAATGCATAACATCACATCACATCAAATAAAGAATACAACATCATAACGCATAGGATCATTAAAACAAAGCATGTAGTCTCCATCAAAAACATCTCATATATATATATCTCAAAAAGAATAATGTCACAAGATAGAATCTGGAGGAATCCCAAAAATGGAGCTCGCAGGCTCGAAAGTCAACATATACAATGTCTCATAATAGTAAACAAATATGAACCATAAGATGTCTCCTCTTTGTCTCCTGGAGGTGAACCAGGGGGCGACTGATGTTGACTCATCAGTTCAGCGGTAACCTGTACTGCTAAGGTAACTGGAGGCCGAGATCCTGAGGGGTCGATAATGGGAGGCTGGCTCTACTCTAGCTGGTGTCCTGATGACACTGATCTTTGACTATGGCTTGACCTGTGACTATGGCATGATGAATTCCTATGTGAATGATGTGACCTATGGCCTAAAGACTGCCCAGAGGATGTGGACCTTCCTGCACTGGTGTTACTACTGCTATGTGACCTACTGTTGTTGTGAGTCTGGGTACCACTACCAGTCCTGCTATAGGATCTCAACAATCTAGGGTCCCGTCTCTTGAGTGGCACAAGTTTTTCATACAATAACTTGTACCTGCCTCTACTCTTGCTCATCCTGGCCAACTCTTTGTCCATGTCCCCTAAGGGTCCTATGCACAATTGTGCGAACTCCCTCACCCATCTCTCAGCCTCCTCCTGTCGGATCACAGCCTGATCCATGTCCACCCACATCACCTCTAGCTCTATTGATAAGGCCTTGTTTTGAGACAAGGCTGCATCTAGTTTGCTATGAAGGTCGACAACTCTCTAATCAACAATAGCATCTACAGGAAAATTAGTTGGCCTGTCACCCTCCTCCTTCCCCTCAATCATCATCTCCCTCAGCCTCCTCTTTGCCTCATCCTCCCCCTCCTCCTCCTCCTCCTCCTCCTTATCCCTCTCTCCTACAATCTCCTCCACATCGATATCTAGAGCTCGATGCTCCTCAAAAATTTCATCCTCTCTCATCTTCTCCTCGCGCTCTTCTCTCCAAAATTTCTAAATAGAAAATGTGAAAATGACACCTAGATTGCCTTTTCAAACCTATTTATAGGTTGAAAATAAGGGTTTTCCTTTTGGGTTTGTACTAGAGGCTCATTTGACTACCTTTGATCGGCATTTTTGCTAGCTTAACGTCCTCCAAAACCAAAACCATCTATGCCATTATTTTTATGATCATAAATTGACTTATCGGGACACTTTCCAAATTTTTCTAACCCCGGGCCAAAATTCAAAAAATTTCCCGAGGGGGCATAGGCACTTCATACCTTCACTAGGGCATATCCTTGATTTGTTTTCTTTTCCATAACACGATAAATTGCATTATGACAAAGAGGGGCAAAATGTAGACACATAAAATTGACCTAGGCCCACAAACTCAATTTTCTCATTAATTCCTCTATGTCCCTTTGACCAAACTCAACTATTAATTAAATAATGATCAATTATTTAATTAATTCACCTCTCTTATTCTTCTTGACTATTTAAATAAATCACATTTATTTAAATACGCCACTGATGTCTAAAGTCCTCTTTAAATTAAATAAATTATTAAATTTATTTAATTAATCCACTATTCCCTCTTGACTATTTAAATAAATTCATTTTATTTACATATGTCTCTAATATTAAAGTCTTCTCATAATTAAATAGATCCCCCACAATTTATTTAATTATTAACCCATTTCTTCCACAATTATATAATTTAAAATTAATTATTTAATTGTCTCATTTTATTCATTTCCAAATTTAAATAAAAAATCATTTATTTGAATTTCCCTCTTTTTAAGTAAATAATTTAATTATTATTTACTGTCACATGACTTTGCCATTTTGAATTAAATTAAATATTAAATTCAAAATAGCATTTCCCTCCACAAATTAAGTAATTTCTAAAATGACTTGATTTTCTAACTCCTATTTATGTGCTAAATCTTATCTCCCTATCACACATATTCTCATTCCTTGATTTATTTTCTTAAATTAAATCTTGTCCACTCATTTCAAATTTCACTCTAAAGTTGCCCTAACCCTAATTGTGGGTTGTTATTTTGAATCTTGACCTTTGATTCTAGGGCACTTCTCAATCTTTAATCTCGTCCATTCATCCAAAATTGCATTTTCTATAAAATGGCAATTTCGTCCTCATTTTGGCATCTTGCAAATCTTGCAAATCTTGAAAATCTTGAAAATATTGAATCTTGCACACTTTGCAATTCTTGAATCTTTCACTTTTCTTGTCTTTTTCATTTAGTTAATTAGTTTGCATATAGGATTTAGTTTCTCTTACTTAATCATTTGGGAATCCTTCAACACTTGTTTAGGACTAGTCATTGTTAGATTGTTCATCATAAATCTAAGGGAAAACTCATATTTTCAACAAGTTTAGAAGGTGTGATGGAGGTCATCCATGGAGAATGAATACATTGGGTGAGATCATTTCATTCATTTTTCATTTATTCCTTTACACTCTATTATTTACTTTGGGATTTTATGTTGCATGTAATTTGCTAACAACCTAAGAAACATACCCTCTGTTACAACTTCTATTAGATTCCTATTATCTATTTTTGCTTCTTATAATTTTGAAATAGAGAAAATGGATGTTAAGATTAATTTCTTGCATGGGGATCTTGAGGAAGAAATTTATATATGACAACTTGACAGTTTTTTTGTGAAAGGAAAAGAACACTTGATTTGTGGGTTAAAGAGATCTTTATATGGTTTGAAACAATCACCCAGGATATGGTACTAGAAGTTGGATGCCTTTGTATTGAGGTCGCATTTTTTTAGGAGTGAGGAGGATCATTGTGTTTACATTAAGGTTATTGATGATCAAATACTAATCATTGTATTGTATGTTGATGACATGTTGTTTATGGGTAACAACAAGGTGATGATTAGGGAGCTCAAGCATAATCTTTCTAGAACATTTGATATGAAGGATTTGGGGGCTACAAAATATATCCTTGGGACAGAGATCAGTAGAGATCAGGTTCACAAAACACTTTGGTTAAGTTAGAGTAAGTATGTTGATACCATTTTGCAGAGGTTTAGATTGCATGATTGTAAACCAATAAATATTCCATTTCCAGTTGGTACTAAGTTGAGTTTAGAAATGTTTATGAATTATGATGATAATTTTGAAGAGATGTATAAAAAAAATTATGCTAGTTTTGTTGATAGTTTGATGTATGCAATGGTTTTCACTAGACCAGATATAGCCCAAGCAATGGGAGTTTTGAGCGGGTTTATATCTAAGCTTGGTAGAGAGAATTGGACTTTTGTTAAGAGGGTGTTTAGATATTTGTGTGGTAATTCTAATTGTTGTTTGGTTTATCATAATACTGATGACGTGGTTAAGTCATTAGACATACAAGGTTTTGTTGATGCAGATTAGGTAGGTGACTTGAACGGTTGAAGGTCCACTAGTGGCTATGTTTTTACTTTTTTTGGAGGTATAGTGAGTTGTATGATTACAATACAACCTATGGTTGCATTTTCCACCACCGAAATAGATTATATGGCTGCTACGCATGCCTCTAAGGAGGTGGTTTGGTTACAGAGACTTGGTAAAGGTATTGGTTTTTATTGCAAGATAGTAAGGATTGGATGTGATAGTCAGAGTGTCATATGTTTAGCAAAAAATCTTGTGTATCATGCTTATACTAAGTATGTTGATGCTTAGTATCACTTTGTGTGATAAATGGTTGAGAATGGTAAGGTCCTAATAGAGAAGGTTAACACTTTGGATAATGTTATAGATTCTCTCATGAAGCCAATGACCATAGATAAGTTCTCTTGGTGTAGGAAGTCCATGGGCCTTGATCACTGTACTTTATTACATTTTATTTGAATCTAATGGATATAATTTCAATGTATAATATCAAGTGGGAGAATGTTAGGATAGGTGAAATTAGAATTGCTATCCTAAGTCGATTTATGAGTCTCCACATTCTTTGGAAAGTGTTCTTGAGGACATGAGAGACAAAGTATTTAATATTTATTTTCCTATGACAAATTATAATTACATTCATAGAGGTGGACCCACTATGATGACGGTTACATAGCATCACAGGAGCATATTCCTTTTGGGTGTCTACTTTATGGGTGGGGACCACCCAAAAATGCATGTTCTTGCATGTTATTTGCATGTTATCCTGGGTTGGGCACATAAGTTTGCATGTTATGGGTTTGAGCCATCAGATCCATTAGAGAGTTATGGAGCATTTGATATTGACCAATTTTGATTGGCTATGGGTTAGGCACCCATGTGAAGGACATGTGATCATTTATTAATTTTTTCCACGTTTCTAGGTTGTCCACAAAGGGAGGAATGGGTTTTTCCAAGTGATTTTACTTGTTGTTTCCAAATACCACAAGTGGTATTCTATCCCATAAACTTCTATATATTGGAACATTGAGATGGTGGTTTTATGAGTTTTCTTGTAGGTTGTCAGAGTAACAAAGTGCTACTAAAATTCAAAGAGGATTTTTGTATTGATGTACTTCATTGAAGATTAATACAAACCTTTCATCTCTTTGGGTGTGGAGTTTTTTCTTGCAAGGTTTCTCCACATATATCTTGTGTCACTTGAGATTCTCAACTTGTGGTATTGTTATTTTTGTTTCATGTTTGCAATTGATAATCACATATCATAATATTGGTAATCTTGAATACACATAATTTTAGATTTGTAACCACTTATTTAAGTTCATTTTTTGTAAGTTTCACCTTGATTTCCAACAGTTTGACCTCCCTGCAACGTTGCTTGTACCCTTTGTATTAGAATCCTTAGAAATTTATTCAATGAGCTACTTGTGTGTTAATCAACATCTTGTGTGCATTCCACAAATTCAACATCTTGTTCACTTGAAGCATTGTCATCTTCAAAGTTTGCCTCATTCTCAACATCCCAATTTGTTGTATTGGTAAAGTAATGAATGAACACTACTAGGTCATGTTGTGGGGCTGATGGAAATGAAAGACCAACATCCACTTCACTAAAATTTGTCTACACCTTGAGGTTTGTAGCTTCTTCTTTGAACCAAGGTAGTTGTCTTGCCTTTATTGGAAAACTTATATGTTCTCCACTATCTCTACTCTCATCGCAACCACTCTAAACAATAGGTATTTTAGTTTCCTAGGATTCAATATCAAGACATTTGATGTATTTGTTTTCTAAATTATCCAAAGCATGGTTGGAATTATCAAGATTGTATGTTTGGACAAATTGATCTATTTAATCTTCATTATATCCATTTAGGTGCAAGAAAGTTTCAGTTGTAATATAATAAGCATCATCTTCCATTGTCATGGCATCAATTTCACCTCCACCAGTATTTACTTCCTCTTGAACTATGAAGTCCTCACTTGGTTTCATGTCCTTATCAATTGCATTGTGATTAATGGCTAAATTGTCATTCTTTAGAAGCCAATAATGATATTACATGGTGCTAATGCCTATCGGAATGCCTTTCTAGCAAGATTTGCCAACTCTTCCCTTCCTATTTCAATTTGGGGATGGTTTTCCATCCATATGGCCCTTTCCTATTTGAAATAGTTTTTTAATGGAGAGAATATACTCGCATCCAAGGGCTACAATTTATGGTCGGTATGTGCATGGAGGGTAAGCAATTCAATTCCTATATGTGTTGCTTCATCTATTGTCTTGAGTGCCACGTGGCTGCCATGACAATAAAAATGAGAAGAAATCTATTTTTGGATAATACCCCACCTAGGATTGATCCAGCAAAATGATCCAGCAAATTGAAAAATGACTCTTTCATGTTCTTGGGCAACCATACATGCCCTCGACTCACAATTATAAATATAGTTTCTCATATTCCTTTTTTATTTAAAGAGATAGAAACCAATTATACTTGTTCTAGATGCAATCATGCATGCTTAAAATGTGATCCACTCCCTTATTTTGGAGATTAAGTGGGGCACACATCTAGAACCCATTATTACAATTACCCACATACCACAATTTATGACTTGTACACTAGTTTCATCATAATTCCAAATTATGCTTGATCCATACTTTTGCTCATTGTATAATCTCTCCAAGTTATCATAAAAGGATGGGATTGAGGGCCTTAGCATAATTTCTTTATCCTTTTCCACACCGTTTGTAGTTCTAATTGTCAATTTTGGATGCCTAATCCGAAAACCATCTCACCATAACCTCTACGAAATCCAAAATTTTAACAAGTTAGGCCTATATTAATGATTTGAGCCATAATTGATTTCAGTTGAGAAACTTGAAGTTCATGGCCAATATTAGCCATGTCCTTATACCACAAGACAATATAGGCCTCCTCCTCTTCAAATAAAATGGTTTGTGGCCCCCTCCATTTCGTGGCAGTTACTCCATTCAACCATGCCCTCAAACTACTAGGTGGGATAACCCATATTTTGTAACACTAATGGACATATCCATCTCATCTTCAATATTTTCTACTGCACTACTGATGTCATAAAAATCTAAGTTTTGGAGACTTATGAGTTTCCCAATTGCACTTCATCTTATTGAGCATTATCAACAAGTGGTTCCTGAAAGAAAAGGAAAGCGTGGAATATGCCTTCCTAATACCAATCTTCAGGAGAGAGAAGTAAATAAACCATTTAAAATTTTGCAATTATAGTTCATTTAAGATGCACATAATAAAAACAAGAATAGACAATAAAAAACCAACACAAGATTTATGTGGGAAAACCCTTTCGGGAAAAAACCTACACACCAAAACAAAGATCTCTTGTATTACAGTAAAACAAATATTGCATACAAGTCAGAGTTATTCTTTTTCAAGTGCTTTTCCAAAATGAAATTGATAGCACTTCATTACATTCACTTTGATCTTCACTCACAATTCCAATGCACTATAGCATTGCATATAGACTTCTCAAACGTTATAGGAAATCCATCATTCCAACTTCCATACTAACTAAAAATTTTATTATCTCTTTGAATTCCCACTGTCACCTTGATACACCTATCATTCCATTAGAGGGACTCCCAAGTGACTCCTTCTGATATGGCGAAGTCTCATCGATGAAGTCCCATCAAAATTTCAAAGAGACGTTGTAGCAACTCACCTCGATATAAGAAGGTTTCGCCGATATACCTTATCAACATGTCGAAGAGATTCTAAAGCAACTCACACTAATATAAGAAGGTCTCATCGATATATCTTATCAACATGTCAAAGAGACTAATCATTTCATCCCACCGACATGTTCTTGTCTCTTTGATAAAGCGCTTATCGAGATGTCGAGAAGAATAACCACTAAGTCTCGTTGAAATTCACCTATCAACCTGATGAACCTTCATCCGATGCAAACTCTTGCTACCTCATGTTGTCTATTGGGTGTCATGGATCAAGGATCCCATGATCACCATACTACATAGAGCTCAAGCAAGTAGATTGACAACCATACCTTCAAACAATGAAGAATGAAGTCCTTTCGTGGGTAGGGATTTGGGGTTTCTCAATACTCAATACCACAAACTTCACAAGTAAAGCATACGATGGAACTCTGAAGTCCAATTTTCAAAACCCTTCAAATTTTCTAAGTCTTTTTCAAATGCATTCGATAAGCGATAAGCCTAAAGCTTGAACTTCAAAACTTACAAACTTAGCACAAATTTAGCTAAGTCTTTTATACTAGTAAGTTTGAGACACCTTTTTTTCTTAGCATTCTCCCCCTTGATGAAGAACTTATTGGCTCCCAATCAAAGCTCAAAGTCATTGTATCACCCTAGGCCTCAAGGCCCATCAAATTTGCACACCATTTGAACTTCTTTGTGCTCACTAGCTTTATTAGTGCATCAACAACCTTCACCAAAGTTTCAACCTTTTCCAAATTAACCTTTCTATCTTCCACCACATCACAAACAAAATGGTACTACACGTCAATGGGTTTTGTTTTGGCATGGAAAGTTGGATTTTTTTCCAAACATATGGCACTCTGGCTATCACAGCAGATAGTAATATGCCCTGCATCAAAACCAACATTCGACTATGCTTCAATAGTGGACAAAGTGACTCTAGCTTGTCACTTTCTCATCCAACTTATTGCACCACCAAACAACATGAAAACATATCCACTAGTGGATTTTCTGCTGTCAATATCACTCGCCCAATCAGAATTTACATATCCAAAAATTCTTACTAAATTCTGAGATCCAGTAGAATAACCATGATAACATAAGGCATACTCTAAAGTAACCTTCAAATATTTGAAAACTCTTTTCACAGCATCTCAATTTGTCCATCCTAGATCAGCCATAAATCGACTAAGAACTCCCACTGTTTGGGAAATTTATGGCCTAGTACAGACCATTGCATACATTAAACTACCAACTGCACTTGCATAAGGTACCCCGGCCATGTCCCATCTTAGTAGGATATTTTGGACAATCTTCCACATAAAGCTTTGTTCCCTACAACATAGGAACCACTAACTATTTGCAATCTTTCATATTGGATCTCTCTAGAACAAAGTTCACATACTTCCTCTGGCTAATCCAAAGCTTTCTATTTGCTCTATCCCTTCTAATTTTCATCCCTAGAATATACCTTGTTGAACCTATATCCTTCATTTCAAACTGTGTTGAAAATTGAGACTTCAATTCAGAAAGCATACCCTTATCATTCCCAATGGAACAACATGCCATCCACATACAGAGCAATAATAAGAAGACGACCATTTTTCAGTCTTAAAATAAATACAATGGTCGGACTTTGATCTCAAAAATCCCAAAGACAACACATAAGTATCAAAAATTTGGTACCACATTCTAGGAGACTGCTTCAGACCATATAGAGATTTCTTTAACTTACATACCAGGTTCTCTTTACCTTTCTCAATGAAATGCTTTGGCTAGAACATATAAATCTCTTCCTTCAAATCACCATGAAGGAAATTTTTCTTCACATCCATTTTCTCGATTTCTAAATCATATGTTGTTGCAAGTGATAACAAGAATCGAATAGATGTTAGCTTTGCTACATGAGAAAAGATTTCCCTATAATCAATTCCCTCCACCTGGGAATATCCTTTTGTGACCAACCTTGATTTATGCTTCTCAACACTACCATCAAATCTTATCTTTTTCTTGAACACCCATTTACTTCCAACAGGCTTTCGTCCTTCAAGAAAAGGTACCAAATCCCATGTATCATTCTTCTTCAATGATGCCATTTCTTCATTCATGGCTCCCAACCAGGAATCTGTATCAAACATATACATAGCCTCTCTAACAGTCCTCGGCTCACCAGTGTTAGCAATCAAAGCATAAGCACAACTAGAATCTAACATAGAATATCCAAACCTTTCAGGTTGTCGCTTAGCACACATAGACCTCCTCACAAGATAATGTTGAAGATAATGATGAGGTTCTTCATCTTGTTCAGAACTTTCAAATCTACTTGAGCTCTCCTCATTAACAAGTCCACCAGGAGTACGTAGTTCATCTTTTTCGGGTGTAAGAGGAACTTCAATTATCTCCTTTCTTTCTTCTTTCATCTCTAGTTGTAGATCAACTATGGAAGGTTTTATCTCACAGAAGATCACACTTATACTATAGAGCACCTTCTTTGTAACCGGGTTCCAAACCTTGTACCCTTTCACACTAATGCCATAACCGATGAAGATACACTTCATTGCCTTGTTCTCTAATTTAGATCTCTTTTCACTAGGCACATAAGCATATGCCTCACAACTAAAGAATCTAATATGTCTCAAGGAGGGCTTCTTAAAATATCACACTTCCATAGGTGTCTTATCAATGAGTGTCAAAGTAGTAGATCTATTAATTAGATAACATGTAGTGGTTGCAACCTTAGCCCAGAAATTTAGTTCAAAACTAGCACCACTCAACATACTCCTTGCCCTCTCCATCAGCGTTATGTTCATCCTCTCTGCAACTCCATTTTGTTGTGGAGTATAGGGAGTTGTTTTATGTCTCTTAATCCCATGGTCCTTATAGAACCTATCAAAATCTACAAAACAAAACTCACCACCATTGTCCACCCTCAAACACTTTATTTTCCTACCAGTTTGATTTTATAACAAGGTTTTGGACTCCTTAAATCAATTGAATACTTTAGTTTTACTTTTGATAAAATATACAAATGTCCTTCTCAAATAATCATCTATAAACGAGACAAAATACACAAATTTCAATAACGAAGGAACATTAACTGGACCAAACACAAACACATGAGCATGAATATAATCCAGAATTCCAGAAGATTTATGAGAACAAGAATAAAAAGAAAAACGATGTTTTTTTCCATACATACAATGTTCGCAAAAATTGAACTCAAGATTACAATCATCAAGCCCATCAACTAGGATTTTATTCTTCGAGGATTTTAAAACATTTTCACCAATGTGGCCAAACCTCTAGTGCCACAACATTGTCTTATCCATTGGGAGCTTCACCTCTAAAGAATTAGCACCCTTATGAATAATTTTCTCCTCTACTTGATCAGATGAGGAAGCCCTTTTCCCATACTTCACAAAAGTACTATTGCACTGAACTGTGCAGGCATCCAACTTATACAAAGTGCCCATTCACACACCCTTAGAAAGCACCATAGAACCTTTGGTCATCTTACAACTACCATTCAAGAAAGATACCTACACACCTAAATCATTCAACTTACTTACAAAAATTGAATTCCATGTCAAACCAAGGATATGCATCACACCATCGATTCCATTTATCCTTCCATCAGGAAACTGAATCCTGACTCTTCCATGACCAACAATTTCTAGGTGAGAATCATCACCCAAATACACCTTTCCATGAGCATACTCTTCTTATTTTGAAAACCAGCTCCTATGAGAGGTCATGTGAAAAAACGCACCTGAGTCAATTAACCACACATCTTCCGATGCATGAGTTTCCAAGGCTGCTATGAATGCATCTACATCATCTTGAGAAGAATTATTTTTTTTCTTTTTTTCTTTTTCTCTTCTTTGCAGTCTTTCTGAATATGTCTAGATTGCCCACAGTTCCAGCATTTCACCTTGGACTTCTTACCAAGAGACTTTTATCTCCCCTCTAACTTGTATTTAGACTTATTGTCCTTCTTCTTGCCTCTCTCCTTTGATATGCATCAAACAACAAGGGCCTCCTTGGCCATCTCAAAAGAATTCTTTTGTATTTCTTCTGATAGCAGTGAAGCAACCACATCTTCCATCTTGAAAGTGGTTTTTGTACTCCTAATAGCCATTACCAGGTGATCCCATGTGTCAAGCAGAGAACACAACAAGAGCATGCAATGATCCTCGTCATCTATCTTCACATCAACAAACCCCAACTAAGAAATGATCATGTTAAATGCATTTAGATGATCTGGAATGGACACTCCTTCCTCCATCTTCAAAGAGTATAACTTATTTCTTGGGAATAACTTATTTAACAAGGATTTCCCTTGATAAGTGTCACCAATTTTTTTCTAGAGAACTTTTGCGGTCTTCTCTTCATGGATGTTCAAAAGAGAAGAATCGGCCAAGCACAATCTAATCAGACCCTTGGCTTTCCGGTCCATTGCATCCCAATTAATTTGTGAGTTTTTTGATGGTTTGTTACTAGATACCACACCCCATAGCTCTCGATCTATGATCATATCTTCCATCTTGAGTTTCCACAACTGAAAATTACCGCTATTGAATTTTTCTATTTCTATTCTTCCGGATGTGCTCACCATCTTAAATTTGTAATAAGATTACAACTAGATTTCTCTACAAAACCCATTGAAACCAGATCGACACAAAAAACCCTTCTAACCCACAAGGATAAAAAAGTTGGCCAAGCTCCAAGATACCAAATGAAAGGAAATCATAGCGTGGAATACGCCTTCCTAATACTAATCTTCAAGAGAGAGAAGCAAATAAACCATTTAAAACTTTACAATTACACTTCATTTAAGATGCACATATTAAAAAAATGAATAGACAATAAAACATCAACACAAGGGTTACGTGGGAAAACCCTTTCGGTAAAAAACCCACACACCATTTAGCAGAGATCTCTTGTATTATAGTAAAACAAATATTGCATACAAGTGCAGAGCTATGCTCTTTCAAATGATTTTCCATAATTAAATTGGTAGCACTTTGTTACATTCACTTTGATCTTCACTCAATATTCTAATGTGCTACGACATTGCATACATACTTCTCAAGCATTACAAGAAAACCGTTGTTTCAACTTTTATACTAACTGAACAATCATTGTCTCTCTGAATTCCCACTATCACCTTGATACGCCTATCATTCCATTGGAGGGACTCCCAAGTGACTCCTTCTGATATGGTGAAGTCTCACTGATGAAGTCTATTGATGGTGTTTTCTGCACAGCAACAACTCAGACAGAATATGATATCCTATCTCTCTTGAAAGGTAAATCTCTATGGGAAAAGAGATAACCCCAAGGTCTCTAATGTCATGTATTGACAATGCAACAAAACAACTTAGTGATAAATGTGAAAATGTTGGTAATCACAATGGGACCTTACTACGAGCAAACACTGGACTTTTGAGTCTATCAGATATAAACAATAAATTGATACTTTGAAACTTGATTGGAACCCTGATAATAAAGAAACAGCAAAAGATAAAGGTTTCAGAGATAATTCTAAGACTACTTCTAACCCTAAGATTGAAAATGCCAAAAGATAAAATGCTCAAAATGGACCGATCTCTCATAAACTACTTTCTGCATGACCCAGATGAATTTGTAATTTCACAAAAATAGTGCAATCTTCTAAGGTATTTAAATATTTTCAAATCACAAACATCCATTCAGCCAATTCTATTGCAATTGAGATGAACAAACCATTACAACTGAACTAAGCACAATTTTAAGTACAGGCTAACTTTGCAAAGTAGCTAAAAATTAGCTAACTAAAAAAAGTATGGACTAGAGATCACTGCAAACATTCCAAACATGAAACCCTAAGCATTACCAAACCATTTAACCATAAAATTATAAGCAATCTGAAAGATAGAACAATAAGAATCATGCCAAATGAAATTCTCAAAGATAGATACCAAACACAATATCTCTCTTATATTGAATCACCCAAAGTAGCAAAAACTCCAGCTTTCTGTTACAACACTTGCTTGAAAATAAACCCTAAGTCGCCTAATATCACTTATCTATTTCTCTCTATCCTCCTATATGCCTATCTATCTATATCTTCAAATGAGGCAACATGCCTATTTTATAGAGAATCCCTAAGATAGGTCGGCCCAAAAGATGATTTACAATAAAAACATGACCTATAAGAGGTCGGCCTAAAAGATATTCAAACACATGAAAAGTGCCATTGGCACCAATTTCATCCAAAACCGCCAAGATACCAAAAAGGTCGGCCCAATACATGTGAATAATGGGAAGCACAAATCTCAATGTAACCCTATATAGCTACTCCCCATCTTTGTCCTTAGCTCGATCTTCTTCACCATGTACGGCCAACAAAACTCTATCCAGCTCAGCAACAGGTGGCATAGGCAAAACCCTAATCCTTCTCTCAAGGGACTTGATATCATCTCTCGCCTGCCTAATTGCACCATCCCAATCAGTCTTATTAGCCAAATATTTGTCTATGACTGCAATATAAGTTGCAACATCATCCAACTAATGTCCAGTAACTGGTCCTTCACTGACTGGAGAATAAAAATCTCTCCACCATTCCCTAAGCTGCTCCAAACTAAGATGTTTCGGAGCAAACTTCTTCCTTCCAGTCATGACCTCAAAGAATGAAATGCACTTATCATAGATATAGGTCAAGGTATCCTCAATCTATCGGCCTACTTATGGATCTTTTTCAAGGCCTTCTGCCTCATTTGCAGGATTTCAAACCATTCCCAAGGTTCGGAAACCCTTGGAAAAGGAAGAATCCTACACTGTACTAATTTGTCCTCAGTGAATCCCATGATTGTTGTAGTCTTCTATAGTAGGAGGTTGGTATCCACATTATCCTGAGCTAAGACAGCCTTTAACCAATCCACTGATCTCATTGCATCTCCTCCAGTTGACAATATGCTCTTAATAGATCATCTCCTTTAGTTTGGACACCCTGCAACCAAGCAACTGTAGCATGTGTGGTGCCCTTCATCTTCTCAAGTTCAAAGATTGTCTCCTAAGGCAAGAAACCTGCAGCAGAGGAGGAAGAGCCAATGGCTTGCAAGGGTTTCATTAAATCTTGCAAGTATTTCTTTAATTTCTCATTCTCCCTCTCGAGCTCATGCCTTGTCTGCACAGCCCTCTTCAACCTACCCACAATCACAGCACTGGAGCCTTCATATTCTTCAATATCCTGCTCCACAGTAGCATGCCCCAAGTCAATAGTTTGCACATGATAGTCTTGGGCAGTCACATTGTCTCTATCTTTGTTTGGAGTAGGGATAGCGATGTGAGCCACTCTATTACCTGACCCATCTCTCTCAATTCGGGACACAACCCTTGCTTTCTTCTTAGTTTTTTCCTTCTCTACATTAGCCATGAGAACATCCCAATTAGGAGGGGCATCCTCCACTATCACCATTTTTCTCTTCAATTCCTTCTCAAGCCAATCTGGAATAGTGGACCCAGCAGGCACTGCATCTTGCTTATCTTGCCCTTGTTCTTGTTGATCAACAGTTGCATCCTTTTCAGCACTTGGACTTTTAGGAATTTCCATGATGGGATTCTCCTTTTCCTTTACTTGTTCTTCCACAACCACCTATACTGGTGAAGGGGCCCTTAGCTAGTATTTCTTCCTCCTTTTGAGGAGACTTGTTCATTTGTTCCCCCACCGGTGAGTTTGCGTATGATACTAAGGGAGACTGTATTACCTTGTCAATCTCCGCCTCTGCTTTATAGAGGTCTCCTTCCTGAAACTCTTCCTCGCCCAAATCCTTAGGATTTTCATCCTTCTTTGGTTCCTCCTGTGTGTTACCAGCATCCTAAGGAATGGAGGCACTCGCTTGTTCACCAACAGGAATACTCACTGAAACATTCTCCTTTGTTGCAATATCCCTTGGGGAAGGAGTCCTTGATCTCCTCATGTATACTTGTGTCTTTTCCCCTGAGCTTTCCACCTCTACCACTGGTGGCTCAATTTCCTTGTCAACTTTAGGATCCTCCTCCACTTTCCGTGACAGCTTTGTGATTCTTCTTCTCTTTATCAATGGTGGAGCACTTTCAACCTCCTCCTCTTCTTCCTTATTCTTTTCAGCTTCCTTCTTAGAGGCATGTCTCCTCTTCTTAGCAATAGGCTTCCTCTATTTTCTTACCTCTGCAACCTTCTCAGCTTGAACCTCCCTTACCTAGATTCTGAAAGGAGAATCCACCTTCTCTTTGCCTTTTGGATCAGGTTCAAGTGAACCCTTAGAAGCAGAGTGAGACTCCAAGTCTCCCATCAGATCATAGGTGCATGGAACACCTTCACCTTCCAACTCTAGCATCTTGTGTTTCAACCACATCTTGGTATATTTGATCACTAGGGCCATGAATTGGTCCAACTCAGTCTTTTCCTCCTCTAACCAGTCAACTTCTCCAACTGGCCTATCCTTTACTGCCTCATAGACATGGCCCTGGATCACATTTCCATCCTCTTCTACCTGGTCAGGGATGGCCTTCACATTGTATAGTCTTACCAAATCCACCGGCAATCTAGAAAACTTCTTCTTTCTTACCTCAAACTCATCGGCAAGGTTAACCCAGTAATCTTCAATGTGAGGCTTATGGCTATATTCCCTACTGGCCTTCTTTTGAGCTTCGCCAGTGATGTCAAACCTTGCCCTCTTGGAATGGAAGGAGAGATCAAGAGTACTCATCTCCTCCTCAAAAGCATGAGCAGACTGAATGGAAGCACAAACCTCACCCATTCCTATTTTTAGGGGGAAATCATTCCCAAAACCTGTCTTGTGCATCTCTCCCTTCACAACATTGTCGAAGTCACAAATCTGCCTAGTGACTTCCAACAATATGACATGATCAGTAGGGTAACTAGGGAGTCTATAGGAAGCTCTCTGAAAACCATCAATTTTGATGTATGAGAAAGTTGGGAACTAGATAAACCATGCCCCATATCTCTTTATCAATTCCTTTGCCTTATCAGAAATTTTCATGTGCTCTGCACCTTGGAGCAATCTAGTGATGTACATTGTGAAAGCATCATTGGATCTCCTATAACTTCCTCCAGTCAGGTGCAACTATGGATATACTTCATAGATGGCATCCTACCCAAAGGTACCCCTAGTGCTTAACCCCTTGTATGGGTGAAGTCTTGCCAATGAATACACTAGGTAAGAGGTCATGGTAAAAGTCTTGGTTTGCAAGACACTGCATAAATGTTCATGGATCACAACACTGATGGCCCCTACCCAATGATAGTCAATTCCCTGCTCCATTCTAGCAATCACATTAAACATCTAGGTCTCGAACACACCTGCACTCTTCAATCCCACCAACCTGCTGAGAAGAGTGATGACATTGTAGTACTCTCTCTTGAACTTAAGCCTGAATAGTTGCTTAGGCAACTTGGAGAAATGGGATTTAGGCTTCTCTAGCCAAGAGTTAATCACCTGCTGAGACTTGACTATATTCTCTTCATAATACTTCCTAGCACCATCCTTGTCAAAGGCCACCACATGGGACCTATCAGGCATGTCAAAGGTTGCAGCAATGGACATAGGACAAAAGCCAGCCAAAATCCTGCCGTGGGGACCAATTATCCTCTATGTCCCTCTATCATAATTTCTGGCACACTCAAGCACTGCACTGTGGAAGGAAAACCTGCCACATGAGCCAGTTCGGAGTCTACCATTCTTTTTGCCAACAGAGGAGGGCTCGGTACTGACATCTCAGCCTTGAACTCCTCGTAGTCCCACATGCCTACGTTTGTATCTATGATTCTTGACCAAATTGAGGTCAGCTTGCTCTCAAGGATTCGGCTCCTTATGTCCAACTTCACCTTCTCTGCATCTGAGATGGCAGAAGTATCTACACTTGTATCTATTGCCTTTCCCTTGCCTCGACCAGCAACATCCTGTCCTGATCCTACCTGCAAACATATAAAGATGACCACAATCAGATCCACAAGAAACAACAAGTGCAGGAAATTATTACCTCAAAGTTAAGGATTTAGCCCCCCTCGCAGATTCTACACTAGAGAGGATTTTTGGGAAAATCTGGACCAGGTGGATTCCAACGAACCAAGCATGCTAAATCCCATAATATCATTTAAATCCATCAATTAACAAAGGAAAATCATTAGAAACAGTTAGCATAAGCTCATTTAATCAATCAAATACATCATCAATAAATAGATCCTTCCATAGTCATCAAATTCAATCTTTTTCCCGAAAACCTAGAAGAATCCGCCAGAGATGGATTTTGGCGAAAACAACACCAATTGCAACTAACCCGGGAAAAAGGAGGGGCCGCGGAACATCCGAAAAAATCCGAAGTGAACGGATTTTGGTGAAATCCGGATATATCATCACCAAAGCCAGAAATCGGTAAAATGACCTGACTGCAGACATCGGGAAAATCTGAAGGAAGCGGATTTTGGCGAGACAAAAGAAATTTGAGAAAAAGTGGTGAAAAAGAAAGAAAGAGATAAGTCAGGGAAATCCAGGGGAAGCGGAATTCCATGAGGACCTCGAAAACCTGAACCTGTCCTCTTTCTCATTACTTTCACCAAAACTATTCCACAACTCTGGATCTAAAGCTTCCATTTTGATAACAACTTAACATAAACCTCCAATGAATGAAACACGAATTTAGAACACTCCTCACAGCAATTTGAAGAGGATTGGCCACGCCCTAGGTCAAGAACCCTAAAATGTCCGCCATGAAAGCACAGGGAACCAGGCACAACTTGCTCACACACCAAAATGGAGATTCTAAGACCAATGCAAGCAAACGCCCAAATGAGAAGCAATACCAGACCAAGAACAAACATCAACGACCAACCTAGCAAACTAGTAAAGCAACACAAAACCCCTGAAATGCCCAATGATGACATGCATACCCAAGGACATCAAGAAATCATGAAAAGTCTAGGAAATAAATGAAGCAAAGCAATTCGAAATCAACAGAGTAAAGGATCATTTCAACACACCATGAAAGCATAAGGGCTGAAAATGGTGATGCCAACAAATAACCGTCAAATGCGAGCAGGATACAATCCATGTACACGAAACGCAAATGCACAGTCCAAACGGCCTCGAAAATCCAAAATCCAGCAAAACGCCAAAAGCTCCAAGACACAAGCTCAAATGATAGCAAATGCACCAACTCAAATGATCATTTACCTCCCAAAATCCAATATATCAAAGCCCCAAAACATCCGCACAAAAGCCATTAATGTGGTCGACAAGATAACCACAACCACAAAAACTCGGGGATTTGACGTGGTGACGGACTTCAAGGAAATCCGAACCACACAAATTTTCCCAAAAACAAGATCAAAAGGCAACAACTTCCGGATATTGGAAGAAAATCGAGAGAATCCGGCCCATGCAGATTTTCCCGAAAGCAGTGAAAACTCTGGAACCAAGTCAGAACTCAAGGTATTCAATAAAACTCATAAGTGTGCCACTTCATTTGGCAAGATGGACATTAAAGCTCGAACCCAAGCAAGTGAAAACCCCCAGAAAAGAAGGGCCAAAACACCAAAAAATGAAAAAAGAGGGTCCCCACTTTAGTGGGGCGTGTGTGCAAAAAAAGCACAACAAAGTCCCATCAAAATTTCGAAGAGATGTTGTAGCAACTCACACTAATATAAGAAGGTCTCACCGATATACCTTATCGGCATGTTGAAGAGACTCTGAAGCAACTCACACCGATATAAGAAGGTCTTGCCGATATACCTTATCGACATGTCAAAGAGATTAATCATTTTGTTTGGTCGACATGTGCTTGTCTCTTCAATGAAGCCCTTATTAGGATGTCGAAGAGACTAGCCACTAAGTCCCATCGAAGTTCACCTATCAACTTGATGAACCTTCGGCTGATGCAAACTCTTGTTACCTCCTATCGTTTATCGGGTGTCAGGAATCAAGAATCCCATGATCACCATACTACGCAGAGCTCAAGCAAGTAGACCGACAACCATACCTCCAAATAGTGAAGAACGAAGTCCTTTTGGGGGTCGAGATTCGGGGTTTCTCAATACCCGATATCGTAGACTTCATAAGTAAAGCATACGATGGAACTCTAAAGTTCAATTGCCAAAACCCTTCAATTTTTTGTCTTTTTCAACTGCATTCGGTAAGCGATAAGCCCGAAGCCTGAATTTCGAAACTTGCAAACTTAGCAAAAATTTAGCTGTCTTTTACACCAATAAGTTTGAGACACCTTTTTTTCTCAACAGTTCCAAACTTGATTAACCAATTTCAATAACTAGTTTGAAACTTGAACCATGTGTTGAGTGGTATGCACATTCCTTAACAACTTCTTCGTTGGGCATTGTTGTATCTTCTTGGGAAATTTGTATAGAAGTGAACTTCACTCCATGAGTCACTTTACTTGTGCACCTTCTATATGTTATATTTCTCTCCTTACTTCATGTCATATTTGTCATTGAACTTGCACAGGAAGCAAACAATTTTTTTTAGAAGTTAACCCTAAATAATGAGGGTATTAGATTATACACTGTCTTTTGATTATATAACCCTAAAAAGGGAATTTGGGTAATGAGAATGAACCCATATATGGATTACACAATGATGGGAGAAAGATACATTTACTGGAGCATAATAGATTCAAAAGTATCATTATCTACAAATAAAAAGGAGAAATGATAGCTTTATGTTACCTGAAACCATGCAGAGTATCTTGTAGGCATATAACATGATGAAAAATGAAAACCTATTATTAAACTGTAATAGTTGCTTCAATAACATAGTGACATACTAATTATATGTACACAATTTGAGGTAAGTGAAAGGACACACATATATAGAGTTTCATGAATATAAACAAAAGGGCATATTGAATTTAATCCCACAAAATAAATGATGACTATATGTGTGTGGAATATACAATCTAAAAATCAATACATTAACACGTGTGTGTGTGTGTGTGTGAGTGATAGTGAATATGAATGTTGTGTTAAGTTGGCAAGCAGACATACATTATATATACACAATTACATGAATATTAATAGTTGTTTTATTAAATAAACTCGCCAAACAAGATAACCTTGAATTTATAACAGGAAAAAAATATTTATGTATGTATGAAGTCATTTAGAGAATAACGTGTACCAACATGAAGATGTACAGATAGTTGAGGAACATGGAAAGGGTATTTATTGATGCTCTGAATATTGCAGAGGATATTAACTAAAAACAAGGAGTAAATTGATGCTTTATATATTGTAGAGAATATTAACAGAATACCTAGACATAATTGATAGCCTATTGTGTTGTGAAAATGACATTCACAATTTCCCTCTAATGATCCATTCAAATTTGAAATATGAATGCATTCATTCTGGTTGTTGAGTTTGAATTTTGAGTTAAACTTATTTGTCGTTGCCACTTCTCTATGAATTGAAGGATGAGATGACTGAATTTTGAATTATATTTTAATTGTTGTCTACCAAAGGAGCCTTACACCATTTATTGTTTTTGTAGGTACCTATTGTAAATGGAGTTGACCCCTATGAGAGTATATATGGGAGAATGTGCCCTTGAAAGGCCATCAAGTTGATGTGAGTTTCAATTTATGTCATAGTAGGAACCACTAACTATGCATGAAGATGTGTAAATATAATATGGTTTGAGTATTGCACCCTATGCAAGTGGGTGGCAATTATAAACATTAAAGGTTTCAAGAAATTATAAAAGTGGGTATTTTGGAGCAACTTGTTATATATTATACATGAAGTTGTATGTGTAGTTGATCAAATTCATTGGTCAAATACACATTCACATGTGAACATGTATTAGTACACTTGCAATATTTTACTAGACTAAAAGTTTTTTATTGGTTAAAATAGGGGAGAAGACCCAGTAATTGTGCACCTTAACTTCGCGCTTCTAATTATCCTACGTGGAAATTTCAAATCACTCCCAATTTTTTACAGCAGCTTACTTGGCAAGTCCCCTGCTTATAACTTTTGTTTCAAGGTCACATCTTTAAATATGATGCCACATCAGCATGTTTTTTGTCAAGGTGTCCAAAAAGGCCCAAAAAAAAAGTGAGACCAATACTTGTGCATTCACATCATGGGTAGTTGAGCGCTGATGTGGCATCACATAATTGATTGTTTTTTAGATCAAAGGAATATATTTTGTTTAATTATGGGTAGTCAAGTCAAGTCTTGGGCATTATATAAACAACTACTATCACAACTATTGAAACATGCTCAACTACTGGGTCCTCTCCCCTATGAAAGTTTTTTGCGGGTTGGATGGACAAGGATTGAACAGTTATTGGAACATGGACGACAAGACCTCTGACCTAACCCAAACTCTAAACTTAATAAAATAATAATACAGAAATGTAAAACATGAATATAAAATTCAAAAAATTATAAATTACATGATTGTAACTAAATTTAAATTAGCATCCTCACATCAGCGAGGATTAGAAGCTAAATAGACCACATCTATGGTCTGGCAGCCCATAGCTATAGAAATCAGAAAGAGAATTCCTTCGTGGAAAAGTAAAGACAGTGCAAGTAATTCGGTAATCCTTGTGGATCCTATGGGGGCAGATTTATCTCCGAAACTCTGGCGTGTAATGGATGTCCTTCATTCATAAGAATGCTCTCCCATGTTCTATTAAATGCAGGTTCGTTTAGGAAATGCTTCTAGATGGGGAATGGGATATGCAAGAATGATTCAAGAGGTCTAGGTAAACCATAGGGGCCAAGATTCTTTGGATAAAGGACAGTCTTTTCAATAGAAGTGGGACCTGCCCGTATCTTATAGTTGATCTCCTCTTAAATTAGTCCTCTGAAACCTATCAACTCAAGTGTTGTATTCCCCCCAAATCATAGAGAGCATTCCACCATGAAAAGACTCCCCACCTACATTACAGGTATTAGGTCTATATAGACATTAAGTTTTCACTATCTATCAGTGACTGCAATATTGCTTTCATCTCTTTGGAAGTTTGTTGTGGGTGTGGATTCCTAAAAATAGCACAGTAGTTAAAGTATGAAACTCATTCACTCAATGCCCATTTTTATGTAAGTTACAACTGTTGTATCAGAAATCATTCTCAGTCCGTGAAGTACAACAAGGAACAAATGGCAGTCTGGCAAGCTTTTTGAAGTCAAAACAAAAAAACAAAATAGGTATATACCCCATTGATCTTATCAGATTGCCAGGCATATGGTCTCATCTTGGAAAAGTATGCTGCATTCTTTTGTTTTAAATGTGCAGTGAGCTTTTATTGTCTACCCAGTTCGATGCAGAAGGGTTGCAGGGAGGAGGACATCTGGAGTTTATGGAATCAGTACAGAAAAGAGCTCTGCAGTTTTTGATATTTATGGTCATGGTGTTGTTGCTGTTTTGTGTTCTTAACGAGGTATTTTATAGGAGGACAGATATAACATTTATGGGCATCATCAGGAGGAGGTTGGGTATAGGATCTCTACCACCAGATTGCAGATCAAAATGCAATGGATGTACTCCCTGCATGAGTGTAACAATTCCCATCCATCCAACCAGAACTGTGAGTCCCGTGGATTATTATCCAGAGGTTTGGAGATGTAAATGCAGAAATAGGATATTTAAACCCTAGCCTGGTCATGAGTACCTCAACTTCTCCAATGGTTACTAGGTCAATTCTATGATGCATAATCATTCAGCTTGTCATTTTGTTTATTATGGTAAATCAACAATACAAGTAGGTATCTTTACAGAGGCACTTACACATTGCTTTGACAATGTCTAGGCTTACATGGCTAGAGTTGTTTAGCATAGTAGCTTCAGTATCAACATCTAAGATAGTTGAGTAGATGCAGATGGAAAAAGACATGGTTTGCATTGTTTTCCACTTATCATGTCTATGGATAAACTCAACTCTAAACAAGGTTTGCATAATTTAGATGTATTTTGCACCCTCAGCGTTTCCAAATCTCTCTCTCTTTGTACTGGGTCGTAGTAGCTTAGTATCAAAATCTAAGATATTTGAGTAGATGTGATGAAAAAAACGTTGGTTTGCATTGTTTTCAATATATCCTGTCCATGGATAAACTCAACTCTTAATAGAGTAATTTATTCAAGGAACAAGGTTTGCATAATTTAGATGTGTTTTACATCCTCAGCATTTTCAAATCTCGCTCTTTGTACTGGGTCATTGATGATGTTGGGTGCAGGTGAAGAGAGTGAATTTAGCTGCACAAAATTAAAAACTTCATAAGGTGAATGAGTTTTTCACAGTTTATCTAGTATTCAAAAGATAGTTTCTGGAATCAATTGTGTATATCTAATGGTAGGCGAATGAGTTTTTCACAGTTTATCTAGAATTCAAAAGATAGTTTCTGGAATCAATTGTGTATATTTATGTATCAACGTTTTGGATTACACTTAGCAATCCGTCTGATACAAAAACACACGCAGTTGATTTTAGAAGCTATCTTTTGAATTTCTAATAGTTCACTTTCTATGAAGATGATGACAGATCGTTGAATGTAATCCAAAACGTTGATATAAAAATATACACAGTTGATTCCAAAAGCAATCTTCTGGATTTCTAATAGATCACTTTCTATGAAGATGATAATAGATCGCAGAATATAATTTGAAACATTGAATAAAAACATATACAACTGATTCCAAAAATAATCTTTGAAATTTATAATAGATCACTTAGAAAACTAGCTGTCCATACATATGGACAACATATTAGTCATAGAAAATGTAGACTGTTTAAGGTTCTCATAAAAAACTGCCTGCCATTGTTTGAGAAGGCACATATCTGTTTGTCTTTAGGCAGAGAGAGCCCCAGCTATTGCTTGTGAGCATTTGTGAAAGCTTTTATACTTGTTTCGATAGCCTGATAATGGCAAAGATCCTCTTTTCTATGCACACACTGCCAGTATAAAACAACGGATGCTGCACTATAATTGTGAAGGTTCCTGCAGTAAAGAGGATCATCAGACAAGATTTAACAGTGTAGTACATGTCACGAACTTCACTGTAATTTTGAAGTTTACATTATTGGGTAGACTATTCATCACTTTATTCTGCAGTAGGATGCAGCACTTTATTCAAATGTATTTATTTAAAAACATTTCTTAAGAATGTTTAGTTTCTAACTAAATTTTCGTATGACATTGTTTATTTCAAATTTGCTTAAATTCAAAGCAGTATGAGTGATATCTTAATTAGCTCATCCTTCAAACTATAATTACCCGTTACAGTGTTCAAAGATTGCTTTTATGTTAAAATATGTTTTTGAGATTTTCATTTATTAGTCACCGATTGTTTTTATAGCATCTAATACATAGGCAAGACTTTATTTTGTTAATAAATTATTAAGTGTGATTTGAAATATTTGATATAACTTAGAAATATAGATATGAATTCAAAAGAAATTATTATCAATTTTATGGATTACAGAAAATTGATGTTCATTAATATAAAAATTATGAGAATTTTGGAAGCGTTAAAGACATGACAATAGTTTCAATATTCAAACATAGACAAGAAGTATTGAAAATGATAATGCCATGGTTAGAGGGTCCAATGGAGCACTATCAACATAAAAAGAACATGTAACATAGAAATCTCACAGAGAAACAACAACACAATTATTATTTTAGCTTGTATGATTATCGCCATGATTACAAATTCTCACTTTGTCACAATATGCCCTCTTACATGCCAAGTAATAGCAATTTCAATACACTTTACTATGACAATTCAAACAACATAACCTCATAATTATACACTATCTAATCACCTCCAATTTGCCACTATTATTTTAGAATTGCACTCCATATCATACTCCTTATTCTCTACTCACAATCTCCACCTCAAACTCCATAGTCTCATTTTTCTTCTATTCTACCTCTACAATTCTTCCCTTGCCGTTTCACTTATGTCTTCTTTGCTTACCTTCTTTTGATAAAAAATCTATTATATTTAGCATCCATCAAATTGCTTGTGGAGCTATTTTTTGTTCTAAAGTATGCCCAAACATGTCCCCACCTAAATCAAGATCCAAGCCTCCACAGTAATCCATTTCATGATCCCATACCCTCTCAATATTAGATCATCCATATCAATGTCACCCCAAACTACAATACTATCATCTTGGTTCCTCCACCTTTATCCAATCCAGATGTCTTGTTGTTAAGGAAATTACAACCACTACCACTCCTTACACATTTAAAACTTTGGATTCATGTCTTGTTACTAAAGGAAAAAGTATCCCATTACAAATAAGAACTATCATAATATGAATTGTCAAGGTAGAGGATTAAGCCTTCATGAGGAAGGCATCTTGGAGCCCATAAAAATCAAAGAAAACCAGAGACTTCAAGGCCTCAACTATAAATCTCTTGGAAAAAAATGTTGGTCGTGCACCTTCACGAATCTTAAGGAAACTTCCTCCAACATCCAAGTAGGTGTCTCCTCTCACTCTAATCAATAGTTTGTTTCTATTAATCCTTTCATCAATCCATCACCTCTATCACCCCCATCAACCCCAACATCAATCCTTCATCAATAACACTATCACTATCCCTAACCATCCATCACCTAAAATACTCCATCAAGATCAACAAATCACACATCCTTAGATTTATTCTAAAATAATGAACTCATCACTAAATTCATTGGATTCCAAGATAATATCTCCCCATGGGACCATAACATCAACTTTGGAAGTGGTTTGGATGCACACGCATGTGAAGTAAAGAGCCTAAAAAAATATAAGGATCATTGTGTTTCCAAGCATTAACATGTAATACCAAATCAAAATCATTTACGTAGTCAAATTAAAGAAAAAATGCCACATAGGTCCACCAACAAAAAGAAAGCACATATAAATAAGGTGGGTCCTAAAGTAAAAATAAGCAACAAGTCCATGTAGCATATATAAATCGATATCTCCAAGTGCTAATTCCATCTTGATCCCACAACCCTCCACATAATCCAAAGCATACTCCTCATCCTTAAAATCTTAAATTCATTTTGGCCCCCACATCCCAAAATCAACAATCCTAGCCCCACAATCTAAGTCCTAACACTCAAAATCCCATACACCTAAAATCCCACATCCTAATCTCAAGATTCAATGTCCATCATGGTATGCATAGTTTTTGGTCCTAGTTGTTGAACACACCCGAATATTGAGAGGGGGTGAATCAATATCTATAAAAACCTAAACCCTTCAACAACATGCAAATTTAGACTTTTAATGGGATCAACAACTTATAAACAGATTGACAACACTTAATCAAATCAATGACAATAAAAGATAGGACAATGAACATACATGCACAAGATAACACCAGACTTACATGGAAAATCCAAGAAGGGAAAAACCATAGTGAGAAATCTCATAATATAGGAAGCTCACTGCTTACAAAGGTTACAATTTGTTTTAAGGCTCACAACCTAAGGAAGCACACTACTCCCTAAAAGACTTGTAGGATAAGGCACACAACCTTCGAGAAAGATACAAAGGACTTACAGTGTTGAGGTGCACAACCCTAAGGCAAGATACAAGATACAAGGACCTACTGAAGAGACTCGTTGTCTAAAAAATTACAACATATGTCAACAATACACTCTGTTGACTGAGGCATTAAATCTCATTTGATCTTTATTTTCCACAACTCACTACATCATTCCATACTTACACACCACCACACTCTCGCTCAACTTGCAACTAATTTGTTCTTCCATTTATATCCTCTGTAAGATCACAAAATACCAATTAGGTCAGCCAAAATAGAATACAAACAATAACCTCAACAAGCTAGCTATAAAAACATAATGCAATCATATCTAGGAGATAGAGAGGACCAAAAGCAACTTATTACAACTTCCAATGTGATCCCAAACAACACACACATTAGCACACATCAACCCAAGTCAGCAAGAAAGAAACATGTAGATGAAATGTGTAGCACATTACCAGTTAGCCCAAAAACATAATTTCAACTAAATTTACTCAATGTGGTCCTCAACAAGATAGGTTAGGACCCAAATGTATCTTAGCACGAGCTCAAATGTTAGCACAGACCCCCAAGCACATAGCGGAAGCAAGAAAATAAGCCCTATCAATCAGACATCCACAAATTACCCAAAAAGCCAACTCAAAACAATATGTGGCACCAAAGAGATCAACCTTTGATGTGCAGACCACAAAGAGACATTCCATGAACATCCAACAACACTTCCATATACTTCTTTCACATTGTCATGACACAAATAGCCACTACAATCTAACAAGAAATAGAACACTTCAACCCAAAAACCTAGAAGACACGGTCATGGGATAGAACAATAATAGACCAACTTGCAGTAAACACCATCACATGAAAATTGAACTGAGACATTGCACAAACACTGAGAGCACATCTACCAAGCCACAGGAATAGAAACACTAAAGTGAAGAAATGCAGAGCATTTTCGAACCAATCTTAACAAGCAACAAAATGCCAAACCACTGCAATTAATAGAAACCTCCTTGAAAACACTAGTGAACAGAAAAGATAGGAGTGCAAAATCCACAAAACATAAACATTGAATCCCAAACTACAAGACCATATCTTCAAAGGTAGAGGAATGCAGAGCATTCTCCCAAACAGTCTTCAAAGCAACTTCCTACAGTAGAAACTTTCACCAACATTTGGAGACCAGAACTTCCTTGTAGCAACACATACTTCCTCAGGAACAACATAAGAGAGCATACAACATACTAGAGACCATCAACAACATATCTCCAACATCAACATTACTTATAATCCTCATCTTAATATGTCATCATGATATCATCTCTGTTGTTAGCAACCATACTCAATACAACTTTAATTGTCATCAAACAAGGCCTAACATCCAACCATGAATATCAACAACATATAGCTATAAGCACAAGTGACAACCCAAATTGGGTGTAGACACAAGCATTAATAACAAACAATGTCAAACATATCTGCAAAAATCTCCCCAAGTGTTGACATCAATGACAACCAATGCCAACACTAGTTACACTCAATCCCATGATATTTATCTCATGAATTCACCATCTCATCCTTCCATCCACCTATTTTCCATCCCAATCCATTATTGAAAAACACACCCCCTTAATCCTAATTTTTTCCCAAATGTTATCAACCTCCATCCAACCTACCTTCCATTTCCCTTGGTAACATCCTATACTGGCATATATTTGCACCCTGTGCAATTTCCCATTAATTTACCTTCATTTTAGCATTACAAGTTTGATAATACAAAAACCTGCCATATTTTATTTTATCTCCCCACGTCTCCCTATCATTTAGCATTCATGAAGGGAATTTATATTGAGGATGTACACACATTGTACGGACGTCTATGTGCCATGCTATCATCTTGACAAGATTCATGTATCAAGAAATGGTAAAGACGTTGTGATTCTTTGCCACCTACGAGCATAACACCCCCCTGCTAAATCTTGACCGTTGGGAATGACTATTTTCCTTCAATTTTCCCATTTGAACTCAATTCTATCTCATTCTCAAGCTCTCTCTTGGTTCTAAGACTTATCCTAGCATCTCTATCATCTTCTTGCTCTAGTGTTGACATCAATGACATCCAATGCCAACACTAGTTACACTCAATCCCATGATATTTATCTCATGAATTCACCATCTCATCCTTCCATCCACCTATTTTCCATCCCAATCCATTATTGAACAACACACCCCCTTAATCCTAATTTTTTCCCAAATGTTATCAACCTCCATCCAACCTACCTTCCATTTCCCTTGGTAGCATCCTATAATGGCATATATATGCACCCTATGCAATTTCCCATTAATTTACCTTCATTTTAGCCTTACAAGTTTGATAATACAAAAACCTGCCACATTTTATTTTATCTCCCCACGTCTCCCTATCGTTTAGCATTGATGAAGGGAATTTATATTGAGGATGTACACACATTGTACGGACGTCTATGTGCCATGCTATTGTCTTGACAAGATTCATGTATCAAGAAATGGTAAAGACGTTGTGATTCTTTGCCACCTACGAGCATAACGTCCCCCTGCTAAATCTTGACCGTTGGGAATGACTATTTTCCTTCAATTTGCCCATTTGAACTCAATTCTATCTCATTCTCAAGCTCTCTCTTGGTTCTAAGACTTATCCTAGCATCTCTATCATCTTCTTGCTCTGGTGCCATTGCTATTATAGGTTCTTGAGGCTCCACTTCATTGGCGTGGTGATATTGTCCTTATCCTTTCTCTATCAACCTTGAGCGCTCGTAGAAAGGGAGGTGATATTGTGTTTATTTTCTTACTTGCATTATCTTACTGGTAGAGTAGCATCTATATTATCCTTTCTCTCTACTTCATTGTGTCCTTTCTATCTATTTCTTTATCGATTTTTTGTAATCTTGTTGCCTATTGGCTATTCGTGGAGGTGGGAACATCGAAATTGGGGTTTGGTTGAGGCAAACCTCAAAACACAGACCCAAAATTTGTATTGTTACTATGTGTGTAGGTGTTATTCATTTTCTTGGAGCTATCTAGTGAGTTGGATCTTGAGTAAGTTGGAATTCTTCTTCTTTCTTTGTCATATTCACTATTAGAGTAGCTTTCATGGTATTCTTATTTTTGTACCTTGCATTTCTATATGTTTTTTGCCAAATTGTAAAACTAGAACATTCGGGTTGTCAATAGACTCTATGTGTTTCTGACTGCCTCTTGACCCTCTATCCGTACAAGATGCCAATGCGTCTCTGAGATTCTAGTGTGGCATGTTGAAGTCTGACCCTCACACTATCATCCTTTGACAAAGAGTCATCTAGTCGAAAGTCTGAGACCTTTGTGGTTGGCTCACCTAGTTCCAAAAAACATTTGTCATAAACATAAGGGAAATAGAGTCTTGTTTTCCCTTCCTTTTCAACTTATTAGGTAGTCTGAGGTAGTTTAGGGCATTTTTCTCCCTTAGGCTCTTCTATGACTTGAGAGTCTCGAGGGCAATGAATCCCCCTTCTCTACACATCCTATAATGTAAGAATTGCAACGGTATCGTATGTTTACATTTTGGAGAAGCTAAATTAGCAACCAACAAGGTTTCTACCAACATATATACGAAAAATGACAATCAATGTAGTTCGCATGAAAAAATTATTTAGCAAGGGATACTATGCACTCACTAGGGAAACATATGCTTAATTTGACCTTCCATAGATAATCTAGTTCAAGAATTTCCAAATCCAAAACTCTATCCAACCCATCCCATTCAAATATAAGTAAAAAATTCCAAAACTTTAAAAAATAGGTAAAGAGAAAAAGTGTCAAATGGTGAAAGTTATTCCTATGGCACCTTGGACAAGTATCATAATGAAAAACTAACAAACATGCATCATGTATAAATCCACTAAGAGCACCTACACTTGAGGGGTAGATGCACAAAGATGGGGAACCAAAAAGTGGCCTCCCCACTTTTTAGCCTCATTAAAGTCATAATGTGAGTCTGTTATAATGCAAGTGCATTATAACATGCTCATATTATTGCTAAGTCAAGCAATAACACACTCGCATTATTGCTTAGACCAGCAATAAAAAGAAAAAAAAGGTCATGTTTTTATTTGCTCATTTCTACTGAAACGAGTTTGCCTATGGCTTGCAAACCCCTCATAGCGTGCTTGCATTCTAGGAGGCCCCATTTTTTTGCCAAACCTTTGTTGACTTTTTGCCAAAATTTTTCCATGACATTGAGGAGGTCAAAGGAGTAATATTTTTTAGATTTTTAGTGTCAATTTTATATTAAATAGGTAGATTGAATATGTTTTTTGATGAAAATTTATTATTGACAATACACCCCAAAATGTTAAAATTCCTAATTCACCCCATGATGAAATCCCTCCTGAAGAACAACCTCAACAAACGCCTCCTATAATTCCTCATCATGCTCCGGAAACACAAGAAAATATATTGGTGCAAATTGAAAATAACAAAAAAAAAATTGAATTAATTACAAGGTTGAGAGATCCTATAGGAACAAACTCGCATAGGATTGCCCTCGCTCAATCATTACAAACCATAATATCTCACGTGGATGATGATTTTGAGAGGATATCTAATGTTCCTTATACTAGTGTTGTTTGTAGTGTGATGTATGTGATGACTTACATTAGACCAAATATTGTCCAAGCAATGGGAGTTTTGAGTAGGTTTATATCTAACCTTGGTAGAGAATATTGGGCTTTCATTAAGAAGGTATTTAGATATTTGAATGGAACTTATAATTATTGTTTTTGTTATCACATGGTACTATAATATGGACAAGTCATTGGACATAAAGGGATTTTTTGATGTAGATTAGGAAGGTGACTCAAATGGTCAAAGTTCCACTAGTGGTTATGTGTTTTCTCTAGAGGTACAGTGAGTTGGAAGAGTAAAAGGTACCCCATAGTTTCTTTGTCCACTACTAAAGTAGAATATATGGCTACTACACATACCTCTAAGGAGGTAATTTGGTTAAATAGATACTTTGTATATGTATTGATTTTGATTATAGATTTTTTATAATTGGATATCATAGTCAAAGTGTTATTTTTTTGGCTAAGAATCCCATGTATCATGCTCATAATAAGCATGTTGATGTTCGGTATAGCTTGTGGAGGAGATATTTGAGACTATTAAGGTCTTGTTAGAGAATTTTGACACTCTGGATAGTGTTTTAGATTCACTTATGAAGCCATTTACCACATAAAAGTTCTCTTGGTGTAGGGAGGTCATGTGTCTTGATTCTTGTACTTAATTATATTCACATTTTATATAGATGTGTTTGCAATGTATAATATTAAGTGGGAGAATGTTAGGATTAATATGCCATTTATTTTGAAATCTTATGCATATTTTATGTATCTCCAACACTCTTGTATGCATGCATTAAATAGGTGGAGTTAGAAATGATAATTATGAAGTTATTCTTAGAAAAATTATCAACTTGCACTTGAGAATTGAATAGTGGAACATCTTGCATGTTGTCGGTGGGTTAGGCCATATGAGTTGGGTGATAATTTTGGAGGCCTACATTTATATATGATCCACTATGGTGGATCTACAAGTTAAATATGTTTTTGATTAAGGTAAAATGGGTTTTGAAGGGACCCCGAAACCCTTTACAAACAAATTTTGAATGGATCTGGAACCCACAACCAGAAGGTTGTCAAAACATAAAGACATGAAAGCATAGACAACCAAGGAAAAAAAGGCAACCAAGGCCAAAGAACCACAACCAACTAAAAAGCTGCAAAACAGCCAGCAACCAACCAAAAACCAGCCCCCAAACAAGAACCATCAAGATTTACATTTAGAATTAATCTTGTGGGAGCGGAGAGTCATATCAAAAGGAGGCTTAGAGGACTTATCTTTCTTTCCCTTTACAATTATCCAACCCTCTTCCACTTGCGTTGCCTTATCAAGCCAATGCACCATTATCCTGAAGAAGAATGCCTGCAACCACAGTCTTAGAGATTTGACCTATATTCCTCCCTGCAGGTGTGGCCAATTTATCTACTATGGGTGTTATTTTTAACATTTATGGCTCATTAGGAGTTACATTCACTATTCTCAAAAGAGCCAATTAATTCTAGGTGTGAGATTTTTTACACTTTATCATGGTTTGGTAGTACATTATTTAGGGAAATCATTTATTGTATTCCTCTCCCATTTTTGTATAAATTGGAGGCATAATATAGTAATTTCATAAGTTATTTTATAGGTATACTAGTGCTATTAGATTCCTATAAAAATGCTATCATATTGAAGAGAATGTTAGTGTGTTTGATATATCTCTCTATTTAATATTAATACATACTTGTCCTCTTTCTCATGTGGAGCTCTTTTTTCAGAATTTTTTCTCCACGCAAACCTTGTGTTCATATGGTTTGTTGATTTTATGCAATCACATAATCATTTTATGGTAATCCTTGGAGTAATTATTATATTTCAGATTTGCATAAACTTGTAAGAGAATTTACTACAATATTTTCACCTTGTTTCTCAATAAGTTTCAGCTTCCAAAGCTAAAATTTTGTGTTGTTATAATGTTCCATCTACTATTTAGACATACTTCCCATCTTCCCCTAAACTTGAAATATATCCTTTACACATGCTCCCATTTACATCAAGAATAATTTTTAAAACATTTTTTGACCACCTAGGGCTCGAGTTGATCAAGCTTTTGTACTAGATGAAAGGAATCTAAGATAACATAAAATGCTTCCTACACTAATCTATGAGAGATGTAAATAAAATATGATCTAAACAAATTTCATAAAAGAAATAACACATTGGAGCTCAACCACATAATATAGAAATTTACCTTCGAAAAATCCTTTTAGTAAAAACCAAGCAGTAAAGTTGGTCTCTTTTATATTATCCAATACCAATATGATTATAAGACAACCAAATAACATCCAACATTGTAGCACCAACCATGTCTAGAGAGTTTCTAGTAGCATACTAGTATATCTAAAATACACTATAAAAACTCCATCTCAAACACCAAATAAATAGGAAGAGCAATATACGGATCCACCAAATGGTAAATGGGAAACCATGAATGAAAGACACCCACACTATAGCACTCAAAACCCAAGATGAATCCACAAGATGAAACTAGTGCATTCCTTACACCCACCATAAGTTGTCATAACTTCATCATAATCTACTTGCCAACTTGAGCATTCCATATTCACTTTATTATCTCCATTGAAATATTCTCTATGACATGTCATAACATGTTTCATGAGCTCATCAACAAGTCAAGTCAACAATGTAACTCCACTCTTACATGCTCTTATGCACATCATAAAATCTCTTACACATCCTTACATTGTCATTGATTCTCTTACACATGTTACACAACATTTTATTATACACATCATACAAACACATGCACATTATAAAATATTTGTCATAATGGGATGAACTTTTCCATGTATGACACACCTATCCCAAAAACACAATCCATTGTTGCATGGCTTCAATCCTTGCAACATTCTACTCTAGCCACATGTGTAGATTTATTTACTCTAGGCATGGTTGTTGCAATACAAATAGATTCACTTGATAAATGGTTCAAGATACCTTAAAAAATTTGGTGTACCCCCTTCTCATTCCATTGTCATTGGTTGGGGATCTAACAACACAATAAAGGTAAAAAGTCTTGAAGAGAAAAGGAAGGCAAGGTGCAAAATTTTGTTTTTGAATGAGCATCACAACAATTAACAAGTATGAAGGTGTGTGTAATTGAACAATGAAGGGACATGGTTATGTAGCTGCCATTATCGAAGAAGTCTATAAAAAAATTGACGGTGAGAGTGCATAGGTGTCGTAGATTTTTCCATAAACCACTTAGTGGTAGAATTAGGTTCAAGGATACCTTGGCACCTAAAAGAGCTAAGTTCATTTTTTTGTAATAGAGCTTGGTAGTAGAGGATTTGAGTGAAGGAGAGGTGAAAGTCTATGTGCATAGACTCAAGCTCAAATAAGGGATTATTGAGAAGTGTCACACAAATCCCACAAATAATGTGTTTGCAATAACACATGTTGTGTATTGCATTGAATTAGATGGTTAAGAATGCACCAAAAGTATGTGTCTAGCCTTTAGAGGTAACATGTAGGCTAGAAAGTCTAGAATCAATAGGTCGGGATGGGGTTGTGTATCTCATGTAGATGTCACAATGTTAGAAGAAATAACTATAGATACATGTGCAGAGTGGCAACTAGTTCCAAATATGTAGATTTTGAAAAAGGACCTAATGTCACAAGTCTTTTATTAGTTGCAACTTGAGCATGGTTTTGGTCAACTCGGGTTTTTCTTGAGTTTTCGCTTCTCTACATTTTTTGTCTTTGTCTATATAACTATTCTAAGAACATAACATGTCATTTATGTCAATAGTATTGTTTCCATAAATGTGATAAATTGAATATTTATTATAGTTGTGTCACAAATAGTAGAAAGTGTATATGACAAAAATAGATATTTTAGGAGACTGTATTTCATAAATGAATGATAAAATCGTTAACTAGCTTTAAGCTAAATTATATATAAACATAGATTAAAGTTATAAATGATTGTTCAAGAACTTTTGAAATAGATTCAATTAACATTGGGTATAAGTATCTATATAAACTCTTATGTAATCAAACTTTATATCTAATTAATGAATGTAACAAAATTTTGTAAAATTTTGTATGCAATGCTTTTTATGTATTTTTGAATACCTATACGTGTTTTTATTAATCATGATTAAAAATGTGCAAGATAATTAGTTTTTCAAGCCTCAAACATGCATGGGGGAGTAGTCTTTCATTGATATATTGGTGTGCTAGAAATAGATCAAATGTTTAACCTAAACCATATGATGTGTAGAGGTATTATGGCTATCATCCCATTAAAATGTTTCACAAAGCACATAAGTAACCACCTAAAAGGTTATGGGAACAATTATAAAAATGGTCCATGGAATCAAGATCCATTGCTAGTGTTTATGTTGAAGCCCATAGTGAATTAATATGCTTCTCTATACTATAATTGGTCTTCCACAAATAATTTCCACTTGAACAATTAGATACTATTAGCTAAATTGCAATTGGTTTTATGAAAAAATGAAAACATACTTCAATGAAGTTGATGACTAAATGTTGAAACCCATAGTGAATTAATATGCATCTCTATACTATAATTGGTCCTCCATAAAGAATTTCCAAGAACAATTAGATATGATTAGTCAAATTACAATGAGTTTTATGAAAAATCAAAGCATACTTCAATGAAGTTGATAACTAAATGTTAAATTCTAATAGGAATTTAAAACATAATACCCATCTTCAAGTGCCCCTATGGTGATGATCCATCTCACTAGATTCCATGGGTGACTAGTAACTACAGTCACCAAATAAACTAGAAAAGGAATTGAATACTAGGCGAACAATATACATATCACTTTTTCGCTAAATCCAACTTAGTATGACCAAGTTATCACAATTTGTAGCGTGATGATCGGTCTCACTAGGTTGCATGGGTGACTAGTAACTACAATCGCCAAATAAACTAGAAATGGAATTGAATACTAGACTCACTCTACATATCACTTTTTCTCTAAATCCAAGTTATGACAATTTGTAGCGTGAAGATCCATCTCACTAGATTGCATTTGTGACTAGTAACTACAATGGCCAAATAAACTAGAAATGGAATTGAATACTAGGCTCACTCCACATATCACTTTTTCTCTAAATCCAGGTTAGTATGACCAAGTTATGATAATTTGTAGCGTGACAATCCATCTCACTAGATTGCATAGGTGATCAATAACTACAATCACCAAATAAGCTAGAAGTAGAATTGAATACTAGGCTCACTCTACATATCACTTTTTCTCTAAATCCAAGTTAGTATGACCAAGTTATAACATTTTGTAGCATGACGATCCATCTCACTAGATTGCATGGGTGACCAGTAACTACAGTCGCATAACTACAATCGCCAAATAAACTAAAAATGGAATTGAATACTAGGCTCACTCTACATATCACTTTTTCTCTAAATCCAGATTAGTATAACCAAATTATGACAATTTGTAACATGACGATCCATCTCACTAGATTGCATGGGTGACCAGTAACTCCAATCCCCAAATAAACTAGAAATGGAATTGAACACTAGACTCATTCTACATATCCCATTTTCTTTAAAATCCAGATTATGACCATTTGTAGTTTTAGGTGTGTAGTTGAATGCGCAATCCCCATTGGAGCAGTCAGAATATCCATGCGTTCTGGTTTTCTTCATCGAGAATTCAGCTGACATGTAGTACATCTGGCCCCTGGCAGTCTGATGTTTGTTTTACTATTCCGTGTTCAGGTATGACAGAGAAAAGCATCTTCTCTGCAGTACGGGGTTGACAAAATCATTCAAGAAAATAGAAAATTAAGCAAACTCTCCGCTAAATCTGGCAACTGCCAGAGCTCGACACAAAAGTAGAATTAAAAGTAGAACAACGTGGCCATGTAGTACTCAAGGTTATTAAATATCATATATTTTATCAAATCTATATAAAAAAAATTAATGTGTCTAATATTATTTATTTTATTAAAATTTAAAAGCTGTTATTACCTACCCAGTTGATTCAATTATCATTTTTATTGTGGACGTGGGTGTTAAATTTTTGAATAAATAGGGATGTTTTTATATTTATGTTGATGAATTTATTTAGGTTAATTAATTAGTATATGATTAAGTTAGATAATGGAATTGGATTTGATAATTAAATTGAAATAAATTTCATATTGAAGAAGAGAATAAAAGAGGTTAGTTTTGGAATCGATGATAGAAAAATAATGTTAATGTTGTTTGAAATTGATTTGTTAGTCATTAAATTATTTGTTTTAGTTTTATTAATGTCTTCATGAATGATCTAGCACAAAAAAGTCTTACTGATCAATTTTGAGTCTTGTGAGGTTGATCTCAACTTTTATGAACCCAATCTATCATGTGGGATTGATTTGAGATTCACCAAAACTATTGGTCAAAATGCATATTTAAAAAGTTACTTGTCTTTACCTTCTTGATATTTGAATTTGTTAAGGTGGTGTTTAGGTACAGTTTTCAAGAGCCCGTCGAATCAATAGGTGAGCACATTCTTCTAGGTCAAACCCCTTAGTGGATTGAATTAGAGATAATAAGTAATTGAAACAGAGAAAAAAAGAGGTGGGGAAGGTCCTAGGTCCTAAATGCAAAGAACCTAGTATTGCAAGGGGCCCTTTTCCTACGTTTCATTGAAGAGGAAGATCAACAAGGTGAATAGATTGACTATCAACCATGAAGGTGAGCCAATCAGACCTGGATATCCTCCTTTGAGGGACTAGAAATGGATTGAAATTGATTTGCCTTCATCAAACTAATTAGACTATGTGACCTAATACATAAAATGCAAGATCTCGATAAATAACAGACTGAAACAACAGTTTGCAAGTAGATCTGGAAAGAGCAAGAGACCGTGTACTTGTCCTGAAAAGTTGGTTATGAGCCGAATAGGAGGACTGAGATGCCTAGGGGAGTAAGGGTCTCTAATAGAATGCCCTACATTGCTTTTGGGGTCATCTGGTGAAATATTTGAGCTTTTAAATTTCATCTACAAAGTTGTTGGAATGATGTCGAATAATTTCATAGGTGAGTTTTTGTGGCTTAACAAGATTTAGGGCTCTGAATGCTATAGTGAACAAATTTTCTTCAATCTTTCTTTAATCATCTTCAAACCTATAACCTGTACATTCAAAGAGGGAAAATATTGGGCCATTCAGGAGCTTGCCATAGTCAAACTCCGTGTAAGTGTTCCCACTTCCACAATGGCAATGTCAATGATAAATGGATAATTAAAAGGAAGGAATGATGTAATCACTAAGTCTTGCAACTCACCACCCTTCAATGGCTTCCTTGAAGGACTAAAGTCATACACATCACCTCAAGGTCTTGATCTTGCTTGCTTGATTTTATTGAATGCTTTGGAGACCTACTGATGCAGAGTAGGGAGGTAGAATACAAATCAACTCAAATTTAACTCAAACAAATCAAGCTTTCAAACTTTAAACTCTCATTTGATGGGTTTTCTCACAAATTCTCCTATTCTCTTTATAGCACTCCAAACAAGTCTTTTCTCACACAATTTGCAAACCAGGTCTCAAACCCACAAACCAATCATTTTTCTAGATACCCTTTTGGGAGTTTCAAAAAATATCAAAATTGCAAGTATGGTTTCTTTGGAGAAAACCCTTCAAAATTCTACTGCTACACTAGGACAATGGCCTAATTAGGCTAGTTTGAAAGGGTGGCAACAAGAATATCAAAACCCAGGTCTCCAATCTTCATACCAAAGCTTCCAACATGTCATATTAAGTTTTCACAAATCATTCTCATCACCTATAATGGGTTCCAATCACCTTTTCTACAAAACCCTACCTCTATGCAACTCTTTCACCCAAAAATAAGAGATTTTCACCCTAGGGCATCACATAGTCTTCATCAAACCTCCTCCCCTTCTCCTTCAAAAACCATAAACTCAAATTAAAACCTATCTAACCCAATTCCACCAATTTTCAAGAATTTTCATCGATGGAATGGGTCACAAACCATTTTTGTTGCTCTCAAACCCTCAAAATTGGGGTTTTTAGGCTGATTTCAGTAAAAATACTCTAAAATCCTTCAAACTTAATGAAAATAAATGAAACCAAATGTATATGTTAGAGATTTCAATTCTTCATAATTCCCAATGCATGAGATATCACCTACAGGATGTACCAAGCCATACAATCTCCTGTAGCAGAATTTTTTTCTTAAAAATATAGGAAACAAGAGCCTTTGTTATTCAAATTTCAAATTTACAACTCCAAAACCTTCAACTAGCGTTCAACAATGTTTTTAAAGCCATTTCAAAGCTTCCCCAACTGTTTCAAACTGATTTTCCCACCAAAAACACAATATGACCCTTCAACTTCCATAAAATACAAAAATTATAAAGTTGCATAGCAACGTTTTGCAATATTTACCAAATTGACTAAAAGTGACTCAAAACACCCTAAGAACCTAATACATGGTCTTTTAGACCTTATTACATACCAAAATTGACTTAACAACTTAAAAACCAACATTGAGCAACTTTTAAACACTATGACCTATGGTGTCCTGGACCACCTACAAAAGTGTTGGCCTTCACAAAATAATCACAACATGAACATGCATAGGATCTGACATGATGTTGGATCTTGAATTGTTGCAATAATGCTCTAAAATACTATTCTTGACTTGTCATTAGTGTTCACCTTTTTTTGCTTGATAATGCTAGATAGATCTCAAATGATTAAAAGAATAGGTATTTATAGGCATTTCTCTAATTTCCCGAGAATTAAATCTCGATAGATGACATTTAAAATTTGAATTTTAAATGTTAAAATACCGACATTGACATACTAAAAATTTTTCCCTAGTGGAATAGGGGGACCCATATGCCCATGGGCATATGGGTCCTTGCCCTATTTTCCAGGACACAATGTATCAAGGGAAAAACATTAATTACTTGCATTTGTTTAATGCTTACAATTTATCATAAAGTGGTACAAATGGGTTATAGAATGCATAATTTTAGGAAATTAGAGACTCACTTAGGTCAATAATTTAGGGGGAGTAGAACATAGTGTGAAATTTTTAAGGGTGACAATTTACGACTCTACATTTAGCCCCCACTTTAGAGAGAGTATGAACTTATGCTCGAACTCACACTAAAGTAGAAACTCTATGTCAAGAGGGGTTCGAGTGTATAAATGTTGAAGAGATTGGATGACTAAGGATCAAGGGAGGTGATCAAGCCACCAATATCTAAGATCCCATGGCAAGACAACATAAGCACAAAGGAATGCATGTATTATGATATGCAAAAAGACAACATACACAAACATATAATGTCAAAAAATATGAAGCATACACGATAAAAATACATGGCACAATGGAACATAAAGATAATGATGAAATTAAAACAAACATGATGTAGACATAATGTAAACACGAAGAAGACACACAACAAAACATAGGGTTAGTACTAGTAAATTGAGTCGGTAAGGTAAAGAGGCCTCGATCTTAAATTGTCCCAAATACCAAATGTCATCCATCAAATAAGTGTTAGCTCACACGAGAAATAGCAAGTTGTGTTATGCCACATCACTCATGAAACACATGGATTCACTAGCAATCAAGGTGTGTTATGCTAGGTGGCCATGTTAAAAGGCGTTCATGACTCACGCCATGGAAAATTCCAATATTTACTAGGTGAATCACAAATTAGAAGGCACACGAGCTAGTGAAGTCTGATATTCATTGGGTGAGCCCCCAAGATAAGGAATAAAAATTAGAAACGCACTAGGTCTAGCTCCTAAATGCAAATAACCTAGGATTGCAAGGGGCCCTTTTCCTATGTTTCATTAAATAGGAAGATCAACAAGGTGAATGGATTGACTATCAATGATGAAGGTGAGCCAATCAAACCTGGATCTCCTTCTTTGAGGGACTTTAAATGGATTGGAATTAATTTTCCTTGATCAACCTAACTAGACTATGTGAACTAATACATAAAATACAAGATCTCGACAAATAATAGACTGGAATAATAGTTTGTGAGTAGATTTGGAAAGTGTAGGAGACTATGTACCTATCCTGAAAAGTTGGTTTTGAGCTGAATAGGAGGACTAAGATGCCTAGGGGTGTATGGATCTGTGATAGGGTGTCCTAGTCTGTTTTTTGGGTCCTCTAGTGACATATCCAAGCTTCTAATTTTTGTCTGCAAAGTTGTCAGAATGTGATGCAGTCATGCCGAGAGGGTTTTCAAAGAAAACTGTCCAACCATGCAACGATAATAATGCAGTGAAAATAACACATAATAATGTAGAAACTGGAGGAAAATACACATGCCAACATTCTTATTATCTCAAAATTGAATTACATACATTCAGCCACATCCGGGCATACAGATTCGGCTCATAGGCCTGCTTACAACATGCTCAAAATATAATGCGCATACATGCGAGCGAAAATCCTACAAATCAATACTTACAATCTTCCTAATCTACTTCCTCATGATTTATTACTCTTCTAAAGATCTAATACAAGTTATATATCACATCTGTGGATCAAGAAACATCCGCGTCGACCAAAGATCATTACAATCTCCAAGGAAAGAAACGTAATGTGTGCAAGAACAAGTCGGCCTCAAATCTGAAATACTTCCACGGTAGATGCACATGATGAAGTGTGGACCTATTTTCAAGTTCGATGATACCCCATAGAACAAATCTAAACACACCATGAGGATCTGCAAGCAACAGGCGAGATCTGCGATCAATCCAACTAGCCGTTAGGGTTTGAAATTATTTCAGGGCCATAACCAAAAACTATCACTTAAAGCAGAATCAATAACTTGTTAGAAAAAGATCCAAATGAGCTAAGAACTTGGAATAAGGAAATTGAGCACGTTCACAATGTAATCCCAGGTATGTAAGATCTAGTGAGAAAACACGAGAAAACGCCGAATCTACCAACTTGAATAGGAACAAGAACAAAATAAGAATCAAAACTGAAAGGAAATTTTTTGGTTGATGCAAGATTGCCAAGAACCAAGGATGCTCCTGCATCAGAATGTTGTTGGATAATTATGTAGATGATTTTTCGTCGCTTGACAATATTTAGGGCTTTGAATGCAACAAAGAACAAATTTTCTTCAATCTTTCTTAAATCCTCTTCAAACTCATAACCTACACATTCAAAGAGAGGAAAAATGTTGGGCCATTTAGAGGCTTGCCACAATCAAACCGCATGTAAGTGGTTCCACTTCCACAATGGAAATGTTAATGATAAATGGATAATTAAAAGAAAAGAATGATGAAATCACTAAGTGTTGCAACTCGCCACCCTTCAATGGCTTCCTTGAAGGACTAAAGCCATACACATCACCTCAAGGTCTTGATCTTTCTTGCTTGATTTTCTTGAATTCTTTGGATACCTACAAAAGTGTTAGCCTTCACAAAGCAATGAAAACATGAACACACATAGAATTTGGCATGATGTTGGATCTTGAATTGTTGTAATAATGCTCTAAGATATTTTTCTTGACTTGTTCTCAATGTTCAACTTTTTTTGGCTTGATAATGCTAGATAGTTCTCAAATGATGAAAAGACTCGATATTTATAAGCATTTCTCTAATTTCCCGAGGATTAAATCATGATAGCCAACATTTAAAATTTGAATTTTGAATGTTAAAATGTCGACACCAACATAATAAAAATTGGTCCCCGTTAGAATAGGGGGGCCCATATGCCCATGGGTATATGGGTAATGGCCCTATTTTCCAAGACACAATGTATCGGAGGCAAAACATAAATTGCTTGCAGTTTTTCAATGTTTGCAATTTATCAGAAAGTGATACAAATGGGCTATAGAATACATAAGTTTTAGGAAATTAGGGACTTAATTTAAGGCTCAATAATTTAGGGGGAGAGAAACATAGTGTTAAATTATCATGGGTGAAAATTTATGATGCTACCGTAATATCAAAGGGAAAATTCACAAACATGTAGGTGCCCTATATGGCAATGTTGATCTATTTCCTTTAATACCCTTTTAAAGTTGGAGTGTGCTATATAATTATTCTCTTTTCCCTTCTTATCACATTTGTATTTCAATACATCTATTTCAATAATGACATAGAAAAATGACACATGAAAAGTGTGATACTCATAACAACTAATAAAAAGTGGTAGGATAATTGGATTTTGAATTTAGAAAATTGGGATTCGGGGATCCTTTTTGCACCACTAAAAAATTATTTGAAGGGATAAGTTGATCGTGTGGCAAGGAAGGAATGTGATGTAGGAGCATCTAGAATGTAAGAGCAATCTTGCATCACCAAAAAAATATTTTATTTCATATTTTTCTTATTTAATGGGTATCTTGAAGTATATTTGATAGCCTGTTTGGTTGGGAAAAGAGATCTAGGTCTTAAATCACACTTCTTCCAATTAGGGGCATTAGTGATTAAAAGTGATCTCAATATCCACTTGGTTTCAAACCTCAACAAAAGAGACAAAATGGTGGATCAGGGTTTTAATCCCTATTTTGTGTATGTGTGTGATGACGATTAATTAACTTTTAATTAACTATGATGCAACTATTGGAAAAAAAAGGATAGACAACTGAGAGGGGGGTGAATTAGTTGTTACGGAAATTAAGCTTATTTAACCTTAAACAAATTTTAATCTCAAATTTGATAATTAACAGTGCAAGCATAAATCAACATCACATCAGAGACACATGAACACCAAGATTTTTATACGTGGAAACCCTGTTAGGGGAAAAACCACGGTGGATGATAGTCCACAAGATTATACCCTGTTAGAAGCATAATGAAAGAAATGAATAGGGAATGCACATGCATTCAGGCACACTGCCTAGAGCTCAATGCTCAAAGGGAAGGCTCGCTGCCTTACATAAAATAATTAGATTAAAGCCCATCTGATGAGGTTGAATTGAGAAATAAGCTTCTGCAAAAGCTTGATTATAGTTTTGGTTAGGCACATAAACACTTCTTCACACTTCGCTCAATCTTCTTCACACTCTGATCTGCACTCGAAAGATCTAATCTTTATTTGCACATATCTTGCATATAATTCACATACATTCACCGAGCATACTTTAAAATGAGTAAACAATTGCTCTTATATATTCACTACACGGATTTGCATCAACAACTCTGTCGATCACAAATAAAGAATAAATTACAACTATCGGCCTCAATACATGAACAAATCTCAATGCGCACCAACCTAAGTCAGTCACAACATAGTGAGAACCTAAATCAACATCCTCGAACACACCAAATAATACAAGATTAATCCAAAGGATCTGCAGCATGCTACCACCATCATGTTGGCCAAGAACATGAAAACCTTAAACACACAAAGAAAAATATTCAATCATGAACACGTCGATCAACACGGATGTACCAAACCGATAGAGCACGATCTAGAAACATCATTGAACATCTCAGGAATGTACGCAACAACTCACTTCACCAGAATTGCAATCTCATCTTCCAGAAACACCTGCTACAATAACTGAATAACTGTAGGAACACAAAACTTCATAACTTCCTCAAATCTTGATGCGCACCTCTAAAAATTTTGAACAACATACTAGATAGGCTCAACAAAAAAACCTTTAATGCATGCCTTCTGACCATCAATGTACAAAAAATTTCATCACTATGACCTTCTCAGCTTCACTGGTTGCCTGCAATATATTTATTACAATTTTCTCAATATCCTCGACATATATAGCCTTCAAAATCACCAATGCTAATAGTGTTGACATCAATGACAACCACATATCATAAACACAACCACAACATCCAACAATCTCCCCTTTTGGCATTGATGGCAGCACATGATGTGAAAAATAATACCATCAACACAACTAGTTGTTCACATAGTACACTTCTCCCCCTTTGTTCATTCTTCTCCCCCTTTCTTCAAGAATTTTTCACATTTTTCTTCTCCCCCTTTGACATCAATGACAAAGGTACACATGATTTGATCAACATATCATCTTACTACTCCCCCTAAGTAGCAGCCACCACAACATCAATCTGGAACAAGATTTGATTATAAGTCCCCGAATTGATGCAAAGAATTGCATCTTAGTTCAAATTAGAAGGGGAAATTACCCCTAACTTTCCTTTGAGATACTTAAAATTATCCTTAGGAAATGGTTTAGTAAATATATCTGCAATTTGTTCCTTTGTAGGCACATATTCCAATCTGGCCTCTTTATCACTCACCTTGTCTCTCAAAAAGTGATACTTGATAGATATATGTTTTATCTTTGAGTGTAGCACCGAATTCTTATAAATGTTTATGGCACTTGAATTGTCAGAAAATATAGCAATTGTCTCATCATACTCAATTTTGATGTCTCTCAGCATCTGCTTCATCCACAACACTTGAGTACAATTATTTGCAGCAGCAATATATTCTGTCTCAGCAGTAGATAGAGAAATGGAATTCTACTTTTTACTTAGCCAAGATAGGAGCTTATTTCCCAAGAAGAATGTACCACCACTTGTGCTTTTATTGTCATTTACATCTCCTGCCTAATCTGCATCTATAAAGGCATTCAGAGTAAGATCGTCATCCTTTGGATACCATAACCCAGAGTCAAATGTTCCTTTCAAGTATTTGAATATTCTCTTTATTATAGTCACATGTGATTCCTTTGGATCAACTTGATATCTAGCAACCATGCACACAAAATTCATAATATCCAGTCTTTTCTGAGTCAAATATAGAAATCCACCAATCATTGACCTGTATCTTGTTTGATTAGCCTTAGGAGAATCATCATTTTGAGATAATTTGTATCTGGTTACCATGGGTGTACCAATTGTCTTTGAATATTCCATGCCAAACTTTTTCAGTAACTCTCTCACATATTTGGACTGAGAAATAAAGAATCCTACAAATAATTTTAGTTCTCCTATCATTGACATTTCAAATTCACTTTTCATTTCATTAGCGAATTTCATGCATAAGTCATTATCTCCTTCAAAAATAATATCATCAAAAAATACTTCAATAATCGATTCTTTATCCTTATCCACCTTGAAATACAGATTGTTGTCAGCAGTACCTTTATTGAATCCAAGCTTCAACAAGTATTTATCTAGTCTTGCATACAAAGCTCTAGGGGCTTGTTTGAATCCATATAGTGCTTTCTTCAACCAACACACCATGTCCTTTTCATCAGTCAACTGAAATCTATCTGGTTTCTCAACATAAACTTATTCTTCTAACTCACCATTCAAAAATAATGACTTCACATCCATTTGATATACTTTGTAGTTCTTGAAAGTAGCATAAGCAAGAAATAACCTTACAACTTCAATTCTAGCAATAGGGGAAAAATTTTCTTCAAAATCAATACCTTCCATCTATGAATATCCTTTACATACTAGTCTTGCTTTATTCCTGATCACTTCACCTTGTTCATTCAACTTATTCTGAAAGACCCATTTGGTTCCAATCACATTTTTGTCTTGAGGTCTAGGAACAAGAATCCATGTATCATTTTTCTCTATTTGCATCAGTTCTTCCTTCATTGCTTCCATCCAATATTCATCTTTACATGATTCATTGAAATTTCCAGGCTCAGTCTTGGATATCAGACAATATTCTTCTACAATTCTTCTTCTAGTCTATACACCTTTGTTCTTGTCTCCTATGATCTAACTTTCAAAATGACTTCACTTTACATACCTTGGAGTTTTGGGTTTTGTTCTTTCTTTTGTGTTTCCAGTGTCTTCTTCTTCATGATTTTCTTGATTCACCATAACACTTTGAGTTTGATTTTGTCTCTACGCATTCTTTCCATTATCAGTACTATCTTTTTGGTCATCTGATTCATATCCACAATACCTAGATGATCTTTCAATATCCTCATCAACTCTGAAATGTGCACTCTCAACCATTTTCTTCAATCTTTTATTGTAACACTGGTAGGATTTTCTCTTAGTAGAGTAACCCAGAAAGATTCCTTCATCACTTATAGCTTCAAACTTTCCTATATCTTCATCTCTTTTAATATAACATCTTCTTCCAAAGATTTTGAAATACTCAACAGTAGGTTTATAACCAAACCATAGCTCAAAAGGATTCTTACCAGAATTACTATTGACATTCACTCGGTTGATAGTATACACAACAGTGCTTATAGCTTCTCTCCAGTAGAAATGAGGAACATTACCTTCCAACATCATAGTTCTGGCAGCATCTAATATTGTTTTGTTCTTTCTCTCAACCACTTTGTTCTATGGTGGGGTATGGGGAACAAATAACTATCTTTTTATTCCATGCTCTTCACAGAATGAATTGAACTCCCAAGAAGTGAATTCACCACCTCTGTCTGATCTTCAAACCTATCTCAGTTTTTGCCAAAGCTTTGAAGCTTTTGAATTTCTCTAATGCCTCATGTTTTTCTCTTAAGAAGGCAACCCAAACCATTCTAGAATAATCATCAATAAGCAACATAAATTACATTTCTCCTTGTAGAATTATGATTATGGATGGAACACATAGATCAGTATGCACCAAATCCAGTACTCCATTGGAATGATGTTGTTTGCTCTAAAATGAAATTCATGTCTGCTTTCCCATCTGACATTCCTTGTAGATAGTGTTAGTAGACTTCACTAGCTTAGGTAGATCTTTGAATGCTTGTGTGGAGCTTATTTTGACAATTTTATAAAAATATACATGACATAGACTTTTATGCCATATCCAACTTACATCAACTTGAGCAATCAAATAACTTTCACTAGCAACATTCAAGTGAAAAATATTACCTCTTATCTTTGTACCTGAAGCAATCACATTTCTTGAGCTTCCCAATATCCTGCACTTACCATCTTTGAACTGAAGATTGTAACCTTTGTCAACCATTTGTCCAACACTCAACAAATTATGCTTCAATCCTTCAACATAAATAACATCATCAATATTGCATTTTCCACCAAGAGAAATAGCATCTCTGCCACAAATCACACCAGCATTGTTATCTCCAAATCTTACAACACCACTATCATAATTTTCCAAGCTTAGAAACTTGATTTTATCACCGGTCATATGATGTGAGCATTCGTTGTCAATCACCCACTCATCCTTCTCATCAATTATGGCTGCAAGAGATTTCTCAATATTCTAATTACCAATTGATTCAGTGGACACTAGACCATTTTCCTTGATAGCAATGAATACCCATTCATCTTCATTTCCAATTTCTTTATCAGATTCATCATCGGTAACTCCTTTTTTAGCATAATAACATTTCTTTTGAAATCTAGTCTTATCAGGTTTATACTTAGAGACTCTTTTAAGACATCTTGATGAAAAATGACCTATCTTATTGCAAGAAAAACATTTAATAGGCAACTTTCCTTTGTAGTTACCTTGTCCTCTAGCTTCTCTTTTCACAATCAGTGCTTCCAGTTCTTCTAGCTCTATTTCTTCATCTTCATTCAGTTTCATCTCTTCTTCATATTTGAATGTTTTTCTAGAACTCTCTCCTAGATCATATCTTTGTTGGATTTTTTCAAATAGAGTAAATTTGAATGCAAACTCTGTCTTAGGATAAGACTAGCCAAATTCACTCAACTCAAAGGCAGCAAGTTTTCCAATCAGCATGTCTCCTGTCACATTTGTTACTATCACGAGATCTTCAATAGCATGAGCTTTTGTTTTGTAAGAAGTAGGTACAAATCTAAGTATTTTAGCCACAATCTCATCTTCTTCCAAGGTTCCACCGACACATCTAATGTCCATCACTAATTCATTTACCTTTTGTGAGAAAGAAAAGATGTTTTCATCTTCACTCATCTTCATGTTCTCCCACTTTCCTTTCAGACTTTGTAGCTTAGCAACTTTCACTAGTGCATATCATTCATACAATGTTTCCAACTTTATCCAGATCTCATGTGCAATCTTCAGACCTATTACATTTTTTATCTCTGAATCTATCAAAGCACTTAGCAATGCTTCTATTGTCATGGTATTAGTTTTTGCTTCTTTGATCTCATCAGCTGTAGAGGGACAATTCTGAGGAATTGTATATGCATTCTTTGTAATCTTCCAGAAAGACTCACCAATGCACTTCAAATGACACTCATATCATTTAATCTAGGACTATCTCATATCACCTCAAGCTATTAGACTTATTTAGAGGAACTAGCTTTGATACCAATTGTTGGAAAAACAAGGATAGACAACTGAGAGGGGGGGGTGAATCAGTTGTTACAAAAATTAAGCTTATTTAACCTTAAACAACTTTTAACCTCACATATGATAATTAAAAATGCAAGCATAAATCAACATCACATCAGCGACACATGAACACCAAGATTTTTATACATGGAAACCCAGTTAGGGGAAAAACCATGGTGGATATTAGTCCACAAGATTATACCCTGTTAGAAGCATAATGAAATAAATGAATAGGGAATGCACATGCATTTAGGCACACTGCCTAGAGCGGGATTCTTGAAGGGAAGGCTCACTACCTTACATAAAACAATCAAATTAAATTCATCTGATGAGATTGAATTGAGAAATTAGCTTCTACAAAAGCTTGATTACAGTTCCGGTTAGGCACAAAAACACTTCTTCAGACTTCGCTCAATTTTCTTCACACTCTGCTCTGCACTCAAATGATTTGATCTTTGTTCACACATATCTTGTATATACTCTGCATACATTCACTGAGCATACTTGAAAATGAGTAAACAATCGCTCTTATATATCCACTACACAAATTTACATCAACAACTCTATCGACCATAAATAAAGAATAAATTACAACTGTCGGCCTCAATACATAAATAAATATTAATGTGCACCAACCTAAGTCAATCACAACATAGTGAGGACCTAAATCAATATCCTTGAACACTCCAAACAATACAAGATTAATCTATAAGGATCTATGACATGCTACCACCATCATGTCGACCAAGAACATGAAATCCTTAAACACAAGGAAAAATATTCAATCACGAACATGTCGATCAACGTAGGCATACCACACCAATAAAGCATGATCTAGAAACATCACTGAACATCTCAAGAATGTACGCAGCAACTCACTTCACCAGAATTGCAATCTCATCTTCTAGAAACACCTGCTACAATAACTGAATAATTGTAGGAACACAAAAATTCATAACTTCCTCAAATATTGATGTACACCTCTGAAAATTCTAGACAAAATACTAGATAGGCTCAACAAAAAACCCTTTAATGCATGCCTTCTAACCATCAACGTACAAAACTTTTCATCACTCTGACTTTCTTAGCTTCATTGGTTGCCTGCAATATATTTATTACAATTTTCTCAATATCCTCGACATATACAACCTTCAAAATCACCAATTCTAATAGTGTTGACATCAATGACAACCACATACTAGCAACACAACCACAACATCCAAAAATAATGTGTTCCTAGGTTATTAATGAAAATATAATAAACTATGATGATTTTTGAGAAATACAAAATAGAAAGACAAAAATATGATCTAGAAATCCAAACGGTGGACACAAAGGAACCTGGCATATAAATTTGAGGCTGCAATGACTAGTCAAGAGTGTGGGGTACCCTAGACTAGCTTCCTTCTATTCAAGATCTGATTTCACACTCCTGTAGCTCCTGACCTACAAGTCCTTCTCTCTCAAGGTCACTGTCAAAACTTTATTATTATTAAAATCCACTTTCCTTGTCTTGATAACTTGTAGGGTTTGAATGCATGAATGAGAAATTAGTCCTCAACCTTCCTCCAATTTGCTTCAAATCTAAAAACCTACCCACATGAAAGAGGGGGGAGGGTTGTGTCATATAAATTTTTGTCTAAGTCAAATGTTGTTTTGGTATTTATACCTCTACAATGGCTATGATGATGCATAAGGAGAGTTTACCCTCAATAGGGAAAAGGATAAACGATAAACAAGTGATAAATTGACAAATTACTACAACTCACCACTCAGATCTACATTCCTTGACAAAATTAAGTCATGTACTCACCATCTTCAAGGATAAATTATCGTTGGATTTGAAGTCTTGCAAGTGTTAGCACTCATAAAATAAATGAACACAAAACATGAACAAACTTACACAAAAAAATGATTAATGATTGAAATGATGCTTGAATAAATTAAATGTTGTAATAATATTGATAATTCTTCTCTTGAATACTCTTAATTGCTCAATAATAATCTCAGTTTCCTTCTCAAACTTGCTAGGATTAAAATGATGAAAATGACTAGTATTTATATGCAATTCTTCTAATTTCCCGAAAACAAAATATCGAAAGCTAACAAATGAAATTAAAATGTCAAATAATAAAATACCAACACCGACATATCCAACTTGGATCCAAAAAGGGTTGGAAAAGGGTTTTGGGTTCTCTAGTCCAAACCTATCCTTTTTGAGGCCTTAAACATTGAGGGAAAATATTAAATGTTTACTTTCATTCCCAATGTTTGATAATTTGAAGATATTCATAAAATGGGTAATTAAATGCATAATTGGGTCCAAGAACATAGGGGGAGCTAAACCTAGTGTTAAATTATCAAGGGTGAAAATTTTCAATGCTACATTTAGCCCCCACTTTAGTGAGAGTGTGAACTTATGCTCAGACTCACACTAAAGTACAAAAAATTCAGGAGGGGTTCAATTACCCAAAAATTAATGAGATAGGACAACATCAAATCTAGGGGATGTGCTAGCCCCTAGATTCAAGATCCTATGGGATTAGACAATATAAGGACAAAGGAACACACATATGAAGTGAAATATAGCATGACTAACACAAAGCATAATATGGACATAAACATGAAAGGAAAATACTACATAGTGCAAACACAATGCAACACAAATAAAATACATAATAATCACAAACAAAAACACATGGTTAGTACTAAAAGGATTCAATTCGTTAAGGAAAAGATACCTCAGTCTTAAATTTGACTCAAATACCAAACATCATTTCTTGAATATTTGTTAGAAAATATAGTGCTCTCATAAGGACTAGTGATATGTGTTATGCTAAACCAATCATGAGCTACATATATCTACTAGCTATAAATTTGTGTTATGCTAGGTGTCAATGCAATATGATGGGTTCCATAAGGCTAGCAAGTTGTGTTATGCTAGGTATCTCATGAAATATATTGCTCCATTGGCAAGCAAGTTGTGTTATGCTAGGTGGCCATGTTAAAAAGGGTGCTCAAGTTCATGAATGAGGCAAGTTGTGTTGTACCAAATTCATGGACTATTTTTTAAATAATGCCTTAGGGAGCACACAAAGTTTAACATCACGGGGGATCATTTTGTTGAAAGAATGAAGAATTTTTTCACTAATGAGTTGTCATTAATGTCAACACTACATGATGGATGTCAAAATACTATGAAAGATGATTGTAGAAGATTTATTTTGTAAGAGGGTTTGATCCACATACCGAAATAATTACGTATTTTTTCTAAGTGTCTACACTGACAGATTCAACACATAGAACCCTCCAATAATTTGTTCCACATTTTTTCACCCATATAACATTACTTCTATAATTCTAATATGTTGTTCATGGATATTAGTAGCATCTTTATTTTGAATTTCTCTTGCTTTTGATAAGTGGTTCAAAATTTGCAAGTAACAGAAGATCAACATATTTTTAGGTCCTATGCTTGGCCAACCTAATCTATGTAAAGAGTTATGAAGATTAAATATGTGGTATGAATGGAAGAGGGAGATATTATAGGTCCATGTCGACCTATATTACATTTGTTTGGGCAAGAAGGTATTTTTATTTGAATTAGGTGCCAACAAGGCATGTTTTGTACGATTTGGGGATACATCTAATTAGGCCCACCTAATTGATGTTTGTGAAGGAGTTTGGTATATATACAAGATTGATTTGATTTTTTGATAATGGAATCTCATATGTACATGATTTGAATGCAGTCAGCGATGTAAAAATTTATAGAGTTGAGTGAATAAGTTGTGAATGTAGAGAAGATCAGAGATTTGTAATATTAGTTTAATAAAGTGTATTAAATTCTATGTTGTGAGCTTCAAAGTAACTGAATCCAACATATGTTAGATGCACTTTTGTCAGTCCAAATCTTGGCTATGAAGCCACCTCTTTCTATCTTTCTTTTCTCTATGAAAAATGAGTTCACTTGGACAGTGAGTCCACCTAGCAGTGAGTCTTTCTGTAATATCTTATAACTGGTTATAAAATACTGTGAGCTAATCCTCACCATTTTTTTTCCCATTTTAGGTTTTCCATGTAAAAATCTTACTGTTCATGTGTTGTGTGTGTTATGGGTTGTTCATAATTTCATTTCTTATAACTGTTAAGTGTGCTTTGTTAATTGGATGGTCAATAATTGGACATGGTTTAATATAATATTGATTCACACCCCCCTCAGTATTTTGAGTGTTCAAAAATTGGTATCAAAGCCTAGTTCCTTGGAAGAATCTTGACTACTTTCAAAAGATCTTGCAAATTGAACACATGGCTGATAGAAAGTTTCCTATTTCTCTAGAAGTGATTCCTGTTATTGGATACATAGAAGAAGATTGCATGTTTGACAAAGATGGAGAACTCAAAGTTGATCTTAAAGACCCTTACGAAATTGAAGATGAAAATAGAGATTTGAAGGAAAATATTAAAAACTAAAATGACTGCATCAAAAAATTGAGAGAGTGAATCAAGAAGTTCAGAGAAAGACATAAGGAGGTCAATGAACAATTGAAACAAGCAAATGAGAACATCACCAAGCTAAAAGTACAAGTGGAAGAAAATAAAATAATTTAGGAATGTTTGAATGTAATGGTAAAAAGGAGAACAAATGAATGCACACGGCTTGAACAAGAAGTAGTAAATCTGAGATCAAATCTAGAGAAAGCAAGAAATCATGAAGACAAATTCAAGAAAAGTTATACAATGTTTGATGAGTTAATTACAGGTCAAAAAACATCTAAAGACAAAGGTTGTTTGGGACTTGAAAAAGGAGAAAGCTCAAAAGCATATCATACACCTAATACAAAGAAGGCCAATGAACCAAAGAAGATTGAAGACAAGAAGAACAATGACAAGTTCTAGAATAAAAGAAAAAATGCTAGAAGACTCCCTACCAGACAACCAAATGCTCAAAGGTACCCATATTTCAATGGTATTTATTATTTTTGCAATAAATTTAGACATTGAGAAATGGATTGTAGAAGCAAAATGAATTAGAATGTTCCATCCTATATTGGTCAATGCTTTACATGCAAGAAGTTTGGGCATAGAGAAAATGAATGTAGAAGTCAAATGATGAATGCATATAACAATGGTAGAATGATTCATTCTTTCAATGGCTATTGCTATACATGCTATGGATTTGGAAACAAGGCTAATTAATGTAGATTCAAAATGAATGAAAGGAAATTCTCAAAGAAATTTCATATGCAACAACTGCAATAGACTTGGAAATATTGCTAGATTTTGTAGGAGCAAAAATACAAGGAAGGATAATCAAGTAAAGAGAAATGAACTAGTTAAAAATATTGAACCAGTTGAAGTAAAGAAGTAAATGGAAAAGGTATAGAGAGAGAAAGAGGATCTTGAGAACAAGGAAGAATCAAAGACTACAAATGAATTTGTACCACCCTCTGATGCAGATAATTCCTCCAGAAATTGAACCTAGCCATTGTCTTAGGGGGAACAATAAAAGAATATCAAATAAACCCCTATTGATATGAGGTTCCATGGCTTGGAATGAAGATATGAGATAGAAATGGACAGTTTAGATCTTTTGGAGAAGACTTTGGAAGAAAATATGCAATTGCGGAGATTTGCAGAGTGATTTAGGGTTTATTATTGCACAGAGAAGGGTTTTACTAGCTTTATTATTTGGCATATTGAATACGAATTAGGGAAAAATCAAAGGGTTATATACCTATTTTTTTTTATTTCATTCACTTTTACGCATTTGGAGCGGGTAGAGTAAATTGAAGCAAATTTAAGAGTTTGAAGGTGATTTGTGAAGCAGAGCATCCAAACCCTAGTTCCAGTTGAGCAAGAAAAAGGTATTTACCATTGTCAAAGCTGAAATAGAGTTTTTTTTTTAAGCATTTGAATTCAATAAAAATGGCTACACCTAGAATAGTGAATTTGAGTGAGAAACCCTAACCAAAATTCAAGAAATTCCCCATGAAAATATTTGAGAACAACCCACTCGAAGCTTTTTTGAGTATTCCATATAGGGTTTTTCTTACATAAGAAACTAGGGCATACATCCATAGGAAAATTGAATAGTATAACCACACAAGATTCATAGACCTATGGAAAAATTAATTGATTGGAGATGATTAAAAAGTAAAACCTGAGTACGAAAACCTAGTGAAGAAGAAACTTGATGTTTGGCAATGGTTTCCATGCTTCATCTATGACGATGAAACTAAGTATGTGAGAATGGCATTAAGTAGAGTGCATGAAAATTTCATCTAGACCAACATGCCTAGTTTGATATCTAAGGAAGTCATAAGGGAGATTACTGGACTTTGTGCCATCGAACCTATATGTTTGTTGAGATTTGTGAAGAACAAGGATGTGATGGAATTAAATGGAGCTACATTTGATCAATGGGCTCTCATTGTGAACACTAAATGGAATCTTGCAATAAGATATGCAACTACTCTGGCAACCTCAAGTGAAGGAGGCCAAAAGGCTTGAAAAAGAAAAAGAAAACTACTTTGGCAACCCCTACTACCACTAATAGAAGCAAGAGAACAAAAATAAATGCTCTAGTAATGGAGGAACCTCAAGTGAAGGAGGCCAAAAGGCTTGAAAAAGAAAAAGAAAACTACTCTGGCAACCCCTACTCAATGGGCTCTCATTGTGAACACTAAATGGAATCTTGCAATAAGATATGCAACTATAGTCATATGATATAAGATATACTATATGGAATCTTGCAATAAGATATGCAACTATAGTCATATTATACCACCAATAGAAGCAAGAGAACAAAAATAAATGCTCTAGTAATGGAGGAACCTCAAGTGAAGGAGGCCAAAAGGCTTGAAAAAGAAAAAGAAAACTACTCTGGCAACCCCTACTCAATGGGCTCTCATTGTGAACACTAAATGGAATCTTGCAATAAGATATGCAACTATAGTCATATGATATAAGATATACTACACCAAAAGAGAGAATTATGTGTCAGATACAACGATTCATGTAGCCTATGAAATGGTGGAAAAGGGAAAGGACTATGATTTGTGTGAGTTGCTTCAGCAACAACTCTTTGAAAACTTGAAGCAAACTAAAGAGAAGAAATACCCCTTCAAGTTTGGTTCTTCACTAGTTTTTTGTTGCTTTACTTTCTGAGGGAGCTCCCAAGAAGAATTAATTTGATATGGGATAAAATCATACTAGCCTCCCATCAAATCTTTGAATATCTACACAACATTGGTGATATCAAAGCTCAAGATGAAGCACTTACTACATTTTGTGTAGTATTTCGAAAGAGAATGCATGAAGAGGATTCCTAAGTCTATGGTGGAAAAATATGAGAAGGATGTCACATTTTTTGTCACAATAAATGATGCATTATTGAGGTTGTAGAACCCAAAATTGCCTTGATTCTACCACTTGGATATGAGACCAACGAAAATGAAGTAAATGGTTATGTTGACATATTGTTGAAAATTCCTAAGAAACCTACACAAGAAATACATGGAACATATGAGGAGAAATCCATGGAAGTGCATATGGAGTTGAAGAAACCTGAAATAAAGAAGAAGGTGACAAGGATGGTGGATGAAAATCTCAAGGAAAAATGGATTCATAGAAGAAAAAATATGGGCATTAAGAGAAAAAGAAGAGGGAGAAGCAAGCATAACAAGTGGGTCCACCAAACCTAGAAGATTTAGAAAAATTTCTTCCACCATTCCCTTTAGTTTTCAACAGCCCTCTAGATCAGATTATACCACCAATAGAAGCAAGAGAACAAAAATAAATGCTCTATTAATGGAGGAACCTCAAGTGAAGGAGGCCAAAAGGCTTGAAAAAGAAAAAGAAAACTACTCTGGTAACCCCTACTACCACTACTAAAAAGAAGAAGAAAGAAGAGGATGAAGGTCCTCCATTGATTCCGAGAATAATTGGTACAAAGAAATAGAGAATAGATATTGGTGATACCTCAAATGAAGAAAATATTAAGAAGCAAAAACAAGCCTTTGAGATACATATGCATAATTAGATGAAAGAAAAGGAGAAAAATAAATCAGACATAATTGAATCAGAGAATAAAAAGAAGAAGGAAAAGATAAATCTAGAGAGACCACACAGTCTAATGAATTTGGAATCATTTTTCAAAGGAATTTTGCATCATATGATGCTAGGAGAAACAATTTCCTTATACAAAAATGCAAATGGGGTGGACAGAGCCACCATAATAGAGGCAATCATCAAACATATTGTGATTATTGAATCATACATGGAGAAGATTAATAAGAAGGTTCCAGATGAAGTGTGGAACATCTTAATGGGGAGAGAAAATTAATGTAGAGTAGGGGTGTAAATTAAATGATCGATACCATATTTCACAATAATGCATTCATTAATCTTTCAAAGTTCAAGACTCTTCCAAAATGGAACAAGCCCTTAAAGGTGACAAACCCCAAATAAGGCATCAATACACCAAATATCTTACCCAACACTTGGAATACCCTACATAGGTTATAAATTCCAAATCCAACACAATAGAGCCCCACAAGAAACTAGGAACGCCAAACTACAAAGATTTCCTTCCCTAGACCTAGTAGCCTTCCAAATTGACTTATTTTTCCATAACCTTTGGAAAAAATCTTGAAAAAAAATATAAATTCTGATTCAAACACCCATTTAGCTTCTCTAACTCATGTGTGGAAATGGGTTAGGGTTCCTTTGGAAAGAATAGGTCTAATTTGACTATCCTTCTAGAATTAGGCCTAAAGGGTAATTTGGCTTGTCTGCAACTAGGGCTTGGTCTCAAAAGAACTTCCAAAAGGTATTCCAACCACTCCTTGGCTCAATAAGGGTTCCCACACATCTAATAACATGCCCCACCTGCCAATCAATCCTCCCTTGTATCCTCCAACAAAAAATACAACTTCTTCATGGGCTTATAGATTTGTTACATGAAGATTCCAAACCTTCAATCTTCTCTTGTACGTGCTAACCAACACCCCAAAATATGCAAGATTGGAATATCAAAGCATACACAAAACCCTACAATTCAACGAAGTTTCAAAAAAAATCACTACTGGAATGGGGAGAAACGCATTTTTGTTTACTCACTGCTACCCTAACTAGGGTTTCAGACCAACCTGCAGAGAATTGCTTGTATCTCCTTCAAAAATTAATGAATTTGGATGCAATCAAAAGAAACATAAATTAGATTCAATTTATATTCATCTCCAATAATTTGAAAGTTATAATAAATATTTACAATCACATGCAATGCAAAGGAACAAGAAAGAACACGCCGAAAACACAGAAATATAGATGTTTTATTACTTCAAATTTCATCAATGCATCAACCAACCTCCTTGATTGATGGAAAAAGGATTTTTAAACATTTTCCAACTTTTTCCAATGGTTACCAACTATATTTTTAACTTCCAATGGTTCATCTTCCACTTTGATAACAAAATGTAAAATTTTCTTTTGCAACATTATGCAACTTTACAATATTTTGCAACTAGACTCTAATTCACCCTTAGACTTATTACATGAAATCAACTCAAAACAAACAAAGATCAACTTTTTGACCCCTCTTGGGGCATGAAAACCTATGGTTCCCCTGCACCATACTCCCGAGGGAAGAAAAGATTCAAGTTCCACTTGAATGGGGGGGGTAGCAACATGAAAACCATGCTTGAAATCTCTTTCCTGATGTCTTTAGATCTCTGCCTATTACCTTATTTGAAACAGACCCATGCTTGCTTCATCTTCACCTTAGGTTTCTCGAACACTTGGCAAAGGTATTTGAACTTGTCAATATAAGCTTGTCCCCCATCTGCACCTCTACCTTGTCACTGATCCTTTTGTCCCTGATAGATGTCATGTATGCCAAGAGAACCTTGTTCTCCTACAATGGCTTGTTTCATTTTCACCTTATGTTTCTTATCTCTCAAGTTTTCAATGTCATCAAAAGCACTTTGTCTTCTCTTTCTATCTCTAACCATCATGTCAGCAAGTATGGATTCTTGATCAGTGTTATTGACCTCTTCTGAAAGAAGAAAATCATAAGTAACATTTGTGCATTCAAAATTACATTCATTAACATCTTCAACTCTCTTTTAATGCTCCACTTGTAGTGGATGCTTGTCTAACTATCCATCTTCCATCTGAAACTCAGTTTGATCGCTATGTTGCTCCATACTTTATTTTCCCCTTAAATATTGCTTGCTCAACTCTACCATCTCCTTCACAAAAATCCTCTTGCCTTTAGCAGCAAAATTCCTTGCATTTGCAACCTTCCAAACAAGTACATTATTTGTGTTGACACCACCTCTTTCTTTAGACACATTACATTCTGCAATTTATTTGTCATAGGGTATTGTGTATGGCAGACCAACCCCTAGTACAAAAGCAAAATAGTGATTAACATCTCTCCTTGGAAGAAAAAAGTCAAAAAAAATATTTACCACTATATCTACATGATCCTTCAATACCTCTTGAACTTCCCAAGGCAACTCTTCAATCCTTGTTGATGTTAGAACAATCCTAGGCTTACTCACCATTATATTATCTACCTCTTCTTCTCTTGTTGGCTGCAAAAACTCCTTTATACCCATTGTCATCACTCTAGACTCCACTTGTGCGTTTTGGCTTTCATCTTGCAAGGGTGTAAGGGTGTAGGAAAATCCATATTTTTCTATAACATAGGTGTTTTTTCTCCTATCATATTTGGCACTCCTATCATACTGTCAAGGCCTCCCCAAAATCAAATGGCAAACATCCATTGGTATTATGTCACATACAACTCTATCCTTGTATCCCCCTATATAAAAATCACCCCAAATTTGTTCATTTACAACTACTTATTGCCCTTTATTAAGCCAAGAAATTGTATATGGATTGGTATGAGGGATTCTTTTCAACTTAATATTTTCAACCATCTCAACTGAAACCAAATTGTCAATGCTTCTTGAACCAATTATAACTTTGGAACATTTACCTAAAAACTTACATGTAGTTCTGAAAATAGATTTCCTTTGTGGTGGCTCTTTCTCCATTTATGTTTCGATCAAATTCCTCACCATGAGAGACTCGCCAACTTATATATCAGCATTGTTTGATGGAGAGTTCACACTTTCATTGTCCTTTGCATGTACAAACTGATTTATTTTTTCTCCTCCAAATGAAGTAGTGGACTGATTTTCAGTGCATTGCCATGCTTAATGGCCTACAAATATGTTGCATGCATAAAATTTCCCTATAAAACCACTTGAACCTCCTCTTTGACTTCCAAATCTGCCCCTTGAATCTGACCTATCTCCTCTAAATCCACTTCTTGAATCTGCAACTTGTTCTTGGACTCTAATTGCCTCTCCTTGACTCTCATAGAACTATCCTAAATCAGAAAATGCCTCTCTTCCTCTAGGATTTCTGCCTCTACCCCTGCTTTTCTTTTCTTGCCTTATCTTCAATTTATCTTTAGCCTTGATATCAGATTGGTAACACTCTTCTACAGTTCTTGGATTTGTTACGCTTAGTTCATATTGAAGGTTGTATCTCAACCCATTGAGGTATCTTGTCACTTTCTCATCATCATCTTCTACATGACCTGCCCTTATGCTCAATTTGCAGAACCCCTTTGTATAGGTTTGCACATCCATCTCCTTTTGCTTAAGGTTTTGAATCCTTTTGAATAATTGAATGGTGTAGTCATCGGGAAGGAATTTTCCCTTGCGTTTAGCCACCATCCTATCCCAAGAGGTGATTTTAGACTCCCCCTTCTTTGTCCTTTCACTTTGTACATAATCCCACCAAAGCAAGGCGTGGACCTTCAATTTTTTCTTGGCCAACTTCACCCTTTGATCTTCTGGCACATCTTCATAGTCAAAGTAGTTATCCAATGCTCCTATCCAATCTAGGAGTTCTTCACTATCCATCTTTCATCCATACATGGGAAATCCATCTTGATCTTGTGACTATCTCCCTTGACTACTTTCAAGAGATTTTCCATCCTCAAGTCATCAAGATCCCTCTATTCCTCAGACCCTTGGGAAATTTCCTCTTCCCCTGCTTCTTGGTCACTCAAGTCTCTTGTGACCATTCCTCTTTTCTGACTTGTTTCCAGGGCAACAAGCCTCTCCAATTCTCTCATCTCTTTGGCATTTTTTTCCTTCAACTCATTCACCTCTCTAGAAATTATGGCATTCCCTTTTGGAGGAATCTTGTTCCTTCTTCACTTCAACAAACCCTCTTCAAATCAAACCTACACTCTGATACTAATTTGATGCAGAGCATGGGTGGAAATTACATGATTGATACCATATTTCACAACAATGGGTCCATTCATCTTTCAAAGTTCAAGACTCTTCCAAAATGGAACATTCCCTCAAAGGTCACAAACCCCAAATAAGGCATCAACACACCAAATATCTTATCCAACACTTGGAAGACACATAGGTTAGAAATTCCAAATCCAACACAACATATCCCCACACAAAACTAGGAACTCCAACCTACAAGGCTTTCCTTGGCAAACTACCCCTAGACCTAGTAGCCTTCCAAATTGACTTATTTTTCCATAACCTCTGGATTAGATCTTGAAACAAGAATATAAAGGCTATTTCAGACACCCATTTAGCTTCTCTAACTCTTGTGTGTAAATGGGTTAGGGTTCCTTTGGAAAGAATAGGTCTAATTTGATTGTCCTTCTGGAATTAGGCCTAAAGGGTAATTTGGCTTGTCTGCAACTAGGGCTTGGTCTCAAAATAACTTCCAAAAGGTATTCCAACCACTCCCTAGCCTAGGTAGGGTCCCCACACATCTAATAACATGCCCCACCTACCAATCAATCCTCCCTTGTCTCCTCCAACACAAAATACAACTTCTTCATGGGCTTTTGGGTCAGTTACATGAAGATTCCAGACCTTCAATCTTCTCCCGCACATGCTAACCAACACCCCAACATCTGAAAGTTTGGAATATCAAAGCATACACAAAACCCTTCCATTCCATCGATTTTCGATAATTTTTTCTAGTGGAATGGGGAGAAAATCATTTTTGTTTACTCACTACTACCCTAACTAGGGATTCAGACCAACCCATAGAGAATTACTTGTATCTCCTTCAAAACTTAATGAATTTGGATACAATCAAAAGAAACAAAAAGTAGATTCAATGTAGATTCATCTCCAATTGGTTGTAGGTCAAAATAAATCCATACAGCCATGTGCAATGCAAAGGAACAAGAAAGAACACGTTGAAAACACAGGAAATATAGATGTTTTATTGCTTCAAATTTTATCAATTCATCAACCAACCTCCTTGATCGATGGAACAAGCCTTTTTAAACATTTTCTAACCTACTCCAATTATTACCAACTATATTTTCAACTTCCAATGGTTCATCTTCCACTTTGACAACAAAATGTAAAAGTTATTTTTGCAACATTATGCAACTTTACAATATTTTGCAACTAGACTCTAATTCATCCTTAAGCACTCAAACTAGACCTAAACAAGCATAAAATGGTCTTCTTAGACCTTATTACATGAAATCAACTCAAAACAAACAAAGATCAACTTTTTGACCCCTCTTGGGGCATGAAAACCTATGGTGCCCCTACACCAAAAAGAGACCATAGAAAAGGAAGAAAAGCTTAGATTAGATGTTGTGGAGAAAATTAGATTCTCCCTATCTGATGCTGACAAGGCCACATTGGCCCAATTCCTTAGCAAAGAATTCAGAATAAAAAAAAGGTCACACTTTTGATGGGAAGAGAACGGGATCAATTTGAGAAAATGCAGAAACAAACAAACGAGAATATTATTGATATAGCAAATAAGTATGGCATGATTCCCATTGTCTCTACTAGCAAAGAACAAGATATAGTAAATGAAAATATTGGAGTTATTGATACATAAGAAAATCTAGATAATACTCCTCTGGATGAACCAATGTAAGATGTTTTTTAAGGAGAAACTATGATCAAAGAGGAAACCACAAAGCATGAAACTCGTCTTCCTCAAGTGACACAGGTGACTACAGATCAAGGAAACTCGAAGACATCATGTACCTCTTGTAGATATAGAATAGGACATAGGTGAAGGTGAAAAGCATGATACAGTTAATGAGCAAAGGCATGAGAATGAGGATAACAAGGAAAGAGAGAATTATGATGAGAAGGAAGGTGAAGAAGATAAGAGTGAAGAGGGTAAGCAAGGAGAGAAGGATAAGGACAAAGGAGATGAAGACAAAGATAAAGACAAGACCTTCGGTGAAGAAGAAGAAAAGGCAGAGGAAGAAGAAGATCCTGATACTGAAAAGAATGAAGAAGCAAAGAAGTCTAGGGATTTACCTAAGCCCTTTGGTGAATCCTCCTCTGGTAATCCTGTAAAAGGTCTATTATCTAAATAGTTAAGGTTCCAACCGATTGTCTCTTCTCAATTGTTGTATTTTCCCATGTAAAAAGGTAGTGTTGATTTGAATAAGATATCTCTTATACATAAGTTGCAACTAGGTGATGTGTTTAATGTATCAGAAAGAAAAGGAATCATTGAGACATATCAAAAGAGTTGAATTAATAGATGAAGTTGTAAAGGTATTATAAGAGATCACACCAGGAGCTAATGTTGATACATCTTTGTCTATTGTGGAAAATTTCAAATTATTGATTGATTCCTTTAAGGAATATGCCTTTGGATTGAAAGGACAAGTGGAAATAGAGGTTGAGACAAGTCTTAAAAAGAATAAGTTGATATATATCACAAAGAAATGTGCATCTACACATACCAAAGTTGAAGAATGTTTGAAGGAAGTACAAGCCTGTGAGGAAGAGGGAAAAAAGCTGTTTTGGTATTGCATGAAGTGGTTGGATGTCACACAAGGAATAAAATATGAAATGGACTCAATTGAGTCCCAAATAGCTAATGAATCAAGTGCCTATGATCTGACACTGGATAGAGATGATCAGACCTGGACTACTATAGTGGACATGCATGAAATATTCTTCACTTTGAAAAGCCAAAAGGAAGAGATTATCAAGCAGCTTGGGAAGCTAAGGGACTTGGTAAAATTAAAGCACATACCTATCTCAAGTGCCCTTTCTAGTATTGAAAAAATCTTAAAGTTAAATCTTGCCCCTGATACTGTGGAAGAAGGAGAACACACTTTGATGGAGCTTGAGTCTCTACATAGGATGCTTCCAGTAGTGAAGAAGAATTGGGAAGAAAATAAATCTGCTTGGCAAGCTATTCTTCATAAGCTTCAAGGGTAAACATCTTTGGGTTGACCATTTCTATCTCTATACATTTTTTACTTTCCATGTTTACAGATTCTTTTGTATATATGTGGATGTATTAGGAGTTTTTGGTTAACTCCCTAAGGGGGAGCTAGTTCAGTTTGTATATATGTTTAAGGAGGAGCATCCTTTGCCCTAGATTTCAAAGGGGGGGTATTTTTGGAGAGATAGTTGGGGGAGAGATGTTCGAGGAAAGAAGTTTTGTTTTGGCACATTTTACCATCAATGACAAAGAGGGAGATTGTTGAAAGAATGAAGAAGGTTTTCATTAATGAGTTTTCATTTATGTCAACACTACATGATGGATGTCAAAATAGTATGAAGGATGATTGTAGAAGAGTTATTTTGCAAGAGGGTTTGATCCACACACTAAAAAAGTTAAGTATTTTGGCTAAGTGTCTACACTGGAAGATTCAACACACAAAGCCCTCTAATAATTTGGTCTGCATTTTTTCTCCCAACTGATTTACTTTTGTAATTCTAATATGTTGTTCATGGACATTAGTAGCATCTTAATTCTAATTTTTTCTTGATTTAGATAAATGGTTTGAAAGTTTCAAGTAATAGAAGATCAACATACTTTTAGGTCCTATGCTTGGCTGACCTAATATATGCAAAGAGTTTTGGAGATTAAATATGTGATTTGAATGGAAGTGTTGGTTCTCAAAAATGTTGGTTTGAACTACGAGAGGTTGCCAAGCTCTCCCAATGCTTTTGGCCAACTAACAAGGCCAATTGATGCAGTTGTACCTTCTACTCTTCAGGCTATGCAAAACCTAGGCGGGTGCACCTATCTGTATGTTGTAGATTTAAGATGGGTTTCTTGGTTGATCAATCTATCCACAATGTCACAGGGAACTAGACAAATAAAATTACTACACCTACTCCTACTCCTATTGCACAAATGAAAGGTTTTTTGAATAAATTGTTTGATATGGGTTTGTATCTCTAGGTTGTGGTAGATCAGTGCCTTCTATCCACATGGGCAATGGAGTCAAAAATGATATGTGTTTCCTCTTATTGGATTAGCTCTAGTTGTTAGGCACTCTGAAAATTCTATGTTTGGCATAAAAATTAACTAAGTCTATGACTTGCATAAATAGTGCTGGAATATTTCTCTATTAGGTTCTTCTTTAACTATCCAAAAGAAAACTCAAAACCACTATGATTTATCAAGAGAATTTAATTCTAACTTGCAGACACCAGTTTAATTAAATCACACAAAATGAGAATGCATTTTGATAAACCAGGTATATACTTGATATGCTGATTTAGATGATTAAAAGATCCCAAGTTGGAGACAACCAAAAATAAAGAATATGAATTTTATTTATCATAACAACTGAACACCAAAAGAATTTTACCAATTTAACATATTTCCTCCATTGATTCTGCTTCAAGAAAGTTTGTCATTATTTACATTCCAGTCCCTTCTCGGGAAAATTCTAACTCCTATAGTCTAACTACTACCTCCTATTCTATCTCTCTCTTCCTTAATATTTTTTCAAATACTTATTAAGGAAAACTCAAGGGTCGTGACCCTTCATTTTTCTAATTATGGTCATTTACATTCCTCACAGTTAAATAAAATATTTAATTAGTTGCCTTGTCGGAAAATTAAATATTTAGAACTATAGTTGTGCTTTTGATTTCACTTTAAATAATTTTCCCATTGGGTCTTTACTCCTTAAGCATTGTTCTGCCTAGCTGCGGTATCACATGACTACTAACTGCGATACCGCGGGGTGATCCAATGACTACTAACGGCTTTACCGTGGTCTTCATTGGATCACCCCGTGGTATCGCGGTAACCGCATTAATTGCACCCTTCACCGCTTATAAACCATCCACCGCAGTCACCGCAGTCTATGAGATGACCCCTTGCGGTACCGCGGTGAGCCTCTTGTCTGCCTACTTGACCGGTCAATGACTGCCCACCGTGCTGCTGCGGTCTATGTTTAGACAATGCGCAGTGGCGTTGTAAACATTTTATGCTTACCTGCTAACTGCTACCACCATACCGTAGGCCCCTTTATGGGAGGCCGCAGTAAAGCGGTAAATGAGATTTTAAATAAATGTTGGTTAGCGGTATATGGTGCAAGGTATATATGAATGGAAAAATGATTTTTTAATGGAAAATATAGCAAATGAAAGGGAATTTGAATGGGAGTGAATTGGTATATGAAAAATAGGAAAGTAATAGGTTCCAATGAGAATAAAACCTTAGGATTTTTATGGATTTTTATGGAAATTTGTGAGAAAAATCTCAGGGTTTTAGATGGAAAAATTCAGTTCCAACAATGGCTCCTGTTGGGGATGAGTGATTGTGTGATCACTGCAAGGATCCAGAATTGTATGGTAGAGCAGACCAAGAAAAAGATATGAAAAATGAAAGCCATGGAAGATGAAGGGAATGAGGATTGAAGGACATGAAAATGGAACAAATGGAGGGAATGAAAAGGATGCTAAACTACTGTACATAGAAAAAATATTTTTTCAACAAGGGAACCTTTGAGAATGTCCATGTACTGGAAAAACCAGATCCTTGAAAATTATTGTGCATGGAAGTGAATGATTAAAGAGGTTTGTTAGGAATTGTCCATGCACTAGCAATCCCTAATCCTCTGTACCTACCATGGTTCGAAAATTAAAACCATAAGGATGGCCCCAGGCCACCCAAAAGAGAAATTTGCATTTTCCTCTGTCATAGACCTTATTCTGCTTAGAGCTCATCAGGTTTCTTTTGAAATTGTCCATTCCACCTATCCTATAACATGTATTGTCATTAAAAGCCTTCAAAAAATAATTGTATTTAGCTTGATTCATATTCCTTTCACCACTCTACATTTCATCATTCTCATTATCACATGGAAAATATTTATCACCCTCAGCATACAAAGTGTATTCGCATTCAATAAAACATTCATAGGCATGCTCACTGTCATATGTTGTTGAATGATCAGGCAGTTGTACTGGGGCCTGCAAATCTAAATACTCCTTGTGGCAACCAGAAAATTCAATCTCATCAACATTCTCTAGAACAATCAAATCAGAGCTATTCTCCATATCTTTCTTATTCTCAGTTGGCACTGACACACATTTTTGATTCATATAGTCATCCTCATACATACTTGACTCAACAAATGCTAGACATTCATCATCAATTATATGTAAGCCAATATCTTCTTGCAGGAAAAAATTATGTAAATCACAAACCTCCTTTTGGACACAAACAGACTTTTGATCAGCTCTAGAGAATCCTCATCACTGTGATTGGCGCACATGGGATCACATGAATTGTTACCTTCAATGTCAAAACAAATGTAGGCTGGAGCCAAAACTTTGGACTCATCTTTAAGTGCACACTTCTGGTATTCAAGAGTTAACAAATTTGAAACTTGCTCACTGCTGAGTGAACATGTTTCAACTAGATCTCCTGCTATTTCTCCAACTTCCTGATCTCCATATGAACCGCAACAATCATCCTGTTGTAGATCAACATCCACCATCTCATCTTCACAATTTGAGTATTTAATGGATCCCTCATAACACACACTATCACAATCTGATATGTAGGAAGTATCTTCTATATCTTCGTCCTCCTCATGCAAGCTTTCTGCCATGAATTTTTTCTTATCATCAATTGTGCCAGCATGGTGTTGTTTTGAGAATGAGGGCTCAATTTGTTCATTTTTGCTTGCTTGGTCACCAATATATTCCTTATGAAGTGTATCTTCATGAACATCTTCATAATTGTAGTCCTCATCCAATATGTATGATTGGCCACCCATATCATTATCATCTTCTTCTTCCTCTCGTAGATTGTCATCATTTTCACTTGCATATGTATCCTCCATTGGCTGCATTATTTGATCATTCATGGTACCACTATTAGATTCATTATTTACAATGTCCATATACCCTGTCTCAAGCATGGAATCAATAAATTTATTTGTTGCATCCAAGGCATGCAGTTTTGATGACTGTGACCAATACATTGATTCAGGATCCCATGTAATTACAAATTGTGCAACAAATATGGGCTTTGTAGGCCTACGATGAGGAGGTAATTGCATACAAATGTCTACCATCCTATCGTATAGAGATATTTCATCCTCTCCTTCATATCTCCTTATGTCAAAAAATGAATCTAAGGGGGAAATTCCACATTCTGATTCTATAATGAAGTCTTGGTTTTGACTATGTACATCATCATCTTTTTCCCCATACTGGCTCAAGAATATTTCTTTCAGATCCTCCCATGAAGATATACTTTGCATAGGCAAAATTATAAACCATTCTCTTGCACTATCCCTCAAAGATCTTAAAAAACATTTCATAATGACATCCTCTAGATAAATTTGAAATTTGACAACGAAATTCTAGAATTGCTCCACATGCTCACAAGATGATTCATTCCATTCTCCATGAAATCTAGGGATATGCTTTAGCAATTTTGTCAGTTCACAGGGATAGGGATTTGGGTAGCCTTAGACATTACTATAGTTAAATGGTTTATCAAGAGAGGTAAATCTTGGAGGGCCATAAGGGTTTTGGTAGATCATTAATCTATTTTCAGGAAATGGAAGGTGATTCATTTGAGGTAATGGATGTGGTGTATAAGTGTTCTGCTGTGAATAATGCATATTACCTTTATTGTCGAATTCAATTCCCTCTTGCAACATTTGTTGTCTCAATTGTAGTTTTTTATGTTCCCAGTATAACACTTGTTGTTTCATTTCTTCTAATTTTTCCTTGTTCGGTGTCTTCTTTGTTCTTCTACCATCTTGACAAAATGTTACTGCTCCACAATATCTATGAATTATAAATCAAATCAAAACAGATTCACCACCTAATTTTCAAAAAGTAGGAAAATGAAATAGATTTTGATATTGCTTTGGTTTTCCCTCAGTGCTATCTCCAAACAAAATGTGAAATCTTTGTTGACTCTATAAATGGAAAGGCTAAAAAATTTCTGGAATTTGTCCACAACAGAGTCACCAATTTGTTGGTTCTCAAAAACGTTGGTTTGAACCAGGAGAGGTTGCCAAGCTCTCACAATGCTTTTGGCCAACTAACAAGGCCAATTGATGCAGTTGTACCTTCTACTCTTCAGGCTCTGCAAAACCTAGGTGGGTGCACCTATCTATATGTTGTAGATTTAAGATGGGTTTCTTGGTTGATCAATCTATCCACAATGGCATAGGGAAGTGGACAAATACAATTACTACACCTACTCCTACTCCTACTACACAAATGAAAGGTTTTTTGAATAAATTGTTTGATATGGGTTTGTATCTCTGGGTTGTGGTAGATCAATGCCTTCTATCCACATGGGCAATGGAGTCAAAAATGATATGTGTTTCCTCTTATTGGATTAACTCTAGTTGTTAGGCACTCTAAAAATTCTATGTCTAGCATAAAAATTAACTAAGTCTATGACTTGCATAAACAGTGTTGGAATGTTTCTCTATCAGGTTCTTCTTTAACTATCCAAAAGAAAACTCAAAACCACTGTGATTTATCAAGAGAATTTAATTCTGACTTGCAGACACCAGTTTAATTAAATCACACAAAATGATAATGCATTTTGATAAACCAGGTATATACTTGATATGCTGATTTAGATGATTAAAAGATCCCAAGTTGGAGACAACCAAAAATAAAGAATATGAATTTTATTTATCATAACAATTGAACACCAAAAGAATTTTACCAATTTAACATATTTTCTCCATTGATTCTGCTTCAAGAAAGTCTGTCATTATTTACATTCCAGTCCCTTCTCAGGAAAATTCTAACTCCTACAGTCTAACTACTGCCTCCTATTCTATCTCTCTCTTCCTTAAGATTTTTGCAAATACTTATACATTACAACTCAAGGGTCGTGACCCTTCATTTTTCTAATTATGGTCATTTACATTCCTCACAGTTAAATAAAATATTTAATTAGTTGCCTTGTCGGAAAATTAAATATTTAGAACTATAGTTTTGCTTTTGATTTCGCTTTAAATAATTTTCCCGCTCGGTCTTTACTCCTTACCGTGCTACCGCGGCCTTTATTTCCACTTCCCACGGTATCACGATCATTGACTTTGACTGCATCTGCTCCCATCTACCGCATTACCGCAAGCATTGTTCTACCTAGCTACGGTATCGCGGTGTCCATGTCGCTAACTTCTAATGGCTTTACCGCGCTACCACGGTCTTCATTGGATCACCCCGTGGTATCACGGTAATCGCATTAACTGCACCCTTCACCACTTACAAACAGTCCACCGTAGTCACCGCGGTCTGTGAGATGACCCCCTGTGGTACTGCGGTGAGCCTCTTGTCTGCCTACTTGACCGGTCAATGACTGCCCACTGCGCTACTGTGGTCTATGTTCAGACAGCGCATGGTAAATGTTTTATGTTTACCTACTAACCGCTATTGCCATACCGCAGGCCCCTTTATGGGAGGCCGCGGTAAAGCGCTAAATGAGGTTTTAAATAAATGTTGGTCAGCGGTATATGGTGCAAGGTATATATGAATGGAAAAATGATTTTTTAATGGAAAATATAGCAAATGAAAGGGAATTTGAATGGGAGTGAATTGGTATATGAAAAATAGGAAATTAATAGGTTCCAATGAGAATAAAACCTTAGGATTTTTGTGGATTTTTATGGAAATTTGTGAGAAAAACCTCAGGGTTTTAGATGGAAAAATTCAGTTCCAATAGGAAGAGGGAGCTATTATAGGTCCATGTCAACCTATATTGCATGTGTTTGGGTGTGAAGAGTTTTTTATTTGAATTGGGTGCCGACAAGGTACGTTTTGTATGATTTGGGGCTACATCTAATTAGGCCGACCTAATTGATGTTTGCGAAGGATTTATATATATATACAAGTTTGATTTGAGTTTTTGATAATGGAATCTCATATGTACATTGATCTGAATGCAGTCAGTGATGTGAAATTTTGCATATTTGAGCGAATGAGTTGTGAATGTAAAGAAGAGCAGAGATTTGTAATCTGAGTCAAATAAAGTGTATTAAAGTCTATGTTATGAGCTTCGAAGGAACAAAATCCAATATATATTAGATGCACTTTATTAGTTCAAATGTTGGTTGTGAAGCCACCTCTTTCTATCTTTCTTTTCTAGTAGTGAGTTCACTTCAACAGTGAGTCCACCTAGAATTGAGCCTTTTTGTAATATCTTATAACCAGTTATAACATATTTTGAGCTAATCCTCACTATGGTTTTCCCTATTTTGGGTTTTCCACGTAAAAATCTTGGCGTGCATGCGTTGTGTGTGTTATGGGTTGTTCATACTTTCATTCCTTATAACTATTAAGTATGCTTTGGTAATTGGATAGTTAATAATTGGATGGTTTAATATAATACTAATTCATCCCCCCTCTTTGTATTATGAGTGTTCAACACATTTAATTTCACAGGAGATGAAATCACCTCAAGGGGTGTACAAATTTTAACGTCATGAGGAATGAAATCACCTCAAGGAGTGTATAAATTTTAATATGAGGGGGGACAAAATCACCTCAAGGGGTGTACAAAGTTTAACGTCACTGGGGGTGAAATCACCTCAAGGGGTGTACAAAGTTTAACATCACTAGGGATGAAATCATAAAGCCACACCATAGGGTGTATGCCAAAAAATGGATCAATGTATGGGAGGTCATACTTTAGGGAGTATCATACATGATTACTCAATGTATGCGAGATCATACTTTAGGGAGTATCATACAAGATACCACCACTAAGAGAGGATAAATCATGAAATGGAGGATCATGCCTTAGGGGGTATTGAGCATAATACCACCACTAAGGGGACATAACATGACATGAAATGTCACACTTTAGGGGGTATTAGGTATAATACCACCATCAAGGGGACACTATCATAGATTGAGTAAAATCTATATACGACACACCATGCAAAATATCACCACCAAAGGGGCAATATAAGAATGCAAGGCCGCACCTTAGAGGATATTAAGAATAATATCATTACTAAAGGGGCAATGTAGGAATGAAAGGCCACACCTTAGAGGATGTTAAACATAATATCACTACTAAAGGGGGTAATATGGTTTTATATTTTTATAATCTTAGCCAAAATATACAAGGGGAATACGCCCCACTTAAAATGTTAGTGTACTTGCTACACTAGTATTTTAAGAAGATTAATGATTGAAGAGGGGGTCCTTTGGAAAGGATACACAACACACAATATTATCCATCATTTCCCCCCAAGTGAGGACAAAAATAGTATCGTGTTGCTCCTTATTGATGAAAAATGGTTGCATAAAAGATGCTTTTCTACCCCCATGCATGGCAACGAGCATTCTCTGATACTAAAAATGCCACATAGAAAGGAGCAACACCATAGTAACTAATTTATTGTTTTGTATGGGTCCACATCAATATCATATAATTGAATTATCTATTGAAATTTTTTCTTTAAAGCACAACATTCATTTGTAGAATGACCAATTGTTCTATGATATGCACAAAAGGGTGAATTTTTTATTTATTTTTTGTCTTTTATTTCACACATAAGTGGTAAAGTGATTAATTCCCATTATAAAAGTATGCATAATGTATGTTCTATGTCAAAAAAGGATGTGAAGTAGGAATTAGGCCATTTCCTATTGGACCATGAGGTGGTGGTGGAGTTGAGGATAGAGTAAATGTCTTATGTAAAGGTCAGTGACCATGATAACCAATACCTATTGTATAATATTGTGGTGTTTGTTCTAAAAGAGTGTGAAATTCATGTTCATTCCTTGTATCACAACCTTGTTTAATGAGAATCTTAAATCCCCAACCATAATATTTTTCCAGATTAATGGGTGTATTACTGACTTTAGTTTCATAGGATTGATGATCATCTTTGGGCATATATTTATATTTATTGGCAAGGACTTGTATACGTAGCGAGTAAGGGAAAAATTGTAAAGCACTCTCTTTTTAGGAAGAGGAAAACATATCAAGTGAAGTTATGATATGCTTTTTTAGTTGTTGACAAGGGTGGGTAGGTAATACCAACGGAAGATAAATGATAATTTTGGCTCCAAGGGTAGGTAATGTATTATTATTGAGTTGTCCATGATTGTTTCATCTTGCACCAAGATATGCTCATTGGGATGATATGCATTGGGAGATAAAGAAACATGTGCTTCATCACCTGTAGGAGAAGCATTACCAAAGACAACATGAAACATAACCTGAATATCTCAAGGAAGATATTTTTTTCTAAATCATTCAAACATTATGAAATTTTATTATCAACAAATATATATTCTAAGATAATGACTATTACAGCACAGTAAAAACAAAAATTGAAATCAAATCTGGACAAAAGACCTTCAAAGACTTATGTCACCAAAATCTAAGAAAAAATAGCTTGGATAGGGGCATGGGATGCCCTAGACCAATGAATTAATTTTTTAAATTCTAAAATTTAGAAATGTAGTATATTGTCTAAGTATTCTAATCTATAATTGTTCAAGTCTAAGACAAACCAGATGTCCAAAACTGTACAGAAGTATAACTTTTCTATGTGTAACACAATAATGCATGCAATTTTCAATAAAATTAAGCAATTAATGCAGTTAAAAACGTAATTTTCATATTGTACAATATAGCAATTGATTGATCAGAAGTTGACAAATTTGGAAATGTGAAATTTTTCTATCTTTTTTCCACAAAAAACAATACGAATGTTTACATTTTCACTATATTTAGGTCACTTAAACACTTTTAGATTTATTTTTTTATATGTTGAGATGACCTAATGCAGATTTTAGAATACAATGATGAACTAAATCTACTTTGAAATTATTGAAACCCTAGTTGACTTTTAAATGCAAAATGCAATACAAGTTTTAAATTTTTCAATGCTTTTTGTGAAAAGTATGTATGCATAAATGATGAAGTCACAAAACCTAAGACTATACTCGGATTTTAAAATGATATGTTTTAGGTTTTAGAAGATTTAAATTGTAACAAACATCAAGTTCACCAAAAAAATTGATTGGAAAAAGGGATCTAGGTCTTAAATCTCACTTCTTCCAATTAGAGACATTAGAGATTAAAATTGATCTCAATATCTACCTGACTACAAACCTCAATGGAAGAGCCAAAATGGTGGATCAGGGTTTTAATCCATGTTTTGTGTGTGTGATGATGATTAATTGACTAAATTTTATGATGCAATGTTGTTCCTAGGTTATTAATGAATATACAACAAACTATGATGATTTTTGAGAACTGCATAATAGAAAGATAGAAACATACTTTGAAAATTCAAAGGGTGAACATGGAGGAACTTGGCATATACATTTGAGGCAAAAATGATTGGTTAGGGGCGTGGAGTACCCTAGACTTGCTTCCTTCTATTCAAGATCTAATTTCACACACATGTATCTTTTAACCTACAAGTGCTCTCTCGATATCACTATTAGAACTTCATTTGTTATTATTAAAATCCACTTTCCTTGTCTTGATAACTTGTAGGGTTTGAATGCATATATGAGAAATTAGTCCTCAATATTCCTCCAATTTGCCTCAAATCTGAAAACCTGCACATATGAAAGAGGGGGAAGGGTTGTGCCATATAGGGGCTTGTCTAATTCAAATCCCATTTTGGTATTTATACTTCCACAATGGCTATGATGATGCATATAAAGAGTTTACCCTCAATTAGGAAGAGGATAAATGATAAACAAGTGATAAATTGACAAAAATTTACAACTCACCACTCAAATCTGCATTCCTTGATGGACTAAATCCTTGTACTCATTACCTTCAAGGATAAATTATTGTTGGATTTGAAGTTCGACAAGTGTTAGCACTCACAAAAAAAATGAACACAAAAAATGAACAAACTTACATAAAAACATGATGAATGGTTGGCATGATTCTTAAATGAAATAAGTGTTGCAATAATCTTGATATTTCTACTCTTCACTACTCTTAATTGCTCAATAATAATATTAATTTCCTTCTCAAACATGCTCGGATTAAAATGGTGAAAATTACTAGTATATATATGCAATTCTTCTAATTTCTCAAAAACCAAATGTTGATAGCCGACAAGTGAAATTGGAATTTCAAATAATAAAATACTAACACTAACATATCCAAATTGGAGTAAAAAATGGCTATACAAGGGCATTGGGCATCCTAGTCTAGACCTATCCATTTTGGGGCCTTAAACATTAGGGGCAACTATTAAATGCATATTTTCATTCCCATTGTTTGATTTTTTAAAGATATTGCATAGTAAACATAAAGCTTCCAACTTGGTATTAAAGATTAGTCTTGTCATATCTCATAATTCCACATCATTATATTTTTTTCTCATTAGCTAATGGAATATTTAACCTATCATTTTTTTTAAAGAATACATAATCAAACTATGCACCACACATTTGAATTGCATGCCTATATTTGAAGAAATTCATAAGGTTATTGATCCCAAGGAGGTTAATGATTAACATTTATTTATAATGTTTACATCCTACCACATTCACCCAAGGTGTGCCCTTCTATAATTTTTATGTGCATTAAACATTCTATCACATTATCGATTGGCACCATAGTATATTCATTTTCTTGCACTTGCTATAAAAGAAGAATCATTCTACATTGTAGAGGTAGTTAAGAGGTAGTTATCTAAAATCTAACTTAAGGAAGTTAGGTAGTCAACCAAGATCATAAAAGTTCCAAGAGCATCATATATTGCATATTATCTTAAAACACTATAATAGAAGAGCTAAACAAGAATTGTGTTAATAATTCATTGTGGTAGAATACTAAGATATCTTTCTATTGTGGGCACGTGTGACAAATATTGTTGATTTAATTTAGACTATGAATCAATAAAATATTTTCTTTATTCAATTCTTGTGTTAATTTTATTCCTTTGGGTGAATATATTTTGTGTTTATTTTTTGGTAGGATGATCAAATAGTTCTTAATTGAACACTATCCATGATTATGTCAAGTGATATCAGATAAAGCTTTGAGTCCTAAATAAGGAAATATGAACAAAATACCCTCTAATACTTTATGTTGGGTGGAAGGTTTCAATGAAAATTACTTGTAAATAGATCATCAAACTTGAGGTAGTTTGCATCAAATAAAAAGGTCATGATACCTACATAAAGATTGGGTAAAGGTCAAGGTGTTGTTAACAATGCTACAAGAATCAAATAAATGTTCAAAATTATGATAAATTTATAAATCAAGCTAGATAATGTTGAAGAGGATAGAGAAAGGGGTCATAACCCTAGACATGATGAAAGCAATGAAGAAGAAAATAAAATATGAAATATAGTAGAA
>CM021102.1:95845818-96044292 GCA_007115665.2 Sequoiadendron giganteum
CATAAATAAACAAAGATAAAAATAATAAGATGATATACCTTCTTACTTGTGTTGATCCTTGGTTGGGCCTTGATGATATTTTGAATATGCGCTCCTTGATGGAAATCTTGTGATGGTAGTGGTAGTTGGGTGATTAATGAGGGTGGATAAATGCAATAATGTCTAGGATGAAAGATGCAAAATGTAAGAGAATTGCAATAACAATGGCTAGAATGAAAAATGGCTTGAGAGCATAAGTATGATAATAATGCATGAAGGTCATAAGGTCATGAAGTCATTCCTCTTTTTAATGAATGAGAAAGAGGGCTATTTATAAAAGAAATTCAATTCTCTAAAGGATTCAACGGTCAAGATTGAGCCACCATGGCCAAGATGGAGGGCTATGGTGAGTTGAGGACTCACAAGCCCTCACATCTTGCCATGTGGAGGATGAAGTGTCCCAAGGACAAGGTGAGATGGCAAGGGTAAAAGTGATGTGGAAAAGACCATGTGGTCCCAAGGTACTTGCAAGTACCTTGGGATTGAAGAGGATTTCCCAAAAAAAGGATTCCTTGTCCCCAAGTGGGGCTGAAAGTGACAAGTGAGGACTTTTGGAAAGTCCACTCTTGTCACCATGGGGATTGGAGAAGGCATTGGAGGAATAAAAGTGAATTTAAAATTCACATTCTTGGGAGAGACCCATGGATAAGACAAGGTCTTCCAAAAGGAGGTCTTTGTCCATGTGCTTGATGTGACTTTTGAGAGGTCACGGGGAAGATAAATGCATGGGGGGAATAAATGTGAATTTTTAATCCACATGGGGAAGAGGTCAACCCAAAAAAGGTAAGTACCATGAAAGGCTGACTTAAGGACATACTAGAAAAGGTAAGTGATTAGGATTAGGATTGTTCAAATAGGTGATTAGGCAAATTAATGAGGATTAGAGGCAAGTGACTAAATATGGGGGATGTGAAATTAATCATTAAGGATATGCACATCCTAATGAAGGATTAATTAAATTAACCCAGATTAGTGGAAAGGTTATGGAGGATGGGACAAGGAGAGAGAAAGAATGAATTAAAAATTGAAAAGGATAATTGACTAAATTAAATAAATTGATTGATTTATTTAATTTAGAGAGGAAATGGTAAAGGATAAAGTGTTTAATTAAATACTTTTGGGAACCTTAGGGAAAGGGGATAATATTAATTAAATATGTCATTTAATTAATATAGATGAATTAGACAAATAAATAATAGGATTTTGACCATATGGGAGTGGTCAAATTTGGACGTCTACAACTACTTTCCTTCATGGTGACTTGGAGTAGGATATTGATATGACACATCTAGAGCACTACATGGTGAAAGGTAAAAGTAAATTGGTTTATAAATTGAAAAAATCTTTGTATGGCTTAAAATAGAGTCCTAGGATGTGGTACCAAAAATTTGATACATATGTGTTGAGTTTGGCATTTGAGCATTCTAAATCAAATCATTGTGTTTATTATAAAACTGATGGTGATCATTTCTTGTTTATTGCATTATATGTTGATGATATGCTTTTTATTGGTAGAGGGAAAGGTATGATTTCAGAACTGAAATCTCAACTTGTTGATAAATTTGAAATGAAAGATCTTGGTGCAACTAAAAACATTCTTGGGATGGAAATTAAAAGAGATAGAGTGAACAAAAAGCTATGGTTTAACCAAAGTAAGTATGTCGATTGAGTTTTATAGAGGTTTGGTATGCAGGATTGTAGACCATTGTGTGTTCCCATTTCAGGTGGAACGAAGTTATCTATTTTAAATTATCTAACATCCCTATCAAAGATGGAAGACATGAGTAGAGTGCCTTATTAGAGTGCAGTTGGAAGTTTGATGTATGCTATGGTTTGTACTAGACCAAACATTTCCCAAGTAGTGGGAGTTATTTCTAGATATATGCCTAATCCTGGTAGAGCTCATTGGGATGTAGTTAAAAGAGTTTTTAGATATTTGTGTGGTACCTCATATTATTCCTTCTGTTATCATAGTAATATGAACGAAGATGATATTTCCTTTGATATTCATGGTTATGTGGATTCAGACTGGGCAAGTGATGTTGATAACAAAAGATCCACCAATGCTTATGTGTTTACTTTATTTGGTGGTGCAATTAGTTGGATGAGTAAGTGACAGGTTGTGGTTTCTTTGTCCACTATTGAAGCTGAGTATATGATAGCTACTCATGCTTGTAAAGAATCCATTTGGATTAAGAGAATGTGTTCAGATATTGGACTAAAATAAGGTGCAATGAAAATTATTGTGACAGATAGAGTGCAATATGTCGAGCAAAGAACCTGACATTTCATGCTAGGACCAAGCAAATTGATGTATATTATCATTTTTTTAGAGATATGGTCAAAGATGGCAGGGTGAAGCTGGTCAAGGTAGAGACTTTGATGAATGTTATTGATTCTTTAACTAAGCTTGTGAGCACATATAAGTTTAGATGGTGTTCAGAGACTATGGGCTTTTCCAACCATAGCAATTAAAAGCCGATGTTCTTACACCCTCCCTTTGCTTTTGTAAGGTGTTCAACAAGTGGGAGATTTTTTGGGATAATGTGTCTCGACCTTGAAATTACATAAAATATTATTGATACATAAGGTACTATTGATATGTTGGCGACATGGGGCATGGGGGGTTTCCCCCTTGGGAGAGGCTCGGGGGATCATCCCCTTGATTGGGGGTCCGGGGGTAGTGTGCATCGGCGAGGGTTCTGAGGCAACACCCTCGAAAGGAAATTTTTATTTTTATTTTATTATTGTAAATCTGGACCATTCATCATTAGGTCTTAGATCTGAAAACTGATATTTTATTTTCTGGACTTTTCCTAGAAGGAAACCCTATTTTATAAGCGAATTGTATTACGACTGTGTATTGTGATGTATTCTGAGAGTCTGATAGCAGTCGTGTTGCCTCTAGATCTCTAGTTGGTTATACTCATATGAGAATCTTGCTATGTAAGTTTATTTTAATCTTTGTGATTTTTGAATAATATATTGGGCGGGTTTTGGAGTGTGGAGTTTTTCTCCCGAAAGGGATTTCCCCATGTAAATCATTGTGTTGTGGTATGCATGATATTTATGTCTATTTCTATTTAAGTTTTTGTAACTAAAAATATTTGTAAAGTATTGTGTTATTCTCCTCTCAAGATTAGTGTGGGATTTTTTTCTACTACCTTAGCTTCCTTACACATTTTACATTAGAGCTTATCACCAAATTGGTTAAAGAGTATGAGATTAGGCACAAAAATTACACACCCTATCATCCTCAAGCCAATGGGCAGGTACAAGTGAAAAATAGAGAAATTGAGAACATCTTGACCAAGAAAGTACAAATTCATAAGAAGGATTGGGTAGCCATATTGCCAGAAGTAGTTTGGGCCTATAGAACAACTTGGAAAACTACTACAGGGTTTTCACCATATGAGTTGGTGTCTGGAAATAAATCTGTTATTTGTATAGAATTTGAGTACAAGATATTGAGTACAGTAGTAACATTGGGCATGGAATTGACATTAGCACAAAGGGAAAGATTACATAATCTAAATGCACTTGATGAAATCAGAATGGAAGCTATTCACCACAATGGAAATTTTAAAAATCAAAGAACTAAATGGCATGATCAATTTATCAAAACAAAACAATTCAATGTGGGAGATCAGGCTTTGCTTTATGACTCCAAATACAAGGACTACAAGGGAAAATTAGAAACAAGGTGGCTTGGCCAATATGAGATACAACAAGTATTCCCAAATGGGATAGTACAATTGCAAACAATTAATGCAATCAAATTCTCACTACTAGTTAATGGACATGGGCTTAAGATTTATAAGAAGTTGATACAAAAGGAGGATTTCATTCTTTCATTAATTCAAAAATATGGACCTCAAAATGAAAATAAATCTTACATGGAGAAAGGACCAGATAACAAAGCTTTAGCATTAGACAGTGCAAGTTCCATAACTGAATCAGTTGGTGAGCTACACAACTCACCCACTAATATTTCACAAGAATAATCTCACACAAAAAATTCACACACACACACACACACTGCACAAGTGACAACAATAACATTCAATTTTTTCTGGATAGTCAAAGTAGTGGGGACCTGTAGATTCACGCTTAAAAAGTGACAAATTTTAGAAAGGGACCTACTACCGAAGGCTCCCATAGAAATTACCTATCAATCATTTCAAAATTCTTGATTGAATTAATTGCATCTCTATACTTTCCACTACCATTTTCCGCACATGCAACCTATCCATCACCTCACACCTAGCATTCATATTACATTTCTCAATTTACACAAACTAACAACTCATTTCATATCCCATCACCTATACATCCCACAACCTTTCTCAAACATCATTTACCACACACCATGCAATCATATCATTCATTATTAATTGCACTTACGAGTGGTCACATCATACCTAACTACGAGTAGTTCTCATCAACTTCACATGACCTAACTTTCAATTCATTGCGATTTTATAGATACTCCTATTAATTTTTCATAATTATCATAGATTACATTTTCTTTTATACATGTTTACATTTTAAATCTTGCATGATTTGTATCAATTTTTGATATTTCCACTACATATAATCATCCCCTCTACTAAGAAATGTACAACTAATTGCAAGCACTTAATACCTTTAGTTGGGGGGAGAGGTACTTTTTATCTTCTTGATTTTAAAAAACAAATCCATTCTACAACCTTTCACCATTTTCCCCCATTTTCAAATAACACAAGCCTAGAGGGGAAGAGAAGGGTAAGAACCAATTGCATTAGGAAGATGCAGTATACTAGAAGTGGTATAGTGAGAATAATAAGAAGAGACAATTGGAACAAAGCAAAATTGAGAAGGATTAGAGCATAATTGAAGGATTAAATATACTGCAGAGAGTAGAGCATCACCATAGGTCGTGATATTATCCGAAGGGAACCAACAACTCATACCTAGCTGTTAGAGGACGGACTGGTGTTACCTATTTTTCAACATGTTGGCTAGATGGACTACTTCTTGAAACTCAAAGAGATCAACAAAGTTATGACACATAAATTTTCTACTACTTTACAAAATGATGATGTGACTATAAGAGGTTTGAAGGTGGATGCTTCAAAGGCTACCATTGTTGAGGTGTTAGGAATACCAAGAGAAGGGGAATAATTTCTAATCAGGGTAGATGTCGTAACTGCCAAGAATAAATTCAGAGAACATGGAGAAAAGATGGATAGTTCTTCTCAAGGTATACAAATATTATCTTTACCTTGGGTATGGGCCTTAGTAGCCTCTTATATATTCAAGTACTTAATTTGTGATTGTAGGTAGTCTCTGTTATATGCAATCCATTTTAAACTTTTAAGTCATCTTCGCCATGATAGGCTTGCAAATGTTCCCAATTTTCTTTACACTCTATTGAAAAGAATGAGTTATGAATATAAGAGGAAGATGAATACTGAATTGTCACATTATTGCTTAGTTATCCTATTGATAAGAATAAGTTTGAGGGTTCAATTTCCACATGTTTTATGGGAGATTTTCTTAAATTACAGTCATATCAATAACATTCTTAAGGAACCTTCTGTTCTAAAAAATGTAGAATCACTTGTTGTATCAAGAAGGGAAATGTCCTCTGGCTCCCCTACTGCTTCACCTAACCACATCAGAGGAGAACTAAAGGATCAAATCCTGCAAGACTCACAACCTGTAGCCTTTGAGCAACCCACAACAAGAGATGTCCAAGAAACCCCTACCTTTGGAAAAACACCAAGAACTAAGAAAAGGAAAGGTGAATCTTCTTTTGCACCTACAAGGAGGTAGAGGAAATCCGCACAGGCTAGGCATTCAAACCCCCTAAAGAAGAAAGGTGTTATGATGGGGTCAATTAAGAAATAGGAAAAGGAAGATGTTGTGATAGTGGGGACATATTTAGAATTAAAGGGGGATACCCCTAGAAATTTACATACACCAGTTAAACAAGCATGGTATTTCACAAGCACCTTTGAATCTAATTCAGAGGATGCATTTGTTGGAAGAAAAATAAGGAAAATAACCCCACAAATTCCTAATAGTGAGGGTTGTGAACATACCATGGGAGATGATGATCAATTCTTAGGAAAAGGATGAGGAATTGTATATAGAGGAAATAAATGTTAGAAAAGAATTACAAGAAGCACTTGAGAGGACTAAACAACTAGAAGAATTGGTAAATACATATCAAGAAAGGATAGTGAAAGGGACATAAAAATCAAGGAATTAGAGGAGAATTTGTGTGCCTTTGGGCATGGGTCTAAATTAGATATCCTTACACAAATTTCCATTCTTAAGATAGATAATAAGGAAATTGTATCTATAGGAAGACCTCCTCAAGTTAAAACTCCAACTAGTCCCATTGTAATGTCCTTAGGGTATGAGTTATGGAAAAGAACCAAGGAATTATCTTAGAAAATGAATAATTGGGAGAAGGAAAAATTAGACATGATAGCTGACCACACCAGGGCCCTTGAAAAATAGGAAACAAAAGTAAATAGATTGACAATAAAGATTGAGGAAATAGTAGAAAAAGTTGCACAAATACTAAAATGTAGACCTATTGCTAGTGTGCATGCATTATTTTTACAAGAAAAGTACTTATGTTTCTAGTTCAGTCAATTAATCACCATTTACCAATTGCTATGAACATAAAACTTGATTTTTTAAATGCTTTTTCTGATTCTACACTAGATATGCAAGATCAAATCTATGAGTTTTACTTGCATAATCTTGCTTTGCCAGATGTGACATAATGGAACCCATTAATGTTTTAGGAGATTTTCAAGTTAGAGAATTGACCTCTTATTTTATAAATGAGCAACAAAGAGATGAGATAATGCAAGACTATGTGGAAAGAGAAAAATCTAGTGCTTTGCATATCCGAAAGGAGTCAAAATACCCTAGTGTAATTGTAGAAGAATGGAAAAATATTCTGAATTATAAGGGTACATGTAGAAAAATTATGAACATTAGAGAAAATGACTATGTTAGGATGCAACAACTGACTACAAGAATCATTCACTGTGCCTTCAAGTTTGTACAAGAAAGATGGAAAAATTTAACTCTTGAATTGTAGAAGAAACGACACTCCTTGTACAACTTTGTAGCCATGCTTGGAAGATATCACAAATACATAGAAATTGCCAGTGAAATTGGACTCAAATGGTTACATCTAACCTTTCATCCACCCATGATTCTTTATCTAGTGCTACATTGGGTAGGGAGAAGAATGCAAAATGAGAAGAGGCAAAACATTTCAAATGGGCAAGGCTTTCATGTTATGGGTGCTACTACTTGAGAAAAAAAAGAGGAGTGGATGTAGTTGTAGATTTTAGGGAGATGACTTTATAGTACAACCTCTGCCTTTGATATATTACTTGAGGATAAGCAATTGATCTAGTTGGGGGAATGATGAGCCCAATTAATAGCTATTTTTCTTTTTCTTAGTTCATATCTTTAAAATATTTTAAGCTTCTTATTTCATATACATTCTTAGACATATACATTTTTATCCTTCATGCAACTTAAACCAAACTTAAATTAGATTTTGATGGATGGAAATATGATTATGATATGTTGGTAATTACATGGTTAATTATGTGATATGTATGGAATGTAGTATGGATATATGTTTAATTTATGGTTATTAGTAGTCTGTATTTGTTAGATGAACTAAATCCTTGCAGCCCAGAAGTTAGAGTGAGCATATTGTAACCCACAACAACTAGGGAAACTCAACCCACATCCAAAGGATCGCAAGTAGTAGGGGAGAGTCCATATTGATTAATGTGCAACAATTCTAGAATAAATGAAGGTGATTGATGAAGGGGTTGAATTGTTAGTCACGAGGACAATGAATAAACATGATAGAGGAAGAAGGGGTCAATTTTGTTGGGCTTAATGTGGTAGTTTGACTATGTCTCTGTCAAAACTATTTGAGCCAGATTCTTGTTTCTATTTCTCTTCTATTGTTCTTTTTAATTAAAGTTTCTATTGCAAAAGACTCGTTTACCTCATATTCATGAGGAGAGTGGACACTAGCATTTAGTTTTCTATTTTTGTTTTTGTTTTGAATCCTTATGCAAATAAATCTCCTCCCACACCTATATTTGGGGCTCGATGGTCAAGGAGTAAATCTAGTTGGAGATATAGATGTTAGAATTACAGTTAGACTCATGTATTCTTAGTTTTATGCAAGTTTACTATTATAATGAATGTGAATTTTTGAATGAGAAATCCATTAGAGATTCCTGCTATATCATGAGTGTTCATTTTTCAATGCAATAAATATATTTTCAGTTTACTACTATGATTAGTTGATTCAGTAGATTTGGTTTATCTCATGGGTACAACAGTTTGAGCAAGGGCCACTCAAGGTACTATCTACCCACTTCAATTTTGGTTGTTGTAATAGATGTTTCATGTTGCATAAATTTCATAATAGATTCATGGCTGTATGAATGTTGTAACATTAATTTGAGTCAAGCACCTAGGGTAGTTAATTAGTGGAGTCATGAAGAGTCAATAGTTAGTGGTATAGTTTATTACAAATTTCAGTTTAATAGTTAACTAGTTACAGTACTAAGCCGAGAGTACCTATAGCACAGGTGCTAGATTAAGCCATTTACTCTCTTTTGCAATTTAAGCTTTATTTCCATTTTCAAGTATTTCCTATTTTCATACACACATGTAAACCACCTATACTTGATGATATATGTAGTGTAGAATCTTTGGATGCACATATAGTGCCAACATCATCAAAAGTTTACATAGCTCTGGTTGATAACTAAATGGAGTTTTGTGAGGGTTTAGTGGAATGTTCAACTAGGAATCACCTTTGAATTATGTGTCTAACACCAAGTTAATTGAGCATTAGTTGGGCCTTACACTTGGTGTGGAGACTTTGTCCCTTGCTGCTCCTATTTGGTCTTTAGGGGTTTTGGAGGATGTTGTTGGTCCTACAACTGTTGTGAGTGATAGTGTGGGTGAATGTTCAATGGATACTATCAAGGAGAGTGTGCTTGCTATGCTTGGTGTGGAGACTTTGTCCCCTGTCGTTGCTCTTGTTTGGGCTCAAAGAGTTTCAAAGGATGTTGTTGGTCCTGTGACTGCTACGAGTGTTAGCGTGGGTGGATGCTCAAGGGCTACTGTTGAGGAGAGTATGCCAAGAAATGGGTCTGTTTCTTCTTTCCCTACCCAAGCCATGGAGAAGGGGAATGCACTTTTTGTCCCTGCTTCCCTTATGGTTAAGTCAATTGCTTAGTTTTGAAAGTTGTTGGTTGGGATATTTTGTATTAGTCCCAACATTGATGTTGTTAGAAGATGGGTGATTCAGATTTAGAAAATAAGAGGCCAGGTAGAGGTTGTCTCTATGTTGAATATTTGTTTCTTATTTTCCTTTTCCTTTCCTGAAGGTTTCTCTAGATTTTATTGGGAAGGTCCTTGGTTTATGGAGTTAAATGGCCTTTGTCTAGAAAATTGGTCCTTGGGGTTTAACCCTTTGAGAGATGACTCCATCAAGTTCCCTATTTGGGTTAGACTATCAGGGTTACCATTGGAGTTTTGGGATGAAAAGGTTTTCATTCTATAGTGTCAAAAATTGTCACCCTTGACAATTTCACACTAGGTTTTTCTCCCCCCATATTTGCTTGGACCTAATTATGCATGTAATTTCCCATTTTAAAACATTTATCAAAAAATCAAACACAAAACATAAAAATATGCATTTAACATTTTTCCTTTGACACTTTGGATCACTGAAAAGAAGGAATCCAATGTAGGGTGTAGGGTGCAGGGTGACCTAGACTACCTATTTTGGATCCAAATTTAAATATGTTGGTGTCGGTAACTATTATTTGAAACTCAAATTTTAATTATCAGCTATCAAGATTTATTTTTTGAGAAATTAGATTAATTGCATATAAATACATAGTATTTTCACAATTTTAACTATGGATGAAGATAAGGGAATTTACTATCAATTATTATACTTCAAAAATCATTCAAGAGTAGTCAAGAGAATTGTTTTCAAGATTATTGCAACATTGTTTCATTCAAGCATCATGCCAAGTTTATGTGTGTTTTGTTCATATTTTACATACATTTCATTTTAAGTACTAACACTTGTAGGTCTTCCAATAAAATCAAGTCAAACAACAATTGATCCTTGAAGGTGATGATTGTGACTTCAGTTCGTCAAGAATATCAAATCTAAGTGGTGAGTTGGAATGAATTATCAATTCATTACTTGTTTATCATTTAGCCTCTATCCCTCAAAAGGATAAGCTCTCTTTTATTATCAATTTTTCCATTGTGAAGGTAGGAATACCAACACAAGGTTTGAATTAGGAAAGCCCCTATATGGCACAACTCTCTCCCTTTGTTCATGTGTGTAGGTTGCAGATCTCAAGTGAATTGGAGGAAGATTGAAGAATATTTGTTCATGCTTGCACTTAAACCCTACAAGTTGTCAAGCCACAAAATCTGCATTTTCTCATCAACAAATGAAGATTTGACAACAAATCTCAGAAGATAGGAGCTACAAACTAGGAACCTCAGGCCTATGAAAATAGTTTTCAGAAGTCAAGTGCTCAGTCTAGGATGTAGGGTGCCCTAGATTGGTTAAATTCAACTCAAATTCAAATCCCAGGTTCTTCCATGTTTTCCTTCTGCATTTCTGGATTCCAATTTTGTTTGCTTGCTTTCATCTTCGTAGAATTTATAATAAAATGTTGCATTTTCATGGTTTATATAGTTACATCATTGCATCATATCAAAATAAAAATCCAAAACCATCCAAAGAATCTAGATTTAGGGCTGACTGATTCACCTTTTAGGTTATAAGTCAATCTCATATCCTTGTTGATCTGGATTCCCAATGCTTTTGGAGAAGGTTTGATTTTAGTGATTTATCCATTAGACCTAGGATCCCTTTTCCAACAAAACATTTTTGTGAACTTGAATATTTTTGTATTAAATACCTTCTAAAATTTGAAGCATGTCATCTTAGATATAATTTTAGTCTTACTTTGTTTTGCATTCATCATTTAGACATCCAAAATTTCATGAAAAAGCATCGAAAAAATAAAAAATTTCATAGTATTTTGCATTCAAAGTTCAAATAGGGTTAAATTCATTTATCATTAGTTAGATCTATATCATAATTGTATTTACAAATTTGTATTAGGACATATTAGATCTGAAATCAAATCTGAAAATGTTCAAAGCATTCAATTAGGCATATGCATATAATGAAAAAAGTGAAAAAGTGCATTGTTATTGTTGCAAGGAGACATCAATATTTTCATTTCCAGACTCCAGAAAGTTAGGATTAGTGATTTTTTGTATTTTACATTCTGAAAATTGCATTTTCAATTGCATTTATTGGTTGAACATTTTGAAGATTGCTTGCATATTTGTATTTCACATTTTAAAATCACAAATTTGTAAAATTTGGGAGATTTATTTACTGTCAGACATGCACAGTCACAAAAAGGAACACATAAACACTATAGAGCACATCCAAACTTTTTTTTTTTGTAAAATAAATTTTCCAATCTAGGGCATCCATGCCCTAGACCAGTTGGCTTTAGCTCAAATTTGGATCACAAATTTATTCCCATGTCTTCTATGTGACTTTGATTTCTAATTTTGGACTCTGTGTAGTTTGTTGTGATTGTCCTGAATCTATCCCATATAGTAGGCTTACTTTAGAATTTTGAAACTCATATGATCTTTAGGAACTAGTGTCCTACTACTAATACCCCTATAAGAATAAGTTTCAAAATTATGGCATCCCGCACTGTAACTACATCTGTTGTGAAGCTCGAGTCCTCTAACTCTTTCACACAAGGTATGGATTCAACCTAATCTATTTTGGATTTCACTCCTCACCACACATTATCCATGACTACCTCACAATCCAACATTTATGTGGACTTAGTGACTCATATTCCCATGTTCTTGAGGAGAAATTAAAACAATTGGATAAAGATTTAGAAGGTCTTTAGGATTACTTAAGCACTTAATCTTTAGCAGGACAAATGGTACCTGTTGTGGATAACCTTAAGAAGGTTATAATTAATGCTAAAGGAATAGAACTGTTGCATAGTCTAGCTCATATAATAGATGCTAACATCCTTACGACAACTAGTTGTGCTCAAGTGTTCAAAAACACTCAAAAAAAAGGAGGAACATTTTTTCCTTTCCCACAACCATACCTTCTATTCCAACATTCACCCCCTACCATAGCTTCAATGATACAATGCACCAATGACCTAACTCCAAGATTAGGGCTTCCTAGTGAGAATCCTTGTAGTTTTTCCACATCACCCACAACAGCTCCATATTTATCACTCCTCATAAACATGCAACATAGTAGCCCACTAGTCACTTACACAACTTCACCATATTCAACAAAATCTCAAAACATGCCAAACAATGATCTAGTCATAAACCAAATTTTCCAAAATGTGACATCACTTGAACAAATTTTTTTTACATTAAATAAAAATAAAAATGGTAAACCTCTGCAATACCTCACACATAACCCATTGTCAATTTTTATCCTCAAAAAACCTATACCTCAAAACATGGAAATACCTCGATTTGAGAAGTACAATGGTAAGGGAGATCTTAACAACCATGTATCAAATTTTACTGCATTGTGTAGTGATTTCATTTTTGAAGGCAAGCACCTAGCTAAACTCTTTCCTAGATCATTGAAAGATATGACCTTGGAATAGTTTTTCTCATTGCCGAATAACTCAATAAATTCATTCACAATTTTTTAGTATATTTCTCCAACATTTTCAAGCAAGAATTGGCCCTCAAGTGATGTTAATTGACTTAGTGCATTGTAAATAAGGACCTAAGGAAGAGATAACAAAATTTATAACATGATACCAATTTATTTACTCACAAATATCTTATAGTCTTCCTGATGCTGATATTCAAAGAGTGTTTATAGGAAATTTGCAACCTAATATTTGAGACAAGATATTATTGATGAAGTATCCATCCTTTCAACACTTGTGTACAAATCTCCATGATTATCAAATATTAGTTAGTTAGTATGAGGGTATACCTTCATCAATTCATATTGATCAATCCAAATTTGTACCTCAAAAAATTACCAATCATTCAAAAAGATTTTTTTTATTTATTAAAATGTACACTCCTCAAGCCGCTAATAACATTGAAACACATGTCTCTGTTGCAAGTACAAATCCTTATAAATTTAGGTTGAGAGATAGAAAATTTACACAATTTTTTGATCCTCTTTGTGAAATCATTTTACAATTGCTAAAAATGAACTTAATCCAATTACTTTTGATTAGGCTTGTGGATACAACTAATCCTTTACCTCCGAACTTTAATGCAAAGCATTTTGTACCATTGTACATCTGGACACAATACAAAATAATGTATGCATCTTAAGCACAAAGTGCAAGACCTTATAAATTCTAATCACATCTAGTTGGCCAATGTTAATGATAAAGGAAATAAGTCCATAGCTCCACCTAATGAGAATTTGTAAATTTTCACAAATCCAATGCCAAATCATACATCCAACTTTGTGCAAGGTAGTGATTATATACATGATGATGATCTATGTACTATTATTAATGCAATAGATGTTTAACCTCATAAGGGTCGAACCACTTTGTTACCTAAGATTTATTTTACACATATTGATGCATCCATACATGCACTTGATGGTCCTCTCTATAACACCAGTTTTATTAAAGAAAAAACTACATCAAAGATACTCATTGATCCCTTGTGTCTAGAGAATATGATCACTGAAGAATTCTTATTTGTGCATGAAATTTATAAAGACATTTTTGAACAATCAAAAGAATGGATAGAAAATCATGATGGTTTCATTCGCCCTATGATAGGTTTGATAAATCTCCACTCAAATTTGGACCAAAACAATTGGATGTTTCTTTCACCATCATCCCGATGTCAGACCAATTTCATGTGAAGCTAGGTTATCCATTGATACGCTCCATGAATGTAGTACCATCATAAAGTTTCCATTTGAAAATAAAATATATAGTTCATCATAGTGGGTTTAAACCTTTGGCTTCTTGTGGAAAATTTCACTGGATTATTTTTGGTCATAACCTATGGAACCCATTAAGCCTCGTGAGGATCTATTTTTATATCATATCAAAAGTTTAAAGCCAAGTTCATAGCCGAGTTATCCCTTAGTAATATCCCACTTGAGGAAGATTGGTCTATGGTGACTTCAATGGTTGTTCCTCCCACCCTACAAGTCATGGACGAAACCATGTTTGAACTGGATATCCTCCCAATCACACCAGACATATATGTTGCAGTTCCACCTTTGATATCATATAAAGACCAAGAGATAATCGTATAACTACCTTTGTGCCTCTGAAAGAAAATTAATTTATATACCCAAAAATACGTTGGTTTCCCAACCCTTGGTGGTCCCTTTAGGTGCTCCTCCAAAGGATGAAAGGAGATTGATGGTGGAAAAACCCTCTCTTACCCTCTTGTAACTTGAAACCCAAGTAAGAAGAAATATAAGTGCTAAGCAGTGTAAGCGTAGATGTTGTGACATTGCTCTCCAATTGGCTAAAAAGAATAAAACATTACCTAGTGACCAACCACCTATCCAAGCCAACCCTATGAATCATCTCTCGCCCATCCATCCTCATCATCACTCGACTCCACCCTACCACCCTCACCAAACCATTCCATTGAACCTTACATGTCTCAACCTAGACAAACAATGAAACAATAAAATATGAATGATATTATCCTTAAACATCCTATTGTGATAATTTTGGATAGTGAAGATGAAATTTTAAGATCGATGAACAAGTGTTTAATGAATTATATTTATTGTTCTCCAAATCTATGGATTTAGATGGGTGATCATGATGATCCTCCTAATGAGAGTGACCCAACATGTGTTGAACCTGGTGATACTCCTTGTATGGAACTCATTTTATTCCCTTTGTCTAGATATCCGCCTTCTATATATGATGAGCAAGATTGGGATGCATACAATTTTATTTAGATCAGCTCGCATGTGTAGTACTCTTTGTGTATGTTTCATGTCTTTAGTGTTTTTTCTTGCACATGATTGATCTCTCATGTTGTGTGTCTTTGCATGTTATTTTTATTTGGATGACCCTTGTTCTCGTTGGAACAATAATATAGAGGAAACAAATTTTTTGTGACATTAATCTATTTGTATCTCCATTATTCTTAATGTTAAACACATTTTTTTGTCTTGTATTTTTCTTTTGGGGATGATGTAAGGTGTCGAAACATTTAGGTCTCTTCCATTTTGACCCAAAATTTGGTTTATTCTCTTAATGTGTCATTCTTCCGTTGTGTTCATAGTTCCACGAGTATCTAGGGGAATGATGTAAATTCCAATCATAATCATATTACCTATTATCAAAGGTATATATTGACCCCGGATTCGTGGATCCCTTATGTGATAGTATTTTGTCTTATTATGTGGCTTTGTCTTGGGGGAAACCCCTTGCCATGAGTTAGCTTTATTTGGAAACATATCATTGGCATAGGGCTTTCCAAATAAGCTCTCATGACCTTATCATATTTAATTTATCATTTTATTCTACCTTATTGTAATTACTCACTGATTGGTGTTTAACAATTACTTTAAGGTGGGGGCATAAATTCCATTATGTGCTTCACTTAGTCCACACACACTAGACTTAATGATGCATTGGCATGAAATTTTGATCATTTTGTAGCATCTTATCAGAATTATTGGGACTATAATTCTTGGTATGGTTGACATGGGTACACACCCAGTGAAAACTGGTCCTCACTAGTGCTTGTGTGTTTCTCATTTTCTACCCTTTTACAAAAAGGCTCACCTAGTGAATATCAGACTTCAGTAGCCTGTGGTGCCATGGTTCATGGTTCACCTAAAAATATCACTTTGTTAGCTCGTGAGTCATAAATGCCTTGGGTATGGATCCTAGTAAGGTTTACGTAGAGCTTGGTAGTCCATGATTTTCATACCCTCCTTTTTGCATGTTTGCATCTTGTTTGCATTATGTTTGTTCATATTTTTGTTGTTTTTATGTTATGTTGTGTGTCTTAATTGTGTTATTTATGTTTTCCATGATAAATTGCATATCATACACATGTTCCCCTTGGTCCTTATATTGTATTGTCATAGGATCTTGAATTTGGGGGTTTGCACACTCCCCCTAGATTCAATGTCATCCTATCTCTTCAATATTTGGATAATTGAACCCCTCTTAACATATTATTACTTTAGTGTGAGTCTAAATGTAAGTTAATACTCTCACTAAGGGCTAAATGTAATATAAAAAGTTTTCACCCTTGAAAATTTCACACAAGGTTTTGCTCCCCCCTATGTGCTTGGACCTAATTATGCATCTAAGTTCCCAATTACGCATGTAATTGCCTGTTTTAAAACATTTATTAAAAAATCAAACATGAGAAATCAAAGTATGCATTTAATTCCCCCCCCACCTACACATTAGATCCTTGGAAAGAAATAATCTAGTCTAGGGCACATGGCGCTCTAGACTACCTATTTTGGCTCCAAATTAAAATGTATCGGTGTTGATGATTTATTATTTAAAATTCAAATTTTAATTGTCAGCTATCAGGATTTAATTTTTGGGAAATTAGATTAATTGTAGATAAACACATAGTATTTTCAATTATGGATGAAGAGAAGGGAATTTACTAGCAATTATTGTACTTCAAAAATCATTCAAGAGCAGTCAAGAGCATAATTTTAAGGATTATTGCAACATTGTGTCATTCAAGCATCATGCCAAGTTTTATGTGAGTTTTATTCATTTTTGAATGCATTTCATTTTTAAGTACTAACACTTGTAGGTCTTCAAATCAAATCAAGTCAAATAAAAATTGATCCTTGAAGGTGATGAGTGTGACTTCAGTCCATCGAGGAGATCGAATTTGATTGATGAGTTGCAATGAATTGTCAATTCATTTTTTATTATCATTTAGCCTCTATCCCTCAAAAGAATAAGCTCTCTTTTATCATCAATTTTTCTATTGTGGAGGTAGGAATACCAACATGGGATTTGAATTAGAAAAGCCCTTATATGGTGCAACCCTTCCCCTCTGTTCATGTGTGTAGATTACATATTTGAAGTAAATTGGAGGAAGATTGAAGACTATTTGTTCGTGTTTTCACTTAAACCCTATAAGTTTTCAAGTCACAAAATCAACATTTTCACATCAACAAACGAAGATCCGACAATAAATATTGGAAGACAAAAAGCTACAAACTAGGGACCTCATCCCTATGAAATTAGTTTTAAAAAATTAGGTGCCCAGTCTAGGACACAAGGCGCGCTAGACTGACCAAAGTCAACTCAAATTCAAATCACAGGTTCTTCTGGGTCTACCTTATACATTTTTGTATTCTAATTTCGTCTACCTTCTTCTAGTTTCTCAAAATTCATAATGTTGTATTTTCATAGTTTATATAGTTACATCATTGCATCATATCAAAGTTAAAATCCAAAACCATCCAAAGAATCCAAATCTAGGGTTTGTTGATTAACCTTTTATGTTGTAAGTCAATCTCATATCCTTGCTGATCCGGATTCCTAATGTTTTTGGAAAAGGTTTAATTTTAGTGATCTAGCCATTAGACCTAGGATCCCTTTTTTAAACAAAACACATGCTTATTTCCAATACTTTTGGGAAATACTTTAAGACTGATAAGGTCACTAAATTCAAGAAGAATTTATTGTTTGCTAGATTTTGTGTGCTTGTGGAAAAAAATAAGGTTCTCCCTACTCAAATCACTTTATCTTCCAAATTTGGAGTTGGGGTGCAACAAATTGAATTCAAAGACTCTTCAATTATTTGTTAGTGTTGTTGTAAAGTGGGCCATGCCACCAATAGTTTCTCAAGCATAAAAAAACACCATCTCATTTGGAGGAAAAAGGAACTTAAATTTTCTAATGCTAAGGAGTGTACTATTTCCTTTGAGGATATGCAAAATGATGAAAATAGGAGGGAAGCTCCTATAGACTATAAAATGATGGAGTTCTCTTTAATGGTTCTAGGATTGGATAAAGGTTTTTCTAGCGATCTTACAAATATCTCTTGCTCGAAAAAAATAAGTTTAAGATAGTTGGATCCTTGTATTAGGATTCAATAAAAATCAAAATAATTTGGCTTCAAACTACCCTGACTTTGGGTTGGTAGGTTGTTAGGTTATGTAGTGTTCTATTTTTTGTGCATTTTTTTTTTCTCTTAGGTACATTGTTGTCTTGTAGGGCTTAATTCCTATCTTTTCTAAATTTTTGTACAAGGGTCTGGGCCCTTTGAAAATCATTGCTTACGTTAATAAAAAAAAAAACATGTTTAAAACTTTATTGCATATATTCCTTGCCTCTTGTTATTTAAAGCTCATAAATGTACATACATATTTTTATAACAAACTATATTTAAAATTATTTATATATATCTTCCCCTATATACATCTCAAATAAAATCCTTTTCTTTACTTATGCATTGTGCACATTCCTTTATATTTTGGGCACATGGTTATATTAGACTTAGAGAAAGTGTTTTATTTATTCCTTGGTTAATAGACATTCCTATGAATTTACATTTTTTATAAATTTATTTAAGATCCTAGAAATAAGTTGAAGAGCTTAATTGTGCAACCATAATCACATGTTTTTTTGTTACAATAACCTATCAAAAAAATAACCTAAGCACCCTTAATGTTCATTGCAAAGAAAATAACATATATTTTTAGTGAACTTCAATGTAATATCAAGGATTATTATTTATTTGAAAATACCTATTTTAAGTCATGATATAAAGAGTAAAACCACCTAATATTGTTTTCATTTCATTTAAAAATAATCTCATAGATTATATTTACATTCGAGAGACAAATTCATAAATTTTTATAAGACCCATTAAAGGTGTATTACACCAAGTTACCACAACTCTCTCTCCCCAAGGATCAAGGGACTAACCTGAATAAAAAATACTGTAAATGAGAGCTAAGCTTACTATGTCAATAGTGCGGGTTGCGTGGCCATGGTATCTTCAAAACCCGCAAATAAACTATCTTGAAAAGGAGGCCAATGGAGGTGGTCACCTCCCAACTGTAGGTCTACTCATAGCCCCCCCCCCCCCAAGTTAGGGGGTCCCCTAAGAAACCCAGTTTCAACAAACACATGAAATGATGCAACATAAAAAACCAAACTCCCAACCTAACTCAAACTAAAGGAAAGACTCACAATGCTAGAATCCTTAACATGATTTAAAGAGGGTAAATGAGAGAGTCACCTCTCTTTCTTTCCCTATAACTCTACAAAACACAAAATAATAAACCCATACCAACCATATTAATCTATCAAAACTACAAATCATTAACAATATGAATCCCCCAATCATATAAAATAAGACATAAGTACATGTTCAAATAACTAATAACTTAAATAAGTTTTCAAAAAAAAGTAGCCATTGAAGCTTATTTTCCAAGGGGCTTGAGAGATTACTATTGGATGTTGTGGTTGTGTTGTTTATATGTGGTTTTCATTGATGTCAATACTATTAGCATTGATGATTTTGAAGCATGTATTTGTTGAGGATATTGAGAAAATTAGAATAAATATGTTGCAGGCAGTCTGTGAAGCTGGGTTGATCAGAATGGTGGAAATTTTTGTAAGTTAGTAATTAGAAGTCACGCTTCAAATGGTTTGTTGCTGATCCTATCTAGTATGTTGTCCGAAAGTTTCAGTGGTAAGCATCAGGATTGGAGAAAGTTATGAGTTTATGAGTTCCTACAGTTATTCTGTAATTGTAGCAGGTGTTTCTGGAAGAAGAGGAATGAAATTCTGGTAAATTAAGTTGTTGCGTATGATCTTGAGATGTTTAGTGATGATTCTATATCATACTCTTTATTGTGGTATGTCTGTGTTGATCGGTGTGCTCGTGATCAAATATTTTTCCTTTGTGTGTTCGAGTTTTTCATGTTCTTGGCCGACATAATGGTGGTAGTGTGTTGTAGATCCTTATGGATTAATTTATTATTGTTTAGCATGTTCTAGGATGTTGATTTAGGTATTCATTATGTTGTGACCAACTTAGGTTGGTGTGCATTGAGATTTGTTCATGAATTGGGCCGACAATTTGTAATTCATCTATTCTTTATTTGTGGCTGACAAAGTTGTTGATGTAAATTCATGTAGCGGATATATAAGAGCGATTGTTTCCTCATTTTGAAGTGTGCAAGGTATGCTTGGTGAATGTATGCAAAGTGTATGTGCAAATAAAGATTAGATCATTCATTTTTAGAGTAGAGTGTGAAGAAGATTGAGCAAGGTGTGAAGAAGTGTTTTTATGCCTAACCGAAACTGTCATCAGGATTTTGTAGAAGCTAATTTCTCAGTCCAACCTCATTAGATGGATTTAATATGATTGTTTTATGTAAGGCAGTGAGCCTTCCCTTTGAGCAGTGATCCTTCCCTTTGAGCAATGTGCCTGAATGCATGAGCGTTCCTTATTCATTTTTCATTATACTTCTAATAGGGTATAATCTTGTGGACTAACATCCACCATGGTTTTTCCTGTAACAGGGTTTCCACGTATAAAATCTTGGTGTTCATGTGTTTCTGATGTGTTTTTGATTCATGATTTCACTGTTAATTATCAGATCTGAGATTAAAGGTTGATAAAGGATAAATAAGTTTAAATTCTGTAACAAATTATTCACCCCCCCTCTCAGTTGTCTATCCTTGTTTTTCCAACAATTGGTATTAGAGCAGGTTCCCCTAAAGAATTTTAATAGCTTGAGGTGATTCGAGATGGAATCATACAAGAAGGGTAGTCCCAGATTCTATGGTACAAATTACTCTCTGTGGAAGGTCAGAATGGAGTGTCATTTGAAGTGCATTGGTGAACCCTTCTGGAACATTACAAAGACCAGATATAATATTACCTAGAATGGTCCCACTACTCCTGATGAGATCAAAGAAGCTGAAACTAATATCAAGGCTATAGAAGCATTGTTAAGTGCTTTGATAGTTTCAGAGATGAAAAATGTAATAGGTCTAAAGACAACACATGAGATCTAGAAGAAATTAGAGACATTGTATGAAGGAGATGCACAAGTGAAGATTGCTAAGCTAACAAGTTTGAAAGGCAAGTGGGAGAACTTGAATATAAGTGAAGATGAGAACATTGCTACTTTCATGTAGATGGTAAATGAACTAGTGATGGGTATTAGATGTGCTAGTGGAATTATGGAAGAAGATAAGATTGTGGCTAAAGAGCTCATAACAGTAAAATATGTGACAAGAGACATACTGATTGGTAAATTAGCTGCCTTTGAGATGGAATTTGGTGAGTCTACTCCTAAGACAAAATCTGCATTCAAAGCTAGTATATCCAAAAAAAGCCAACAAAGATATTGTTGGAGTTGAGAAGATACAACACCACAGAAGCCCAAAAGATCTTTGCAAGCAAATAACCTGTTACAAGGAGAAACAAAGAGAAGCAACAAAGGAAATACTCAAGAATGTGGAGCCATGAATTCACACAAAATGTAAAATGAATTAATTATACAAAAGATAGTTTTCAACTACATATAGATGAAAACCCTAAAAAGGAAAACCCTAGGCTTGCACAATAATAATTAATAAAGTAATTAATTATTATGCACCTAATGTTAGCTTAAGTGAAAAGAGGTAAAAGGGAACTTTACGTAATTAAACAAATATTGTTTAATTAATAAAGTAAATATCCAATTACTCTAACACCCCCCCTTAAGATAGACATAGGGAGAAGCTAAAACCTAGAAGAAGCTACTGAAAGCAAAAGCAATGGGTCCCGACAACAAGGCCTGATCAGGTACCCATGTACAAAATCAATGCAAACTAAATGAAATGGGGTAAAGGAGAAAACCCAGTGGGAACAAAACTCCTCCCCAAAATAGAATGCAAGGAAGGAATGCAATGCACTAATGAAAGAAGGATAGGAGGTGGATAACATGATACCCCCCATAGACAGCTTCTATCATATAAGTACATGTACAATGATCTCCATAGGAGATATAGAAAGAGAGAAGAAGGCCCCCCCACAATGAAGAAACTCCTGTCACAATGGTAGATGCCTGATGTAGAATCCAAAAGGAGATCCTGAAGCAGCAAATGATATTCCTCCCCTTGGGAAGAAATGGATCCATGGACCTATACCGAAGAAACCCTGTGAAGAAGGAAGAACCAATCTGTCTCAAGATGTGTGCCATGATAGGATGCTGAAGAGTCTCACTGTCTGAATGGAAACAAATAATGTCAAATCCAATCTGATGTGGAGAATACTGAAATGCAACCTCTGAATGCACGGATAATGGTGGGTGAACAGTGATAACCTGACTGTCAAGGTAGAGGAGATGAATGTCCACAAAATAATCCTCCAAATCTGCAATATAGGACTCAACAAACAAGAAAGATATGTCTGCAACATAAGAGTCCAAAGTAGCTATGTCTAGAAGATGTATGATTCCCTGCTGCACTGAATCAAGAACAACAAGAGATGCTGATGAAGTCTCAGTCTGAAGAGTAGGAACTATGACACAAACCTCTGATCCATCGGAATATGTAAGGGTGTCTAAATACTCAAGATCCTCTAAAGTATCATGATCAAATGGTGTATTCTCTCTCCAAGAAATGGGTATGAGACAATATGAAGTAGGATCCTCTAGGAATGGAGATAGAATAGGGTCTCCATAGATCTCCCAAAGATGTGTCCAAAGTGGGTGAGGACAATCAATGTCCGATATAACCAACACAGTGTCATGATCAACACTAGACAATATAACTCCTACAATGTGATTTCTAATAATATCCCATACTAATCTACCCTCTAAAGTTGTTGGTTCAGGTATGAGATCATACAAATAAGGCAAAATATTAAGCCACCTACAATGTGTAAGTATACCCTTTGCCCATGACTCATAATTACCCCGTTCCAGAAGAACAACGGAAGGGTGAGTAGAGAAACCCATGATAACTCTTCAAATGAAAAACAAACTGAGAAATCTGACCTTACAATATTTAGATCAAATGAATATAACCCATCCCACGCAAACAAAACTCATGTAGGAGCCAGAAGGACCAAGTAATTGAGCAAAGTGTAAAAACACACAAAGTTGAATAAAAAATACCTGGTAAACGAACTAGTAAAATAGACTATAAATCTGGAAAGAGCACTGTAACACCTTTCCAATGCCTATTCGTTTGCGCAAAACGGAGTTCGGACGCAAAAGATATGCCCCTTGGAGTGAAAAAACCAAGTTCTGAATTTGACTGGCAAAAAAATAGCAAAACTGCAAAATCAGGAAAAATTACTAGTAACACTGGAACGGTGCTGGAACTAGCTTTCCGACGATATCCCCGCTTATAAAAATGGAGAAAATGTCCATCTCTAATGCTGGATGAAGAAGCCGCCCAATGTGCAAAAATTTGCTCTTGCAGCCCTCAAAGGCTGTGTCTTCAGCCCCGGCCGATTCCACTGTGGGCTGGCGGCCGGATGGAGTCAGCGGTCACCCATGACTGGCGGTATATCGAGGTCCTGGTTGGTATCACCGAAAGCCGGCCTAAATGCTTTGAGTCGCTGTCCGGCACGGCGTATCCGATATCTACAAATCGCGGGCAGAACTCGAGTCGGGCCATCGGGTGGAGTGTGGAGTCACGGAGTCCCGGCAGCGAGCCCGGCGACCGAGGTGGTGAGCGCGCGAGCATGGTGATACCAGGATGCCGGAGCTTACGGCAGCTGGAAGATACTGGCTACGTGGAAAATTTCTATCCGCCGCGGTAAAAAATTAATCAAAACCATAGGATTTTGATTTTTTTTGCAATTTTGCCCAGATACCAGGGCAAAAAATTTTGCCTTCCAAATTGACTGTAACTAAAATCGACGATTTGACAGTCGTTTTAGGGGTTTTTGGGTGCTACGAATCCAATGCCACTGTCCATTTGAGCCCACAGTGAACCCAAAAAATGGAGTATGCTGAATCCACCCAAAAAAAACTTTAGAACCCTAGATTTGCTTCCAATGCAAAATCTCAAAACAAGAACAAGCAGCTGCAAATCTGAAGCTCTGATACCATGTTGGAGTTGAGAAGATACAACACCACAAAAGCCCAAAAGATCTTTGCAAGCAAATAACCTGTTACAAGGAGAAACAAAGAGAAGCAACAAAGGAAATGCTCAAGAATGTGGAGCCATGAATTCACACAAAATGTAAAATGAATTAATTATACAAAAGATAGTTTTCAACTACATATAGATGAAAACCCTAAAAAGGAAAACCCTAGGCTTGCACAATAATAATTAATAAAGTAATTAATTATTATGCACCTAATGTTAGCTTAAGTGAAAAGAGGTAAAAGGGAACTTTACGTAATTAAACAAATATTGTTTAATTAATAAAGTAAATACCCAATTACTCTAATAGATACGATCTAGGAGAAAGTTCCAAAAAAAAATTCAAGTATGAAGATGAGATGAAACAAATTAAAGATGAAGAAAGAGAGATAGAAGAGCTGGAAGCATTGATTGTGAAAAGAGAATCCATAGGACATGGTAAGTACAAAGGAAAGCTTCCTATTAAATGTTTCTCTTCCAGTAAGACAAGTCATTTTGCATCAAGGTGTCCTGAAAGAGTTTCTAAGTACAAACCTAACAAGTCTAGATTTTAAAATAAATGTTATTATGCTGAAGAAGGTGTTACTAATGATGAATTTGATAAAGAAACTAGAAATGAAGATGGATGGGTATTCATTGCTATCAAGGAAAATGGTACAGTGTCCACTGAATTTTCTAGTGATAAGAATATTGAGAAAGCTCTTGCAGCCAAAATTGATGAAAAGGATGAGTGGGTGATTGACAGTGGATGCTCACATCATATGACTGGTGACAAAAGCAAGTTTCTAAGCTTGGAGAAGTATGATAGTGGTATTGTAAGATTTGGAGATAACAATGCTGGTGTGATTTGTGGCAGAGACACTATTTCTCTTGGTGGTAAATACAATACTGATGATGCCATTTATGTTGAAGGATTGAAACATAACTTTTTGAGTGTTGGATAGGTGGTAGACAAGGGATACAATCTTCACTCTTTAGTTCAAAGATGGTAAGTGCAGAATATTGGGAAGCTCTAGAAATATAATCGCTTCAGGTACAAAGACAAGAGGTAACATTTTTCACTTAAGTGTTGCTAGTGAAAGTTGTTTAATTGCTCAAGTTGATGTAAGCTGGTTATGGCATAGGAGGTTGTGTCATGTGAATTTTGATAACATTGTCAAAGTAGCTCCACTCAAGCAGTCAGAGATCTACCTAAGTTAGTGAGGCCTACTAACACTATATGCAAGGAATGTTAGATGGGAAAACAAACAAGAATTTATTTCTGGAGCAAACAACATCATTCAAATGGATTACTAGAATTTGTACATACTGATCTATGTGGTCCATCTAGAATCAGAAGTCTACAAGGAGAAAGGTACTTTATGTTGCTTATTGATGATTACTCTAGGATGATATGGGTTGCTTTCTTAAGAGAAAAACATGAAGCACTAGAAAAGTTCAAATGTTTCAAGGCTATGGCAGAAAATGAGATAGGTTTGAAGGTCAAATGCTTAAGATTAGATAGAGGTGGTGAATTCACTGCCCGAGAGTTCAATTCATTTTGTGAAGTGCATGGAATCAAAAGACACTTATCTGCTCCCCAGACCCCTCAATAGAATGAAGTTGTTGAAATAAAGAACATAACAATTCTAGATGCTGCTAGAACTATGATGTTGGAAGGTAATGTTCCTCATATCTATTGGAGAGAAGTTGTAAGCACTACTGTATACACTATCATCCGGGTAAATGTTAATGGTAATTCTGGTAAGAATCCTTTTGAGATGTGGTTTGGTTATAATCCTACTGTTAAATATTTTAAAATCTTTGGAAGTAGATGTTATATCAAGAGAGATGAAGATATTGGAAATTTTGATTCTAGAAGTGATGAAGGAATATTTCTAGGTTACTCTACTAAGAGCAAAGCTTATCGGTGCTACAATAGAAGATTAAAGAAAATGGTTGAAAGCGGAAATGTCAGAGTTGATGAAGAAACTGTTAGATCATCCAGATATTGTGGATATGGCTCATATGATCAGCAATATAGTACTAATAATGGAAAGAATGCGTAGACATAGATTCAAGTTCATATTGTTCTAGTGAATCAAGAGAATCATGAAGGAGAAGCGAGTGGAAGTACATAAGAACTAGAAGTTAGAGAGAATCCCAAAGTCCCAAGGTATGTAAAGCTAAATCATTCTAAAAATCAAATCATAGGAGATAAGAACAAAGGTGTGCATACTAGAAGGATAATTACAGAAGAGTATTGCCTGATTTCCAAGATTGAACCTAGCAGTGCCAATGAAGCATGTAAAGATGAATATTGGATGGAAGCAATGAAAGAAGAACTGATGTAGATAGAGAAAAATGATACATGGATGCTTGTTCCCAGACCTCTAGATAAAAATGTGATTGGAACCAAATGGGTCTTTTGGAATAAGTTGAATGAACAAGGTGAATTGGTTAGAAATAAAGCAAGATTGGTATGCAAAGGATACTCACAGATGAAAGGTATTGATTTTGAAGAAACCTTTGCCCCTGTTGCTAGAATTGAAGATGTAAGGTTATTTCTTTCTTATGCTACTTTCAAGAATTACAAAGTCTATCAAATGGATGTTAAGTCGACATTTTTGAATGGTGAATTAGAAGAAGAAGTTTATGTTGAGCAATCAGATGGATTTCAATTGACTGATGAAAAAGATGTGGTTTGTCAGTTGAAGAAAGTACTATATGGACTCAAACAAGCCCCTATAGCTTGGTATACTATATTGGATAAATACTCGTTGAAGCTTGGATTCAATAAAGGTATTGCTGACAATAATCTGTATTTCAAGATGGATCAGGATAAAGAGTTGATTATTGAAGTCTTTGTTGATGACATTACTTGTGAAGGTGATGATGATTTATGCATTAAGTTTGCTGATGAAATGAAAAGTGAGTTTGAGATTTCAATGATTGGAGAGATGAAATTCTTTTTAGGATTGAAAATTACTCATTCACAGGATGAAATATTCATATCTCAGTCGAAATATGTAAGAGAGTTACTAAGAAAGTTTGGCATGGAAGAATCAAAGCCTATAGGTACACCCATGGTAACCAGATGCAAGTTAACACAGAATGATGATTCTCCTAAGGCTAATCAAACAAGGTACATGTCAATGATTGGTGGATTTCTCTATTTGACTCAGACCATACCAGACGTTATGAATGTTGTGTGTATGGTTGCTAGATATCAAGCTGATCCAAAAGAATCACATGTGATTGCAATAAAGAGAATTTTTAGATACTTGAAAGGAATAGTTGATTTTGGTCTTTGGTATCCTAAGGATGATGATCTTACTCTGAATGCCTTTATAGATGTAGATTGGGTAGGAGATGTGGATGACATGAAAATTACAAGTGGTGGTGCATTCTTCTTGGGGAAGAAGTTGGTGTCTTGGCTAAGTAAAAAACAAAATTCCATTTCCTTATCTACTACTAAGGCATAATATATTGTTGCTGCAAACAATTGCACTCAAGTATTATGGATGAAAAAAATGCTGAGAGATATAATAATTGAGTATAATGAGCCTATTGCTATATTTTTTGATAACTCAAGTGCCATAAACATTTCCAAGAATTTGATGTTACATTCAAAGACAACATATATCTATCAAGTATCACTTTTTGAGAGACAAAGTGAGTGATAAAGAAGTCACACTGAAATATGTGCCCACTAAGGAAAAAATTGCAGATATATTCACTAAACCATTGCCTAAAGATACTTTTGAGTATCTCAGAGGAAACTTAGGGGTGATTTCCCCTCCTAATCTGAACTAATATGCAAGTCTTTGCATCAATCCATGCACTCATAGTCAGATCTTGTTTCAGATTGATGTTGTGGTGGCTGCTACTCAAGGGGAGTAGTTAGATGATTCAGATATGTGGTTAAGAGCTTGTGTACCTTTTCCATTTCTGTCAAAGGGGGAGAAGTGTAATGTGAAAAACCTTGTAAAATCTAAGGGGGAGAAGAGTACTGTGTGAAGACTTAGTTGTGTTGATGGTATTTTTCACATCATGTGTTGCCATCAATACCAAAGGGGGAGATTGTTGGATGTTGTGGTTGTGTTGCTGATATGTGCTTGTCATTGATTTCAACACTATTAGCATTGATGATTCTAAAGGTTGTATATGTCAAGGATATTGAGAAAATTAGAATAAATATGTTGCAGGCAATCTATGAAGCTGTGTTGATCAAAATGGTGGAAATTTATATAAGTTGGTAATCAAAAGTCGCGCTTCAATGGGTTTTTTGTTGAGCCTATCTAGTATGTTTTCTGAAATTTTCAATGGTACACATCAAGATTGGAGAAAGTTATGAGTTTCTGAGTTCCTACAGTTATTCTGTAACTGTAGTAGGTGTTTCTGGAAGAAGAGGAATGAAATTCTGGTAAATTAAGTTGTTGCGTGTGATCTTGAGATATTTAGTGATGATTCTAGATCATAATCTATCATTTTGGTACGTCTGTGTTGATCGGTGTGCTCATGATTGAAGATTTTTCCTTTGTGTGTTCAAGTTTTTCATGTTCTTGGCCGACATGATGGTGGTAGTGTGTTGTGGATCCTTATGGATTAATTTATTATTATTTGGCATGTTCGAGGATGTTGATTTAGGTCTTCATTATGTTGTGACCGACTTAGGTTGGTGCGCATTGAGATTTGTTCATGAATTGGGCCGACAATTTGTAATTCATCTATTCTTTATTTGTGGCTGACAAATTTGTTGATGTAAATTCATGTAGTGGATATATAAGAGCAATTGTTTCCTCATTTTGAAGTGTGAAAGGTATGCTCGGTGAGTGTATGCGAAGTGTATGTGCAAATAAAGATCAAATCATTCATTTTCAAAGTAGAATGTGAAGAAGATTGAGAAAAGTGTGAAGAAGTGGTTTTGTGCCTAACTGGAATTGTCATCAGGATTTTGTAGAAGATAATTTCTCAGTTCAACCTCATCAGATGGATTTAATATGATTGTTTTATGTAAGGTAGTGAGCCTTCCCTTTGGCACTGAGCTCTAGGCAGTGTGCCTGAATACATGTGCATTCCTTATTCATTTTTCATTATACTTCTAATAGGGTATAATCTTGTGGACTAACATCCATTGTGGTTTTTCCCCTAATAGGGTTTCCACGTATAAAATCTTGGTGTTCATGTGTTTCTAATGTGTTGTTGATTCATGCTTTCACTGTTAATTATCAGATATGATTAAAGGTTGATAAAGGATAAATGAGTTTAAATTCTATAACAACTGATTCACGCCCCCTCTCAGTTGTCTATCCTTGTTTTGCCAAAAATTACCTCCCAAGCTTCCAAGATATCGATGAAGAAATATTAGTGCTCAATCTTCAATCCTCCAATCCAATCTTCTTCCCAAGTACCCTCTCTCATGCTTCACTCCTTAAAGAAAAATGAATAAAATGAATAAAATGAAAAAAGCCCCTTCTTCATCCCCAAAGGGATCATTTATAGGATTTCAAGGTTAAAATTCCTTGAATGGGGAAGTGACACTTGTCACTCTCCCATTCATATTTTTTACACATTTTCCACAAGTGCTCACATATGTGTGATACCATGAGAAGAGTGGAGTGTACTTATACACTCATCCCAATAAAGCATTAAAAGGTGGATCACACATGTGAGAGCCTTGTAGCTTTTACCAAGGTTCATGAATGACTTTGGAGAGGGGTTGGATGGTGATAAGTCACATTTATAAGCCCGCACTCTTCAAATTCATCATTCTAATGACAATTTTAGAAGGGTCACATCTTAACCCAAGTCGAAAATGAGGGTTTAAAAATATACCTAACCCATAGGTATTCAACTCAGGATCCCAAAACCCATAAAAATACATAAAATAAATCTTTTTACAACCCTTTAAAAACCTCGTAAATATCAAATCCAAAATATAATAATGAAGATGCCAACACAACCCCAAAATCTAGCTTAGTGGCCTCATTGAACTTTCAACATTAAAATAATCATTCACATTCAACTCACAAAAAAATACATCACATTAAGACTATAGTCCCTCCAAGTGGACTATAGTCGATATCACTAGTATACTCACATTTAGGGTTTCTTGAGAGACCCTTGATTCCATTGGCCATGAAAATTTAATTTGCACACTTCATTTCACACATCAATGTATTCATAGATTTTATAGAAATTTTTTTTTATTAAAATGTATATGTTCACACATATATTCTCAAATAAATTACTATTATCAATTTTACTAGGATATTTCAATAGAATACATTTATTATAATTCCAATTAACATAGTAAAAAAATCAGAAGCATAAAAAGGGAAATATGAGGAAGTTTGGTAGAAAATTAATTTTTTTTCAGACCCTAAGGGCCACCTTTGTGAGAGGGCGGCAGGCCATTATGGGATGATGAATGGAAAGGGGGAAGGGATCTAAGAGATCCCTGAAAAGATGCAACTGTTTAGAAATTTCTTTCAAAATTAAGGTATACATGTAACGAAGGAAAATGTAGGGTGATGGTTTTGAATGGGGGTATGCACCTCCACTTCCCCATTTCATTAGGAAAAAGAGATCCCCTAGGGCAAGATTCACTTCCAACCCTTAGGTGAGTCAATATTAATAGAGATCTTGTTGTTTTCCTTATGACTGAGGACAAGGTAAATAAGCTTGAAATGAACTCTTGGGAGATGAATGAAAAATACCAAATGAATGCAATTATGCAATGTAACACATGAATCATCAATTTAATACCTTAATTTGACAGAATCTAGAAATTTTCAGTAGCTCTAAGAAGGTTATGAATTTATGTGCCTATCAACAAAAGCCTCTACTGAGTGTCCTCCTGAGATAGATTCACTCTAGGGAAAATGGGTCTTACTTCAGGGGTTCAAAGTATGCTTTCATAGTCCTTTGCTCTTGGATCTGAACTTTGATTCCTCCAAGTTTCACAGTCAAAAATTCAAAATTAAATTTTGAAAGTGAGTTTTCGTGGCTTGACGAAAAATGTTGACAACTTTGACAAATTTGCAAAATTTCACTTTTAATGAATCTTCAATCCTTCTTAAACCTAAGATCTACAACACACACAAGAGGGAAAAATTGTTTGTTTTTGGTGAATGGGGGTTTGCCTTTGTCAAACCTTGTATTGGTAATTAAAATTTGAAATGAAATGATAAAACATGAAAGGAATGATGAATGAACACTTGATATGTTGCAACTCACCAAACCCTTGAATTGAGATCCTTGAAGGACTTAAAATTAACACATATCTCCAAGGTCTTGATCTTGCATGAATGGATTGATTGGATGTTGATCTTGATGCTAGATTCTTGACTTGAATGCTTGAAACCTACATCACTATGTTAGCTCCAAAAACATGCATGAATGAAGATAGATTTGACATGATGCTTGAGATCTTGAATGCTGCAAAAAATGATTGAGAAATCCTCTCTTGAACACCTTTGACAATAATCTTAGCTCTTATGAAATTTGGGTGATCTTTCTAGGATTTGAATTGATAAAAAGACCTTGTGTTTATAGGGAAATTTTTAATTTCCCAAACATTAAACACTACAAGCCGACATTTAAAATTTGAATTTGGATCATAAAAAGGCTGAAAAAAACATATTAAAATTTTGAATTTAGCAACTAAAGGGGACCCATTCACCCAAGGGTGAATGGGTCGTGACCTAAATTGCTAGGACCTATTCATTTCAGGGTGTTAAAAATGATAATTGAATTAATTAAATGCTAATTCCCCTTTTGGAAATGACAATTAATTAGGCTTGTAGATGCATAATTGGCCCAATTAGAGGCTTAATTAAGTCCAATTTAATTAATGGACCCAAAAATAGTGTGAAAATGTAAAGGAGTACATTTTTTGACACTACATTTAGCCCCCACTTTAGTGAGAGGATGAGCCCTACGTCAAACTCACACTAAAGTAGTCAAACAAGCACCAAGAGAGGTCTAATCATACAATTTTTTGGAAAGATGAGACAACCAAGGTCAAGGAGGATGATCAAGCCCCCAAGATCTAAGATCTCATGGAAAACCAACAAAAGCACACACAAACACATGCCTATGTTAAAGATGTAGCAGAAAGACAAGATACACAAGCATACAATGTCAAAATTGATCCAAAGAGAAAAGAGAAAGGGGTGGATCAAGCCTCAACTGTTTGTCCAATCAATATGGATCAAGCCTTAACTGTTTGTCCGAAAAATGTTTACAAGTGGAAACCCACTATCCACTATGCAAACAATATACTCACACAGGCTAGTGAAATCCATTGTCCACTAGGTGAGCCCCTAAAAGTGGTTAATTGGAAGGTCGTTCTAGGTCTATAGGATCCCATTGTACTAACCACACCAAATTTATACCTCCTAATAACTTTGATAAGGCACCACATAAATGGTCACAAGGCTAGTAAGTTGCGTTATGCTAGGCACTCACAAAAAACAAGGCTCCACTGGCAAGAAAATTGTGTTATGCTTGGTGTCCTTGATACATAAAACATGATATTCAAAGGGGTTTTTCTTAGTTCATGAAAGGTATCACCTTAAGGAAAATTGTATCTAATGTCTCCAAGAGAGGACTAGTCGAGGATAAAATATTTATAACTTAGGGCATGCAATCCGTAGCATTACCACTAAGAGGAATGCCATATACCTAGAAAAGGTCTCGATATTGAAGGACATAAAACCCAATGTGGTCACCACTAAGAAGACACATCATGTGAAGTAAGAAGACCACACTTTGATGAAAACAATGAGTGGGGATGCGTATTCCCCCACTTTAAATAAATTTCTAAACACCATGCTTCGAGAAATTACTTTAAAGTAGAACACAATAAATTCCAATACACTAGAATTATTCATAAAGGCCTATGTAAAACATATGTTTCCAAGATAGATCTATGTCATGGAAAGGAGGTTTTTCCCCTATATTCAATCCTAAGATAACATGTAAGGAATCCATGGATCCGAGGTCAACGTTTATCATTGTTGTAGTGATATAATCAAGCTCAAAATTGTCATCATTCCCCAAATGACTCATGGAACAACGAGCACAAAGGAATAATGACACATAGAGAGAGAGAGAGAGAGAGAACAAAGGGAAGCTTTTGGGTCAACATGGAAGATACCTAAATGTCTCGATGCCTTGCGTCATCCCCAAAAGAAAAACACAAGATAAAGGTTTACAACATATAGAATAATATAGATACAAATAGAAGAATGCCACAATAGGTTCACTTTTTATGTATCCTTGCACAAATAGAGTGAAAAGGGCCATCCAAAGTAGGCTCACAAACATATAAAGACATGATAATCAACACAATACGGGGGATCACATTACACACATGCAATCACAAAGAACACAAAGAGAAGACTAGAGTGTGGCACATGTGAGTCAACCTATAACAAGTGGTCTACATCCCAATATTGTTCATCATATGTGAAAGGTAGACAACTAATTGAAGGGACAACAACAAGTGTTGCACTAGGAGCATCACCAGGTTCAACACATGGTGAGTCACTCTTGTTAGGAGGATCATCACGGTCATTATCATCTAAGACCATGGAAGAGGAAAACAATAAATTTAGCTCATTATGCACTTCCTCATAATTTTTAACAATCTCATCATCATCATCATCCAAGTTAATCATAACATGAGGCCTAATGAAAATGTCTATAGAGGTTTCATGTGTTTGTTGTGGTGAAGGTGGAGAATCATCATGCTTTATTTCAATTGGTGTTTGATCTTGATTTTTTATTTTATTCTCTTTTTTTAATCTATGAGCAATAGCATGACGTCTATGCCTACGCTCTTTAGCATTTCTACTTCTTTTTGAATGATTTTCAAGTTGTGATTGTGTAGGAGCGGGTTTATCAACCATAGGTTTCTTTACTTCCCACAAGAGAGGAATAGAAGGAAACATGGGAGGTTGTTAAACCACTTTCTCTTTAACTTTATAAACTTGCCCGACTTAAGAGGCACAATGAGACTTATTTGGTTCTCTTGGTCTTTTATAGGAAATAGGTGAAGGATTTTCCATGGGTTGGTATTGGTTACTTGGAAGGGATTTTGGTTCAATCATGGTTTCATCAATGATGGGATGCTCAATCATGGGTTGAGGCATGTTGCTAAGGGATAATTCTGCTATGCGCTTTGCCTTAAACTTTTGATAAGATTTGAAAAATAAGTCTTCACGAGGCTTAATAATGTCCATAGGTTCAGGCCAAAAGAAATCCAATGAGAAATTTCCATGGGAAGACATAAGAGTAAAGCCACAATGGTGAATAGTAAAGATATCATTTTCAAATGGAAACTTTAAGCATTTATGCACTATCAAAATGAGGACATCCATGGAGCATAGCCGTAGATAACCAAGATTCACATGAAATTGGTCCGACGATGGGATGATGGAGAATGAGATATTCAATTTTTTCAGTCCAAGTTTTAAAGGAAGAGTGATCAAACCTATCATAGGGAAATAAAAACCATTATGTGTTTTGATCCATGCTTTTTTTTAATTAGACTATAGGAATCGGGTAGCATGACCCCCTATAAACTGTAGTGCGCTTGGTAAAAATTTTAACGTGAACGGCGGCACTGGCACGAAACGCCCTCTAGTACCCCGAGGGTGGGGGAGACTAGAACTCATAATGAACCTCTTGAAATAGGAAAGATTTAGCCAATTGAGCTAGGACCCCAATCCCATTTTGATCCATGCTTTTGGTTCATAAGAATCTTGATAAAGTTCATGCACAAACAAGAATTCCTCGGTGATCGCATTCTCCACACACATGGGATCAATTATATCCCATTAGTGGGTTTGTCATTGATTCTTTTAGTGATATGAAGAGGACCATCAGGTGCACGTCTAATTATGTCATTTTATGAGAAAGCAATGTCAAGGAGAATTTTGGTTTTGCCCTTACGAGGTTTCACATCAATTAGGCCGACCATACATTCTACGTCTCCTTCATTTTCACTTATATTGTCATTATTTGTATCTTGAAGTTTGTCAACATTCATCACATCATTCTTGGCATCACTAGATTTCACAAAAAATGATATTATGATTTGGCTTGGGATTTGTAAAAAATTGCAAATCTGGTTGGGTGGGGCAACTGACTTATTTCCTTGATCATTAACACCACCAATCTAGATGTCATTAGAATCAATGAGGTCTTGCACAATATGTTTAAGACACTTACATTGTTCTATATCATGTCCATTTTGTCAGTGATAATGGAAAAAGGCATTTCAGTTGAATTTTGGAGGTAAGGGCTTAGTGGTATCAATGGATTTAATGGGAGGTAAGGTGACTAAGTTCTTACTCAAAAGTTGCAACATACTAGAGTGAAGGGTATCTGATAAATGGATAAATTGTCTACTGCTCTCCCTAAATGGATATGGATTTTTCATTTTTATAGCAGCCACTTGGGAGTTGACATGTTGATTTGTTTGAAGTGTATTTAGTTGTAAAAATCCATTATTTTGTTTCTTACAAGGTTGGAAATTATTATGGGGTATGACTTCATATTTCTTAGGATGGTTAGGAGTTTTTACTTCACAAAGACTAACCAAATTTTGATAATCATGAAGGGCCATGCACAAGTGTGTAAAGGAGGGAAACCTCAACATCTCAAGTTTAGCTTGAATATTGGTGTGCAAATTTTCAATTAACATTCTTTGAAGGTCAAAATCAAGAATCTTAATGTTGATTTACGAGTAAAGAAATTGGTATCATTCTATGAAATCAGTGACCTTTTCATCTTTGTTTTGTTTACATTGCATTAAATCAACTAAGGTCATCTTGGGAACCATGTACACTTGGAAATGGTTAAGAAAGGCATCAAAAATTTTATTGAATGAATGAATTGAGTTATTCGGTAAAGAACAAAACCACTCCAAGGAAGTGTCTTTCAAGGATATAGGGAGAATTTTAGTTAAGAGTTTGTCGTAAAAAATGAAGTCACTACATAAGGCTATGTATGTCGAGACATAGTTACTAGGGTCTCCTTTTCCACCATATTTCTCAAATCTAGGAATCTCTATGCCTTGTGGCATTTGTGCTCTCAATATCTCTAAGGACAAAGGGTTTATTTTGAAATTTTGTGAAGGTTGGCCATTTTGACTTTGGTTCAATGTGGCAATTTGTTTTTGGAGGGATGAAACATTTTGTAAGAGTTGGTTAAGGAAAGAATCATTGGTTGTGTTGTGAGATGGAGGTGAATCAGGTGGAGGTGTATATGTATTCAAAGGGTAAGTGAATTATAAGTTTGTGAGGAGAGATGGATTAGGAGATATGAGATTTGAATGCACAAAGCTAAAGGGATTCCTAGTGGAAATACCTAAGGTGGTATTGAGAATGCTAGTGGGTTGTTTTGTTGTTGTAACAGTTTGATTAGTGTATGTAGGAATAAAGATCATAGTTGTGGAAGGAGGAATTGGATCTCCACCTTGAATTTGAGTGTACCCTAAAGTTTGCGTGCACAACTAGCTGCTATAGGAACATGTTTATCAATAATGTAAGCTAGGCTACACACAATATCTATTCCTTGTTCATTATCAAGTGTTTCCTCATGTTATTTATGATGAGAATTGCATTAGCGACAATGTATTCAAAACTCACAAAGTTTTACAATTTTTCTAAATCTTCATCCATTTGTTTTAGTTCTTCTTGAGGGAAATTAGCAACCATTGTGTCAACATCAATCAATTTGGTTGTGGGTAGGGTGGTAATGGGAAATGAGGTATCAAAGCTATGGTCCTTAATGGGTTGACTAGTATCAACACTATGAGTGAAAGAGTTGGAAAACTCAAGGTCCACAACAGATGTAGTAGTGCTAGATGAAATGAGTCTTGAACGACATCTCACTATAGTATTGGTAATAGAACACCAGGTTCTGAAGCTCATACAAGTTTCACCAAACCTAGGTGCACTCAAAATGGATAATATGCATTAGATGAATGCAATCAAACACCCTAGAATATGAAGTGTAATGCAAGTATGTAAAAAGTGAGAAATTTTTAGATTTTAAACAAGATAATTTACTAATTATGCTATGCAAAAACCTAAAAATAGTGTCTTTTAATTCCAATTTTGATTTTCAAATAATGCAATCAATTTGACCAATTGAACTTAATGCAAACAATGATAGATTTTTCTAATTTCTAAAACTAAAACACAAATTTAATAGCAGATCAAAAAGAAGTAAACAAAGATGAATCACTTCCTAGAATTTTGAAACACGTGATGTGTACAAGAACTGATTCGACCTAGGGTGAATGGGTCTTAGCACACAGGTTATAAAAATTTAAATCCAAGTCTAAGGTTCAATGTTAGGGTTTCTTGTTTTAGACTACAAACTGTGGTTTCAGTGACTGATTTTCTAGATTTTGATGTCTAAATGCAAGTGAAATGAATGAAAAATGACGAACAATATGAAACTTTTTGAAATTCAATTTTGAATCAATTTGTGAATGTGAATGATTAAAAATACACTATTATGCAAGTACTATGCAAAATCAATATAATATGCATGCAATTTTTTGAATTTTTTATATTTTAAAGGATGCAAAATGAAAACCTAAAACCCTAAATGAGATGAAAACTAATGTAATTTAAACAACCCTAAATGAAATGAAAAATAATGCAATGCAATGCAAACTAATGCAAATCCTAGATCTAGGGTTTGTATGGACTCCAATTTTAGTATTTTTGATGTACAATGTCGAGTTCACCAAAATGAAACATAGGGAAAATATAGGGTGATGGTTTTGAATGGGGATATGCACCTATACCCCTAGGGAAATATTGACTCCCAACCCTTAGGTGAGTCAATCCTAATGGAGATATTGTTGTTTTCCTTATGATTGAGGATAGGGTAAATTATCCTGAAATGAACTTTTGGGAGATGAATGAAAAATATCAAATGAATACAATTATGCAATGTAACATATGAATCATCAATTTAAAACCTTAATCTGACAAAATCCAAAAAGTTTCAACATATATGAGAAGGTTATGAATTTATGAACTTGCCACCAAAAGCCTTTGTTGAGTGTCCTCTTGGGACAAATTTTCCCTAGGGCGAACCGATCTTGCTTGAGGGGTTCAAAATTTTCTTTCATAGTCCTTTGCTCTTGGATTTTCACTCTTGATTCCTCTAGGTTTCACAGTCAGAAATTTATAACTAAATTTTGAAAACGAGTTTTTATTGCTTGACAAATTTGTAAAATTGCACTTTTGATGAATCTTCAATCCTTCTTCAACCTAAGATATACAACACACACAAGAGGTAAAAATTGTTTGTTTTTGGTGAATGGGGGTTCGCCTTGGTCAAACCCCATTTTGGTAATTAAACCTTGAAATGAAATAATGAAACATGAAAAGAATGATGAATGGACACTTACTATGTTGTAACTCACCAAACCCTTGAATTGAGATCCTTTAAGGACTAAAACTTAACACATCTCTCCAAGGTATTTATCTTGCATGAATGGCTTGATTGGATGTTGATCTTGATGCTTGAATCTTGATGTGAATGCTTGAAACCTACATCACAATGTTAGCTCCGAAAACATACATGAATGAAGATAAATTTGACATGATGCTTGAGATCTTGAATTTTGCAACAAATGACTGAGAAATATTCTCTTGAACACCTTTGACAATAATCTTATCTCTTGTGAAATTTGGGTTATCTTTCTAGGATTTGAATTGATAAAAAGACCTTGTATTTATAGGTAAATTTATAATTTACCAAAAATTAAACATTACAAGATGACATTTAAAATTTGAATTTGGATCATAAAAATTCTACCAAAAACATATTACAAAGGGTGAATGGTTCGTGACCTAAATTACGATGACCTATTCATTTTGGGGTGTTAAAAATGATAATCACATTAATTAAATACTAATTCCCCTTTCCAAAATTGCAATTAATTAGGCTTGTAGATACATAATTGGGAAAATTAGAGGCTTAATTAAATTAAATTTAATTAAGGGACCCAAACATAGTGTGAAAATGCAAAGGAGTACATTTTTCGACACTACAATACATATAGAAAGAAAAATAGATGTCCAAGCTAAGGAAACATATTCGAATGGGAGAAAACAAGAGGAAAAGAGAGATATTTGAAATAATTAAATTAGGGATGGAAATGAACGTAGAAGAAAGGAGACCAAAACAAACTTAGGAAAGAGAGGATAGGTACCAAAAAAAAGAAAGAGAAAGAGAAAGCTGGAAAAATGGCAAAATAAATTTTAAAGAAAAGAGGGGAGCACACCAAGAAGGGTGTTGCTGAGTGTGCCGATGTGGTGCAACCAATAATAGGAAAGAAATAAGGAAACAAAAACCAATAATTTCACAGAGGAGTAGAATGGAAAAGTGGTAGAACCTAACCTTAACCTTGAGGATTTGTTAACTAAGCATGAACTGATACCGACTATTAATAAAAAGGCACAATTAAAAATGAAGAGGTATGAAGAACATACATCACCCTTGAACCAAGAGTTACCCATTATACTAGATATAGCACATATAGATACATACAAAGGAAAAGAAGAAGGTAGGAAACCAAAATTGTGGACAAATTACACAGTAAATTGGGACATCTTGGAAAGTAACAATCAACTAATTGGGTGGAGAATTACAGAAGAACAAAGTGATCATGAAAATTTAGGAAGTGACACTAAGACTAGTTCCATCTTTAGCAGTCAAAGGGGTAATATCACAATTCAAGAAGAGGATTTCTTAGAAGAAGATGAAATGGGCACAATGAGTAAAATGCTTGTCTTTGAAAAGGGATACTAACAATGCTGCAGAATATATTTTCTTATTAGAAATAATGTGGCAAAGACAAAATGAGCAATGCAAAAGCACTAAATTATTTGACTTCATTAGGTCCCTAAGAGATGAACCATTAAATTGGTACCACAAATCATACCCACAAAATAATAGGCCTTGGGACGAGGTGAATCAAGCATTTCTAGAGAATTTTGATAGTCCGAAACTCTTGACAAAAAGAGTAAGTTAAGGGAATTTTCATAATGGGAAAATGAATCTATCTTAGAATTTGATAAGAGGTTCAAAGAGGTAACCCAAAGGTTAGAATACCCATTAAATGATAAAGAAAAAAGAGTGGTTCCTCTCTGCAATCACACCAAAACTCATAATAGCTCTAGATGATAGATACTTTGGTTCATATTCAGAGTTAGTCACATTAGCATGCCAAATAGAAGGTTGGTCATGGTGGAAAATGGAGAAAGAAAAATAAAATAAGATAATGGAATGATTACAACTGAAAATAGATCAACTACGACTAAGACAAGAACTCATGAAATGTGAGATAGGAACTCAAAGGCCTAATAGATGGTGTTCATATTGCGACAAAGAGACCCGATGCATGCGAAACTAATACCCCATAGAAATAGGAGAGAAGAAGGAAAATACACTAAGGGTAGAACTTCGCACCATCAGAAAACCAAACTCACTATATTGTGGTGTTTGTAGAGAGTGGGATGACCATGAGACAATAAAATGCCCATCACATAAATTTTGGGTGAAAGATGAACTAAAATATGATAGGGAAATGGCTTATGTAAAGGGACTAGCAAAAGGATCATTATACACACAAGATCATGAGTTAAGGGTTCGTTGTGGTAGAAAAACTAGATAAACGCTAATTCCATTCAAAGTTCGAGATTGTATAGTGACAATGACCCATTCCAGGGAGGAAGAGGTTGTGGTTGGGGAAGAGGAAGAAGAGATGATGCTACCTGCTTCAATAGCGGAAAGCCATTACATTTTTCTATTGAATGTTGGGGTGAAAAGAGAAAATAGTTTGGATTATATGGTGAAAGGACCATGATGCGTTTAACTATGAAAAGGCATGCCAAAACTACAAAAATACACAACCACGAGGCCAAAATGATAAACAAGACTCAAATACAACTAGGGGGCAAGGCTCCTCCACAAAATACTTAAGAATCCTGCAAAAGAAATAAGAAGGTGTTGCAAGAACAAAAAGAATGAGGGCTATACTATAGAGGGGATTAGTACCAAAGAAGAATACCACACTAAGTCTAGGCCCAAGAAAAAGAGTAAGGCAACATTGGTGACATGATAAGTGACCGAAACTAGAAGGAAAAATGTGGTAACCACAGAGGAAGAAAACTCTAAAGGGGAAGAAGGATTCCACCCTAATAAAGAGCAACATGATCAAATAGTAGAACAAGCTACAAGAATAATTGAGTAGGATCAAGAAAAGGAGAAATAGAAGAATATCTACTTTATAGAAAAAGAAGTAAAAACACTCAAAAAACTAGGAAAATTGGCAAGACAACATGACTTGCTCACAAAGTGAAACAATGTAGTAAGTACTGGAACAAAAGAACATAAAGCAAGTCAAAATAGTGTGAAAACATTGGAAGACTAGACCTATAATGATTCATCTTCACATTCATTATAAGAAGATTCTTAAGGTGATGGTTGATTTAGGATAAGATGTAAACTTGATTCCAAAGAGAATTTGTGAGTACCTAGGCAAACTGGTATTAGAATTGACTCCCCACAATATTAATTAGTTTAGCAGATGGCACTAGAATGAATACCCTAGGTACTTGGAAGAATGTAGAAGTTAGTGTAAAAGGGGTAAAATAATTTGTGGACTTTGAAGTGGTCATGATGAATGATACCTTTGATTCATTTGATGCATTGTTAGGGTTTAGATGGTTTGTAGAATCCTAAGGAGTAGTAGATGCCAGGAAGGAAGAGATCTTGTTTGCAGATGACAAAAGGATTGTCTACATTCCCCTAGGTAAAAATCAAGAAGAATATTATATAGAGGAAGTCAATGCAGAGGAATATGAGGATAATGATAGGACTATAAATACCATAATGGATTTACCTACAACTGAAACCTTAGAGGAGCCCAATTTATGAGAGATAGAGATAAATGACACTAGAGTACTAATAACAAAATTGTACTAGAGGCATGGATGCAGGATGAATAGGAGGCATAGTATCGTAGAAGATTTGGTTCCTAAAGAGTATTTATGACAAGGAAAACACTGACAAAAGAAGGAAGTGTAGCACAAGACATGTGCAGTACCACAAAAAGTGATAAAGAGGATAATACTTAAGTTTACTATTAGGTTTTCCATATTAAAAAAAAAAATCTTCACATAAAGTTACCTAAGTACTTTGGAGTGGGAGACCTATTATCCTATATAGAGAAAATGGAGAGTCTTCCCCAAAGATGCACATAGGCTAGAAATTTTACCATATACTCTTACCTGCATTGTCACATGTTGGTACAACACACAGAAAAAAACTATCAAGAAATGGGAAGCTTTTAAAATGTTGATCAAAGAAATATTCCTACTAGAGGTAGGAGATTGCAAAGATATACCCACCTACGAAGGAGATATCTTGCCACAATGCCACTTAGACATATGTAGACACTATTGGGAGGAAAATTATGAGTATGACGAAAAATTATATATCCAACTATTTTAATGGACACTAAGTCCTATAGCAAAAACTTGGTATATTGACCAGGAGATAGAAAAAAACTAGACCATGGGATGAAATGACTACAAACTTCTTGCATATTTTCTCCATTTATAGTGAAAACCCTCAAATTCATACCAAACTACTTTGAATGAAGGAACTCATCTTTAGTCTGGTAGAAGATAAGGAAATATCGGTACCACAACCTTCTTCCACACCATTCATAAAAGGGGTATATGAGCACACTAACTAGATGGACTAGGAAGTAACCAATTTAGAAAAGCATTGTTGTGCAGCACAAGATGACAAAGAATAACAAATACCAAACATAGAAATAGATCAAGGAGAGAGGGAAATAGAAGAATCTACCACAAAATAATAGAAATACTACAATGAACCTATCAAACTGAAGGATACAAAAACAACAATAGAAGGGGATCCTAAAATGGCATGAATAAGTGAGTATTGGGATGAAAAGATGGTAGCACAAAGAATCCCTATCAAAATTCCAAGATTTGTTTCCTCAAAATTTTACAGAAATGAGAGGAATTAAGGATAACTCAAATAAGGCACTAAATTGGTTCAAAAAAGACCATATAGATTAAATCCAAATATGAAGAGGAAAGTAAAACCTAAAATAGAAAAGATGTTAGCTGGCGGAATAATCAAACTGATAGAAGATGCAAATTGGATAAGTCCCATGGTGGTACAAAACAAGAAGACATGAGAGATAAGGGTATGTGTAGACTTCTGGGAATTGAATAAAGCATGCTTGCATGATCCACTCCCAACTCCCTTTATAGAAGAAATATTGGAATCAATAGTTGGAAGAGAGATATATTCCTTTATCGATGGCTTCTTTGGCTACCATCAAGTTAATATTAGGGAAGAAGATCAACCTAAGACTACTTTTTCTATTGATGGGGTTATTATATGTATACAGTGATTCCCTTTGGATTAAAGAATGCCTTTGTAGTCTTTATCTGGATAATCATCAACACTTTTAAGGATTTTATTCATGATTTTCTAGAAGTATAGTTGGATGAATGGACTGACTATGGGCTTGTAAAAGATCATGTACATGTGCTCCCAATGATGTTAAATAAGTGTAGAAGTATGCAAATATCCCTAAAATTGAAGAAATGTACCTTTGCGGTACCCTATGGGACTCTTGTAGGTCACATTATATGTAAACAAGGGTTAATGGTGGACCCCATGAAAGTTGCCTTGATTCTAAAATTACCACCACCAAAGAATGCACCAGAAGTTAGAACATTCATAGGGTACACATGATATCACAAGAAGTTTATAAAAGGTTATGCTAGTATTGTTGCCCCACTAGAGGAACTCCTAAAAAAGAAAATTAGTAGGAGTATAAAATGGAATGGGGAAGCAAAAAAGGACTTTGGCACCGCACCTTAAAGCAAAAAATTGCAAAGGCACCAATTCTAATATTTTCAAATTGGAATAATCCATTTCATGTTCATGTAGATGCCTCTAGTATAACCATAGGGGTAGTACTCACTCAACTGAAAGGAACTAAGGACCATCCTATAGCTTTTGCTACTATAAATTTGTCTGTCATAGAAAAGAACTATACCACTACAAAAAGGGAATCTCTAGTTACGGTGTATGCATTACAAAAATATAGACATTGTTTACTATCCACACCCTTCACTTTCTTCATGGATCATGAACCCCTAAAATACCTACTTAACAAATCGATAACCCATGGACGTATATCTAGATGGTTATTTTTATTTCAAGAGTTTGATTTTAAAATCAAGGTAAAAATCAGTAAGAATAGCCAAGGATTAGATTACTTGTCATGAATTTAAATTAGAGAAGAACCAAATGCCTAGGGAGAAGAGTTAACTGACACACACTTATTTTGCATTATTGCAATACTGAAAGAGTTAGAGGACATTGTGGTTTTGATTTCTACAAGAGAATTCCCTAAGGGCATATCACCACAAGACAAACAATCAATAGTGTGAAGGGCTACACCATCTTGGGAGAGATGACATTTTGAGAAGAGTTGTATATAAACATGAGAGGAAATCAATTCCAAAAGAGGCACTTCAGGGAAGTGCCAAAGGTCGTAATTTTAGAGAAACCACTGCTAGAAGAGTAAAACTTATAGGTTTATGATGGCCAACCTTGCATAAAGATTCCATAGAATACGCAAAAGGAGTGATATTTTCCAAATGGTAGGGAAACCTATCACACAGGATGAAATTCCACTCAGAATAATCTTAGCCCAAAACCAATTTTGAAAAATGGGCAATAGACTTCATAGGAACAATTGACCCTCTGACAAAGCATTCAAAAGCTAGATTCATAATAATTTAAGTGGAATAACTTACCAAGTGGGTAGAGGCAAAACCAATAAGAGACTGCATCACAAAGTTCTTATATGACCATATCATTACAAGGTATGGATGCCCTATGAGCATAGTAATTGATCAAGGTAAACACTTTGTGAATAAGATGATAAAGGAACTACTACAAAATTTTATGATTACACATAATAAAAGTTCCCCATATCATTGTTGAACACCTGGAATATTGAGAAGGGGGGGTGAATCAGTATTCCTTTAAACCAATTAAACACTAGCCATCCAATTATTAAAATAAATATAACTGTAATGATGAATGAAAACATGAAGAAATCCACAAAATCACATGACATATGAACACCGATATTTTTTTGTGGAAAAATCAAAATGGGAAAAACCACGGTGAGGGTTAGCTCGCAATATATTATATCCAAATATAAGATATTACAGAAAGGATCATTGTCAGGTGGACTCATTGTCCAAGTGAATTCATTACTCACAAAAAGTAATAAAGATAGAAAGAATGGGTGGCTACACAACCTATTTGAACTAGTACAATAACATTTATCATATGCTGGATTATGGTTCGAATGAAGCACAAAATAATCTTTACATAGATCTGAAATAATGCTTTGCTTTGCTCACAATATACTCAACTCTGATTATATTCATATCACACATGTAGGTAGAATACCATACATTTCATATGTCTCTTATTACTCACATACAATCTGCTCTCTCTATCCCTTCATCCTCATCATTCACATTCCACACAAAGATACACAAAAACCTCGAAGTTAATCTCCTATATATATCCATATCAAGTGTAACTTCAATTAAGTCGACCTAATTAGAAGTAACACACAAAAATAAAACATGTCATCCTCAAAACATTATATCCACATCTCGCGCCATAACTCAAAATTAAATTCACCTTAAGATAGGTAGGGATGGACCTAATATAGATCCCACATAAGATAAATTTACTTTCTTATCCTCCACAAAATATCAAACGTGTTAGGTCGGCCCAAAATAAGACCTAAACACAAAACCTTCATATGTACATATAATTTGCCATACATGTGACTTCAAAACTCAATTTTACTTTGAATTCCCACTCAACTAAAATCTAATAGCTTATCCTCATCATTGTAGAACAAAATAATTATCCACAAAGAAATGCAGAATCTCCCACATTGATACATTGTAAAAGGAATGACTACACTATACAGAGTTGAACTTTGTCATTCATATCTTTTAGAATACTTCACAAAATGTCACCAAATATTGAATGTAGATGCAATTGATGATCTCAAACCTACATTTAGAATCACAGAGTGATATATCAACTTGCGGTGGAGCATGGACCAAAAAACTGATGCATCGAACAATAATATTGTCATGAGGAATACTCAACCAAATTCCTATATGACCATATTTTCTGGATCAACTTGTTCTATACAAATGTCTTCAAGAATGCTTTCAATCCATGCTAGAATGATCATAACAATGTTGAAATAAATGAAAACACTATATCATACAATTTATGCACCTCATGCTCATGTTGTCAAATAGTATCAACAATGACAAACTTCCAACAGTCTTTCCCTTACTTCCAACATTCTCTACCTTTTTCATTGATGACAACATGCACATCAATTTTTTTTTTCAAAAAACTTGTCTCTCCCCCTTACACATATTTTTCCCAGAAGTCTTTCTCAACATTTCTTCCCAACTCTCAAAATGTTTTTCAAGTGTCTCTCCAAAATATCTTTTAAGTATCTCTCCCAAAATGTTTTTCAAGCATCTCTCCCCCTTCGACATCAATGACAAAGGGTGTCCTGGTATCAAAAAAAACTTTGTATACTCCCCCTCAGATATATATGTGAGAAAAAGTAACTAGAAGAGTGTCCTGACTCCCCCTCAAGGAGTTAACGAAAAATTTCTATACCTTCCGCATATACGCAAAAAGAAGCTTAAAATTTGAAAACACATAAGATTAGAAATTGTCAACCTAAAGATGTTGACCCTTGAATCTTCTTCAATATGACTTGCCAAGTGGATCTACCTTCTTCCCACTGTTCCTTTGCTGCTGCAATTATTCTGTGTTGTAACTCAAGCTTCACCAAAATTTATTTTCCTTCTTTTAGAGTACAGGGGTTAAGATTAATCTTTGAAATTCTACCTGTATTGGCAAGGGCATTTGAGATAGGTATATACTTCATTTTCATCAAGTCCCTTAGCTTCTCAAATTATCTTATTGTTTCTTCCTTTAGGCTTTGTAGAGTAAAGTATTCTTCATGTAAGGTCACTAAAGCAGTCTAGGTCTGATAATCTCTATCTTGTACCAAGACATAAGAATTTGATGCATAGCTTATTTGTGTCTCAATTATATTTATAGCATCCTTTATGATTTGTGTAACATCAAGCCACTTCACGCAATAAAAAAATATATTCTTTGCTTCCTCTTCACAGGCATGAACATCCTTCAAACTCTCTTCCACTTTGTTGTGTGTGGATGCACACTTTCCTATGATGTCCAATAGCTTCTTCTCTACAATCCATGCTTCAAATTCTAGTTCAACTTGTTCTCTTAGTCCCGAGGCATATTCTTTGAAGTTCTAAATTATATCTTGTGCTATCTTTTCAACTACACTGATCTCATGCTCATGTTGGGCATCATCTATATCTTCTTTAGAGGTCAAAGTGATACCAACTTCCTTTTTCCTCATGGATTTTTGCTTAACTCTCCTTGTGGTTTTCTTCTCTTCTGCCTTGATGGCATGGACTACCGAAGGACCACTTGTGGATCTCTTCTTCTTACTAGTTGTAGGTAGATATGCAAAATATGATCTCCTAGAGCTACTGGAGGCCTCTTCTATACTCATGTCAGCTCTAGCTCTCTTTATAGCTACCCTAGTAGTGCCTTTTGAAATTCCAAACTCTTTCACATATGATTATGCCTCAGCATCAATCTATTTCTTTATCTATGATTTCTTAAAATTCTGAGAAAATTCCATTGTCTTCTCTCTAAAGTTTCCAAATCTTGATCTGGAAGGATCCTTAGGACTGTTCAACAATACTTCAACATAGCTATTAGCTACTTCTTCTGTCACTTGATAACCAAACTCTAGGACCCAAACAGTTCTGGGTTCAATTGCTTCCATCATGCAATAACTAGTAGAAACCAAAAATATAATGTCATTCATGTATTTTCTTACCACGTCTATTGGAATTATCTATCTCATATTCATCCTTCTTTGAAAAATTGTAAAGAATGTTGTAAGGGCATCACCCTGAGCATCCAAATCTTCAATATTTCTCATGTAGTCTCTTATTTGATGATATTGACAAAATATCAACCAAGATGTGTGATGGGAACATAATAGATTGGGATATAAAGATACCGATGATACTTTGGGCATACGACACATCCTATAAAAGGATTAGTAAGTTCACCCTATTTCAGTTGGTTTATGGCATTGATGTAACAATATCCATGAAATTCATAATTCCTAACATACGTACCAAACTCACTTTTCGATTGGAGGAGGATCAATCCTTGATACAAAGGATAGAAAATTTGGAGAAATTGGATGAGTTATGGTAGATTGTAATATACAACCACTAATTGGAAAGACAAAGACAAAAATCCTAGCATGATAGAAACTTGTAGTTGAAAACATTCAAAATAGGGGGTTTGGTGTTGTTATAGGATAAAAATTTTAAACAAGGAAAGCTAAAGGTCTGATGGTTAGGACCATACTACATCCATGACATAACTAAATCTAGAGTAGTAAAGTTGAAACAATTGGATGCCACCCTCATAATAGGGCACATTAACGACACACACTTGAAATATTATCACCTATCAGAAGATTGAAAAACACCAAATATAAACACCTTATGTATAATATGTACCATATATTAGACCTTAGAAATATTAAAAATAAAAAAACCCAAAAGTAACCTGTCAAATCAATGAAACGACTAGGAAAACCCACAAAACGGGAAGAACATTAAATGCCTAGCGACCCCCCACCTATATAACAGCTCACACCCCACTCATTACCTCACTTGTTTCCTTCACAATTTGCATTCTAAGCAATTTCATTAGAGATCAAACCCTAGCAATCTCCCACACTCTGGAGAATTATCTACATCACAATAGCCACTCCCATCGTAGTGCAAGTATTTGAGAAACCTCGACCCATCTATAAAAAATACCCTTACAAGGCCATGGAAACAAACAAGGATGGCACATTCTCCCATGTTTCACACAACGTAGTATATTTGGAGGATGTTCGAAAGTACATCCATGAAAAAATTATAGAAATCAACCACATGAAGCTGGAAGACCTTCAATACAAAATTTTGGAGGATGATGATAAAACCTACAAGCCATAGTACAAGGAGATTGGGTGGAAGAAAATCGAAATTTGGAAAGACTATCTAGATTTGTGTGATGAAGACACATGGGTTTGACTTGTGTTGAGTCAGGTGCACAATGAATTCATGTACCTGGACAATCCCTACCAAATCACCAAAGAAGCCATTCATGCAGTGACCAGACTAAGAATGGCTGAAGGGATCCTAGCCAAAAAGGCAATAAAAAATAGCAAAGTCGAAACTTTTGATGAAAGGAGCATGCATCTAAAAGACAATTACAAATGATGGAGTTTGATATGTGGCAATGGGGATTGCCTACAATATTTACTATGCCAATTGGGAAGACTCTGCCACTGCCACGACCATCCATACAACCTATGAAATGGTGGTAGAGGGCAAGGATTTTGAGCTTTGCAAGGTCATGCAAGAGCAACTGATGTAGAACATGCAAAAGATTAAGAACTCCAAGTACCATTTCCGGTATGGTGCAATACTAATATGTTTGATGTTTAATTTTCTCAATGAACTACCAAACTTCAAAGGTAAAGTCTGGCAATTAAACTAGACTGTAGTGGCGCAAATTAGATATCATATTCACTAGTTCCCGGACATGCAAGCATACAAAGCCACATACTGTGGGTTTTTCAAAAAATTCCAGGAACAAATGCAATAGAGGGAAAGGATTCCCTATGCATCCACCCAACAATACACCAACACCATCACATTCATGGCAGATAAGTATTTTTCCTACATGGGGGTAGTAGAATGGTGTACAGTCTAGACTCCACAACTATTGTATGAGGGTTCCACACAAGAAATAGATGCATATGCAGCAACATTACTCCACCATCCTAAAAATCCTAGCACAAAGCGATTTGGGACATATAAAGAAGTAATGGACAAGTAGTTCAAAGAGGAATCTAAGGAAAATTTGATGAAAAACAAAGCAAAACTCCACCAACAACAGGGCATATCGAAGGGAGGGTTTGTACAATTTGTGGCTACAACAATGTAATTAGAGCCCTCTGCAAGAAGGTCAAGGAGGATACATAGTACTTCACCAGGAAAATCAGAAGGCCCCACGACATCCACACCAATGGTATCACAACTTGGGAAGCCACCACAAGCCCCTCCAATAAAAAGAGCTAAGAAAACCAAGCCTAAACAAATGGCCAAAAGGCAAGGAGAAAAGGACACAAAAAAGACAAAAGTTGAGGAGATAGAAGAAGAAGAAATCCAAAAACCTCTTAAGAGAAGGAAAAGAGGACAACACGCTCAAGCACCTCCACAACAAGAAACTCTGGGGCAACCAAAAGCCACTTCGAAGCAACCAAAAATAAACTCAAAACAAACACAAAAATCATTAGAGTAGCCACAAGAACTCATCAAAATACTGGCCACTACTGTGATCCTTTTAAAACGTCAAGTCCTAATGTGAGATGTTAGATAAAAACTAATAATGCAATAAGAGGAAATAACAAGATAAAAGGGCACCTCAATGATTAGCCTAAGAAATAGATAGCATGAAAGCAAGATAAAAAAATTGATTGTTGTTTGTTATACCTTCTATTCTACTCTTTCCTTGGTTGGCCCTTGATCTTGAAGAGTTGTGTGCTCCTTGGATGACAAGCTATGTTGAATATGCAAAATGATATGCAAAGTGGATGAGGATGTGATGATTATGAGATGAGAGTTCAAATGGAAAATTGACAATAGTTTGGTAGCAAAAGACTTGATCTCCAAAACGGAAGAAATGAGGGGGTATTTATAGGATAATTAGAATTCTCTAGAGATTTCAACGGTTGAGATTGATCCAACAAGATCAAGATGAAGGGCTATGGTGAGTTGAGGACTCACAAGCCCTCACATCTTGACATGTGGAATGTGAGATGTCTTAGGGTGGAATGATGTGGAAATGAGGTGGAAGAGAAGTACATGAGGTAGATGAAGGACAAGTACCTTTGAGGTACCTTGGGGGATGAAAAGTTTTTCTCAAAAATGAACTTTTTGTCCCCAAATGAGGATGAAAGAGACATTTGAGGAATTTTAGAATTCCTCAAAAATCTCCATGGGAAAAGGGGAAGTGGTTGGAAGAATAAATTAAAAATTTACATTCATTGGAGAGTTTATTGGATAAAAGAAGGTCTCCAAAAAACTGGAGATTTGTCACATGTGGGTGATGTGACAAGTCCAAGGTTCTAGAAGTCCTTGGCACATGTAAAGTGACAAGTCAAGCCTTCTAAAATCTTGCATGGGGATGGGGAAGACCTTGGAAAGACAAAAGTGAATTAAAAATTCACATGGGGAAGAGATGAACCTTGGGCAAATAAATGTGAATAAAAAATTCACATGGGAAAGAGAGTCTAGGCTAAAAATGGTAAGTGGGAAGGTTGACCAGAAAAGGTAAGCTAAATGTGGTTAATGATTTTGATTAAGGTTGTGCAAACACAAAATTAAGATAATTAATGAGAGATTAGAGGCAAGTGGGAGATTATGGAGGATGTGACACTTAATCAAGATTAAGTGATGCACATCCTAATTAAAGATTAATTAATTTAATCTGGATTAAAAGAGGGTTATGGAGGATGTGACAAGGAGAGAGAAAAAGGGGAATTAAAAATTGATTTTAATCCAAATGGGTTAAAAGACTAAATTAAATAATTTGTCATATTTATTTAGTTTAGAGAAGAAAAGGGATAAGGTAAAGTATTTAATTTATTTAATTACATACTTTAGGAACCTTGGGTAGAAAATGAAATAATGATTAAATAAATTATTTAATCACTCTCAATGAAATAGATGGATAGAGTAGACAATTTTGATCATATGGAAGTGATCAAATTTGGATGTCTACATTTTTCCCCTCTTCGAAGTACCGTTAGAATAACCGTGCTTCGAAGAAAAGAAAGTGCAGATGACTCTATAGAGGAAGTGACCGAAAGACAATGCCCCAGTGAGGAGAGGAGGACTTGAGCTATCCAATTAGTGGGGAATGGATGAAGATGCCCCAATCCTGGAAGAAATTGACTATGGCAGGGAAAATTGGTAAATGTGAAGGGTATGCCCCCTCGAGAGGGTGACGGGGGAAAAATAAGGGTCTTGGGCAACATCTCGATAGGAAGAAACAGATGGTATGGTAAAGAGGGAAAAAAATTAGGCAAGTTTTCCTTTTGAACAAAGTCAATTAGACAAACGGGGTGCAAATGGCGACCCCGGGAAGGGAAGGGATTAGTTTGAAGAAAAACCGGTGAATAAGAAGTAAAAAAATAACCGTTAAAAAGGGAGGGAAAAGAGAGGGGTCCCGGAAAAATTCTCAATAGGAAGAAATGAAAGGTATGGTTGGAAAGAGCTCAAAAAAATAAGCAATTTTTCCTTTTGAATGAAGTTGATCCAACACACAGTTTGCAAATGGCGGCCCTAGGAAGAAAAGGGAAAAAAAGTGTTGTAGAGGGGCGGATTTGCCCCACTACTGAAGGGAAAATCTGCCCTGGAAAAAAGGGCGGATTTGCCCCATTGCGGGGGCGAGTCCACCCCGCCGTGGGGGCGGATCCCCCCGTAGCCGCGGTGGTAGTGTCCTTCGGCAGCGATCCGCCTACCCCGGTGGCGCGGCCTCCAGCTACGTGTTGCCCCCCACTTAGTCCGTATAGGGGCGGGTCCGCCTCAACCTAAAAAAAAAAGGGGGGGGGAGTGATGAAGGAGGAAGAGATGGGGGAAAGGATGAGAGATGAGATGATGACAGGGGATATGAAAATGACGATGATAAGAAATGATGATAAGCGATGGGAGGTAAAGGTGAGCAAAAGTGGAGTCGATGACACAAATGATGTTGCCCCCAGTCAAGCTACATAAGTGCGGATACACCCTTCTGATTGTTGCAGAAGTGCGGATATGCCCTTCTGATTGCTGTAGAAGTGTGGATACGCCCTCTTGAGTGCTACAGAAGTGCGGATACGCCCTCCTGATTGCTGCAGAAGTGTGGATATGCCCTTCAATTGCTATAGAAGTGCAGATACGCCCTCTAGATTGCTGCAAAAGTGTGGATATGCCCTCTTGATTTTTGCAGAAGTGCGGATCCGTCCTCCAATTTACTGCAGAGGCGCAGATACGCCCTAGTTTACATACTTTTTCGGACATGCAAGGCTAGGAACAAGACCAAGAGTGTGATTAGATGATTTGTGATAGATTGAATGGATGAGGATCGGATGGGGAGGCAAGATGGTTAAATGAAATGATGGGGGACAAGATGCTTAGAATAACCAATTGATAGTATTCTAAGAAGATTGAAGAGATGATGATAAGAGATTGGATGGATAGGGGAGGGATATTGATGAAAAATTATGGATTGGTGAGGGATTTTGATGAAGGATTATGGATTGGTGAGGGATTTTGATGGATGAGAGGATGAGGGATTTTGATGAAGGATTATGGATTGGTGAGAGATTTTGATGGATGAGAGGATGAGGGATACATGCAAGATGATGGAATGGAAAATGAAATGCAATCCTAATGCAATTTTCCATCTTCAGAGCACTCAATTTTTCAAAAGCATAAGACACCGGGCGTCAGGGTATGTAAACCAAGATGAATTAGTATCTAATGCATAAAAGAAACACAACAAACAAGAAGGCTATCCCAACACCCCAAAGTTGCGATGACTTTGGTTGGGCCAGGGATTGGAATAACCATAAGCACAAAAGGATGCTCCAGCATAACACAAGTCCTCATGTATCTTGGTGGGTACTACGTGGGACAACCAAGAAGACAAAAACAAAGAAATGAGAAAGATATGCCCCTATGTTGACTAGTCAAAGCACACCATGATATGATGGATCAAGGTGACTAGGACAAGTGATGATAGGGAGCTCAAATGATAAACAAAATCCAAAAACATCAAAAGATCATAATCAATTTCAAATGTCCTTTTCCATAGGATCAAGATGATGGATGGGGTTGATGAGGTCTATTAGGAAGGATACATCCTGTTGAGACCAAAGATGGAGGATAGATTGGTTGATCGACATGACGTAGGATAGCAGAAACTGATTGGATCTTGCGATATAGATGACTATTGTTTGTAAGCACCAGCTAGGATAGGGACATACTTGATGACACGACAAGATGACAAGACGACAAGTTAACAGGACTAACACACCCTAAAGACCTAGGGGCTCAAGGGTTGATCAAAGATCAACCTTGCCTACGTGAAAGCGTAGAGCCCTCGTAGTTCAAGATAAAAGGCCATGGATAAAAGTAGAAAGAAGACAATGAAGACCTCGATGGATGAAAAAGACCAAATGGAAAAATGCCCAGGGGCCGATCAAATGATTGACCTTGCCTACGTGAAAGCGTAGTTCGACACAAGGCCAAAGACAGATGATCAAAGAAGACAAGATAGACAAAAGGCAGAACCCCGGGGGCGGATCAAATGATCGACCTTGCCTACGTGAAAGCGTAGGGGCAACATAGTTCCACAAGAGACCAATGGTAGAAAATGGATAAGGGATGATGAAATGACCAAGATAAATGGATGGAGCGGATATGATGAGCCAGGATAGGCCATGCAGATGGGATGGTCGATATGTTGGATGTGGGTTATGCGAAGCTCAGGGATGGGATAGTGATCTAGATTATTAGAAGATGAATTGGGAGGATGAAAGGATGTATAGATGAATGATGAAGAGTGATAAGATAGGAGGAAGATATAGGAAAAAGATAGGAGCGATGATAGTGAGATAGTATGGCGTTGGATTGCATGCAGGTAGCCAAGAGGTAGATACCAATGTCAAGGGATTAGGAGATGGAAGGAAAATGGATGGATTAATAAAGATGGGGAGATAGAAAGATGCTAGGATAGATGGATAGAAGAATAAGGATTTGGAAAGATGACATAGATTACTAGGTAGATAAATGGATGAGGAGATAAGGATGAAAAGATGGAAAAATACTAGTGGATGGGAGTATAGGAAGATAAGGATTTGGTAGATGGAAGGGATGACTGGATGGATAAATGGATGGGGAGGTAAGGATGGGAAGGATGGGGAGATGGAGAGGATTACTCGGTGGAATGGATGGACGATGTCTCCAAGGACCCAATTGAAAATAAGGAGATGCCCCCACTCTAGATGTGTCATGCATGATGAGGCAAGAGGGATAGCAATATGGGTGGATAAGGGAGTGAGATGGGAAATAGAAGATAGATAGAGGTGGATAGGATGCATAGATAATGGAAGATAGAGAGAGGTGGATAGGATACACAGATAATGGAGATAGAGAGAGGTGGATAGGGGATATATGCCAAGAAGTGTCCAAAGCATGTATAGAGGTTTTCCCCTACATTTATCAAGGTTACAAGGAAGATGGAGGGAGTGGGATAAATGGGATAGGATGTGGAATATAGGTAGATGTAGGAGATGGAGGAAAGGAATGCGTAAATGGATATTTCCTGCAATCGTGGAAGGAGACTAGATGGGGAATTTATGCATGATGCCTGTTTTCCAGGTTTTCATCATGGTACTTATCCAAGGTGCTTGTTTGCCAAGTTTTCACCATTGGACGAATGATTTTCTCTTTGCTATTTTTTTATTTTGTCTCTTTTTTTTATTTTTTGATTTTTCTCTTTTTTTGTATTTTTTCTTTTTTTTTGAGTTTTTGGAGTAAGATGTGGATGAAGATGGATAAATATATGGATATGCGGATTTAGAGGATAGTTGATAAGGAGATGGATGGACTCAAGCATCAAGTTCCCTATGAGGTAATAAGAGCCCATATTTGAAGCAACTATTCAGATGTTGGTACAACCTTATTAGCAGGGATGGATTATGCAAGAGGAGGGATTAAAGGGATTAGACGAGGGAAATAAGGGGGATAGTGGATGGGGTGTTGAAAAGTGTATGGATGGAATGATGGAGTGGATGTGTGATAGGGGAAGGTGTTCAGGACCAACATTGGCACATGTGGTGGATGTGAAAATATAAATGGAGGAATGGATGGAGAGGGTGGCAATAATGGAGTTGGGATAGTGATTTTTGGGATGTAGGGACCCAAAATAGATTTAGGAGATGGAGGAGGTGAATTATTTTGTGGGGGAATAGCAACTTTGGATGTCGTTATGGAATTTTCAATTGAAGGTATGACACCTTTTTTCTTTGGGATGCACATGGTTTTTATTTTTTCTTTGGTGGGCCTTTGTGGCCTTTTGGATTGATTTAGATTTTGGACTTGATTTTTCTTTTCTTCAACATGTATTTTGAAGGGGACATGAGGAGCTTTAGATTCATGTGGATGTTTGGATTTATACATTTTTGCTTTGGCATCCAAAGTGCATCTAGTAGCAAGGGGATAAATGCGAGGAGATGGATGATGTGGAGTGATGGAGGTAGGGTTATAGGAATTATGTGTAGATGGAGAGTGTGTAGGTATGTGCCTTTGTTGATCTTGATTAGGAGTTATGAAAGGATGAGTAGGATAAGATGGAAGGGGTAATTTTGGGATATAAGGACCTAAAATAGACTGTGTATATGGAGGATGTGTGGGGTTTGATGGAGGGATATAAGAACCCATAGTAGATGGAGGATGAGAAATGATGGATAGAGGGACATAAGGACCCAAAATGGATTTAGAGGATGAGGGAGGAAGATGGGTGGTTTTTTTGAGGTAATATGATGGAGGAGGGGGGATGGCGGCAAATGACTTGGTAGAATGATGGAAAGTACCTCTTGTGCCTTTAGAAGAGGATCATTTAGGATGTACGGAGGTTGTCCCAACATCTTTAGAGTGTGGGTTTTGGAAGATATATCCAAGACCATGTGTGCCTGGATGTTCTTTGACTTGGATGGGTTCTAAAGTACCTTCCTCATGAAGGCCTAAACCTTTTCCTTGATAGTTCATGTTATGTAGCATGTGATTTATGGTAGGATGCTTATTCTCTTGGAAGCATGATGCAAGCACATTATTAGGTGGAAGAGGTAGGGTGGTGCATACATGTTTTTTTTCTTCTGTAAGAAGGCCACCATGGATAAGTTTAATGTGACCAAGGTGATACAAAAGTGGCATTGGGATGGTAGGACTAGATGGTGATGAAGGATCATGTGATGGAGATGAGGGGATAGAAACATCAGGAGGAATGAGTGATAAGGGATTAGGAGAGGGATTAGGGAGTATGATGGGATCTAGATTTATGGCAGTGGATGATAAGGGCTCATGAGATGGAGAGATTGGATCTTGAATGCAAAGGGGATCAAGGGATGGAGTGGATGAGCTAGTGTGATCTTGAGATGGGGTGGATGGGAGGATAGGATAATGACTTGGTTGAGGATAGGAATCATGAGATGGGATGGATGGGGGATCATGATCTTGGGATGTAGTGGATGGGGTGTGAGGATCTTGATTTGGAGAAGGGGATATGCTTGTATGCTTTGGATCAAGCTCTTGGCATGAATCATCTTGTGTGGGATGTATGATGATGGAAGAGTGTTGGAGGGATGCCTCAATTGGGGGAGATAGGAGGATGGATGATTCAAGTTTGTGAATATTAGGACTGTGAGGAGGGGATTGGATGTCTTCAAAGGATTGGGTGGATCTAGGAGTAGAAGATGGGGATTTAATGGATTCGATGGGTTTGACCGGCTCAACCATTTGGACAATGTTAGGAATGGGGATGGGATGGATAGGTCTAGGATGGAGGAGGGCCTCATCACTAGTGACAATACATGATAGAGTGGGAGGGCATAATGTCTCTTCTTGCACGAGTCCTTGGGCGACATTTGGAAGGGATGTAGGATTAGGTAGAGTGATGGGAATGGATGGAGGATTAGGATTAGGGATTTGTGGATTAGGATTAGACGTGGGGATGTGATTGGATGGAGGAATAGGAGGAGATGGAGGATTAGGATTAGGAATTGGTGGGTTAGGGTTAGATGTGGGGATGTGATTGGATGGAGTACTAGGAGGAGATGGAGGATTAGGATTAGATGAAGGGATGGGAATGGATGGAGGACTAGGAGGAGATGGAGGATTATGATTAGATGAGTGTATGGGACTAGATGGATGATTAGGATTAGATGTGGGTATGGGATTGGATGGAGGACTAGGAGGAGATGGAGGATTAGGATTAGATGAAGGGATTGGAATGGATGGAGGACTAGGAGAAGATGGAGGATTAGATGAAGGGATGGGATTGGATGTCGGACTAGGAGAAGATGGAGGATTAGGATTATATGAAGGGATGGGAGTGGATGGAGGATTAGGGATTGGTGGATAAGGATTAGATGTGGGGATGGGATTGGATGGAGGATTAGGGATTGGTGGATAAGGATTAGATGTGGGGATGGGAACATATGGAGGATTAGGATTAGATGTGGGTATGGGATTGGATGTAGGACTAGGAGGAGATGGAGGATTAGGATTAGGAATTGGAGGATTATATGAGTGGATGTGTGGATGAGGATTGGATGTAGAACTAGGAGGAGATGGAGGATTAGGATTAGATGAGTGGACGGGACTAGATGGGGGACTAGGAGTGGTTTGAGGAGATGGAGGATTATGATTAGATGGAGGATTAAGATATAATGTGGGAAAAGGGGGAGTCATGTAGGAGGATGCAAATGTTGGATTAGATTGGGAAGATTGGGATGGGGAGTGATAGTAGGAAGATGTAGATGAAGCATTAGAATGGGAAGATGTGGAGTTAATGTAAGGATATTGGGATGTTGGATTAGGATGGGAAGATTGAGTTGGTGGACCACCATAGGAAGACATGTATGGTGAGTTGGCATAGGAGGATATGCCTGGTAGATTAGGATGAGTGGATTGATATGGTGGATTAGGATATGACGAATATTGGGATGGGGGATTGTGATAGGAAGGTGTGGGTGTTGGATTAGGATGGGAAGATTGGGATGTGGGATTAAGGTAGAGGTATTGGGATTGTTGATGATGATAAGGAGAGGAGGATATGGATGTTGGAAATGATAGAGGTTGAAAGGGAGGACATGATGAATATGTCAATGGTGAGGATGTTGGATATCCCTTGTCAAGGGTAGCATATGAATCATTATTAGATGTGGATGAAGGCATGGTGGGATTGTTCGAAGAAGTAGTGGGATTTTGGGAGGCGATTGGAGAGAGCTTGCTAGCAATGATAGCGTCAAGGGGATCTATATAACAATCTTCATGATCAACAAGATTTTCGTTATTGTTATCAACGGAGTTAGGATTCCCCTTGACTACTATTATTGGTCGTGTGAGAGGGGGATAAAGATTCATGATGGATATATATTAGAAGGAAAGAATAGATGATGGATAGAAAACTAGGATGTATTGGAAGCTCATATGGGGATTGGATGAAAGCTTAGATTGAGATTGGATGATGGGTCAATTGATGATGTATCAATTAATTTGATGATTGGATAAGGATTGGTTGATGGATCAATTGATGATGTATCAATTTGATGATTGGATAAAGATTGTATTGGATCAATTGATGATGTATCAATTGGATGATTTGGATTTGGATTGATTTGATTAGATCAATTGATGATATATCAATTTGATGATTTGGATTTGGATTGATTTGATTGGATCAATTGATGATATATCAATTGGATGATGATTGATTTGATTGGAGGGGATCCTAAAACTTGATTTGGAAATCACCCTAAGTGACTTATGATGTTGGTTGATCGATTTGAGATAGCTAAATCAATGATCACGACACCGAATCCTCCTTGAGATGGAAGGGGATTGATTTGGGCCAATGACGTGCAATTACAACACAAATCTGCCTCAAGATAGAAGTGGATTGATTAGGTTGAAGACAAAGATTAATATGTAGGATAATGATCAAACTTAACGCCTTGGTCAATTCGGGAGATAAATCCTAAAACAAAGTTTAAAGAATTTGGTGTTGAGAGATGATGATGAATGTAAATGGAAGATGTGTTGTTGAAGTGATCTTTTGGAAAGTGAAAATGTTTAGGTCACATGGTAAGATGGGTATCCCAAATGGTGGAATGATCAATGAGAATGTGATAAATGGACGTTTAGAAAGGTTAAATGGAGGTTTGGAATGGTCAAATGGATGTTTGGATTGGTTAGATGAGTGTTTAGGATGATCAAATGGTCAAATGGAGACTTTGAGAGTTCAAATAGGGGGTTTAGAATGGTCAAATAGATGAAATTGTTCATTTAGGGGGCGTATTCGCACTTCTACAGTAAAAAGTGCTGAAATAGAGGGGCGTATCTATACTTCTACAGTAAAAAGTGTTGAAAAAAGGGGGCGTATCCACACTTCTATAGTAAAAAGTGTTGAAATAGGGGGGCGTATCTGCCCCTCTACAGTGGAAAGTGATGTGGTTTGGATGATGGGATTATGACAAGGACTTGAAATTATTCAATGAAGGTTTTGACTTATCAAAATTTATTGGTTTTTCACAAAAAAACACTTTGAACAAGCACAATCCTATGATTAGTATTAAGGGGTATAGCCAACAAAGGTCTTACTCTAGGATGAATAAGGTTTCTAGGGAGTCCTTGATATACGCTCGGTACATGAGGCACAATCGTGAACACCAGTCCGTCACAAGCGTGAGTCGGGAGCCCCAGTGAGATACTGAAAGGTTTGAACCAACTCTTCACGTCTATCTAGGTATCACCCTAGCTTCAACGCTTCGCCAATTACGATGCAACTGGATTGGGGTACAACTTTGGCTCTCCCCCCTTTATATACCCTACTGGTATGAATGGTTGGGATCGTCCCTTGGGGTGATGAAATCCCCAAGCAGGTCCCGCTAAGAAGAAGACACTAATCGTTTCCAACTACCCCCATTTGGATCCGCACAAAGTGTAAAGGAGGAAGATGAAAACAAACTAATGCCCCCTTACGATAAAAAGAATAAAATAGACACAACAAGCAAAAAATGTTACTTTCCCCTACTTATACTAAGTAAATAGATAAAACAGTAAGGAAAGACTTCAAAAATCAGAATAAAACAAAGGCCCTGCAAGCAAATGTTAGTTGTTTTATCTTCTTTTTCTTTGTGATTTTTAGCAAAACACTCAGGATATCAGCAAGAAATTTGACTTCACCCACCAACAAACAGGGTTAGAGGATTAGAGCACAAAACAACAAAACAAGAGGGACAAAAACGAAGCTAAAATGCACCTTTTTACCTTCTCAAATGTGTTGTTTAGGGAAAATCCGCCCCTCTGCAGAAAATAGTTAGCAAAAACATCGGATCGTGAGGGCGTATCCGCATTTCTGTAGAAAACAGTTAGGAAAAACGTTGGACTGCGGAGGTGTATCCACACTTCTGCAGAAAAAACAGTTAGCAAAACATTGAACTGCGGGGTGTATTCGCACTTTTCCAAAAAAACAGTTAGCAAAACGTTAGATTGCGGGGGCGTATCCGCACTTCTGCAGAAAAACAATTAGCAAAACGTTGGATTGCGGGGGCGTATCCGCACTTCTGTAGAAAAACAGTTAGCAAAAAGTTGGATTGCGGGGGCATATCCGCACTTCTGCAAAAAAAATAGTTAGCAAAACGTTAGATTGCGGGGGTGTATCCGCACTTCTACAGTAAAAACTATCAGAAATGTCAGATCGTGAGGGCATATCCGCCCCTCTGTAGCGCTCGGGAGGAAAAATCCGCCCCTCTGTGACCTGAACCTGTAAACAAGCTAAACAACATCAAACGTAAAATAAATAAACCCTTTGTGGGTCCCATCGGGCGTGCTAAAAATGTGATCCTTTTAAAACGTCAAGTCCTAATGTAAGATGCTAGATAAAAACTAATAATGCAACAAGAGGAAATAACAAGATAAAATGGCACTTCAATATTAGCCTAAGAAATAGATAACATGAAAGCAAGATAAACAAATTGATTGTTGTTTGTTATACCTTCTATGCTGCTCTATCCTTGGTTGGCCCTCGATCTTGAAGAGTTGTGTGCTCCTTGGATGACAAACTATGTTGAATATGCAAAATGATATGCAAAGTGGATGAGGATGTGATGATTATGAGATGGGAGTTCAAATGGAAAATTGACAAGAGTTTGGTAGCAAAAGACTTGATCTCCATAATGGAAGAAATGAGGGGGTATTTAAAGGATAATTGGAATTTTCTAGAGATTTCAAAGGTTGAGATTGATCCAACAAGATCAAGATGAAGGGCTATGGTGAGTTGAGGACTCACAAGCCCTCACATTTTGACATGTGGAATGTGAGATGTCTTAGGGTGGAATGATATGAAAATGAGGTGGAAGAAAAGTACATGAGGTGGATGAAGGACAAGTACCTTTGAGGTACTTTGGGAGATGAGAAGTTTTCTTCAAAAAAAATTTCTTGTCCCCAAATGAGGATGAAAGAGACATTTGAGGAATTTTAGAATTCCTCAAAAATCTCTATGGGAAAAAGGGAAGTGGTTGGAAGAATAAATGTAAATTGGAGAGTTTATTGGATAAAAGGTCTCCAAAAAGCTAGAGATTTGTCACATGTGGGTGATGTGACAAGTCCAAGGTTCTAGAAGTCCTTGGCACATGTAAAGTGACAAGTCAAACCTTCTAGAATCTTGCATGGGGATGGGGAAGACCTTAGAAAGACAAAAGTGAAATAAAAATTCACATGGGGAAGAGAGGAACCTTGGGCAAATAAATGTGAATTAAAAATTCACATGGAAAAGAGAGTCCAGGCTAAAAATGGTAAGTGGGAAGGTTGACCAGGAAAGGTAAGCTAAATGTGGTTAATGATTCTGATTAAGGTTGTGCAAACACAGGATTAAGATAATTAATGAGAGATTAGAGGCAAGTGGGAGATTATGGAGGATGTGACACTTAATCAAGATTAGGTGATGCACATCTTAATTAAAGATTAATTAATTTAATCTGGATTAAAAGAGAGTTATGGAGGATGTGACAAGGAGAGAGAAAAAAGGGAATTAAAATTTGATTTTAATCCAAATGGGTTAAAAAACTAAATTAAATAATTTGTCATATTTATTTAGTTTAGAGAAGAAAAGGGATAAGGTAAAATATTTAATTTATTTAATTACATACTTTAGGAACTTTAGGCAGAAAATGAAATAATGGTTAAATAAATTATTTAATCACTATTAATGAAATAGATGGATACAGTAGACGATTTTGATCATATGGAAGTGATCAAATTTGGATGTCTACAACTACAAATACCATTCTCCCCCATGGCATGCTACCAACAATATTAGAGACACACGGAGAATCAAATGCAGAAACAAAGCAAGGATAATACAATGCCTCCTTTAGTACAACAACCACTCTAATAAAGGGGTGGAAGAAGCCATGACATGCTTTTCGAAGGAAATAATTGCCGCAATAAGGGAGAAAAGGATGAATGCATTAAGCAAAGATGAAGAAATAAGGGAGTAAGCAATCTCCTCAGTTAGTCCAAACATCACAGAGGAGCAAAAGCAAACATTGGCATAGGCGCAAATCCAAGAGATCCGAACAAAAAAAAGAGTAGATAGCCTCATGGACAATGATTTGGAAAATACAGAAGCCACCTAAAAAGAGACAGAGGAGGTCACTTGAAAGCTATATTCAGAGATGTTAAAGAATAATAGAGAGGAGAAATTTGAGGGTTCGACCTCAGAGGACAACATGCTTGGAGAAACATGGACTACTCCTAGTGATAATATAAGTCTCGGAAGAGAAGAAAAGAATAAAGAGGATTACAGAGAGGTATTCACTCCCTCAGATACTATCTCTACGATTAAGAGTTTTCAGGGACAACAATAGATTCAAATGGTGCCATCTTTGCAGTTGCTGCAAGTGCTGATGGTGGGGTCACAAGTTGACTTGTCCAACATCTCACCTCTCCAGAAGATGTGGTTAGGCGACATTTTTCATGATACTGCCCGAGAAAAGCTCCTACAAGAACATGTCCAACATGTAGAGTAAATACAAGAAGCCGTGGACACACTCCAAGTGGCCATCCCACATTTTGCTGGGGATACATCCCTCTCCTTGCTGCAACAACTCAAGCAATTGGTGACAAGACTACAAGAAGAGTTGGCCTCTAAAAGGGACAAAATAAGAAAGGAGGCTCAAGAGGAGCTCACAAAGAAGAAAACAAAAGGGTATGCAAAGAGATGTGCTACCGCACACTCCCAACTAGAAACACAGATCAAGTAGCTGGGAGATAGTATCTAAGAGGCTAGAGTAGTATACCAATTTTGTTTACAGTGGCCCAATACAACAAAGAGCCTTCACACACAAATGCTGCAAATTGAGGATCAAATAGCATAAGTGGCCTATGACCCTTTATAGGACCCATCCAAAGCGATAAGGGATCAAGTGGAGAATCTCCATGATCAGCTACAATAGCTCCATACTCAACGAGAGCAAGTAAAAGAACAAATCAAGAAGTTGAGGGAGATCGTCAATAGTCGATTGAGATTCCTCTAGATCATTTTGAAAGAAGCCAAGAAGATAATAAAAAAGATTTCAATCCCAACTGATCTCCGAGAGGTAGAACTTACACTTGCACAAATGCAAGGACAAATGGGTACACTGTTACAAGTACAAGCACATTGGGCTTCCACCATGGCAAGGCTGAAGATACAATACCATCATCTCCTTCCCAACTGAGCATCATGTCTTGGGGACAAGACATCATTTTAAAAGGGGCGATGATGTTAGTAGGTCAAGGGGTACAATAGAACATATTGTAGGATACTGAAAATGGTTTGTGGTACTAGGAAAAGGCATTAGCTGTAGTTAGGGGCCATGTCCCTTCAAGGGAATGTATGAATATATGCAAGGTAAATCGTATGTAGAAGATAAATAGATAAAAGAATGAAAAAGAGAGGGATATAATATATAAGCAGAGACTAAGACCTGCCATTATATGAGATTCTAAAATAATATAAAGGAGTTATAAGGATTATACATGTGTGTATGGTGAATAAATGAATATTCCTTTTGATGTTGAAGTGATGCATGTTAAGTATTTACTCTAGAACCTTACCGCAGATGCTAGTTTCTCTTATTGTATCCTCTGTGGTATAAACAAACTACACAAGGAGTGTTGGGGTACAAATCTCCAAATTGTATTTCCCCATTTCTCTTGCTAACAATCTCCTGTCCTGTTCCTCCACTTCTTCAACCTCCTACATATCCTCCTCAGACTCGTTCTCAAAGTCTTCCTCCTCCCAACTATCATCTAGTTGAGGAAGAAAGTCCTCACCTTCGTTCTCTTCTTCAGATTCCTCTAGAATACGTTTGCCTTTGGTTCTTTTAGAATTCTCTGCACTCAAGGCTTGGGCCAATTGGTAGATTTGTGGCCACTAGACCCTTTTGGGTCACTTTGAGCAGTCCCCACATTATCCTCATCCCCACCATCAACATTGGAAATACTAGTCATCCCTCCATCAATAGGGAGGGGAATGGGACCTTTAGCTTTTTTCTTGTTTTTTCCTACTTCTCTTGCACACCCGAGTCCACAATATTCCTTTTCCTAGGAGGGGAAACCACCAACAACTCATGTGGGGGAGGGATGTGAACTCCTGTAGAGGCCTTTCCCTTTTTCCCTGGCCCCATTTTGCCCATAGAGCTAGAGAAAGGGATAGAGACTTGTTCTAAGAAATAGGAGAGGCCTTAGAGGCTTTGTTTTCTAGAAGTTTAATTTTAAGAGTGCTCTTAGCCTGGGGGTTGATGGAGGGATTCATGGCAAGGTAGTACTTATAAAGGGCCATAATAAGACCTTGGTGCAGAGTGGAGGTGTGGGGCGAGGGGAAGGGGTAGGCACCGTCAAGAATACAAGCCTCCAAGGATGAGAACATGTAGAAAGGAAGGCTGATTTTTTTTCCATGTCTCAAATGGTTAAGGATGGGGAAATGGTAGTTGTGGACAATCTTGAATTTACCTTCAAGAATAAAATACTTCATTCAATGTAAACTCACTAGGGCCCACGAAGTCAACAACTTTTCCCTGTTGTAACCATTTTGGAAATGGACTGGTTTCTCCTCTTTGACAAAGAAGGCAACAATAAACCTTTTGTATTCCCCTTTGCTCTTCTTCTCCACCTTAAGGCCCTTGCAAGACAATCTAGTAGCCTTCGCAATCAAGTCATTAGAGACATGAAACCAAACGTCTCCAATAGTGAAAAAAAACAAATATTGTATTCAATAAAATCCCTATAAAAAAATAACCCATTGAGTTGTTGCACGAAAACCATCAGGATTCAACACGTTCATCAAGCCTAGCTTGTCATGACTGGGAAAATACCTCTTGGTTTGTAGTTTTTTCTTTGGACATTGAGGATGTGTAGGTGACGTCTTGTACACTATAAAAGATAGACATTACCAAGATAAAGGATTTCCCTCATCATGGATGGGAGTAGAATGATGGTTTATTGTAAGCAATAAAGTTCATATTCTCAATTAAATTGTGTAAATTTCGCCTTTAGATGTGTGAGCCATTCATCGAAGTACAAAATGACAATTTAAAAAGATAGTGGCTGAGAAGGAATTAATAATTGATGTGAAAAGGGGCGGCAGTGGCAATACTTGTTTATCTTGAATAACATGAAGGCTACAAAAAGAGATAAAACTCAAATGAATTTGAAGGATAGTTTGTTTTAGATCTCATTCAACTACCTATTAGTAGCTTTTATTCTTTGTAATTTTTCTTTGTTCAATAGATAAGAGAGAGGTAAAATTCTACAACCAATCACATTCTCAATAATTTATTTTTAAAATATTTTTTGTTAAAAAATTTATGTTAACATTTGGAAACATTATTTTTTTGAAATTGAAAATTTCTAATTTGTAATTAGTTAACAAGTTCAACTAATAATAACTAGTTAAAGAATTTTGAATAAGTCAGTATCTGCCAAAGGCAGGTACTAATAGTGAGAGAATTGAGATAGTGTCCACATAACCCCTTAGAGGAATGCTCAGTTAACATTCAACCTTCAAAAACTTTGAATTCAGAAAATACACTTAGGCCAGAAGAAGCATTAAATCGTCATCCACTCATGGTACTATGATATCACACTTACACAACATAAATTAAGCTAGTTTACCCTAATTAATAAAATCTAATCTAAATGGAAGAGTGGCATACTAGTACTAAATGAGCCTTGCTCAAGGACAAATCTAGTCCCAAACATTTCAACAGATTTCTTAATGAAAGTTAGGACATGCAAACACATTTGATTTCTCTGATTTGCATGCATACATTATCAGATTATCTACATAATGGTTAAAACCTGGCTCAAAAAGTTTACATCATAGTCCCTTAAAATTGTGAAATTAATACAAATTTCTGAATTGCTTATTGTAAATGGTGCTCACCAATAATCCTTGCAAGAACATAGTCCATCCTTGAAATGATGGAAACGGTTTTTGTCCCTCACAGTGATTTCTCGTTTGGCAATCTTGGAGATTAACTTAATGAAAATATGACAGTCTCCACATACACGAAGGTTCTTTGTGATCCAAATTGGATTTCCAGGGCTTGTGTTGATAAGCCCAAAAGAAATAGCCAGTTTTTCACTGTGGCTGAAAAGCATATCCTCTTTTACATCCTCCTCAACATCATGCAACACAAAGTTTGTACAAGGCACATAACCTGCATCCTTCAGCTTCTTGACTAATTTTTCCAACATTGCATATATTTGATCAGATTGAGGATGTGATTTGTCACCCACAATAAATGCATGAATCTTGCCACTCAACTCAATCAAGCTACATCCTGCTGTCTTGTTTGTTCCCTTATCTTTCATCATTGTTCTTATCTTTGCTACATCATCCCATCTACCAGCTGCAGCATATATATTTGACAGAAGTACAAAATATCCAGCATTTTCAGGTTGTAATTTAAAAAGCTGTTCTGCAACACGTTCTCCCAGCTCAATGTTGTTGTGGATTCTGCAACCAGCAAGCAAGGCTCCCCACACACTTGCATCAGGATCTAATGGCATTTTTTGAATAAAATCTTCAGCCTCATTCAAGTGCCCAGCACGACCAAGAAGGTCAACCATGCATGCATAATGCCTTATAGAAGGTACAATCCCATATTGATCCATGTAATTGAAGTACTGCCAACCCTCCTCCACCAAGCCTGCATGACTGCATGCTGACAAAACACTGACTAAAGTTATATGGTTTGGTTTGATGGATGCCTGTTGCATTTGAAAAAAGAGTGTAAGAGCTTCCTTACCGTGGCCATGCATCCCATACCCTGCAATCAGTGTGTTCCATGTGACAACATTTCTTTTAGACATCTTATCAAACAATTGCCTTGCGATTTCAATTCCTCCACATTTAGCATACATGTCTATAATGGCAGTGCTAACAAAAACGTCGGATTCTATTCCACTGCTAATGACATAATCGTGTATACTCTTTGCCTGTTGTAAAACCCCCAACTGTGCATATGATGAGAGTACACTGACCATGGTCATAGAGTTAGGTTTCATATCTGCAAGTTGCATTTGATTAAATAGTTCCAATGCTGCCTTAGCATGTCCATTTTGAGCATACCCAGCAATCATTGCGCTCCATGAGACCACATTTCTTGTAGACAACTTGTCAAACAATTGGCGGGCCAATCTTATACTACCACATTTGGCATACATATCTATAAGGGAGTTTCCTACTACAACATCTAACTCAAATCCATTTTCAATTATGTAGTTATGGATCCTCTTGCCTTCTTGCAGAGCTCCCGCACTTGCACACCCTGAAAGCATACTCACCAAGGCCACAGAATCTGGTTTCACATCAGCCAATTGCATTTGATAAAAGTATGACAAGGCCTCATTGTTATGTCCATTTTGTACATACGCTGCAATCATAGAAGTCCATGAGATCACATCTCTTGTTGTCATTTCATCGAAAACTTGGCGTGCATCTTCTACACTGCTGCTTTTGGCAAACATATCTATGATGGCATTTGACACAAAAACATTTGATTTGAATCCCCTTTTAATGACATGGCTATAGATGCACTTGCCGTGGTCCAGAGCTCCTGAACGAGCACATGCTGATAGCACAATAACTATAGTCACAGAATTGGGTTTCACTTCTGCCACTTGCATTTTACCAAACATTATTAACATCTCATTTACATGCCAGTGTTGGGCGTGAGCGGCAATCATCATGTTCCATGAAACTAAATTTCTTTCATGCATGCTATCAAAAACTCGACCTGCATTTTCAATACTCTCATTTTGAGAATACATGTCAATAAGGGCAGTTGCCACAAAAATATTCGACTCAAACCCAGTTTTAATAGCGTAGGCATGCAACCCCTTCCCCTGTTCCAGAGCTCCTAAATCAGAACAACCAGACAACATGTTAACAATAGTAACCGAACTGGGTTTTACACCTGCGCTGTGCATTTGATTAAAGAGTAACAAGGCCTCATTAGAATATCCATTATGCCCATACCCAGCAATCATTGCATTCCATGAAACCAAATCTCTAACAGGCATTTTGTCAAACACATGCCTTGCCTCTGTGGGACTCCAACATTTTCCATACATGTCAATAAGTGAAGCAGCCACAAAAATATCTAACTCATTTCCACTTCTAACAATGTGATGATGAACTTCCTTGCCCTCTTTCAGAGCCGACAGCCCTGTGCAGGCTTTGAGTACAAAAGGAAAAGTAAACTTATTTACCTTCACAACTTCCTCTTGCATGCGGTAATACAGCTTAAGGCTTTCTTCATACTGTCCAACCTTTCCATATTCTCTAATCATGAAATTCCACAACATCACATTTCGATCAGACAGTTCATCAAACAATTGCCGTGCATACTTCAGACAACTTAAGTTAATGTACATTGCCACAAGTTTGGTTTGCAAAAAGTTGTTCTGGATAAAACCACTCACCAGAATATTGGCATGTAGGTGCTCCAGTTCCATTATGGTTGTAGAAGCCTCCATAAGAGATAAATAGTCACTGATACAGGCATCCATATTTTCTTTGCCATATGGATACTGCTTGGTGGTTTGTGGGTATTGGACTTTAACAGTCGCAGCATTAACGAATGAGCGTCTTCGATTATAAACATTAATGCGTTCGCGTAAATGTGAAATCCATCTGATGGAAGCCATTGTAGAATCCAACTAATAAGCTCGCAGTTATAGAATTTGTGAATATAAGCCATTTAGTTGCTGAGTTTCAGTGATTAACTCAGTTTCGATAACTTTGCTTGACATGAATCTGCAGAGAGTATCCTTACGTACTTAATAAATTTTAACATAAAGCTTTGTCTATATTCCTTTGGGCCAACCATTATAAATACCATGTGGATTTCCGTCTCTTCCTTGGTAGGATTTGGTGGCACTTTGATGCTTGTAAACCAAAGATATGTAAGAGCGAGAGAGTTTGTGGAAAACTGAAAATTGCATAAAGATCTTTTAGTGTTTAGTTTTGAGTTTTTTAATACAAGAATTGGCAATCATGATGTCCCTGAATTGAATATGAGTATTTATTCTTTGGTGATTTGGACAGAATCCTTTGTTCTTATGTTTCTCTTGGGTTAAAACTATTCACATGGCTTTGATCCAAAATAGTCAATTTGTGGAATATCTAAATTTGAGTGTTAGGGTATTGCATAAAAAGAACAAATCTCTAGGTCATTTAGGGAGATGAAAAAATATCATTGTAAAAACATCATTCACATTCACACATTATTCTCAAGCATTCAGAGTGATCTTCACATCAATATTTATGTATTTAGATACATAAGGACAAATGCAACTACTACACAAGCATAATATTTAATTAGTATAATATGGCTTGACTACAAGCAAGACAAGATGTTGATTTCCCCACTTGATAACAAGTCTTAATGATGCTTATAAGCACCACTTAGATGGGTTTTTGAAGAAAATGACACAAAGCTCAAGGTTACAACTATAATATTGGGGCCTATTGTCACATAAAACTGCACCCTACTAAACAAGAGTTCAGTGTTCTAATGACACAAAGGAAATGACCCAAGGTGTAGGACCTTGCAAGATGAAGTAAAAAATCTAGAGAAGGTCAGCTTCCTTTTTCAATCCAAGTGCAATGTGTTGGTCCAACCCAACACATGAAATCCTACCACTAACAACTCGCAAGGAAAAGGGGAGAAATAAAACATTAAAGGGAAATGGAGGTGATACACCAAGATGGAAAGGTCGCTAGTTCTTGGGTTAGATTGCTCAGTACACTATTGAAGAGGGGCAAGGGGACTTTTGTAACTCTCTATTTGGTCGATTTTTAGAGGCATACAAGAAGGTTAGGGTTTGACAAGGCGTTGGAAGGAAGAAAGGTTTCTCAAACCAACAACTGTAAACCATTTAACTCAAACATACATGCATGAAAGTACAATAAACACTCAAATATGAAGGCAAAAGCTTACTCAAACACAAAAGAACTGAGAAGAGGAAAACTTGATCAATTCCAATAACATAGAGGCAAAAAACCAATCTTTACAATGGCAAAGTGTGAAATACAATCTTTAAGAGAAAAACCCTAGAGGAGCCAGAAGAAGAAGAACCTTTCAAAAAGATACAAATATTGCATTTATAGTTCAAGCATAACTGAGGGTTGAATTCAAATACCTAACCCTAACTCAACAAGGGTTACAAAAAGATGAACGCCGATTAGGTTTGGAAAAGATCTGAATTGCACCCAATACAAAGCAACCGCCAAGCCGTAAAGGCTCTGACATCACAAGCATGTCCCAAGATGATGACTCTCATGAATGCAAGGATGGGTGCCTGCGAATTCTGCAACAAAAAACCAGGCCAACATACCCTGACAGAAGAGTAAGGCCTTTGTAACACATCAAGGAGTAATGGCGCCGTCCAAAAATGAAAAGTAGTGTTGAAAAGGCATATTTAATCGATCCAAGTCGATCAGATTTGATTCACCAGTTGAGAATGTCGTTGAATAATAACTTCTGCAAATCTGTCGTGAACATGATTAATTAGCCATTGAAGTTTGAATATTGGCCATCAGATTGGAGATGAAGGGCTCATATCAGATTGCCAATGAAGGTTTAAAATATAGCCGTTGATCTCCACCGTTGAATCAGGGTCGTCGATCGCCAAGAAACTGCATAACCATCATCGAAGGGACTGCAACAAATCAATGTGAGTTGCACTTGAGTCCCTTTAATGGAACGAACTCTGCCACTTGTCATCCTGCATTCATCACTCATTGTGGGAACCATCTGATCACCTCGCTTCACAACAACGATGTGAAGCGACCAAGTGATATATCACCATGTGTCCGATGGACCCACCAAATGCTTCATTTGATCACCATTGGGTCTCACCACGCCACATGTCTCCTCCCCGCTAGCCTTCTAAGATTTGCACGTTTCAGATTTATGGTCACAGGCTAGCGGGAAACATCCCAAATCAACTCGATGACCACTAACATGCATCTACTTTAACCACTTGTCCAGTGCTCATAATGTGTATCCTTCGATAGTAATGGACGACTAAGATTAGAACATCTCGATGAACCATTCTACACGTGCATATACATCTTTTTAGTAGCCCGTTATTTAACCCTCCATAGTCACTGCTAAATATTTCATTAAATATTTCTATGCCTCCAATAGTTTAGCGGACGACAGCGATGACACCATGTGGCCCATGCTCGCTATCCCTCACGGTATCAACATCTTCAAAACAGTCCCCGCGGGCTGGTAGGGAACCGTCAAGATTTAATCACTGGGATCAATTGCAACCCTTAGATCTTGGGCCCACCATTATCATTGCCTCAAAACTATCGAGGCCCACCGAAGAGATAGGACATGTGGCACATGCCTGGTATCCCTCACAGTATTTCATGAGATCATTTTTATAGTGTGGGCGGGTGGGCAACGGTCTAGATTTAATCTGTGGGGACAAGATGCTTCTTTAAGCACTTTAACAACATATGCTTCAAGTCATAAAAAAGGGGACATGCCTAGGTGAGTTACGACAAGCAAAAATATTATTTTCGACCTAGGGATATAAGACATTGATCAAATATTCGAATAGGGCCTTTATTGGGAAGACAATGGTAAAGGGACCGATCAAGACATGACTTTGATAGACATAAGTTATAACTAAACGATTGAGAACCGGCTATAGAGAGTCAACAAAGGAATATAATAAAAGTGTCTGCCAAGACCAGGGGGTTTAGGGTTTAAGCATATGAGGGTTTTGGAAGCCCCAGCTTGCAAGTTCATAACCTTAATTGGATACAATTGAGGAGTTTCAAAACCTTAAAGACCCAAATTCATCAAATAAACATGGATTTCAACAAGATGCACACATAGGATCTCTTTGATTGGATATAAATGACATGCATCCAAGGGTGGCATAAAATATGTCAACAGGGCCATGTAAAAGTTTAGGTCGACAAGTCTAAGGATTAGATCCACTTATGCAGGATTGACCCTAGACCAAGCATAATTTGTGTCTCTATTTGTCTCCCTATTGATGTAGACATTATAGTAAATTTAGAGTTGGATAGAGTGCATATTGCAACAAAATATTCCCCATTGCACATATATCTAAGATAGTATGTTTGTCTATTCTATTGTATAGTGGATTTTGAGTATTTGTTCAAGCATATTGTTATCTTATGAGGCTAAGTGGAAATATTTTTATTGTTACAATTATTTTTGTTTCAAATTGTTCTCTTTGATGTCAAAATTGTTGTTATAAGTGATTCTTGCTTGCTTTGGTTCGTTCATGTCTATTCAGGGCTTGGGAGTGTTTTCAACATTCAACAATGGTGGTTTGGTCTTCTCTGGACTACATCTGTGTTAGGGTTTCATGCTATGATAAGGTTTTTTCCCTAATTCTCCTAAACCTTAAGTGTTCTATCTAGGCGTGCACTTTATCTTCTATTTTGTCATTGACTTGCCCTAGGTCGTTATTGGTTGCTTAAGTTATAAATTAAGCCCTTAGGCATTGTTGGTTTTCCACACCCTTGCACAACCTACCTCGGTTCAAAAATATTTTTCCTAAGTTTAAAGTCCTTACTTTAGCGGTGATTTCTTATGACATCAATGGGACAAATGGCACACTTTCGTTCACCTATGGGATAAATGGCGAGACCCATTTTTGGGCTTGCAGTTGCACAAAATGGTGATAAGTGGTGATCTTTTGCAAGCCCATGTGAAGAGAGAAGGAAGGAAGAAAGTTTTGTGGAAGCACGGGTAGGTGACACGTGTAAAAGGCGGGCCCAAAAGGAAATTGTGTTGTGAGGCTGTGAAATTGACAAAGCAAAATTGTAATATCTCTCTATAAGATTCATTAAAGTGTAAAGGAGGGGATTCACTACTCTCGAGTCTCTAGGACAAAGAAGAGTCTATAGGGAGAAAATATTCCCCGATTACCTCAAAGTACAAGCTCAAGTGACAAAGCATGAAATAGGAAATATTGCAATAACTTATTAAATGAAATGCTAGGCTAGAAAGTCGATAAAACTGCAAATTAATAGTTCTGATAAAGAATTAAAAAATATAAATTACAGAAACGAAATGATTGGGACTTAAAAATTATTCCTCTAAGAGAATAGAGTTGTGGCAAACAAATGCCAGTGGATCGTAGGGATATTTATGCCCCACGTTGTCATCCTTGTCAGACCAAGAGCTTAAAATATGAAACCTACAAATACCCAATTCAACAAATATGAAAATATGCACACAGAAAGGATGAGGAAAAATGTTGGGGTTGAGTCAAGGCTTGCCTCAGTCAAACCCCTATTTTGGTGTTTCCACCTCCACGGACAACCAGATAGATAGAAATAGATGAGACATAAAATGTAATAGACAAGACATGTGATAGAAACAAATCCCGCTACATGGAGGAGAACCTCTATCACAAATAAGATAGACAAGACAAGTATGCATTTGCAAATAGACAAGACAAAGAAATAAGAGAGCATTACCAATAGTTTGTGGCTCCCTCTTGGCTTGATCAACGAGACGTTGTTTGTTGCAAGAGAGCCTTGGCTGTTGATGAGACAAGAATCCAACAAAGCTTCGTTGCAAAGAAGATATGTAAAAGAGAATAGAGCAAGAGAGAAAGATAGAGTGAGAGAGAGTGATAATGAAAAGAGGAGTTTTGTGAGGTTGCATGGGTAGGAAGAGTCGTTACACTTGCAGTTCAGCCACAATGACGCGTGTCATAGGAAAAGGTCGTGAGATTCCCTCATTTGATACTCAAAAATTTTGGAGATGCTTGCACATCATGCGGACATCTACACGTCGCATAGGTGTTCGACTCAAAACTTTATAAGAAATGAGCTGACAAACTACTAATGCTTTGTCATTGTCCCTTATAGAGTTGAAATCATGGAATTTTGACTCATACAATTTTGTCATTAATACAACAAGGTGCCATAAATGTAGTGGGCTAAATGCACAAGTTTGAAATTGCTATGGGGTGAAATTTTATGACACTATAATTTTTCCCCACTTCAGTGAGCTGAATTTTTGAAGAAAAATCAGCTACACTAAAGTAGAAAAGAAAACATTCATGAAAAATTAAAAAAATTAAATTTATTATAGATTTATGTGAAAAAGGATACTATAGAGGCTATAGAGTTTGAGTAGATAGATATTGGTAATGCCTCAACATATGAGCTCAGTGAGAAAGTACAGTGCCTGACGTGAAGTTTCGTTCTACAAAACTCAAATTTAGGTCAGTTTCAAAAATGAGAAGCTACCATAATGAGAAATATTCTTAAGAGAATTTGATGGTTCAAAAGACAAATATGATGTAGAGGTGAATATATGCCCACTCCTATTTTTTCCTCCAGCTAGGTGGGGTGTAAATGGGAAGGAAGGAACATTTTTGCCATGAAAAATGGACAAAAATGACTTATATATGTTCGGGTGGGCCCATAGAAGGGTCATTTTCACTATTCACGACAAGGATCTTATTGAATTTTGTGAGAAAAGAGTCAGAAAAATGCCTCGTAGATAAGAATATGTTGCCCCGAGGATCGAGCAACTTCATGCAGTAATAGCCACGAGCAATGAGCTAGACGAGGTACAATTTTTTTTGACCCATCTTGTCATTTCGATGCATTTTTTAAGTTTGTTGTCCTCTCCGAGTAGCATAGGCATCCAACTAGGATGGGGCATCTAACTAGCACAGTGTCATCCCAGAAGCACATCAGCGACCGTCGGTTGTGCTGGTGTCCCTACCGCACATTATCATCATGAGGTGTTCGACCTCAGATGCTAATGTGTCATACATATGTCTACATTGCGCACCTCAGTCTCAAAGACAAACTTAAGCTAGATTTGATGTAGAGTTAGAATTTTTTGATGATGATGTAGAAAGAACTAACGTGAATTTTTCTTTTGTAGGCTTGGCTTGAGATCCGTGCACATGCTAACAGATCGCTACTGACACTGTTGCAACACCACATCAATGAGTTGCATCTAGATGACCAGGATTTGTTGCGATAGGTTGGCCTCTGGTGGGTATACACCATGCCTAAGATCCATTATCACACACCTATGTTGATGGCACTCATGGAGTGCTTAGACACTGGGTGCTGCCACAATAGTGGTTTACACTTTCTGGGAGATCCTGATTTTTTTTGAAATCACATATTTTTAGAAAATATAATGATTTAAGCCTTGAAAAGTTCCATTTAAAGGATTCCAATTGAAGAGGGTTTGATCAAACCACCTTAGACCAAGCCCCCTTGGATAAAACCCTGCTAGTTTTAAACCATACCTATAACAGAGTCTCCTTTACACCTATCAAAATGCTGATAAAAAACCACTTTTGATTTACCTTTTGGGGGATCAAATGAGTTCATTTAAAATTTATTTTTTTGTAAGTATGTAGTCCTTATTATAAGCTTTTAAAAAAGTATAATTTTAATTAAATTAAATTTGATTATTATATTTATTTTTTTGTTTCTTGTGAATGTAGGTTTTTCATCGAAAATCAAGCTCTTTATTCTGCACATGTGGAAAAATAGTAGATTATCAAAATAAAACTTTGAAAAATATGTTCAGGCTGGGTATTGATGTCCTTGATCCATTAAAAAATAGATTGAATTTAGATAAATACATAAAAAAATTTGTTGTATACAGTCCGCCTATGTCTGAATTGTAATTGGTTTGACTTTGAAACTTGATTAAGTAAAAAATATTTAATGAAACACTATGAAACCAAATGAACTGGTTAGATATCATAGTTACAAATCTAAATTAAAAAAAAAAAAAGAATTTTATCCTTCATACAAAAAAAGTTATGTTGTATACGGTGAACATCACTCCTTAAAAATGTTGTTTACTGATAAAAACTAGTTTTCGAAGAAGATGAAAAATAGTACAATTTGATTCCAAAAAATTTGAAAAAAATATATTTAGAATTTATAGACAAAACTTCACAAATCACTAGTTTGCATCATCTTCAAATTCCACATGGTTTAGCCACTATAGGAGCCCGAAAGTGAAGATTTAGTTACAAAAAGTCAGTTCAGTGTCCAGTTTGCCCAAAAATTGTAAACCAGTATTGTGGGATCACCCCACTAACACCTTGAGCTTTCACCTACCGATGGGGGAGATGATTGTCACCTTGGAGGATGTCTATTGCATCATCGATCTACCTATCTGAGGATATCAGGTAGCCTACGATAAAGGTAGGACAACATAGGACACCTTGATGTCCCACACTCGTAAAGAATCAATTTGTAGCCGCTAAAAAGCTATGTCACCATAGCACTAGTCATGCACTAGAGGGTATACATTCACCATGGGTGTACCATGTGTCAGGCCCTGGGGGAACCTAACCAGCCACATGCACCTAATGTGCTCAAATTCCCACACATAATATAATGCACATAATGAGACTATGGTACTCATAATGTACATATCGCCTCAAGTAGTGGTAGAGATGCACCGGCATACTCCAATCCCAAGCAAAAACTATCTCCTACTCCTCCATCGCTTGAATGCAATGGCCAAGGCCCTCATGTAGGAGTGAGCCTTGCCCATCCATCACGACACGAAGAGCAACTATAACAACCATGACTTGACGAATGAGTAGTTTCGCCACTCACCCTTGCTCAATCCATCTAATATATATGTGGCTTGTGGTGTCCATTGGAACCACCCGCCTGATGCAATATTGTTGGATCACATTATCATTCCCTACTACTGGCATCGAGTAGCTCAGAAGTTTGGGTAGGTCCAAACCATCCCTCTGACGCCTCCCATGTTCATACAATCAGCGAGGAGCACAGTTTGACTAGGGGATCATCCTCATTTGACTATTGTAGATGTCAAGATGCTTGATGACAAGTCAAACAATGATGATCAACCTATAGTCCTTGGGAAAAATGATGTCAGTTTCATCCATGGTTTTGCAACATGGTGGGTAAGGATGGGCTTGACCTCGATTTTGATAGTAGATGCTCATGTGGGAAATTTTGGTGCACAAGGGTCAAGAGGCGAGGATCTCAGCAATGACAGTGATAGTGGGTAGAGTGACATAGAGGGTGAGGTGGAAGCGATGGGTATTATCACCTCCACCACTAGTCCCCATCTCATCAGCTCCACCTTCGAGCTAGGCAGTTGCACCTCCTTCAACAACAACAACAAGGTTGAACATAGCACCCTTGATCCACTCTAGCAAGCTGGGGACCCAAGTACGAATGTGATACATGTTATTTGTTTTAGTGATTTCATTTTAGTTTCTCTCATATATATGTACATGTTTTGATATGATTTGGTACTAATAGCATCCACTTTCTTTGTGGTTGCAATGGATACACGGGAGTGGATCGCCTTCATTGGGCGATGCATAGTAGAGGCAACCCCAACTATGTAGATCCAAGGGACCGTCTTAGACGCCTATAGGCAAACACCAGTAGGGCAAAATTCCCACCTATTCAAGCATGTAGCACAACTGAGGACAACCTATGAGGAGGTGCACGTTGAGGTGATCCAGAGGACCACAAACCTAGCTATTATGATTGGGCATTGAGATCAATGAACAATGGAGCTCTGCATTGCCCTAGCTAAGTGATACTAGGTAGTGATGCAAGCTGAGTGTGCCATAGCGGCACATGACACCTAGGAGAGCCAACTTGATGACCTCAATAGGGAGGCGAAGGGAGTGAGGCTAGCCACTGATCCCTAAGTGTAGCAGCTCCAAGAGGAGTTGTGATGAGCCCATGAGCAGGAGGCTTCGTTGTAGGAGCATATGGCGAAACTATGGGAGGATGTGATCAAGCTTAGAAGAGAGACCCAAGAGCTGTGAGCACATGTCATGTATGTGTCATAGTCTCATCAGTCACATTCATATGCATCTATCCAACATCCTCCTCTATTGCCAGTGCCAGAGGGCTCAGGGAGCCACACACTTGGGGGCTAGAGGTCCATTTTGCATGCCAGTTTTTGTATATCGGATCATATCATTTTTGTTCTATAGTATTGTTTTGATGTACAAACACATACATATATAGTTACCACATTTTGATATAGTGGTGTGATATATGTACATGAAACTTTGATGATGTATATATATATATATATATGAGATTTTGACCAGTATCATGGTGTTCTTATGTGTACTTTTCTTTCATGTATGATTATGTGATGGATTTATGTTTAGATTAGATGCCATCATGATCTATTAAACAATTAGATGTATTATTTATTAAATACAAAGATGATCTAATTGCCTAATCAAAAGACAATCTAATAAAATGCACAAATACACAAAATAATAAAACATATGTATATGTATAATTCCTAATTAAAGAAATTAATTGCATACATAAGTTCACATCATAACACAATCTAGAGATAATGTGTTAATGAATAAATTCCATAACATCAAAGCTAGAATCCCTGAGGGACGAGCATCATGCGCATGCCACATAGACACTATGCATAGTATCAAAAAAGATGCATTGCATTGATTGGTTATTTTAGAGGAATTTCATCCATAGATGATAGTCCATAGGTAGAAAAACCATACATGGAGATTATTATGTAAGGGCCTAAAAAATTAGGGCTGAAATTCCACTTTTGATTAGGTGGCAAATTTACATTCCTTTGTTTCTCATATAGAACGAAATCACCTACCTTGAAAGTTCAAAAAAAGAACACCTTGATTGTAATGCTTAGAAATAGACCGTTGATAAGCTTGGAGGTGTTCAAGGGCCTACAGTTGGTGCTCATCAAGCAACTCAAGTTGATATAAACAGTCAACATGATAAGTGTCATCATCAATCAACCCTTTAAGGGAAACTCACAAAGACGGAATTTCTAACTCTAAAGGTATGACAACCTCAACACCATACACAAGGTTATATGGTGTTGTACCAGTAGCCTACAAACACTTGTGCGATAGGCCCACAAGGCGTATGTTAATTGAGTATGCCATTATTTACCATGCTTATTCACTATTTTTTAGAGAATCAACTCAAGAGTTTTATTAGATGCTTTAGCTTGACCATTAGATTGAGGATAATATGGTGTAGAAAAACAGTATTGAATATGATTTTTTTCTAAGAATTGATTTTTCCTCTTTGTTCTTAAATTAAGTATCATTATTAGAAACAAGGGTAGAAGGAAATCCAAAATGAGAAACAATATTATTTAGAAGAAATTTGCAGATTGCTTCAGCGTTCGTAGATCGAAGTGGAATAGATTTGACCCATTTCATAAAGTAATCAGTAGTGGCGATGATGAAGCATGTCCTTTAGAAGAAGGAGGTGATATTTTACCAATAATATCCAACCCCCATTTTGCAAATGGCCAGGGAGAGGTCTGATTTTGAAGCTCTTGTGCAGGAGCTCAGATGAGATTATTGTGTTGTGGGCACTAAGGGAATTTATTGACTAAGTCAAAGGATTCTTGCTCCAATTCTTTCCAATAATATCCCATATGAATTAGTTTACGCACCAAGGATTTACCAGTAAAATGTCCACCCTTAGAGCCTGAATGGGATTCTTGAAGGGAAAGGTTATTTCAACCTTAATGAGACACCAAAGAAGAAGACCATTACAATATTTTTGATATAGAACATCATAAATTATAATATATCATACTAAAAGCTTTCATATCCGAGTGCGAGCATTTTTAGTCACATCATCGAGAAAATTTCTAGTCTTCAAATAATCATAAATGTGAGAATACCATTCCCCTGAGTCTACATGGGCACACATGAGACTATTAAGTTCAGGTTGATCTGAGACAGCAGGAGAGTGGAGAATCTGAACCATAAAGTGGTACTCTTCTATACCATCATCTGAAGATATCAGGGAGGCTGCACTTTCCATTGCATCTACATTTCAATTTTCTCTCCTAGGGATATTGTCTATCATGAAAGAAGAGAAATGATCAAGCAAGGACAAAGCCAAATTATGATATTGAGATAGCTTATTCTACTTAGCCTAGTATGTTTTCATGATTTGATTTACAATAAGCTCAGAATCACCATGAATGTGATGTTTAATGTTTAATGTCATCACGGCGCACAAGCAAACAATAAGGGATATTGGCTTTGGTATAGTTTTTAATTGATATCAAAGGTTGATGACTATCACTACTTGATGGAGTTTGATGATAAAATGATGTTGATAGTAGGCCGCTTAGTCAAAAACAATGATATTCATAAAACAACATGAGTTGATTATTTGCCCAAGCACCATGAGTTATAATGAAGTTCATATTATTGCAATGGACAAAAACAACATTGTTTATATTATTAAAGCATAATATGTGGAAAGGGAACATTATAATGTTTTCATTGCAAAGGAAGTCTCGAAGGTTTCATTGCATTGACATAAGCAATAATAAAGTGGTTTGGTTTTGAATGAGGTCTATTTGTTAAAGTTGACAAATGTTTTGTCATGAGCATATTATTGCATACACATTATAGTGTTTTATTTGACATTGGAAAAGACACTTGGTCGAGAAAATTATTGCACATATTATAATGTTTCACTTATTATTGTAAGGAAGGTTCTCGAGCTCATTTGTGTGGGCACATGTTAATGTTTATCATTGCACATAGTGTTGTGCTAGGGAACAAAGGCTTTGACAGTGGGAGTTAGGGTTTGAAGACATCATGGTAGTTTGATGTGACATCATAGGTTTAGCACTATTGGTTCATAGTTTATCGAATTCTCTTTTGGTAATGTCTAACCCTAAGTCAAAATGTTGTATATATTGTTCCAAAAGTTTCGAAGGGATTTGCAAACAATATTTCAAAGGTTTAGTGGGCCATTGTTATGTTTTGTATCTTTACCTAGCAAAGATGAAAGTGTGTCTTGCAAAGGACTTGATCTTCAGTGACATGTATCTTTATGGTGGTTACAACTATTCAGTGATGCTTTCAGTTATGAGAAAATTTACAATATATACATTGTTCTCAGGCAACTTTATTTAGTTGGCTGATTATAATGTTGAAATCACATTGCCAGAGTATATGAATTTAATTTACTATTATTATCATGTTGTAAGTAATTGATGAAAAAATGTGTAATGAGCAATGAGTGAGCACTTTAAGTGCAAATTATAATTGTTTATACATTCAAATTCTTGTGTCTCAAGCTATAAATGGGGCAAATAAGAAGTGCTATTTAGTGAAATAGAGGTGATACTCTATATTGTTGTTTATAATATTAGTTGATGAGAAATGTTGTTTTTTCCAATGAGGTAGTTACTACCATGAAATCTAGTGAGGCTACCATGAATGCTAGTGAGGTTGTAGTAACATGAAAAATCCAGTAAGGCAGTTGTGTTTTCCAGTGAGGCATTTTGTGTAGCCAGTGAGGCTTTTCCAATGAGGCATAAATTGTAGCTAGTGAGGCTTTTCTAGTGAGGCATAAATTGTAGCCAATGAGGCACAAAAAGTAGCCAGTGAGGCTTTGTATTCAGTGGAATTTTATTAAGCCGGTGAGGCAATTTTCTCAAGTGGTTTTTTACCCCTATAAGGGTTTTCCACTCATAAAAATATTGTGCTATGGTTCCTCTGTGATTTATGTGGTTATCATGATTCATGCAATTTAGTCTTGCAACTTCCTTTATGTACTTTGCAACATTTGAGTTTTTCATGTGGTTTAAGGATCTGATATTGGTTATCACATTTGAATACATTATTGAAATTGAATATTCCATGATTACAAATAAGCTATGTGTTTTAAAAAACAATTGAATTGGATTTGGTTATTAAAACACTGATTCACCCCACCCTCTTAGTGTTTTCTGTACTCCAACAAGTGGTATCAGATCTATACCCTTGAAAAAATTCTAACCAACTTAGGGTTTCCTGGTAGTGGAGTACTCGTTATGGAAAAAAGTAAAAGAAACAAAGAAAAAAGAAATACCCAGCGGAATGTTGAACAACAAACACCTCTTAAACCTAGTACAAAAGATGATTTTGTAGTAAAGAGTGTAGAAAAATAAGCAGATCACTTTGTGAGTGATTTTGAACAAGAGTTTGATGTAAATGAATGTAAAATTGATTTTGAAGGTGAACTTATTTATGCCCTTAATGAGATTGAGAAATTCAGAAAGGAGAATCGAGATCTAAAGTTGCAACTGGCAGAGTTGTCACGTACTGATTTTTATCAATTATTTAAATGCAAATATAAATTAGGAGATTTGCATGTTTATGATAGATGATTACTTAAATTGAAATTGAGATTGAAATTGAAATTTAAATGCAAATGAAATGATTTTGAATTCATTATTATGAAATTCGGGGATTTTCATTGCTAATGAGAACTTGAGTGCAAGTGAACGCAGGAATAGGTGAACGAGAATGAAGGCGAGAACATAGATTAGGTAGAGTCGTTTTAGCCATTAGACATTTATGAGGATGATGGAATCTCACACACCACTTAGTATTTTTAATGTATTTTCGTGATGATTATTATGGAAAATTTAAAGCAAGTTAATTTCGATTGCTTAAATTTATGTGAAAAAGAATATATTGTTTTAAATGGCAATTTGATTATTGATGTGATGAAATTGATTTTTATTCAAAAGAATTACTTCTTTGTGTAAATATTTTATTATTAGCTGAAAATAATAATGCTTTTATTCTAAATTATTGGAATAAATTTTTGATTGTGAAAATGAACAAAAATGTAAAAATTGTGTTATTGATTTAATTGTTATTTTCTCATTTGATAAATGAGAGAGGAAATATATATTTAAATGGAAATTAGAAATAAATGAATTTCGTTCGTAATTGAAATTGAATAGAAAACAACAATACGTCCAAAGATGAAATTCAAAAATTGGAATTGAAAAGAGAACAATAGTAAACAAGTTGGAAACAATTACCTTTCAATAAATTTTGCATGCAATCTAATATTAGAACTTGGAGTTGAAAATTTAAACTGGAGATCAAAGCTAAGAAAGTGGATCTTGCTTTGTGAATAACTCCACCAATTGCATGAGAAAATAGCAGAGTCGGGAGAGAGTCAGGAGATTCGAATGGGAGAGAACAAAGTGAAAATCCATTTTTGTTTTATTGAACAAAAAAGGAGACACAACATTATTGATTTTTGACAAGGAAACTCATTTGATTTTGGGAGGCAGAGGAAGTTAGTTTCCATTTGGGATTTGCTTATTGCTCATATTCTTCCCCATGCGGCCAGAGCTGAGAAGAAGGGAAACTTAAATTCAAATTAAGTTTACGATGAACACACTTCTCATTCCCATCAGGCGCGACAAGAAGGAGAAGGTGCGCAGGAAGAAGTAATGATAATCTCCATTTGCAGATTGACTTCCCCCTACTCACCCCACGCATAGGAAAGAGGCACGCGTGACTTAGGAAGAATAGATCATAATCCCCCTTAGCAGGAGAAGGCAACAGGAAGGAAGGCACGCCCAAGAAGGCCATTCACCACACGCATGGGAGAAGGAGGATTGGTGAAGGGGTGGCCTCTGTAAGGAGGAAGTGCGCAAGAAACATAGGGAAAGAAGGAGGCACGTGGAAGGGTGGGAAGGAGAGGAGAATGTGTGGGAAGTGAGGAAGTGAAGAGTGAAGTACGTGGGCAGGAATGAGTATGGAGGGAGCAGGTGGAAATAAGGGAGGAAAGGCAGACAGTAGGAGATGGGACGCAACCAACAGGCAAAGGGTGAAGGAAAGTGCATAGGGAGAGGGTGAAGGAAGGTGTGCAGGGAGAAAGTGAAGTGTGGAGAGGAAGAGGATAGGAAGGGAGGCAACAGGGAAATGATGAACATAAAATAGTTAATCTGTTAGCTGCAATACATGGACAACAAAAGTTTGGTTTGTTAATCACAAAAATAAAAATAGAGAACTGAGGAGTGGTCAGAGAAAGACAGAGGAAAGGTGCACTCAGAAGACAAAGGGAATTCGTAGCAAATGAAATAAAAAGAACATAAAATTTACAGAGGAAGCACACAAATTACCATTTCCAGATTCAGGAAATTGCCAGGTAGATAGATTGAAAACCAATTTATAATTAACACAATAATGAGTTAAATTAGTTACTATTTTTCTTTTATTTTAGTTCTGAACAGGAAAGAAAATCACTGTTTTTGTCAAATTTAGGAAAAAGATTAAACATCAAACTGTTTTTACTAGGAAACCATTGAACAATTACAAAACAAAAAATTATAGAAGACTGCGAATTTAATTATTCTTTTGGAGATTCTGATTAGTAAATGGAAAAGATCAAAACAAAAAACAATAAATTTTTAGATCTATATAGATTTGGAAAAGCTTCAGAAAGACCCAAAACTGTCAGATAGATTTAAATCTCCAAACAAATGAAACATAAAAGATAATGATTTTGATAAAATACTTTTTGATATATTAAATGTGTTTGAAGAATAAGATTTAAAATCATAGATTTTTAGAATGAAACTAAAATTACTACGAAACAGAAATAAAAATGAGTGTTAAACATTTTTTGGAAAAGTTATTATTTATTTTCTGAAAATGTGAGAAACAAAAAATAAATCAAGTAAATTAAATATGAATTACTTGGAAATGAAACGAGTTAGAACAGGATTATTTCGAAGTGAACCTAATTTAAATGAGTAAATGAACCAAAAGAATGTGTGCTCATATATGCCCGTTTAAAATATGTACTTAGATTACATACTTGCGATACACCTTCTTTTTATTATTTTATTATATGATTTAAATATCAATTTAATGTTATTTATGATTTAAAACAATGAAAATACTGCATTTAAACCAGTTTTGCTTGAAACAAGATTGCAGTTAAAGATGTTTGTGAAAGATCATAATTATTTTGAATGAAACCATGCATGCTTTATAAACGAATGCACATGTCATATGTTTGGAAAGTTACCTTCCAGGACGGGTGCCGAATATGGGTTTATAGAGAGTGTAGTTTTTTTTTTCCAAAACTACTTTTATTTGTCGTGCATGAAATTTTACTTGGCCAAGTAACTTAAGGACCATTGAAATAAATGGAATGAATAAACTCTCTACCATATCCTAGTATCAAACTTGCTTGTTTCTTAAATGAATTAGAAAAATGAAAATGCTTGTGGTATTACTAGTTATATTAGGCTCGCACTAGATTCCGTCCTGCTTGTCAACTTCTTTTTGCTAAGCGATTCATGCAGGGTCGGGTATTCTTTGAATGACTAAAGAATTCCAGGGAAGCATAAGCTTCGAGGTTGGGTGGAAAAAGTGCCTGAACCTTGTTCTCGTCTTCATGTTTGAATATATGCTTTTGGATTGAAGATCAAAGGATGTTTTCTTCATATATGAATTAATTTATTCTTGTATTATTATTATTGTAGAACTTAAGGCGACAAAATGCCTAAGTCTGGAATTGTAAATTTCTTTTATCATGTTTTGTATTATAAATGTCGTGAAAGATGACACGTATTTATGAATGTAATTGGATATATTATGAATCTAATTGTAGACTTTAAGTCGATATTTTTTAATCTTGTGGATTAAACAATGTTAATGAATGGAGTTTTCGACTTTCTTTGGAACTTAAATGAATTTATTTAAAGAATTGTCGGTGTTTTGGATTTAAAGAGTTTAGCACTTTACATTTGGTATGAGAGCAACCAGGTTCTGCACTACAACCTATGAGCTCATTACGCAATAATGCATAAACCATATCAGAAGATAAAGGTTGAAAAGTTCTTGTGCTAGAACGACAAGAGAAAATAACTTAAGGAAGTGAAAAGGATGATGTAAGCATTAGTAATTTGTGTAAATTGGGGCTAGTTAAAGATTCGTCCCTGGAATCAGAATTCTTAAACCAACAACTTATGATGAAATCTAGGATTGCGGAAGATTATGCAATCAGGTTATTTAGGAAGGTTAGAAAGAATAACCTGTACATACATGACTCTAAGAAAAAGAGAATGAGTAGGAATGAGGTAAACTAAATTATAGTAACCTACAATTGTAAAAGAGTCAGGAACTCTTGGATTAGTGTAAACACTATGAATATACGTATGCTAAGTCAACATAATTTTAGATTGTTCAAAAGTAGGATACGAACGAAGGAAGTATCCTCAAGGGTTGGGAAAATCATGACTTGAACTCTTGTGTTAAGATAAAGATCTTGTTAGAAAAGAGTTAGTACAAAGGAATTGAGAAAAGACCAGAACGGTTGGAAGAAATAATCAATGATATGAGCAAGGTTCCTCCAACCGAAATCATTTAGGTTATTGAAGTTTTTGGAATCAAACAACTTATGAATAATGGTTCCAAAGGGGAATAGGAATACAACATGGCTCTATGTGTCAGGACAGTAGAAGTTGCAAGGAAAGAAAAAATTTGAGTTAAAAAGTACATCAACAAAAAGAGAGTGAATTGACTCAAGCTAAGTACCCCACCCAACGAAACTTGGTTATGACTTCTTTGCAAGTCATAAGAACAACTATTTCATACATTTTATGACCACAAGGAAAAAGGACAAATGGAAAGGTTAAGAACCATGACCTTTTTGTTTTATGATTATCTGATCTAAAGATCAAAGGATATTATTATCAATGCCTTAGAAAAGGATAGGCATATAAATTGATCATGATAAGGAAGATCATTGTCTATGGATTGACAAGGAAAGATCTAAGGGACCTTCAGGTTAGCTATTTAAGCAATTAAGATGGAGGAAAATCAAAAAATAAATAAATAAGAAAGATGTGACGTTATGCGAACCACACCAAAATCTCTTAATGAGAATGATTAAATCACTTAATCACTACCTTACTCTTGAATGAAACCTTGGGTTAAAGATAACCTAATTTGGTCAAGAAGTTCATTTCAATAAATCAAGAGACTTTATGATGAGACTAAAACCTATTAAGTTGGGTTACGTACTGGATTACTCTTTAACACCTATAAGTAGAAATTAAACTTGAATGAGTTGTACATTGGGTCTTGACTATTGCCATATAGAGTGGGGAAATCTATAAACAATCAGACTAGTCAACAATTAAGGATTCCATCCTAAGAATTGGAAGGGAATATTGGGTTTAAGATGTGCCCATGCCATTGAATATCATTGGAGTTAATGAAACTCTGTAAGGATAGAAGCATAGGAGGGATGCCTAGTAAGTTAAAGAAAGTCGTATTATTGACAAGACTTTACTTTAAGTAGCTCTTATATTAATAAAGAAACACTTTCAAAAGGAAGCATCTATTGTCATGACAGAACATCATAGAATTTTCACTTAGCAAGAAATGCTGAAAATATTACGGAGAAGAACATCAGAATTGTTACTTGTGCTCAAAATGGATATATTGAAGTTGAGACTCCTAAAATTAAGAAATCATGGAGTTAAATGTTTATGCTTGATGATTAGATATGTTATTAAATTTGTTATTATCTAGAGATCAACGTGATTGAACGAGGATTAATACTCAAAATTAGTATCATATTAAATCAAGGAGATTAGATTGAATTAAAAGATGAATTACATCTTTAAAAAATAATAATCCAAGGACAAAAGAAAATCCATGGTATGGATGTCTTGAGATAAACGAGAATTATCTTCGCAAAACCTATAACCATTTACATGAAGATTAATAATGGCGTAAGATCAAAATAGGTTATCACTTAGTCAAAGGATAGACTATTGTTGGATATAAAAGAACCTATGTGTCCAAAATTTGGAAGATTCGAGAATGGAACGAGGAAAATAATGTCAGAGTTAGGACATCAGATTGACAAAGGGAATTGTTAGATAAGGATCCACTATTATCTGGAAGAAGATAAAGAAAGAAGCTGCACAAAATGTAGCAAGGTAATATCTAGTATGCCAGGAAATGAAGACCAGAAGTCATCATTGGTAGGACATGTAACTCTCTTGAGATTCTAGGAGGAAAATGGTAAAACACAAGACAAATTGATCTGTTGATGTTAGTAGAATAACATAATGTTTTGGTGGATAGACTCATCAAAGAAACCAACAGTTTTGGAAACTCGACTTATAGGATTTTGGTCCTAAATAATATATTGTGGGTAAGTAGTTGCTTAGTAAACCTGAAAAGTTATTTCAGTTTAGCAAAAAAGAAGAAGATAGGGTTATGTAAACCAAAATATTTCCATGAGACATTCATTTGAATAAATGTGCAATATATTATTTTAGTCAAATAAGTAAAATGGTGGACTGAATCTTGAATGATTTGTAAAATTCAAAAATTGAAGTTTGGACAATTATATAGAAAGAAAGGAAACTCTATTAAAGCTGAAAAAGGCTTGGATATAATCATAGACTTGATAAATGTAAAAAAGGAATAATAGAACGAAGTGATCAATAAAACTTAATTGATAACAACGCTTAAGTGTGGAGCAATATCAAAATTGACAAGGGTCTAGGAGCAAGGTTATGCTCGAGATAGACAAGTAATCAAGGTAAAGTACTTTATGGTAAGGATAATGAATATGTAAGTGGTGGATGGACTCGGGTTATGAGTTGTCTAAAAGTGTAAATACAAATGAAAAGGATTGGACCCACGATGTAGTGTACAATACATCGAAATTCCTCTTCCATTTGGGTTATACTAAGGATAATTTCATGGACCAATGAATTCCGAGCACTAAGTATAGATATTATTATATATTAGATGTATTTATGGAATAAAGCTCTTTGGGAGAGTAAGTATGTGTGAAGCATACGAAATTTCCCTATGTGATAGTAAGGACACTTGAAGTAAGGTCTAGAAAGGACAGGATTACTGCATAGGATGAATGTGTTGTAAATTTTATGTATTTTGGGAAATCATCAAAGTTGGCTCCGAGATTTGTGGGACCCTTTGATGTACTGGAAGTCATGAATCCAGTTACTTACAGACTAGCGCTAACTGGGATAGTACTCAGTAAAAGGTCTAGTGGGACCAGTATACTGAGGACAGTGCTACATGAGAGGATTTTGTGACGATTGACCGTCATTTTCCTCATTTGTTTTCTTAGGGGAGTATTTACTTAATGCATGAGATACTTGATACTCTGGTTTTTGATTCACATGTTGTGAACATGGATAGCGTGGATGCTACAATGAATTGCTTATGCTTATGTTTTGAGAGTTATGATGTTAGTTATTATTTCATTATGATTGAGATAATATGTTATTTTATTGAGATATTATGTTTTATGATTGAGATACTATACTTATTGATTGATTAATAAGACATCAAGACGATGTCTCTTCCAAGAGGGGAAGGATGTCACGTACCGATTTTTATCAATTATTTAAATGCAAATATAAATCAAGAGATTTGCATGTTTATGATAGATGATTACTAAAATTGAGAACAGAGTGGGAGAGAATAGAGTGAAAATCCGTTTTTGTTTTATTGAACAGAAAAGGACACACAACATTATTGATTTTTGACCAGGAAACTCATTTGATTTTGGGAGGCAGAGGAAGTTAGTTTCCATTTGGGATTTGCTTACTGCTCATATTCTTCCCCACACGGCCAGAGCTAAGAAGAAGAGAAACTTAAATTCAAATTAAGTTTAAGTTGAACACACTTCTCATTCCCATCAGGAGTGATAGGAAGGAGAAGGTGTGCAGGAAGAAGTAATGATAATCTCCCTTTTCAGATTGACTTCCCCCTACTCACCCCACACATAGGAAAGAGGCACGTGCGACTTAGGAAGAATAGATCATAATTCCCCTTAGTAGGAGAAGGCAACAAGAAGGAAGGTGCAACCAAGAAGGCCATTCACCACGCGCATGGGAGAAGGAGGATTGGTGAAGGGGCAACCTCTATAAGGAGGAAGTGCACAAGAAACATAGGGAAAGAAGGAGGCACGTGGCAGGGTGGGAAGGAGAGGAGAATGTGTGGGAAGTGAGGAAGTGAAGAGTGAAGTACGTGGGCAGGAATGAGTATGGAGGGAGTAGGTGGAAATAAGGGAGGAAAGGCAGGCAATAGGAGATGGGACGCAACCGACAGGTAGAGGGTGAAGGAAAGTGTGCAGGGAGAGGGTGAAGGAAGGTGCATAGGGAGAGAATGAAGTGTGGAGAGGAGGAGGACAGGAAGGGAGGCAACAGGGAAATGATGAACATAAAATAGTTAATCTGTTAGCTGCAATGCATGGACAACAGAAGTTTGGTTTGTTAATCACAAAAAAAAAATAGAGAACTGAGAAGGAGTGGTCAGAGAAAGACAGAGGAAAGGTGTAGCTAGAAGACAGAGGGAATTCATAGCAAAAGAAATAAAAGAACATAAAATTTACAGAGGAAGCACACAAATTACCGTTTCCAGATTCAGGAAATTGCCAGGTAGATAGATTGAAAACCAATTTACAATTAACACAATACTAAGTTAAATTAGTTACTATTTTTCTTGTATTTTAGTTCTGAATAGGAAAGAAAATCACTGTTTTTGTCAAATTTAGGAAAAAGATTAAACATCAAACTATTTTTACCAGGAAACCATTGAACAATTAGAAAACAGAAAATTATAGAAGACTGTGAATTTAATTATTCTTTTGGAGATTCTGATTAGTAAATGGAAAAGATCAAAACAAAAAACAATAAATTTTTAGATCTATATAGATTTGGAAAAGCTTCAGAAAGACCCAAAACTGTCAGATAGATTTAATTCTCCAAACAAATGAAACATAAAAGATAATGATTTTGATAAAATACTTTTTGATATATTAAATGTGTTTGAAGAATAAGATTTAAAATCAGAGATTTTTAGAATGAAACTAAAATTACTATGAAACAGAAATAAAAATGAGTGTTAAACAGTTTTTGGAAAAGTTATTATTTATTTTCTGAAAATGTGAGAAACAAAAAATAAATCAAGTAAATTAAATATGAATTACTTGGAAATGAAACAAATTAGAACAGGATTATTTCGAAGTGAACCTAATTTAAATGAGTAAATGAACCGAAAGAATGTGTGCTCATTTATGCCTGTTTAAAATATGTACTTATATTACATACTTGAGATACACCTTCTCTTTATTATTTTATTATATGATTTAAATATCAATTTAATGTTATTTATGATTTAAAACAATGAAAATACTACATTTAAACTAGTTTTGCTTGAAACAAGATTGCAGTTAAAGATATTTGTGAAAGATCATAATTATTTTGAATGAAACCATGCATGCTTGATAAACGAATGCGCATGTCATATGTTTGGAAAGTTACCTTCCGGGGCGGGTGCCGAATATGGGTTTATAGAGAGTGTAGTTTTGCTTTTCCAAAACTGCTTTTATTTGTTGTGCATGACATTTTACTTGGCCAAGTAACTTAAGGACCATTGAAATAGATGGAATGAATTAACTCTCTACCATATCCTAGTATTGAACTTGCTTGTTTCTTAAATGAATTAGAAAAATGAAAATGCTTGTGGTATTACTAGTTATACTAGGCTCACACCAGATTCCATGCTACTTGTCGACTTCTTTTTGCTAAGCGATTCGTGCAGGGTCGGGTATTCTTTGAATGACTAAAGAATTCTAGGGAAGCGTAAGCTTCGAGATTGGGCGTAAAAAGCGCCTGAACCTTGTTCTCATCTTCATGTTTGAAGATATGCTTTTGGATTGAAGATCAAAGAATGATTTCTTCATATATATATTATTTTATTCTTGTATTATTATTATTGTAGAACTTAAGGCAACATAATGCCTAAGTCTGGAATTGTAAATTTCTTTTACCATGTTTTGTATTATAAATGATGTGAAAGATGACATGTATTTATGAATGTAATTGGATATATTATGAATCTAATTGTAGACTTTAAGTCGATATTTTTTAATCTTGTGGATTAAACAATGTTAATGAATGGAGTTTTCGACTTTCTTTGGAACTTAAATGAATTTATTTAAAGAATTGTCGGTGTTTTGGATTTAAAGAGTTTAGCACTTTACAAGAGTCTAGAATAGTTGAAGAAGTTACTAGCATAAACTTGCAAACCAAAGTGGAATATTGTAAAAAGATAGAGAGTGAGAGTGCCTCATTGAAAAAGAGTGTAGAGGAAAATTCTCTATTAAAATAACTCACTGTAAAAGATGAGTTGATTATCAATCTGAAATTAGGGATTGAAGAAAACAAGAGGATATCAGATATGACAAGGTTTGATTTGGAAGTAAAAATAGTTAAATGCCAAAAGCTTGAAGGATAAATAGTCTTTTCTAAGGAAAGATCTTGAGAATGTTAGAAGGCAACTAGAAAATAATCAAAAATTTGATGAGAGCACCAACAAGTTGAATGAGATGTTAAGTAGAAACATCACAAGGATGTTACTGGTTTGGGCTTTGTAGAAGGACAATTCTGGAGTCAGAAAAACACCAAGAACAAAGATAGATTTAAGTTATCATTTTTTTGCCCCTAAGACTGCTGATAGTAGAAAGTTCAAGGACATCAACAAAGGAAGAAGTAGAGAAAACCGGTTCACAGGATTTCCACCTACTTGGCAAGATCAATCAATGAGGTACAATTATTCATTTCCTGGTTATTATTATTTATGTAGTGGTTATGGGCATAAAGCAATCTATTGTAAAAGAAGGTTTAAAAGGATTCAATATGCATTCTCTAAGAATATGAATGCAATATGTTATAAATGTCATTACCATGGTCATGTTGCAAAGCACTGTAGAACTAGGTTTGTGAAGCCAGAGAAGAAAGTTTCGAGAAGGAAACATCCCAAGAAGACAAACATTTAGAAGGTTTGGAGAAGAAAGAAATACTAGGAGAAGGATGAGTCTAAGCTTGTGCATACTGCACAAGTGAAATCTGTAAGTGCATAAAAATTTGCATGAAGTGAGGGGGAGATGATAATTGATATCTCATTTTAAACCCCTTAGTCAGTAGCAAAGAAGTATCTTTGCGGTGTTTTGGTGTTTTGATGATGGTAGACGTAGTTCTAGTCTTTGAAGGCTAATATCTTTTTTGGTCTTTGGTAACAGTGAAATTGAATTCTTTGCATGCAAATAGTGCTTTGATGATGCTCAGGACATAGTCTTTACTAATCCTCAATTGATTTGTTACATAATATGCTCTTTATGGATAGTATCAAGTTTTACTTATAAGCTTTACTTGAACACATCATGTGTTGGTTTGTTTCACAAAATGTGATAGATGCTCTTGATGGAAGTGATAGTGATAAAACTAATTTTGATGCTTTGATGATAGTATATGCTTATACTCTTTTGTGGTGCAGCATCAGGTGACAATAAGTTTGGTGATGAAAATATTTTGAATAGTGGTAAAATATTTTTAATTCTTTTTATTGCTCATACATTATTTGAATGGATACTGACTTTGATAGTGGCAATGCATATTATCTTTGACAGTGATGTTGCCTTGCCTTGATAGTGATATATAATTGGTTGCTTGTGATAAGTCTAGTTTTTTAGTTGTTTCTTCTAGTGACTTTGGAACTTGGATCTTATTATGGAACATGGATATTTTGAATCTTTATGGCTGTGGTGACATCTTGGATTTTGATGATAGTTGACAGTTGCATAAAGTTCTTGAAAGGAAATATTTCTATAAACTAGTGGTCTCATATTGTTATGCCAATATATGCCAATGTCTTTGTGTCAAATTGTACAAACTTGATGATAGTTTAATGGATCAGACAACATAGCAACATTTTCTTTTTTGAACAATATTTTATCTTGCATATACAAAATGTGGTATTGGTATACATATTGAGGTTTGGTCTTTGATGATGGAAGAGGACAATACCTTAATAACTTAAATTGAGACATTGACTTTGATTTGCTAAATGCAGTGATGTTGCTTTGCTTCTTGGTTAGTTCATCCCAATTCATGTTTATAGAACCAATTCTCATTATGGTTTGTGAAGACCTAGTATTTGTGTTTTCTAGAGTGGACTTGTTGTTGATGACTCTTTTCAATAGTGCTTTAAATATTGATGATATAATAGTACAAGGTTTTGTTCTTGTTGACAGTGGATGGAGCATTATCTTTGCTAGTCACTTGGTACTCTTCATGTATATTCTAGAAAGAGACAGTTTGAAGACCATTTTGAAACTTGCTTTGGTTGAATCGTATTGACAATTATCAATGATGTGATTTTTGCATGATAGTGATGGAAGTATTGGCAATGCGAATGCTTACTTTGAATAGTGGACCTTCCATGGATTTTTGGACAGTGACTTATTTTCACGAGCAAAGGTATCTGGTATTGGTATTTGTTACTGCTTCAAGGAGTATGGATGCATTGGTTCATGAATTTCCTATGACAGTCATACCTTAAATGGTTTCTATGTTGCTTTTATAACATTGTCACTTGCTTTACATGATCATTTTCCATCTGAGATGAAGATAGTGTTGATTGATTTTGAACAATAAAGGTTGAAAAAATTCATGAAAGTTATGTTGCTTGCAAGGATTTGATCACTCTTGACAATGGTTATCTTGTTTTGAGGTGTGTGAACAGTCTAGATGGTGTCTTTCTTGGGTACATCAATCTTTTCCCATGCATTGAAAATTGCTTAGTTACTTGTCATTGTTTGGACTGTGGTAATGTCTAGTGCCTAAGTTTCAAATACCTTTAATAGATTGTGTTACTTCTATGGTATAGCTCATTCAATGTTGGAACAGTTGTTTGCTAGAGTGACCTTGGGAAAGTGTTAAGTTCAAACTTCAATTAAGAGCTTCAATACAAGTTGGATAGAATTTGACATTGTCTTTTCTCTCCCACTATGACACAAGTATAGTATAGATAGTAATAATTCTCTACCATGTTGATCAATGAGATGTGATTTCATGGTTTATAGTGTTGTAGACTGTATGAAAGTTGACACAGTGCTATTCATGACTTTTGGACAGTGCTATTTATTCCTTTGCTAATGGATAGTACTTCATGTAGAGCTTACCTCAATCTCAGTCATTGGCGGTTCCTTGAATTTCCATGTACTTATAGGTGACTAATGTATGGATAAGTTGTACAATGCATGATACATGCTCAATATCAGTGATGACAATGATAGTGTATGGATTTTGCTGGTGTTATTATGTTGGCGTCTCCGTTGATGTGCTTCCACTACAATGTCACTAAACACAATACACTTTATTGATCTGACAAATACAGTACATGTGTATTTGATTGTTGTTGCTTCTATCATGAGCTCATTCTAAGGGGATTTTCATAGATCACTATTTATCCTCGGTGGTCCATTATGTTGCTATTACATTCTATCTTCAGTCGGTTTTACTTCACAATGTATATGTGTTGCATTGATGTGGTTATTCTCATGTTTTTGCATCATGGATATATAGTGTTCATATTGCATCATTTTTTGATATGGAAGTGATATTCATGGTTGGCATATATGTTTTACCAGTTTTTTGCACTATGGAAGTCATTATTACAGTGATTTGTTTATGGATTCTATATTCTACTCTAACAGTTTTGTTTTTCACTATGACAACAGTTTATATGGTTTGTCCAGTTGGGTTCTTGATGCTTGGCTCTTCTTTACATGATACACTTTTGGTAATATCATACTTTCACAGTTTCTCTATCTTCTGCAGTGGCTATTTATTGCTTTTGTAACACTTTGACCTTTGACATTGTTGTCAAAAGGAGGAGATTAATTCAGTTTGGTTATCACATTCAGTTTACTTTCAGCATATGGTATTACATTTAGTTTACATTCAGTTTGCACTTTAGTGCATTTGGATGGTCATTTTGGCTTTAGTTATTGACATATGGACAATGGGTTATAAAGTGCAGGTTATACATGCTTATGTATATATCTTTGTAGTGGTTACTATTGACATATTTCTGGTTCAGTTTCATTTTATATTTGATAGCAAGAGGATCTTGATGATATTTCTATTTCATGCTTATTACATTCAGGCGTTTGGTAGTTTTTGATGTATATACAGTTTGATAATGCAGGTTGATATGCCCATTTGACCTTAGTTGACAAGTTGATGTAGGTTGATATGCATATATGCTCATTTGTTCTGATAGTCTGGTATGATGCTCATAACAATTTGGTCATGCTCAACTCATCTAGTTGATATTCATGGTATTGTTGGTACTCTTTGCATGACAGTAATTTTTAATACTTGATAGTGCTTACAACATGATGGTCACAACCCTTTGTCATTGCTGCCAAAGGGGGAGAACTGCAAGTGATGCAAGGTGAGTTGGATTTGATGGAGAGTTTGTAATTGTCATAGGGGGAGAAGTTGACATCAATTCCAAAGGGGGAGTTTGTTGTCTTTGGCATAGTTTTCCATTGATGTCAAAGGTTGATGACTATCACTGCTTGATGGATTTTGATGATAAAATGATGTTGATAGTAGGTGGATTAGTAAAAAATAGTGATATTCATAAAAAGCCATGAGTTGATTATTTGCCCAAGCACCATGAGGTATAATGAAGTTCATATTATTGCAATGGACAAAAGTGATGGTGTTTATATTATTAAAGCATAATATGTGGAAAGGGAACATTATAATTCTTTCATTGCAAAGACAGTCTTGAAGGTTTCATTGCATTGGCATAAGGAATAATAAAGTGCTTTGGTTTCGAATGAGGTCTATTTGTTAAAGTTGACAAATATTTTGTCACGAGCATATTATTGCATGCACATTATAGTGTTTTATTTGACATTGGAAAAGACACTTGGTCGGTCTGATTATTGCACATATTATAATGTTTCACTTATTATTGTAAGGAAGGTTCTTGAGCTCATTTGTGTGGGCACATCTTAATGTTTATCATTGCACATAGTGGTGCACTAGGGCATGAAGGCTTTGACAGTGGGAGTTAGGGTTTGAAGACATCATGGTAGTCTAATGTGACAAAGCTCGAGGATGTGACATCAACAGGTTTAACACTATTGGTTCACAGTTTATCGACTTCTCTTTTGATAATTGCAAACCCTAAGTCAAAGTGTTGTCTATGCTATTCCAAAAGTTTCAAAGGGATTTACAAACTGTATTTCAAAGGTTTAGTGGGTCATTGTTATGTTTTGTATCTTGACCTATTAAAGATGAAAGTGTGTCTTGCAAAGGACTTGATCTTCAGTGTCAGGTATCTTTATGGTGGTTACAACTATTCTGTGATGCTTTCAGTTATGAGCAGATTTACAATATATACATTGTTCTCAGGAAACTTTGTTTGGTTGGTTGATTATAATGCTGAAATCACATAGCCAGAGTATATTAATTGCATTTACTATTATTATTATCATGTTGTAAGTAATTGATGAGAAAATGTGTAATGAGCAATGAGTGAGCACTTTAAGTGCAGATTGTAATTGTTTATACATTCAGATTCTTGTGTCTCCAGTTATAAATGAGACAAACAAGAAGTGTTATTTAGTGAAACAAAGGTGACACTCTATATGGTTGTTTACAATATTACTTGATGAGAAATGTTGTTTTTTCCAGTGAGGCAGTTACTACCATGAAAGCCAGCGAGGCTACCACGAATGCTAGTGAGGTTGTAGTAACATGAAAAAGATAGTGAGGCAGTTGTGTTTTCCAGTGAGGAATTTTGTGTAGCCAATGAGGCTTTTCTAGTGAGGCATAAATTGTAGCAAGTGAGGTATATTGTGTAGCTAGCGAGGCTTTGCTAGTGAGGCATAAATTTTAGCCAGTGAGGCTCTGTATTCAATGGAATTTTATTAAGCCAATGAGGCAATTTTCCTGAGTGGTTTTTTATCCCTATGAGGGTTTTCCACTCATAAAAATACTGTTATGGTTCCTCTATGATTTATGTGGTTATCATGATTCATGCAATTTAGTCTTGTAGCTTCCTTTATGCACTTTGCAACATTTGAGTTTTTCATGTGGTTTAAGGATCTAATATTGGTTATCACATTTGAATACATTCTTGAAATTGAACATTCCATGATTACAAAGAAGTTATATGTTTTGGAAAATAATTGAATTGTATTTGGTTATTAAAGCACTAATTCACCCCCCCTCTTAGTGTTTTTCGTACTCCAACAAGGGCTTCATACTTAGCAATGTTATTAGTGCAATGAAATTCCAATCAAAAGGATAGAGGAATCGACTTGCCTTCAGGTGAGATTAACAATACACATGTCCTAGAGCTAGCTTGATATCTCAATCCATCAAAGTACATCTCCCATATAGGTTCATGGTCTGCTACAAAGAGATCTTCATCCAAAAATAAATCTAGACTAGGGAAGGAGTGAGATGAGGGAGCTTGTGCCAATTGATTGGTAATGGCTTGACCTTTAATTTTCTTCTGAGTTATGAACTTGATGTTGAAATCAGAGAGCAACATCACCCATTTCACCAACCTTCCAAAAATATTGGTTCTAGTAAACACATATTTAAGATCACTTTTTACAATTACATGAGTTTTAGCATGATGAAGATAATGTTGTAGTTTCTACATTGCAAAAATGAGAGAAAGATAGTGTTTCTCCATAGAAAAATATCAAGTTTCATAATCAACTAGAATATGAATAATGTAGTAGACCACTCTTTATCTACCATCATAATCATGTGCGAGCTAATAAAGTTGCTAAGGCATGACATGATGCAGATATATGAAGCAAAAAGTGTCCATCCTGCATAGCTAGAATTAAGATAGGAGGATTGGTTATATAAATTTTGATTGACTCAAAATCCTTTTCACACTCATCATCCCACTGGAAGTGGACACCTTTCTTCAATAAATGTGTGAATGGAAGGGTACAATTAACCAACTGAGATACAAATCCAAAAATTGCCTGAATCTTCCCTTGCAAAATGCATAGTTGAGAGATGTTTCTAGGAGAAGGCATGTTAAAAATTGCATCAATTTTATTTGTGTCAACTTTAATTCCACAATGAGAGACGATAAATCCCAAAAGCTTGTCAACATCTACACCGAAGATGCACTTAAGAGGATTCAGTCTCATTTTATAGAGACAACATCTTTCAAAGATAAGATAAAGATTTTCAATGTGATCTTGACAAGTCGTAGACTTAGCCAAGATGTCATTGACATAATCTTCTAGAATCTTGTGAATGAAGTCATGAAAAATAAGTCATCGCCTATTGGTAAGTTTCTCTAGCATTCTTCCACCCAAACGACATGAATACATAAAAGAGGTACCCCAAGGGGTAGTGAAGGCTATCTTATACTAATCTTCCAGATTAATACAAATTTGATTATAGCCCGAGAAGCCATCCATGAAGAACAATAAGACATGGCTTGCGGTCGAGTCTACAATCATATCAATATTAGGCAATGTAATATCATCCTTAAGAGAAGCCTTATTAAGATAACGAAAATCAATGCAAATACAAATACTACCATTAGGTTTACTAATGGCGACAATATTCGATATCCAAGGTGAAGTCAATAGGATGGATAAAGCCAACCTTTAAGAGCTTTTCTATCTCAATCTTGATCAATAAGGCAACCTTGGGATTCATATTTGAGATTTTTTTAATTAACAGGCTTAGCATTAGGACATAGAACGATATTGTGAACCACTATGGAATCATCAATACCAAGCATGTCCTCATATGACCAAGCAAAGATATCAGGATGAGAGTGTAACAAATCAAAATGTTGTTTAGATTCTTCTGAAGAAAGACACTTTCCAATCTTAATTACTCAGTCAAAAGACTTAAGGTCCATGAAAACATCATCAATATCCCCTTTGAGGAGAGTACTATGGTCTTCAGGATGAGATATAGGAACATTATCATCCACATTAGATAAAGGGGCCTTTTCATCAATGCTCATAATGGACTCTCCAAAGTACATCTGCTTATTCAAACGATATATGAATTGTCCTTTATGGTGATAAGAAGGTAAATGAGGGTAGACACGTAAGAATTCTTCTAGTGCTTCCTTCGAAGAGAAAACTTCTAGAGGAAATTTTTTAGACTCTACCTTACTTTCAATCAATTTAGGATGGACTAATTCAAGAGAACAAGGTTTGGCAAAAATCATGATGACATTCAACCATGGTTTCCTCTTAGACTTCAATAAATAGAATGATAGTATTCAAGTGTCGTGTTACGCTCACAAAGATCAAACTCTATGGGGAATTGAATTCCTTGCTCGTTATGCCCACAACCTTTACGTCCATAATCATACTTAGAAAGAAGGTTGAAACTAGGGTCATAACGTGTTTGCAATTCCTAAGAAGGAGGAGGATCAATGTAAAGAGAATCATTCCAACTGTGGGTATCATACTCCTTTACAAGACTACAATCATCCTTCTTGATGAGAATACTAACATTAGCCTCTTTAATATAAGCATAATTATCTTCCTCAACATGGGTACAATCATTATCCTTAGCAGGAGCATGAACATCTTCCTCAATAGAAGGACAATCAACTTTCTTGATAGAGGTGTATGAGATCATCAAAATGTCTAGATGGATAGGATCAACTTTGTACTCTTCGATAAAAGATTTGGTAAATTCCCAGGACCCCCAATCATCACTAGGAAATGTGTTTGATTTAGAAGAAGTAGAAGGGGTTGACCTAGGGTTCTCTGCTTTAGGATGATCTTCCTTAGGGACATCCATCTTAGGAGTAGCCTTTAAAACAGACATTGTCGAAGTGGATGTCAATGCATTAGAAGATAAAAAAGGAATGAAATTCTTAAGAGTAGAAGCAACCAATGTTCGACCAACAAATACCATTTCACAAAGGTGTACAACATCAGGGTTGGACTTCATTATAATTACTTCGTTATTAGCAACAAATTTTATAAAACAGTGTAAAGTAGAAGTAACTACTCCCAAATCATGAATCCAAGGTCTTTCCAAGAGAATGTTATAAGGTAAAGGACTTGACATAAAATAAACCAAGGTGGGTATGGTAACATAAAGGGAATTTTTTATTTTTATGACCTTTTATGATGCAAAAATGAAACCCTAAATGAAAAATGCAAAACAATGATATGAAAAACCTAGATCGAGGATAAATTATGTCAAAATTTAGAAGGTATATAATGTTAACATGTCGGGTTCACCAAAATGAAACATAGGGAAAGAGACACCTTTGAGTTTTCACCTTAGGGTTTGACACCTTTCCCAAATGTTTTATAAAATGTATGGGGTAAAAGCACAAACCTGTGTCACACTTTATAAAGGAATCAACCAACAACAAAAAAAAATCTGAACTTCGACCACATAAAAGTGGTCTTTATGTTTTGAATTTCAAAATGGTGTAAACTAATGAAATGTATAAATTTTGATGAAGTTTATTCTTATAATTTTTTAAATTTAAAAAAAAAATGTTTTCATTATGTTTTTATCAATTTAAGGACGAATTTTGGAATGCTGAAAATTTCAGAAAAGAGTGACTTCACGGGCCGTCAAGAAACAAATTGAAAAAAACTTCATTTCTCCCTAATTTTTTTTCTTCAAATAGGTAACTTCAATATCTTGTGCATGGAAAAATAAATAAATTTGATGTATATTTTTCTCGTAATAACGTTTTAAAGTCACATATCAAAATTTGACAATTTTCATGAGCTGTCAACTTTTTTCATTTTTTTTAATCATTTTCAAAAAAAATATTATACCCTTTTCAAAAAAAAAATTATACCCTTTTAAAACTAATAAAAATATTAAAAATATTAAATATTTGGATTCACCACTCCAAGATCTACAAAAGGGTATTTTTTAATTTATTTTTAAACATCATTCTGACTGAAGAAATACTTAGTTAAAGTTGAAAGTTTTAGAAAATTTTGGAAAAAGCTGAGTTGGCTACCAACTAGGATGCTAACTAGGTAGTTTTGGCTGAAAGGGTTTTGGCCAAAACCCTTCCAATAGAAACCTTGCACATAAAATAAGCCAATTTGAAAGCTGATTTCAAAGTTGCAAAGAGAATTTTTTTTTTTTTTTGGTTTTGGTCAAAACCTTGTGTGCCACCAAATATATGCCACATGGTTTCAGCTGAATCCTATTCGACCAAAAAAAATTTGGCTGAAAATAGTTCACTCAGAACTATTAATTTGGCTGAAAGTGTGACATAGGTTTGTGCTTTTACCCATGGATGTGATGTATGGGGGGTATTGATTGTTTTGGAATGGAATGCAAAGGTGGAATGAGGGTTTTTTATGGATTTGGACAAGGTATGTGATTGACTTACAACTTGATAGGTGAGTCAACCAACCCTTAACCAAATCTAGAAACATCCTAATGATGAAATGTAATGATCTAACTAGGGTAATAGTGCAATTTACTATTCTAATGTAAATAAAAAAAAAGTTCGCAGACAAATTCAGACAATCAAAATGAGTAGAGGACATTGTGCACTTGTGGCTCAAATCTGTTGTTGAAAATGGAGGACATAAACACCCAGGGTGTGAGTGTCCTTGTAGAGCTTTTTGGGATCTATTTTTGGCAATCTTCTAATGTTAGATCCGAGCTTCGAATTCCTCCTGCAAATATGTCGGAACACTATCAAATACTTTTGTAACTAAATTTTCATGAGTTGACAAGATACATGACCTCAAATACAATAATGAATAATTTGTCTTCAAAATCCTTTCAATCCTCTTCAAACTTGAGATCTGCACATTCACAAAGAGAGGAAATATTGTGCCATTTAGGGATTTGCCTTAGTCAAACCTCGTGTTAGTGTTTCCACTTCCACAATGGTAATGTCAACACTAAAATGGATAATGAATATGAAGGAATGATGAAATCACAAAGTGCTGCAACTCACCACCCTTCAATGGCTTCCTTGAAGGATTAAAATCACGTGCATCACCTCAAGGACTTGGATCTCTCTTTCTTGATTTTCTTGAACGCTTGAATTGCTCAGAGACCTACAAAAGTGTTAGCCTTCACAAAACAATGACAACATGAACACACATAAACTCACATAGAACTTGACATGATGTTAGGACCTTGAATTGCTGCAATAAAGCTCTGAAATTCTACTCTTGAATTTCTCTTGAATGATCTTGATGATAGTAATTGCTCTTAATGTTCACCTCCTGCTATTTGATCTTCAAATGATGCAATAACTAGGTATTTATAGGCATTTATTCAATTTCCCAAAAATTAAATCTTGATGGCTGACTTTAGACACTTGAATTGAAAATATTAAATTTCCAACACCGACATATTTGAAATTGGATCCAAAATAGGGGAACACTCATGACCAGGGTGTGAGTGTCGTTACCCTATTTTTCAAAATTTTAAGTGTCGAGGGCAAGGTCTTAGATAAATGTAATTGTTTCCTACTTGCAATTCATTGATAATTGTTAAAAATGGGCCATATAAAGCATAATTTAGGAAATTAAATACTCAGTTAGGTCCAATAATTTAAGGAGGGACCAAACATAAGGTGAAATTGTCAAGGGTGACAATTTATGACGACACAATTCTATGCATGTTGGTGTGTCAAAAACCCACATCAATGAATAGTTTATTACTAAACAACATGATACTTGTGTTGTAGGTTGAATATTCTTGAGTGATGTAGCATGCACAGTGGAAATATTAACTATATTTGAAGATCTATTTTATTTTGTAACATTGATTATTTATTATATGCATCTATTGTAGTAATAACACTATTAATAGTATTCACCAAATCACTATTATATAATGTATTAGAAGCATCTTTTGTAATATGACATAAATGGATATTAATTATATCACATTTCCACAATCCATATTGATTTTTGCTAGATGATTTCTGGTTTCGATTGTGTCAAAAAAAATTTGATGCAATTTTTTTTTGACACAATCAAAACCAAAAATCATCTAGCAAAAATAAATGGATTTAGTTTGAGATTATACATGATGAAGTTGAATTTTATAAATAATGTTATGTTAAAGCAATTCTTAGTTTAAAGTGTAATGATTAAGTTTTACTAATAATAATTGTTTAATATAAGAATTCTTATGGTCTAGTGTGTTGATATATGTGTATGATGAAAGTTTATGCTTAATACATGTGATTGGATTAACAAAGTGATTGAGTAATTCAAAGCTTATGTATATGAATAAAAAATTCAATCACCATTTTTGGAATATCATAGATAAAATTTAATAACATAACAAATTGTTTATGATAATTCAAAACATACCATAAACTATCTATAGATAAATTGATATTACCCCATTGATTGGGTTGTGACATAATGTGCCACTAGTTGATAATACATTGGTCCCACTAAATTGCACATGATATGCATACATAAAGGGATAGGGGGTTGTTGAGAATAATATTTCGCCTTGTGAGAACTACCTCATTAGTGGAATCAGTCATCTAAAAAACTATGCTAATGATTATAAGTAAAACCTTAAACAAATACGTCTTATAAAAACAATATTACACATTCCTTTGACATGTGAAATTTTAACTTATCCTACACCTAGCAGATTTTTAACCTTGTTTTACAATTTTTTAATGATAGTGTTCAAAGGTGATCAATTGTGACATTTATAATATTTTCAAGTTATGTGTCTACCCTATTATCGTGAGGATTAATTGTTTGCTAAAGTGTTCCCATCAAGTTTGAGTGGTCTTGCACTTACATGCTTTTATTTGAATTATCACATGCTTCCATCACTTACTTTGAGGATTTGAATAGTGCTTCCATGATAGACTAAGACATATACTCTTGAACTGATGAAATGCAAGCAAGAAAATATGAGCCAATTAGGGATTATAGATTATAATTTCAAGTATTAGTTAAATTAGAATTAGTTCTACTTTAGATGATGATGAAATTTAGTATATATATTTATTGATGGTTTACTTATAAGCATTAAGGGACCTAGTATATTACATGCCTCATCATTCACTTTTCACATTTGCATGTAAAACTATATGTAAATGTGAGCATGCTTTACCAAGAAATCATCTTTTATATCAACAAATTCTTACTGCTATGTCACATTCAAACAATGAGGACAATGTGGATGCACCTTTAAATGATCATCATCACGTATACTTCTAATCGAAGAAATTTTAAAAAATTATTACATTAGAGGAGCCTCCACACATAGTATTAAAAAAAGTATTGAAACATAATCTTGGTACTTTATCTCCAATTAATCCAATTGATAATACTAATTCTTTCACCTCACAAGGCTAGGTAATTTTATTAGATCATCACAACATACTTGGAAATTTTATAGATAGATTCATTGCATTGAAATATATTTACTTCAAGATCTTATAGATAACTTGGAAAGATAAATATTGAGCATACTCACGGGCCCATAACCCCCTCACTTGGTGAGGTTAATCATATGAAAGTAAATGATGTGAATTAAGAGATTGGTCATGCTCACCATAATGTATTCCATGTTGAGGTTACACATGAAAAAGAGAGAAACCACTTAATGCGCAATCAATTATGGACATGCTTGTAAAGGATTATTAACAAGAGACATATGCAATCCAAGAAGTAAATCACGAAAAAGAAAATGCAAGAACCAATGAAGAACATCATGTTGATACATTTTGGAACAAGGATGATGATTATAATCCTCTTAAATTTGCTGGATGATTCATGTGCATCCCTATGGACTATACATCTATATACCTATATTCTAGATTCCCCTATGTTCTTTGCACATTGACCTTTTTTATTATGCCTTGTTTGTTGTGTTTTACACAACTATTGCACCTTCTATATCTCGTTTTATGTTTTTCTTTCCCCCACTTAGGGGCATTGTCTCTTACTTTTTATTTGACATGTTGAGCCTTATGCTTATTTACATCTTCTTCTCCTATTTCTCTTACATGCCTTATTGTTCCCTTGTTTTTTCTCATGTTTGCACATTAGTTTTTCTATTCTTCATTTTTATTATTGATAAACATCCTTACACTTGCTTTTTTCCCATGGCTATTTTCTATACTTTTCATGGTCATATACACGATCCCATCCTTTATGATGCATATATTCTACTTGGATTTCTTGATGCTTATTCTTATAACCTTTTACTATACTTGGATCACATTCTTTCTCTATCTTTCAATTTATGAGCCTTAGCACTATGCTTAGTTTTCCCTTATGTGCCTACATGCTTACCACTTATATATTATGTGATCATACTATTCCTTCATTTCTATATCATCCTATTACATCAAGAGATATTTGCTTCCCCACTATATGCTTACATTTTCATATCATGCTTCTAGAGATATCTTCTTAGATTGGAGGCACCTTGCTTTCTCCATTGCTATCATTACCTTATAATTAATTATCCCATTAATTAGGTACCCCATTTCATAAAACCCTCTAGTATTTCACAGCCTCACAACACGCTTTCCTTCTGGGTCCACCTTTTATACGTATTAGTATATAGTATTTCTCCATTGCTATCATTAACTTATAATTAGTTATCCCATATATGTATTGCAATCTTTTTCTTATATGTATGCTTATATCATCTTAGATTGGAGGCACCTTGCTTTCTCCATTGCTATAAACCAAGGTGGGTATGGTAACATAAAGGGCCTTTTGTATTTTTATGATTTGACTTGGAAAGAAGCTTCTTTTGGTTTGGGTATGCAAAAAAATGTGATTGCTGACTCTATTCAACATGTTGTTTTGAAAAATATATGAAAAAATAGATGTGCTACAATGTTTTCTAATAACTATTATCAGATAGTTGGTACTTTAAGGCTTTACTCTGACATATGTCTTGACGTAGCTGTTCTTTTTTCATAGATCCAAGCTATATGTAAGAAAAATGAGAAGGCCAAACATTAGTTTCAACAGATTAAAGATCAGATTGTAAAGTTTCAACTAGACACCAAAGTTGATCATTGTAAAAATGGTATACAGTTCTTGTAATCATGTTTATATGTTGTTGTATAGCCTTTGTAAACGATACTTAGCTCTTGTAGGTCTATTTTTGGTTAATGATCAGCTCTTGTATTTGCATAGTTTGATTGGCTTTTTGGCTATGTTCTCCAGCTACTTATATAACTCTATTCTTAAAATTATTTTGCATTGTTCAATACAAAAAAAAGTTACATAATCAACTCTTAAAAAGATTACAAAGATTCTACAATTATTAGAAACAATTTGCAATCTAAGATTATTCATTTTTAACATTGAAATGAGTCAAACTCTATAAATGATTAACATTTACATTTCTGAACTCTGGACCATCATAATAATTAATCTAAATTAATTGTACTTCATTTTCGTTTTCATTTGTATGCATTTATTAAATTAACCTAGATTAACATGGGAAAAGACTAATTTTCCTTCACAATTATAACGAGATTAAAAGAGAGTACACTTAAATGTATATTATATGAGTCCTGACTTTAGAGTACACCAAGCAAGCAGCCATCAGACTGCACATTTGACCTATTTATTAATTTATTGAAAATCAGAAAACAAATGCATTTTTATTTTCAATTAATTAATAAATACAGTGAAATGTGCATTCTGGCAGCCCCTCTTTCATTCAGACTTTCCCTCGCGAAAACAATTATTGAGGTCGATTGCATTATCATGGAGCACAGTACGCTTTTACAGTCGACTGTTCGTACGCCTCGGATACGATCCATGCTTGAAATAAGCCACATCTTCGCATCAATCTTCCTACATAACTGATTCATAAATTTCAGTCCTTATTGAACAAATTTCGAGCAAAATTCAGACTTACGGCCAATGCAAACAAGTTTTTTTTTAAATTTTATTTCAGGGTAGCTTGTTAGCAGTGTTTAACATTTATTTAAGCTTGAATCGAATCAAGGAGGCCACAAAAACAAAACCGTCGTTACATATCTCATACGAAGAGAGAAGAATCTGAATTGACTTTACTGACATTTATTGTATACAACGGAAGGGAGGCAGGCATTCCCTTCTCAGATCTCTAGAAAAGGAAAGCCTCTTGAAAATTAACCCGGTCAGAAGAAACATTTTTTTACAATTTCTTTCGAATAATTAGGGAACAGAAACCAGCGATTGAGGTGGAACTCTTCTGAGCACTCCTCCAAGGGTGATTTGAATTTGGATTTTTTTTGGGGGGGTTTCACAACTTGTTACCCAAGCCCAATTAAGCAAACCACACCAGCAGAAATATTGTTCCTGTTCTTCTCTTCCCAGGCTGGGAAAATTCCTTCAATTACAATAAATTAACACATCACACAGACAAAAGCAGTGTTTAAATTCCCTCAGGTAAGTAGACTGGATCCTGGTCCGGCCAAATAACCTGCGGCTCTGCACCCCAGCAATATGAATCTTCAAGCAATTCAAAGTTATTATTTACTTGCCAATCTGAAGGAATCACACTGTTTTTGCTATTGGTATGACTATTACAGCTATTATTATTGAAATTGTAGACCTGAGGAGCTGCAGGGCACGGCTCTTGGACATTATTGCTGCTGAATGCCGCTAATTTATCCTGGATATCGGAAAAACTTAGACCCACATAATTGGAAGAGCCGAGCAGACTACTGTACGAAGAGGAATTTACGTCAATGCTGGACGACAAATTTTCAGAATCAAGAAATTCCGGCTGGTGAAAATAGTCGGTGCCGCTAAGCAACCTGGAGATCGGAGCCGTCGTGCACTGATCTGAAGCCTTGTAGTTCCCGATTAGAATTTCTCCGAGCTCTGAACCAAATTTGTACCCGGTGGAGCTGTTGAAAGATGTCGACGAAGACGTGGTTTCCTGAATGCTGTTGTTGTTGACGGTAAGGGGTGAGCTCTCGCTGCTGCTAACCGTTGCGGCTGAATTGGAGGTGGATTTGGACTTGGATTTGTCTGCTGGTGGCGTATTGGTCCGGGGCTTGGATTTCCTATTGTGATTGTTTTTCCGGCAGCCACCGCCGACGGGGACGTTTCTGAGGACTCCGCCTTTGGTCCAGTAGCGGCGGCAGGTCTTGCAGAAATGGCGCGGCTGCGCGAGGTTGTAGTTGTTGTAGTAGCAGAATTTTGTGTTGATGGAGTCGCAGCGGGGGCATTTCAGTATCTGGCTCGGGTGTGGCCTTGTGCGCCCAAGCGCACGATTACACGAGGTCGATGCCACTGCTGGTGCCAGCAACATCGAATTTAGCGTCGAATCCAGCAAGCCGCTTTGATCCTGCATCGCAAACTGCATTTCCAAAGGTGTTACAAGTCGATTTCGGCTAAACAAAATGCTCAGTTTTAAATAGATGAATAGCTATGATAACGTTAATATAATTCTCACACACATCAGTTTCTTTACTCAAATAGACAGGAGGAGAGTTTCAACGCCTGTAAATGAACCATAAAGGAATACAAGTTTCTTCACATACAACAAGAAGAAGAACGGATAAACAGCTAGTTGAAGCAGAATAGTGGAAAATGACGCATGGTGTTAATCAACCACAACTAAGATCAGAGGCATGTGTCATATCGAAAATCACCTAAGCTGAGGAGAGCTAGCGACGTAAAGAGAAAGACCAGTTTGCACTCCAGGAAATGGAGAATGCAGAACCTGTAGGAAGCTCTAACATAGTCGTAAATTGTCGATAGAAGGCTCTGGGTTCGAATCCGAACTAGTTTAGGTCTACAGAAAAGCTTGGAGGCTACAGGAAAAAATTATCTGGTTCAAATCTTAACTTTTGTAATATATAGGTGGAAGGCGAAGGAGAAAGTACCCTAAAACAGGGAATGCTAACTTGCTAAGTCGGATGGATTCTACAGGCAAGCAGCCAGGAGCACACGGGAGTCATATGTAGAGATTTCTACTATATGAACATAGATTAATCCCGACTAAACTGATTCTTTCAATTTCGCTAATTCCGTAAGGATTTGTACAAAATAGGTCCCCGATTTCCCTAACTTCATACACATAATTCCCTCTAATTCCTGGATTCCCCTACTTCTATATGAAGTTTAGGAAAACTGAACATAAAAACGCACTAATTTACTCCAAAACCCCTAAAATCTGCCCAAAAATGTGGAAAATAAACATTAAACCATACAATACGCGTAGTCATTTCCCTGATATTTCTAGTCCTGCATATAATGCGGAAAAATGAAAATGCTGGGAGCCAAATAACGTGGAAGAGAAGTGAACAATGATAGCATAGCAATGAATCTCAGGAATCCTATGCCAAAACAGAAAAAGCTCCATGTAATTATAGATAAAGAGCAAATACTCGAAGCAATAGAACTCCTCTGCATTCTTGCGGCCAATGGCATCCAAACCACAAACCTCCTGACACGATGCACTTAATTCATAATCTGGAAGTAGAAGAGCATCACTGTTTCACGTCTCCCAACAGCCAGCTGAGCACACTCCCAATTAGATATGCGAATTTCGCAAAATGACGGGAGGTTGAAGACAAATTTCGCGCAAGGATTGACGTTCGATATTTTAAAAAACGACCAATACAAATTACGCATCATCAAAGTTCTTCGACAGGAGAAAAACAACAAAGAAAAGACTCTCTTGTCTAGCAAATTGACAACTGAATTAAACACAACTTCACAGTATTTTCTGTTAGTTCACCGATTTATCTCCTCAAGTATAATCCTAATTCTGAAGGGAAACGTGAGAATTTTAACTTAAAGCTTCTACGTCACCGTTTAATTCCTATCTGTGCGATATTTCGGAAAACAGAACTCTGATCCCACTAATGTCAATATCTTATCATTCAACGAATTTGTGAAGACCTTAACGTTGCACAGGTATTTAACAATAAACAATTATAGTAATTATCATTGCAAGCAAGGATGGAAGTACATCGAAAACACAGGCTACGGATGAAATTTTGCACAGAGCCCCTAAACGCAGGTGAAATGAATGGAAATGTAATTTTTAACAACAATTGAGGCATATAATGAAGGAGGCGGCTTTGACGCTCTAAATTAACAACAAGAACAGGACGAACATACAAATATCCTCAGGGATTACACATACTCTGTAAACTCATTTATCTGCAGAAATTTTCAGAGTAGAACAACTAAGACTTTCAATTTCCTTAAATCGGTACGAAATTGTAGAACATAAAACTTTAAAACATCTAATTCGGCTAAAATCTTTGAAATTTCCCAAATCTGCGAGGATTCATGGAATCAGTAATGAAAACATTATAAGACAACGGCTCTATTCTTCAGAAACCCCAATTCCGCAAGGACATGGCAAAGACAAAAAAGCACAGATCCTACAACTTATCAACTCTTTTCTTCTATTTCTAGTGAACCACTCAAAATTGAAAAAATAACACATTAAATGCAGTAGAGAATGGCGGAAAGATCGATCAGCTAGCGCTCAAAAAAATACGACGATATTCACCATTTCAAGCGACGGTGCTGGGAACCGTTGAACGTTGTGAGCTGCGTTCAACATGAGTTCAGAAAGATGATTTTATGGCCCCTTTACTCTTAGCAATTCCTCTACAATTTGGTGTAATTCTCGAGGCTACGCGTTTCTACCTGCCGGAAATCCTCCTCCAGGAGTCTTCCCTTCCTTTACCGTCCACAGAATTTGGTTTGAAACCTCCTGAAATTTACTCTAATCCTGGCTTGTTGATATATAGGAGTCCCTAATCCCCAATGCACAGAGGCTGAATCGAATGTTTGAGCTCTGAAATCCGACGAACCTCTCAGAGGCTCACAAATTCACTAAACATGGCTCAAACATCCAAAGCCCAGTACAAGCACTGAATGATGCAACCGCAGCACCTGAAATTTACTCACAAAATAGTCCCAATCCATGAGCAACAACAAGATTCCATTTGGCCCAAAACATCAATGAAGTAGAAACGACGCAACAAGACAAAACCCTCCAAATAATGAAGAGCTGGCTGCTGTACCGCGGATCCGTCCGACAAGTTCAGTACGATTCCGTTAACGTCAACCTAAAGCCTCCGCTGCGCAATGTGCAATGCGCACTGTGCAAGGAGAGCAAGAGTTGGCTGACGCTCAGGAAAGGATTGCGTTAAATTGATACAGAGAGTGCACGTGATAAGAGCAGAGGACAGAGAGAGATATTTAGAGTGTAACTACCGCCCATCTACCCTACTAATTTCTCCATCCCATTCCATTTCCATCATAATTCCATTCTTATTATACCTGCTCAGGTAACTTTCTAACCCAGAGTCCAGACCGCACCAACGTGATCATATTTTCACGCCGTCCCCATCAACAACGGAATCCCCACTCGGCCTTGTTGTTTTTAACAATAAAAAAATCCCCGTCTGACGGGAAAGTGAGAGGCCGACAGCACGGAGTACGAGGTTACAGTACAGGTGGTCGTGGAGGACTGGCCTCCATGCAGCTATTCGCGACGTGGCCGTTTAGGCGCCACGTTTGATCGCGTCAAATCCGTCTGAATCTCGGGCAGTGTCGGGGCCACATTCTTCACGCCCGTGCTTCGCAGCTGGATAACCGTCCACGTATTATCCACGTTGCCTTCTGATACAATTCCTTCCCACTTTTGACATTTATTTATGGGCCCCGCCCACGCCATCAAAGTCCATCTTCTCTTGCCGACATCTCCTCCGGCACCCAATTAGCCTCGGGATCGTTGGCCAATCATCAGACTTCCGTTCTGGAATAGCTGGCAGGGCCGCAATGGTTGGAGTTTGCAGGAGGCATTTGGATGCTTGCGTGGCGGCGCACCCTGCAATTGATTCCAAGTGCCCCAGAGGTCCCCTGCAAGACAAGTTGTGCGTGAGTCTTGACCCCCATTTATGCCCCGCTTGACGTCGGCGATGACTTGGGAACAGTGAGCATGAGATAATTGCGGTGGGAAGTTAGGCCAACGACTCAGTGGGACTGCCTGGCCCTGGCCCCACCCCTGCCTCTGCAAACTTCGTCATCTCGCCTCTCAAATCTCTGCATATATCTTATCTAGGTAGTGGGACATACCAGCACAGGAAAAGCCAACTGGGTACACCAAACCACCTCCCCTTAACCAGGGTTCCATAGCTTTTCCAGAAAATAGGTGCACCTCAAAGGGTCAAGAGCTAGGCGAGCTTATTTTGTTAAGAGTGATTCAGAAATAATAACATAGAATTCAAATTTAAAAAAAAAATTAAAAAAAATAGTTAGATTATATAGATGTTTAGTATCTATGTTTTGATGTAGCGGATAATCATATGGTAAGCATACGTCTAAATCAGAAGTCATGTTTTGGTTAAGCAGTCACGAGTAGAGGATCCATCATCAAAGACACCCAAGTATCAATTCTAGCCTAAACATGATGGTGGATGACTTTTTTTTTATATATCACATATCATCATCATTGTCAATTGTGCTCAACCAATTGAACTACAATCCTTTAACAGAGAGTTTATCATCATTGTCAATTGTGCTCAACCAATTGAACTACGATCCTTTAACATAGAGTTTATCATCACTGTCAATTGTGCTCAACCAATTGAACTACGGTCATTTGACGGAGAGTTTATCATCATTGCCAATTGTGATCAACTGATTGAACTACAATCATTTGACAGAGAGTTTATTGGCATTGCCAATTGTGCTCAACTGATTGAACTACAATCATTTGACAGAGAGTTTATCATCATTGCCAATTGTGCTCAACCGATTGAACTACAATCATTTGACAGAGAGTTTATCATCATTATCAATTGTGCTCAACAAATTGAACTACAATCCTTTGAGAGATGGTTCAATTTCACTAATGAGTGTTATAGAAAAGATTGCAAGGTTTAGAAATAAAATAGCTCTAATAGATTATTATTGTTCAATTAAGAATTAATTTTTGTAGGTTTGAATGTTAGATAAGGAGATAGACGACATTAAAGGAGGAGTTGGAGGAGAGGGTTTGTATTTTTTACCACAAGAGAAGCATCTTTCATCATTAGATGTTCAAGGTACAAATACATCCAAATCAAATATGAACAAACATTAAGAATTAGTTCCAAGGTAAAACTATTGGACAAAAATCGATTAAAAGAATCCACATAACTACTAACTCAAATAAAAAAGAAAATGATCAATCTTCTACATGATACCCTATGTCCTATAAATCTTTGAATGATACAATTAATAATACCATAGACTATTTAATCTTGTAAATATAATCAAGATTATTTCATTTTATTAGTTTTCTTTGTAAAAACAATATTTAATTACAAAGCACAACATCACAACAAAAGTCACACCTTAGTTATAACCTTGAAACTTTTCCATTTGCTAACAATAACAATATTATATCATCTATCTATCATCTTTGTCTTGCATATTTTTAATATATTTTGATAAGAGTATGCGTACCTCTAAAGTTGTTTCATATGTTGCACCAAGTTACATTTCTTATTTTGGTGAACAAGATTTGTAGTTTGATAAAAAATATAAACAAATTATTTTGCAAGTTATTGATATGTTAATATTTTGAATAGATTTTTATTATACGTATTCAATTTTTTTAAACTTGTATAATTTAATTTGATTGATAAATTGATAAATTTTGTAGTTAGTATTTATTCTTATGTAAACATATATGAAAGTTTGTATATGATCGTCAAAGAGTTGTAGTGCAATTGGTTGAATAGAATAGAATTCATGAGGATGGTGGTATATTTCTTGATTATGGTGGTATGAGTGACTTTGACAAACTAACCTCCTACTCATGACAACTTTTGATTTATATGTACAATTATTCATCATGTTATAATCTACTTATTCCAAAAAAGATAGAATTGTCGTATCTCTACAATCTAATTATTTCTATCAAAACAAAAATTTATTTATCTTATCTTTATTTTAAATAATTATCCTTACTTTTTATCTTTAACAAAAAAAAATAAAAAATAATGGTCCAATTAATCATCTTTGAATTGCAATATCTTATCACAATCAAAGATAAAAGTCCATAATTACCCCAAAAATATCTACTTCATGTCAAACATACCTTTTATTCTCACAATTAATTGAGTATGGAGTTGGTATATGTACTTTGTACCTCTACCACCACTCAAAGGGTACTACCATAAATTTTTCAATTCTTAACAAGCCATTATTAGTTGTTTTCCATTCCATCAATATCCATGGTAGTATCATTAACCCTATTCATAATCATACCCACTCTATCTAGGTTAATTATATTTTAATATCCAAATAGGCCATAAAAATTTAAAAAGTATATATGATTTAAAAGGTACACAATGGGACAATTAAAACATTTGCAATATGATAATATATAAACAATGATGGAAAAATAAAAAGAATATACCCAAAACAAGATTTAACTTACATGTAATGTTTGATAAACTTAATTCAAAATTGAGAAGAAAGATGATTAGATTTATAGTAAATATTCAGTGGTATTGAGATAAAGGTTTGTTGACTAATTTGGGTTATAAAGAATTTTAAGATTAGATTTTTAACAAATTAAAAGTAAAAAATATTATGAATAGATTATTATAATGGTGAAATTTATATATATAATATATATTTTTATGTTTTGGGTTTATTATGATTAAAATAATTTTAATATAATGATTAGTTTATAATCAGTATATTCTTGTATGAATTTAGTTTATGTTATCATATCTCATTCTTATCATCATTCATCTTCAAAGAGTAATCATTATCCCTCGATCAAATCTATGGGAGGAAATGTGATCAAAATCATTTTCGTCTCTATAGACCTAAATCCTAATCTTTTAAAGTTTAAACTTAAGTTAAATCTCACTAGTATCCTTCTATAAGTCATTGTGAGCTAACCTCACACATATTTGTATTTATTTGCTATCTTGTTGTATTTAAAGGTATTCATTCATCTATTAAGATTTTTAAGGCATGGTGGAATATAAAAAGAACATCTATGTCCAAAATCTTATAGGAGAATCAATTATGTATTGTCTACTTGTGGCATCTTTCTAGGTACCATTACATGCTTGCTTGTTATCTTTGATCTTTCTCTCAAAATCATAAAGTCAATCCATTAGGGGTTTGATTAATGAGAACACAATCTTTGTGATTCCACAAAGTACCTAAATGTGTTTGTGAACACTGTTAATCCTTACTTAGATTTAGGTATTAAAATATAAAGGTAAGCAAATTTTAAGTATCAAATATTTTCTAGTTCATTCTCATAGGTATAAATTTAGTTCTACACACTAGATCAATTATATAGTCATGAAAATTAGTTTGTAGGTGTGAATATATAAAAAATCACCATAAGTTTGCAGAATCTAAGACACTCAATGGATTATAAGGTCCTAAAATTCTAATTATGTGGAAAATTGATTTCCTACGTCTTCAACATCATTTTCTTTGCCTTCAAAACCTAATTGAGCACAATATTTACATCATTTAATTTAACATTTTTTTTCTCATCCCATCCCATTTATCTAGGTTGATTATATATGTACTTGATTGCATTATTTAATTTTCCTGGATACTAATAAGAGATGCACGTATTTAACCATACATTATTTGGTGAACATAACTTTCCTAAACATTACCTAGGTTTTTTTCCTTATGATTTATCCTTTTTTCAGGGTTTCAATAAATATTTTTTATTGCATTCTCTATTTTCAAATCTATTAGAGTTTGGTTTCCCTTTTGAATTGTGCTTCATAGTTATATTCCTTTAAGGTTTTGTGCTTCTTTATGTGACCTTGTTTTCATCTTATCCTACCCACCCTTACTTTCACCTCTAGTGTTTCATCTTCATATTGGATTTATTTACTATTTTTCCAATTCTACAAAAGATTTTATGTCCTTTTTATAATAATTCATCTTTTATGGTTTTATGAATTATTTTACATTCTAATTTCCCATCCACATATTCACATTCTTTTTAAGAATAAGCCCTTATTTGAATACTTAAATGATCTAATCCACTAATAATGGTGTTCTTAATGGTGTTCCAATAAGTAAGTTAATATTATTGAGAATGAGGTTGAAGACTTTGATCATGAGGCATATATTGCTAGTCAAGATCTTTGATTTTTAGGATAATTGCTTATTGAGGCATTTACTCATGTTGAATCTCATCAAAAAAATTCTCCCACTTTACATGATGCATTATTAGATGCACCTTATGGCACATACATTCATCATAATATTGAAAGTACCATGACTTTTACTAATGGTGTATCCTCTCACCCACCCATCTACCCACCCTTCATCCTCTTGTGATCCTTCTTCCTCTGATATTGTAGGTACTGCTTTCATGGCCTCTACCACCCAAACTGTCTCTTCTAGTGTGACCCTTTCTTATTGTTAGAGTAGGTTTTTTATTTTCCGTATGTTAGCGAATATTTTATTTTCCTACACGTATTATTAAGCATGCTTAGGTTATATTAGACATGGTTAATTATATGAGGGCACATGGCATTATCCATTAGTTATATGTGTCACTCTCACCCACCTTTGGGTAGTTGAGTCTCACACACTCTTTTGGATTTACTTTCCATCTCTCATAGCCATTTGTTTGTCTTTACCCAAGTAGGTGCAACCAACAATATGGCATTTAACAAGTAGGTGTTGAGCACACACTAAAATACTAAGGGGGGTGAATCAGTATTCTATCAAATCTCAAACCATTCAGAATAAATAGATACTTCAAACACTACCACATAAACATGAACATGAAAGATGAAACGCAATGCATAGTACAACACAAGACTAGATGTACATGGAAAACCTCACAGGGGAAAAACCATGATGAGAAAATTTGCTAGGAGCTACTATCCTAATCCAACCTCATAATATGAAGAACAATTACAACTTTGTTTTAGGGCTACAACCCAAGGAAGTTACTACTCCTTGGAAATAATTTTAGGGTCACTCCAAAGGAAGTTGCAACTCCTTGATTACACTTTGTTTTAGGGCTACAAGCTAAGGAAGCTACAACTCCCTGAATTGAGAAAACTCTCAGGAAAGATTTAGAATGACCCTCCTTCCACTTTCTGAAACTAATAATTATGCTCAACCCTCTTGATGATCATAATTCTTCTTTCTCACTTCTCTTTTGATGATTGAAATTATGTTTTGTCTCTTCTTCAAATGCCTTCTTTGTTTCCTACTAGCTCATTGCTTTCAACATTCAAGAGGTTCTACCTTTGGCTCACTACCTCCAACAAACAATTTAGCTCACTTCTTCACTTTCCTTTTGTCACAAATATATGATCAAAACTGAAACCAAACAGGATCTACCACTTCCGTTCTTTCTCTTTCAATCGCTTACACAATTGTCATAATGCATTACTCACTCCATACTACCAACCTAGATCAACTAGGTTTACAATATATACATGATATTACATTGATTACATCTCATATGTCAGCCTACAACAAAGAATATTACATTTACAAGTCAGCCAAAGATAAAACATTCAACATGTAGAGGGCAAGACCCAAAAGACTACACACAACACTATGAAGAGGGACACACCTTGCAGATTCTAACACATGCTTAACTTGGTCCCAAGCTATCTTCACAATTTCAGTATGCTATGAACATTATCCACACATTTTACAAATTCAAATTAGGTTAGCCCTAAGTAAAAAACATGTAACTTGTAGTATGTCGGCCTTCAAATCATTGGCAGTACACATTAATGACAAAAAATTACTTGTGCTTCTCCTAGATGAGTTGACATGAACCATACAACACCTTCAAACAATCCATAAACTCTTCTCACACTTGAATTAGTGTCGCACATCATCAACATGCCGTAGTTGGCTAGGCAAAAGCATAACCTAGTAAAACATTCATTTCGAACCACAACTTGTTTCGAAGAAACCAAAAATACCTTATGGAGCATCAACAAACATTCTATGATATTTAGGAGCACTCTCATACACCCCTTTCACAACTTCAAGCAACAACAAGTTGGCGCAAGCCAACAAACATTAAAACCAATCGTCGAACAACACAGTCCTACACTATGTCACTTCAAAATTTCACTACAGAAGGAATAATGATATGAAACTTTGGATATACCACCTTCACATTTCACTGAACTTGAATTCTAATCCACACAACCATATTTACAAATGTGGAGAAATGTAGAGCCAAATTTTACACCTCTGAGAATATCCTCACATAATCAACACAGACTTCAATTTGTCACTTTTAGCAACATGTTTCTAGTAACCCAAAAGATTTGAAACTTGGATCACACATGCTTTGAAACAACATAAACCTATCTTACAAATCACAGGAGTGAAACATCATCAATGGATAAATACGAAGAATTTCTCAGAGACTTTGGCAACCAAACAACCAAACTGCAACACACTTCATAAAACTTTTGACATTAATGACAACCAAACTGCAACAGTTTGTACAACTCCCACCTATTTCAGGTAGTTGAGAGTTATTACTCCTTTCGGAAGTGTTTTCCCTTATTTTCTATGTATATAACACTCTCCTCTCCCATTTGGCTAGTTGAGTGCAAGTGTTGATTATATTCATCTCTAGATTTCTAATCTTGTTTTCCTTCAGTCATTTTAATTTTGGGTGGCTTCATAGCCAAATATAACATGGTATCATAGCTAATTGTGAGTTATCGATTAGTATTTATTTAAGAAATTTGGGTTACAATCTTTTCTTGAAAGAAAAGTATGCCCTTCTCTTGCATCCAATGATGAATTGGACAATTAAACAATCTTGAAAGAAATTTGTTTTTGAGGGGAATTCCTTTCTCTTTATTTTTAATTGCAAGTATATTGGAGCTTTTTTGATGCAGGAGCATATGGGTCCACAGGTAATCAACATCAACCAAAAAAAATGCAATTTGGTTTTTGGTTTCAATTTCCATCTAGAGGTGTGATTTTGATTATTTGCAGGCAATTGTTTAGAAGTCATTGTTTTCATTAAAATATAAAATGCTAATAGATTTGTTGTGGGATCAATTTGATTAAATGGTGAATTCATTTGCCAAATCATAAAAGGAAGAGTAAAGTGCAAATATATTTCCCATATTTTAATTATTTTGCTGAGCTTTGTGGAAGAATGGCAAGGAGTGTTTATGTTGGAGAACAAAATGCAAAATCAAAATAAATTTTATTCTTTTCAAATTTCTTGGGTTGAGTTGTTGGATACCAAATTGGGGAGAGAAAGGTGAAGAGATAAGGGGAAAAAGAGAAAAAGTCCCTTTCTTGTTGCACATTCATTTTTGGGGGGCATTAGATTGAGGAGTTAGAAAAAATTGAGTTGTTGATGAAGTCTGTAACACAGTTCCAGTGCCTAGAAATAGATTCTTTTTTTGAGTTTTGGGGTTGAATTTAAGAATAGTGTTGTTGGTAGAAAAAATATTGTGACCATGTATTCATATAGATGAATATGGGAGCTTTCTTTATACAATTTTTTAGAAGAAAATATTTTCATCTACTGGTTCAAATTAAATTTCAAAAAGTGGTTTGTCACAAGGTTGTCTGTAGCATAGTTTCAGAATTCAGAAATTATTTTTCTAGGATTTCAACTTGAATTTTAGGATGGTATTATGGGTAGATAAATTGTGATCCACCTATATTTTTGTAGATGAAGGTGGGAACTTCAAATCTACAAGTGTTTATAGTAATTGAAATATGTTTGCATATTCAAATTAAATTTCAAAAAGTGGTATGCTAATAGTTTTATGTGCACTTCTATGTATGTCAATTTGAATTTGCCAATTGAATTGATAATTGGAGTAAGAATTAAATTGTTTGGTAAAAAAATGAACATGTGTGAGATGAATTTGGAAGTGTTTGGTTGCAAGGGTGGGCTTCCTGGCAAGGTACCTCGTCCTTGACTGCACCAAGTGGTATCAAAGCTTGGTAAAAGGTTCATTGAGGAGACAAAAATAAGGTGAAGCTCACTGTGAAAAGTTATAAATTGAAGATAATAAAGTGTGTGTATGTTTGATTTTGCAACTGTAGATTTGCATATTGTTTGAAATAGTTGGTTGTCCTCCAACGAGATAAATCTAGGTAGAAGGTGCATAAACTTCCTGGACACTCGAGGAAAGTGGGTAGAAGAAGTCTTGAGAGAAGCATCTTCCAGAGTCTTGGCTGGATAGAGGATGGTAAGTGCGAATTTTTGTTGTAGGGAGTACCTGTAATTGCAGAGAGCACTGGCTCTATAAATTGTGTGTATGTAGGTTACAAAAGTTGCAAAGAAAGTAGTAGAGAAGAAGCTCATAAGGGTTGTTGCAAGTGAGAGGAGTCCTTAGCAACAAGAGAGCTTGAAGTCATGAAGAATTTGTTTTGTAGATTGAGTGTGATGGTAGATTGCATGAGGTGATAATTATGGAAGATTTCAATAGACAAGATGGAATGGGTCGTGAGGAGACCCCTGCGGATACTATTTTTAGAGTATTATTGGGAGAATGTGGAGAACGAAAAGTTTGAGAAGATGGGACAAATAGTTCATGAAGAAGTAGGAAAGATAGAGGCAAGGCTCAAGAAATTAGAAATTCTTTTTTGGAAAGGTGAAAAGAAAGTGGTAAATAGGAGTGAGAAGAAGAGTGAGGACAACAACCCGAGATGGAAGAAAAAGTATGTGAGAACAACCCCTACAAATGTAAATAAAGAAGAAAAGAAGAGAGGAAATGAAGAAAATAAGATTATGGATTTGGAGAGTCCTAAATTCGATGAGCAGATTGGTGAAGACAAGGATACCACTTTGTTGAAATAAGAAATGAGAAGAATCAATGAATTATTGATAGCTAGAAATGAAAAACTGATGGAGAAGAAGAAATTTGTTGCACCAAGAGAAAATGGTGATGGTGAAGAGTCTTTGGAGGCTCATAATTTTTATAACCCCTTTATAATATTTTATTTGCAAGCAACAAATAATTTGTAGCAGGATGTCAAGTCTATGACATCAAAGAAGAAATCCTTGTGCAAGAGGATAAGAAAGGAAAAGGAAGAGAGGAGTTTGTAGTTGAGACATGTCTTGTTGAAGGCATGAAAAAGGAGAACACAATAAATTTTGTAGTAGATGTTGAGAAGCAAGGTGAAATTATGTTCCTTGAAGGGGGAAAATGAGCTGCAATGGTAGTGAGTCCTTTGGAGGACACAGAGATGGAGATGGAAATGAGTGATGAAGATGGAAGTGTTGCAACTAAACATAAAGGAAGAGAAAAGATTGTAGCAATAGAGGTAAATTTTATTTTTTGTAATTTTGAGGTATATGTTAATTTGCATTCGTATAAGTTTGAAAATGAGGGGAATGAAAGCATGGAGGTGTTGAGGGTTGGGGTGCAACCCATAGAAATCCATCATGTTGGTATGACACAAAGAGAGGTTGAAGAAGAAGATGTAGTTACAAAAATGGGGATGACGAAAAATTGGTACCTTGGATTTACTTTTCACCTCTCATAACCATTTGTTTGTCTTTACCTGAGTAGGTGTAACCAACAATATGTCATTTAGCAAGTAGGTACAACTCCCGCCTATTTCAAGTAGCTAGGAGTTATTACTCCTTTTGGAAGTGTTTTCCCTTAATTTTCTACATACAGCACTCTCTTCTCCCATTTGGCTAGTTCAGTGCAAGGGAGTTTTGGTTATATTCATATCTAGATTTATAATCTTGCTTTCCTTTAGTCATTTTGATTTTGAGTGGCTTCATAGCCAAATCTAACATGGTATCATAGTTGGTTGTGAGTTGTCAGTTAGTAGTTATTTAAGAAATTTAGGCTACAATATTTTCTTGAAAGGAAAGTATGCTCTTCTCTTGTAATCAATGATGACTTGGAGAATTAAAAATATTGAAAGAAATTTTAGTTTTTGAGGCAAAGTGGGCTACATAATTGCATTTGGAAGGCCTAAAAATCTCCCATTTTCATATATAATTTGTCAAATTTAGAAAAAGTTTATTTTGGGGGAAAATAATTTGCAAGAAGAGTCACACGACCTTACCTACGTAGCATATGGTATGGAGTGCAAAAATAAATTATCACTTTTTTCATTTAATATATATTATTTAAAAAATTACATTCATAATTTTTTTATACATTTAAAATTTTGTTCATAAGTTTGTGCTCAACCAATGGATCTACAACCCTTTGACATAGATTTTATCATCATTTCCAATTGTTCTCAGCTAGTTAAACTACAACCCTTTGAAAGAAAGTTCAATTTCACTAATCATTGTTAAGGAAAAGAATGCAAAGTTAAGAAATTAAATAGATCCAAAAGATTATTTTTGTTTAGTTAAGGATTAATTTTTGTGGGCTTGAATGTGAGATAAGGAGATGGACGACATCAAATGAGAGAGAGGATTTGTATTTTTTTACCACAAGAGAAGAATATTTCATCGTTAGATGTTCAAGGTACAAATACATCCAAATAAAATATGAAGAAACATTAAGAATTAGGTCCAAGGTAGAACTATTTGACAAAAATAGATTAAAAGATCTACATAACTACTAACTCAAATAAAAAAGAAAGGGACCTGCCTTTTAAATGATACCCCGTGTCTTATAAATCTTTGAATGAAACAATTAATAATACCATAGACTATTTAATCTCATAAATATAATCAAAATTATTTCATTTTATTGATTTTTCTTTGTAAAAATAATGTTAAATTACAAATCACACCATCACTACAAAAGTCACACCTTAGTTATAACCTTGAAACTTTTTTTATTTGCTAATAATAACAATATTAGATCATCTATCTACCACCTTTGTCTTATATATTTTTAATATATTTTGGTAAGAGTATACGTTCCTCTAAAGTTGTTTCATATGTTGCACCAAGTTACATTTCTTATATTGTTGAACAAGATTTGTAGTTTGATAAAAATAAAATAAAAATTATTTTGGAGTTATTAATATGATAATATTTTTATATATTGAATTTCATTATATGTATTCAAAGTTTTTTAATTTGTATAAATTTAAATTGATTGGTAAATTTTGTAGTTAGTATTTATCCTTTATGTAAAGATTATTATTTCATATTAGGTTTCTATGAAAGTATGTATATGATTGTTAAAGAGTTGTAGTTCAATTGGTTGAATAGAATTCATGAGGATGGTGGTATGTTTCTTGATTATGGTGGTACAAGTGACTTTCACAAACTAGCTACCTCCTACTCATTACAACTTAGTTAAAGGTCAATTTTTAATTTATATGTATAATTATTCAGCATGTTATAATCTACTTATTCTAAAAAAGATAGAATTTTTGTATCTCTATATAATCTAATTATTTCTATCAAAACAAAATTATATTTAACTCTTATCTTTATTTTGAATGTTTATCCTTACTTTTTATCTTTAACACAAATAATTAAATATTAAAAAAAAATTATTATAGATAATATTGGTCTAATTAATCATCTTCGAATTGTAATACTTTACCACAATCAAGAATAAAAGTCCATAATTACCCAAAAAGAAATTTACTTCATGACAAACATGCCTTTTATTCTCACAGTATGGAGGTGAGTATATGTACTTTGTACATCTACTACCACTCCAACGGTACTATCTCAATCATTTGTGGATTCAATAGCTCCATATATTAAACATGTTATTATTTTAATTCTTACATTATAGTTGTTTTCTAGTTCCATCAATATCTTTGTTAATATCATTAACCCTATTCATAATCATACCCACTTTATCTAGGTTAATTATATTTTAATATCTAAATAGGGCTATAAAAATTTAAAAAAGTATATATAATTTTAAAGGTACACAATGGGACGATTAAAAATATTTTCAATATGATAAGATATAAATAATGACGGAAAAACAAAAAGAATATACCCAAAACAAGATTTAACTTACATGTAATGCTTGATAAAATTAAATGTAGCAATTGGTCATTTTCAAAATTGAGAAGAAAGATGATTAGGTTTATAGCGGTAAATATTTGGTGGTGTTAAGATAAAGTTTTGTTGAGTAACCTCATAAATGTTTGACTATAAATAATTTTAAGTCTAGGTTTTTAACAAATTTAAAGTGGGAAATGGGAAATGTTATGAATAGATTATTGTAGTAATGATATATATATATATATATAATGTTTTGGGTCTTATTATGATTAGAATAATTATAATATAATGATTAGTTTATAATCAATATATTCTTGTATGAATTTAGTTTATGTTATCATATCTCAATCCTATCATCGTTCATCCCAAATAGTAACTATTATCCCTAGATCAAATCTATGAGAGGAAATGTGATCAAAATCATCTCCACCTTTGTAGATCTAAATACTAAACTTTTAAAATTTAAACTCAAATTAAATCTCACTAGTCTCCTCCTATAAGCCATTGTGAGCTAACTTCACACATATTTTTATTTATGTGTTGTCTTGTTGTATTTAAATATATTCATTCATCTATTTTAAAATTTTCAAGGCATGATAGAATATAAAAAGAACATTTATGCCCAAAATATTAAAGGAGAAATAGTTATACATTGTCTACTCATGACATCATTCTAGGCACCATTACATGCTTGCTTGTTGTCTTTGATATTTCTATCAAAATCATAAAGTCACTCCTTTGGGGGTTTGATTAATGAGAACACAATCTTTGTGATTCCACAAAGTCCCCAAAGGTGTTTGTGAATATTGTCAACCCTTACTTAGAATTAGGTATCAAAAGATCGAGGGAAGAAAATTTTAAGTATGAAATTTTTTCTGGTTCATTCCCATAGGTATAAATCTAGTTCTACACACTAGATCAATTCTATACTCAAGAAAATTAGTTCGTAGATGTGAATAAAAACAAAAGAAATTACCATTAGTTTGTAGAGTCTAAGACACTCAATGGATTCTAAGATCCTAAAGTTGTAATTATGTGGAAAATTGATTTCCTATGTCTTCAACATCATTTTCCTCACCTTCAAAACATAATTGAGCACAATATTTACATTCATTTAATTTAACAATTTTTTAATTTTAATTTTTATAATTTCATCTCATTTATCTAGGTTAATTATATGTGTACTTGATTGTATTTAATTTTCCTATATATTGATGTGATATGTGTATTTAACTATACATTATTTGGTGAGCTTAACTTTCATAAATATTACCTAGGGTTTTGGTCTTATAATTTATCCTTTTTTCATTAGGGTTTTAATATCTATTTTTATTGCATTATCTCTTTTTAAATCTATTAGAGCTTGGATTCCCTTTCTAATTGTGCTTTATAGTTATACTTTCCTTTTAAGGTTTTGTGATTCTTTATGTGACCTTGTTTTCATCTTACCCTACCCATCCTTACTTTCACCTCTATTGTTTTATTTTCATATTGGATTTGTTTACTATTTTTCTAATTTTATAGGATATTTTATGTCCTTTTATAATAACTCATCCTTTAGGGTTTTGTGAATTATTTTACATTTTATTTTCTCATCCACATGTTCACATTACTTTTAAGAATAAGCCTTTATTTGAATACTCAAATGATCTAATCCACTGAGAATGGTGTTCTTATTGATGTTCCAATAAGTAAGTTAATATTATTTAGAATGAGGTTGAAGACTTTGATCATGAGGCATATCTTGCTAGTCAAGATCTTTCCTTTATAAGATAATTTCTTATCGAAGCATTTAGTCATGTTCAATCTCGTTAATAATTTGCTCCCACTTTACATAATGCATTATTAGATACACCATATGGTACATATATTTTTCATAATATTGACACTATCATGAATTCTACCAATGATGTATCCTCCCACCTACCCATATACCCATCCTTCATCCTCTTGTGATCATTCTTCCTCTCATATTGTATGTACTACTTTCATCACCTCTACCACCCAAATTGTCTCTTCTAGTGTGACCCTTTCTTATTGTTGTATAGGAGTGAATTTGCACCCCTCACAAATTCCCCTTTTACACCCCCTACTTTAGAAAAATCAAACCTGACTAGATAATTCCACATCACACATTTGCATTGCATCCACTTGGTGCTTGTATTTTATGTCGGCAGGGGAATTTTTGTTAGAAATGCAAGCACAACGTATGGACGTCTATGTGGCACGCTGTCGTCCCTGACAGATTCCTACATCTGGAGTCCACATGGACATTACACTCCTCATTGGGGATGAAATGTAATGCCTCTTTGACCAGTCAGCCTGGAAACAAATCTTTCCCTCCCATTTTGATCTTCAAATGCATATCTCTCATTTTTATTCCATCTTCTATAATCCTCCACACACTAGGTTGAGCTCTTTTGGCAATTGGAATCCTTTCTACACTAGCTTGATATTTTGAGCACTCTTTGAGAAACTCAACACACCTTCTCCATATATTGCCGCATCTTTAGCCGCCATTAGAGTTGCAACTTGGTGTCCTGAGGGACTGCTTTTTCGTTGTTGCGGCAACGTAGACCTTACCAAGCTTGCATCCTCTTCTACGTTCTTGAGGGCACTTTGATTGACAAGGTAATATTGCTTCTTGATTGATGTAGCATAATGTTGTTGTGATTATTCGGTACTCTTTCTTCTTATTCTCTTTATCACATTTTCTATCTTGTGGCTTTCTTGGCTATCCGTGGAGGTGGAAACACCAAAGTGGGGGTTTGACTGAGGTAAACCCCTATACAACCCCAACATTTTCCCTCTCTTGGATGTGTGTAGGTGTACGCATGCATGGAGCTTGCTGACAACTGGACTCTTAGTGAGTTGGTCTTCGTCACCTTAGTTTTCATTATCTCCTTTATTATATTCATAGTTATTTTCTCGTACTTCATTATTTTGTTTATTTTGTTAAACTTCATTAGCTAAACTGTAAGTAGGTTTTTGGATATTTGGTACTGTACTTCTCACTTTTTGGTCATATAGATGCCAGTGCATCGTGCTATCATCCCTGTCCTGTGCTGCTGTCCTCGGGCATAGAGCTATCTAAGGTATGGTTTGGATTCCAGAAACTGGCTCGTTTAGCCCCATTTAAGCATTTGGATCAGTAGAGTGACATAATCACTTGAGAGTGCTCTCCATTCTCTATCCTTGACCATGACACCCTCTTAGCTTGAGGTAAGATAGGGCAGCCCTCCGCTCTTGGCTCTTCGTGACTTGGAGCCTTGGTGTGGTTGGTCCTCCTACCTTACATTTTGGTGAACCTGACATGAACCATTTTGGTTTCATTTAGCAATGATGAAAGGCCATTTCCCTGTATCCTAGGAGTGTTGTGGGTGTGAGTGTTGTGAGGCGTTTCGCCTTGCAACCCAATCTCTGACCCCTAGTGATGTAGTTGGAAGTTTCCACAAGCATTGCAAAATGAAACCTTAGCTGGGTCATTGTCTAGTTGCAAAACCCTTGGGGGTTCTATGAAAGTTTCATCTAGTATGCATGATGGCCTCCTTTTTACATCTGCCCATCCCATCTATGATGCCTGTGAGTAGTTCCCCTAGTATATCTTTCATCTCACAAGACTTTCCAATGAACTATAATAGAGAGTCATCTCCCTTATACATCCCCACACAAATCAATGGAAACACTATAACAAGTGTTCTTGTTGACCCACCGTGTCAGGTGAATGTGATAACTGAGGAGATTATGTTGATTAACGTCTTACATAGAGATGTGTATGATGAATCTGAGAGTACCATCCGTACACACAATAAAATTTATGTACCTCCCCTTGGCTGCATCACCTTGTCAGTCCTTGTTGGACCTAAATCAGTGAATTTACTCTTTAACATAATCCTGGGGTCTGAACTCTTTAGGGTACAACTGGGTATCCCTTGGTTGGTTTCTATGAACGCAGTTCCCTCGATAGTGCATAAATGTCTAAAATTCATCCATGAGGGTACAATGCATGTAGTCCATAATATCGGCTATAAACTTGCACCTATTGGTCTGCTTCCTCCTAAGACAAACCTCTTGTATCAGACCTATGTGAAATACAAGAGTGGATTCTTAATGCCAAAAGTGACATACCCTCCATCTCCCTATTCCATCTCACATAGGGATTTCCTGAAGGCTGATAGTGATGTCGCCTTGGCTCAGAAAAGAGGAAAGGAGAAGCATGCTCAACATTCTTCCTCCTCTTCTTCTATTGCTATTGTCCCACCTATCGCTTCCTCTTGCCTTGTTGCGGTGTCATTAGATTCTACTCCTAGGCATTTACTAGAGAATCCTATGGTGCCCGCTTGGTGAAAGCCCAAGCGTCCAACGTTCAAACTTCTTGTTCTACCCACGGTGCTTAGGCCTATTCGGTATGGTAAGGAGAAGGATCCCCATGGAGATTCCTTTATGAATCGACCTTCGTAGCCTCCTATCGCTTATGCTCCCAAGGTAGTGAATGGGAAGAGGCTCGTTGTTGAGGTGTTAGAGCCAACTCCCCTGTTGTTGCTCCAACCTCTCCTCAAGTTCTCCCTCTTACTCCCATCCAGGATTCACTTCTTCCATCGGAAATGATTGTGATGAAAACTTTGATGGCCAAGCAGAAGCCCTCTATTCCATCCCAGCCTATGACCTCTAGTTCCCAGAGTCGTAGGGACCGCCTTACACGTGAGCGGAAGTGTCGACGAAAGGCTCTAGCCATTGAGCAAGCCGCCATGCAAAGGAAGGGGAATCGACCACCCCTATTTTGGGGCCTGCTGTTGTGTCCTCATCTCCCATCCTCTCTATTTTAGTTTAATCAACCTCAATGTTTTTGTCAGATCTTGTGACGAGCGTAAACACCCCTCACCCTAAAAAGTTGCAGGTGTTTATTTATCCTTCGGTTGAGCTGCCTCTTTTAATGTCCCTCTCGGACATCCTATCATTCTCAAAGCCTATGGACATGTCGAAAACCTCAGTGGTATCCATCATGGTCCTCTCCTCCTCTATCGCGCCTTCCATATCATCTGTGGGGGTCTCGCATCCTCCGACAAAGTAGAAGATGAAGGATGACCCTGCTAGTATGGGGGTCAAAAGATGAGTCCACCTTCTTCAAAGGGTGGTTCTGCGTTAATGTGTTCCATCTTAGTGATGCAAGAAGTTCTGGTGTCCCCGAAGTTTTTCACTACTCCTGAGTCACTCGGTGAGCCCAACAATGAATCTCAGGCACTACCTCCCTCGCCCATTGAGTTGACACATGACACTCCTATGAAGTGAATGTTTAACTCTCTCGATGAGGTACCAACCCTTTTAGCGATCTTTGTGAAGCCACTAACCTTTACTCCACAAGAACTAGGCAGAGAAGACCTTGCGGGGCCTTCTTCCTTGGCTCTTGTTGCGGAAGGGTCAGAGGGTTCCCCCTTGATATTTTTCCCTTGCAGGCTCATATGCCTTCCTTGTATAATGATCTAGATTGGGATGCTGATGGCCTCTTGGTTGATGAGTGTTAGTGGGGTGCCTCTTCTTTATCAATAGTACAAATTGTGTGTGTGTGTTTGTGTTCCCCATGCTTGCGTTATGTGTTCCTGGATGATCCTTGTCACCCTCGTAGGTTCTTGGATATAGGAGTGTTATGTGTCATACAACTTCCTCTATTTGTGGCATCATTCTTCCTTTGTTATGTGTATTGATTTTTAGCAATTGGGGATGATGCAAAGTGTTCGAGGAATTTAGGCTTCCCTTCCATATTGACCCAATTTTTTATTTTTTTATTTTGTCTTCTCGTGCATTCTTCATATGGTCTGATATAGTAGGGGGTTGATGACAGTTAATTTATATACTATTATTATACTTATATATATTTATGGGCAACTTTGACCCCAAAATATCAGATCTCCCCTATGTCCCTTGTTCGTAGTGTTACTATTTATCTTTACATTGATGATTTCTTATCTTTCGTGCTTGCTTTTTGATGTTGTGGTGCTCATGTTTTGTCCCTTGCGTGTGCGACAAAATTACCATGGTTACAGCTCACTATGTTCTATGGGTCATAACATCACTTTTTCATTCTTGTTTTTCTCTCCTTAGGATGCCATGTGCCTCTGCATTTAGTACACACCATCCTAAGGGGGGGCTATCATGTCAACTTCGATTTTTTAGAAAATGCATTTAGTGGCCAATGAATCTTTTCTCGAAAATATTTCAAAACCTTTTTCAAAAATTGGATTCTCAATAAGGATCCCTAGCGGAACGTGTTTCCTTCATCGTGGGTTCATAAAGAAAGAATTTAAAGAACTTTCCTTTCTAGGAAGGAGCAACTTTTCCTGTGGGAGAAGCCTCGACCTTCCCCTCATGAGAGGATATTTTATTCCTTTCAAATTCCTTGATGAAGTGAACATATTTTGAAAGGATTCCTTGATTTTGAATTGATTTACGAAAAATTCTCCTACACTTTCAAATAGCACGTCCCTTGAGTGGACCCCTTTTCTTTTGAAGGGTTCCCGAGAGACCCCTTTGAAAGCTCTCCCTTCAATTTTTTGACTATCTGCTTGTTTGCTTGTGTGGTTGCTTTTTGTTTTCTAACATGTTTTATCTATAGATTAGCATGTTACTTTGCAGGTGCACCTATGAAGCTGCTTTCCAGTCCAACTCTGTGGAGTCCCCTTACAATGGGCTTCCTTCAAGAGAGACTACCTGGGGGGAACCTTCTTTGCAGGTTCAAGGGCCTATGAAGAACTTGCATCCTACAAGATTTTTCCATCATTGGTCTATGGGCCTTTGGTGTACTTTGTTCAACTTTGTAGTTTTGAGGATCTATGGAGTCCTTTGTTTGAACCTTCTCAAGAGAGAGTACCTATGGAGTTATTTTCCCACCTTGTACTTTTGATCTCGCTAGACCGTGGTCTTCTTCCTTGATGGTTCAGGTATACATTTCTAAACTCTTCGATCTACTTTACCAAACATTTTTTGACACTCATGCTCGCTAAAGTGGGGGGAAAATGTATAGGAGAAAATTTGCACCCCTTTCGCAAATTCCCCTTTTACACCCCTACTTTAGAAAAATCAAACCTGACTAGATAATTTCACATCACCCATCCGTAATGCATCCACTTGGTGCCTATGTTTTGTGTTGGTGGGGGAGTTTTTGTGAGGGACGCGAGTGCGGTGTGTAGACGTTTGCACAACGCGTTGTCGTCCCTAAGAGATTCATGCCTCTAGAGTCTGCAGGGACGTTACACTCCTCATTGGGGACAAAATGTAATGCCTTTGTGTCCACCAATCAGTCTGAAAAATGGCTCTTCCCCTCCCATTTTGATCTTCAAATGCATATCTCTCATTTTTATTCCACCTTCTACAATCCTCCACACACTATTTTGAGCTCTTTTGGCAATTGGACTCCAATCTACACCAACTTGGTCTTTTGAGAACTCTTTGAGCAACTCAACATGCCTTCACATCTTGTTGCATCTTTAGCCTCCATTGGAGTTGCAACTTGGTGTCTCGAGGGACTGCTTCTTCGTTGTTACGACAACATAGACCTTACCAAGCTTGCATCCTCTTCTACGTGCTTGAGGGCACTTTCATTGAGAAGGTGATATTGCTTCTTGATTGATGTAGCATAATGTTGTTGTGATTGTTCAATACTCTTTCTTGTTATTCTCTTTATCACATTTTCTATCTCATGGCTTTCCTAGTTGTCCGTGGAGGTGGAAACACCAAAGCGGGAGTTTGACTGAGGCAAACCCCTATATAGCCCCAACATTTTTCATCTCTTGGTTGTGTGTAGGTGTAAACATGTGTGGAGCTTGTTGGCGAACATGACTCTCAGTAATTTGGTCTTCGTCACCTTAGTTTTCATCATCTCCTTTATTATATTCATAGTTATTTTCTTGTACTTCATTATTCTGTTTATTTTGTTAAATTTCATTAGCTAAACCGTAAGTAGGTTTTTGGACATGCGGCACTATACTTCTCACTTTCTGGTCATACGAATGCCAGTGCCCTAGAGAGACGCCAGCCTTTCGGGCTGTCGTACCTGACTTGCGTTGTTGTCCTAAGGCAAAGAGTTGTCTGAGGTACGGTTTGGATTCCAGAAACCAGCTCGTTTAGCCCCATTTAAGCATTTAGATCAGTAGAGTGATAGCAGCACTTGAGAGTTCTCTTCATTCTCTATTCTTGACCTAGACACTCACTTAGCTTGAGGTAAGATAGGGCAACCATCCACTCTCGGCTCTCCGTGACCTGGAGCCTTGGTGTGGTTGGTCGCCCTACCTTACAATCGTTAGTGTAGGTTTTTTATTTTCCTCCATATATTATTAAGAATTCTTAGGTTATATTAGACATAGTTAATATGAGTGCATATGGAATTATCTATCAGTTACATGTGTCATTCTCACCCACCCTTGGGTAGTTGAGTCTCACACCCTCTTTTGGATTTACTTGTCACCTCTCATAACTATTTGTTTCTCTTTAACTGAGTAGGTGCAACCAATAATCTAACATTTACAAAGGAGGTACAACTCTCACCTATTTTGGGTTGTTGGGAGTTATTACTTCTTTTGAAAGTATTTTTCCTTATTTTTCTCTGTATACAAAACTCTGCTCTCCCATTTGGCTAGTTTAGTATAAGGCAGTGTTGATTCTATTCATATCTAGATTTCTAATCTTGCTTTCCTTCATTCATTTTGATTCTAGTTTGCTTCATAGCAAAACCTAACATGGTATCAAATTTGGTTGTGAGTTATTGATTAGAAATTATTTAAGAAATCTAGGTTACAATCTTTTATTGAAACCAAAGTATGCTCTTCTCTTGCATCTAACAATGACCTAGAGAATTAAAAAATATTGAAAGAAATTTTAGTTTTTGAGGGGTCTTCCTTTCTCTTTCTTTTCAATTGCAAGCATATTGGAGCTTCCTGGAGATATTTTGAGCTCATTGAGTTCAGAACAACTGAGAAAGTTAGAATCACCTTTTATTTCATCTAGACATCAGAGGTGAAATCTATGAAGGTTTGAAATAGGCGATTTTTTGTGAAGATCTTGTGAGCTTCTAAAAATTGGGGCACTTTGAGGCAAAGCATACAACACCATTTCATTTGGAAGGCCCCAAAACCCTAGTTTTATACATAATTTATCAAATTTAGACAAAATTTATTTTGGGGAAGAAAAAAATTGTAGGAAAAGTCACACAACCCCACCTTCATAATATATGGTACAGAGTTCAAAAATAAATTATCATTTTTTTATATATTTAAAAGTTTGTTCATACTTTTAGAAAAAGTTTTTTGAAAAAATAAAATTTACTTTTTTTCAAAGGGGTACCCCTATACACACCCCGTACTAGATGCTTATGTAGGACCCTCTGCTAGGATATGGAAAGTACCCATAGGGCACTATTCCTCATAGAGTCCCACAACCTTAGGCATGCATGGTAGGGGTTCATCTCCTTCTGCGGGTTCTAAGGGGTTTGGTTTCCATTTTATTAAAAGTATTTTTTTAATAAAATGAAATAAAATTAGACCCAACACCCCTGCTCAATCTTTATGTCCCCCACCTCAACCCTTGTGCCCTCTTTTGGATATTCCACCATTTTAGGCACCCATTTTGGTGGAAATTTATATGTGGTGGAGTTCTAAAATTGACTAGAGGTTCTCTAAAATTGGTAGAAATTCTATATTTAGCTAGTGAACTTCTATTTTTGTGGTACCTCCATATTTAGTAGTATTTTAACCAAATTTTGTAGCATGATACTTTTTCAAACTTAAACCCCTCACAATTGGAGTTTCGTTTTTGCACCTAACCTTCAGAAGGCAATATCTTGGCTATATGGAGGCTTTTTTCAAAGTATTTTTTTGTTTGTGGTATAATTTTGTGCTCTCTATAATGGTGTAATTAGTTTTTGGTCAAGTGATATATTTTTTTATAAAATTAGTTTTCTCATCAGATCTAACAAGAAGCCTCAATTTTTTGAACTTCAAATGATAATAACTTTCACATATGACCTCAAATTGAGGTGATTATTTTTTGAAAGGTATTTTTTTGAGCACTACATATTGTGCCAATTTAAGGTTCTCATTCTGAAATAATATTATAGTTTTAGTATTTGAGCACATTTTGGACATTGTAAAACTAGAAAATAACTATCGTTGTAGATGTACTAATTTATAAAGTGCCAAATTATTTTTTGTAGGTGGGCATTAATTATTGAGTAAAAAGGGGGTATCTTGGTGAGTTTTTTTTATCTATTTACTTATTCTCTTCTTTTCTTTCACCAATGGATCATTCAAAGGTTTCACTAACACCTTATAATTATGCAACTAGGCATCGACATGCATGGAATGCCATAATGCAACTTGGGTATAATCCATATGTTGAACAAAAGGTAGTTGAACCCACAAATGATAAGGAAAAGATAAAATAGATACTTGAACATACAAAAGCTCTTAGATGTCTTTGTATCCTTGTTTCCCTTGATCTTATGTTTCAAATTGGGCATGTACAAATTCACATGATACTTGGGAAAAAATTAAAAAAATATATGGTACAATAGATGAATTCAAAGGCTATCATATTGATACTGATTTGATGAGCCTTGATCCTATTGAAAATAAGCCACACCCAAGCCAAAGATGGGTTGGTCCTAAAAGGGCCAATAGCTTACTAGTAGAGCACTCTAATAGAAAATACAAGGTATTGGGTTTGAATCCTAGCCGATCCATGAAAATATCAACATGATATTAGAGCTAGACCAAGATAGGATATCCAAGCACCTAATGCAGCCTAAGGGGGTGTTGGAAATAATCCACACCTAGGCCAAAGATTGGTTGGTCCTAAAAGGGCTAGTATCTCAATTGTAGAGAACTCCAACAACAAATGGAAGGTCCTAGGTTTGAGTCCTAGCCGGTCCATGAAAATATCAAAAAATCCAAAAAACTTTGGCAACATCTAAGATTATATAGATAAGTTTAATGATCTAAGGGCATAATTTAAAACATTTAGTATTGGGAAAAATGATATTTAGTTAGTCTATAATGTAGTAGACAAACTTGGTCTTGAAAATGCATCTTTTTTTCTAGCTTTCACACTCACATGCTTACTAAGGATCCACATACACTATGGATTCATTTTCATTTTTCTTTGAGATATTAATTCACGAAGAACATAAAATTATTTCTATCGGTCTCATAAAGCCATCACAAAATAAAGAGTTTTTGGCTAGTCAACCTAAGGCATAGAAAGAGACAAGTCAATTTCACAGGAAAAAAAGTAATCAAAGAAAAAGAAACTCACAAATCAAGCACAAAAAAAATCCTTTTCAAAAGATAACTCATTTAAGAAGGAGAAGCCTACTTTCATATATTGCAAGAAGACTAAACATGAATACCATTCTTATTATAAGAAGGATATTGATGAACTGAAACATCTTCTTAAGAAGAAGAACGTTGATCTACCTTCTAGAATTTATGAGTCAATTTATTCTTCCCATTCAAAACAATCAAGATCTAGTAAGAAAAAAGGTCATACAATATTTGTTTTTGAAACAACTAAAAATAAAGGTAAATCTCTTTGTGCTTCTATAGGTCTTGAATCAAGGAGATGACTTCTAGATTCTAGAGCTTCTCATCATATGGATTCTACACAATCTATGTTCTCTTCTTTTAAGCCCTATGTTATGCAACCTATTTGATGGGGAAAATTACCTACATGAATGTATTTGTGAAGGGATTTATTAATATTGGGGATGGCACTTTCAATGATGTTTTTTTATGTACCTCATTTATCAAACAATCTTATTTTTAGTTATTAGATTACCCATGGTGGAGTAGGGAAGATTGTGGAATTCACACCTAATTCAGTTATCATTCAAAACTTGGAGAGAAAATATATCATTGCTACTTGGATGGTTGATCATGCATCTCAATTATACACCTTTTCAAACTTTACACCTATTGATGGTTCTAATCCTTTGATTGTTGATCACACTCCTAGTGTGAAATTTAATTTTGAGGAGAATTTTGGCTACTTGAACATGGGTATTATCACATTTGATCATGCTATTGAGCCCTATATTCCTTCTCCTTCGAGCCTCTTACTTTTTCTAAGAATAACATTGCAATGATGCAGGAGGTTCATATTGGTCTTCTTGATCCAACTCCTTGGGATATGTTCCTAGAAAACATCTCCTCTTTGTTTGTAGAGTCCCATATTTCAGATCTAGAATTCAATATTGATTACATTTAACTTCTCTTTGATGGAGTTTATTCTTCTTTAGATGTTATGAGAGCACATTCAAAACCTCTTGTTATCTCTTCAACTTTTCAATATTTTCCATGGTTTGATAGTGGCTTGTACATTCTTGAGAAAAATTTGGAGGAGGCATATTTATCTTCATAGGATATATCTTCTTATTTGTATTTTGTTCAACAATCATCTCTATTAGATTTTAAATTGTCACTTTTATTTGAGTACTAGAACTTCTGATTTTTTTTTGGAATGCTTTAGCATCGAAATAGAGACATGCGATTAGTTTTCAAAGACTTCATACACTTTATCTTTTTTCCTTTATATTCCTTTTAGGAATGGGAAGATATTCTTCATACACCATTGGTTTTGTTTCTTCCTAAGGGGAGAAATTGTATTCAATGTTTGTGGACTTTGTTATATATCCAATTCAAGAATAAACCATTAGTACAATTGACCACTTGGGGGGAGGCTATGAAATCTCTCGTATCCTCTCTCTTTTGGAGGGGTATGTTTCCTTGGATGGGCATATTTTTTATGTGGGAAAACTTATTTGTTTTTCCCTTTTAGGGATGAGTTTTATCCCATTGGTTTTTCTCATTTTCTCCATTTGTGTTATATTTTTTGTACATGGGTACCTAACATAGCCTTATAGCTAGGACCCATATTTTCATATTTGTGTCTTTTCACTCACCTAAGCTACACTTAAGGGGGGGGATGGTGTTAGTGTAGGTTTATTATTTTCCTTATGTTAGGGAATATTTATTTTTCCTACACATCTTATTAAGCATGCTTAGGTTATATTAGACATGGTTAATATGAGGGAACATGGAATAATCCATCATTTACATGTGTCACTCTTACCCACCTTTAGGTAGTTGAGTATCACACCCTCTTTTGGATTTATTTTACACCTCTCATAGCCATTTTCTTGTCTTATCTTAGTAGATACAATCATGTAATCTATAATTTACCAAGTAGGTAAAACTCTTGCCTATTTTGGTTATTTGGGATTTATTACTCCTCTTGGAAGTATTCACCCTTATTTTTCTATATATAACACTCTCCTCTCTCATTTGGTTAGTTTAGTGCAAGGGAGTGTTGATTCTATTCATCTATGAGTTTCTAATCTTAATTTCCTTCAATAATTTTGATTCTTGGTGGCTTCACAACCAAATATAACACCTCTTACATTCCTCCTGTTAGAGTTTCCAATAAACTCCATAAAACTAAGATCACTTGTAAAACCTATATTATCCTTCTTTCTACAAGGAGAAAAATCAAACATGTAAGAGAAATTTACATAAAAATGTGCAAATAATATTATTGGGAATACTAAATTACATGAGATGACTTGATTTTATAAAGCAATATGAAAAACCCTAAAGGTAAAACCTAATTAGGACTTAAGTAAAATTAATAAAGTGCTATTAAATATTTAACTACACCAACACCCCCCTTAAGTGCAACTTAGGGAGAATAAGAAACATGAAAATAATGCAAGGATGGGTCCCAACTACAAGGCCATGTTAGGTACCCATGTACATATGCAATGCAAAAGAAATAGAGAATGCAACCAAGTGATGAAAGATGGAGGAATCCATAATACCCCCCAAGTACACCATCCATCACATAGATACATAATAAATTCCCCCCATAAGAGAGAAAGATATGATGAAAGAATCTAGAAGCTATTTGTATCTCAATGCTGATGCCAAATTGTGACTAAAATTGATCCATAGGAGCAAGTACCATGAAGATTTTGGAACATTAACCATAAAATGAATGGACTTCAAATTGAGATGTGACCCAATGAGAATCTAATGTGATTTAGGATCATTAACCATAGGCTCTCAATCTGAGACATGAACTGATGCAAACCAAAATGTGCTAAGTTATGAGCAAGATTGTGGCCAAAAGAAACTACATAATCCATATACAACTCATGCAAGTTGTTATCAATATGAATATGGGATCAAAGTGCATGTCATGTGACTACACTCTAATTAAATTATTATGAAAGAATCCCCCTTGATGGAACTTTATTGAAGTTCATTTATTACAATACCCCAAGATTGTAAAAAGAGAACATGTAAAACATGCAAAAATCAAAGAGAAAATGGAAACATAAAGCATGCAAAAAGGAAATATTGCATGCAAGGATTAATGTTCATTTATTCCTCTATAAAATTGACACTAGATCTGCATAGAAGATGAAATTAGCTTTTTGACGATATAAATTTTTCAAAAAATGGACATTATATGCTCAAGTTATGAATTCTTTTAAAAAAAGGGTAAATTTTGCCAACTGACAATGTAGACATGACCCTTCTAATTTGATTTCTGAAAAATTTACTTGTTGCATGCAAAAAATAATGGATAACTAGATAATATTTTGGTGCTACCAACAAAACCCAAAAAGCGTTTTTGAATCCAAAAACCAAAACATGTGATTTGGTAAAAAATAAAAAATTTCACCTGTAGGGAAAATAGTTGCAATTTTTATAGATGTTTCTGCAAGTTATGCTTACTATTTGAAAAATCTAGTAGATACCTAGATGGTTTTCATAATTTTAAACAAAACCTAAAAAATATTTTTCTCAAGAATACATGAAGAAAAATATATTGGCCATTTTTTTTAATCCAAAATGCACCAAAAAATTGCTCAAGGTTGATCCCTTAAGGATCCTAAAAAAAACTTTTTGATTGAATTTCTCTCGGATCTAAGAAGGGGCTTGTAGATTAAAGCTCTGATACCATGTTAGAGTTTCCAATAAACTCCATAAAACCAAGATCATCTGTAAAACTTGGATTAGACTTATACAAGGAGAGAAATCAAACATGCAAAAGCAATTTGCATAAAAATGTGCAAATAATATTATTGGGAATAATGAATTACATGAGATGACTTGCTTTTATAAAGCAATATGCAAAACCCTAAAGGTTAAACCTAATTAGGACCTAAGTAAACTTAATAAAGTGTAATTAAATATTTAATTACACCAACACCTCCCTCTAGTGTCATCACCACCTTTCCCTCCACTAGTGTTCTTACATCTCAACCTTCCACATTTTCTCATACCCATGTACTTGTTAGCATCATCCCCTAAACCTATGTGTCTTATACTACTTCTCTTTCTCATCCTATGGCCACTTTACCTTATAACGTGGTTTCAACTTCCATAGTTGTTTCTTTCCCTTTTATCACTCACCATATATATACTTCATCCATTATTTTGTATGCATGTAATATTACTACCCTTCCCACCTTTACTTAGATACACTATGGAAGAAATTTGATCAACTTAAGAAGAATTTAAGGATGATATGGCTACTAATCAAAGAGTTAATGAAGCTATGGGAGGTGGTTAAGCCATGTCACAAACCTGAGCGTTGCACTACACAACACAAGCAGACCAAGGGCACACACCTTGCAACAAATGAATCATTTTTCTATACCATAATTAATTAATTAATTATTCAAATGATTAATTGATTAAATTCAATCTTTCTTTATCAAATTTAATTAATTAATTGTACAAATGATTAATTAATTAAATTTATTCCATCATTTAATTTTTTTATACATTTAATAAAATAATTTTTTCACATCCATAAAATAATTAAAACATCATAAAAAATAACATATTTTCTTAAAATATGCATATGATCAAACCACAATATCAATTTATATAATCTCAAAATGTACATCATATATAATTCATTGATACAAAATCTCCAACACTACAAAAAATAATGATGTATTATATATATACAAAAAACTTGCATTATGTGGGGCATGATTGATTGAATCCTTAAATGCTAGTGGCTAATATAATTGTGGTGGTGGTGGTTATCTCACTAATGCTATAGAACGTGAGTGTGCATGTCCTACTCTATGTTTGTATGACCCTCAAAGACTACCTCTTTTATGATTCATAGCTCACTCTCTATAATGTATTTATATGATACTAAATTATCTCTATCTTGCTCATAAGCAACCATGTTCTTGATCGGTCTATATCTATCAACTATAATATCTATGCTTTACATATTTTATATAGCCTAATCTAGTTATCTTTCTAGGTTATCATGTATATCCTCTACACTCTAAGCTTTCAAAACTACCCAATCTTTCTCTACTATTAGTGCTCTAGTTACTTACATGCTAATGCCTAGTCTCAATCCATAGTGATGGATACCACTTGTGTTATGGAATGATCACCTCTAACACTTATCTCCTTATATCATCCTCATAGTTTCTATTTTGGATAAAAAAATCCACATGTCACCCTACAATCTATTGGGGTTAACTAGCGTGCACACTGTGCTCCAATTACACTATTGCAACCATCTCTACTATGACTTGACCAATATAGTCAAGCCACTCTCATGTGTAAAATACAAGCTCTAAATAATTTTTAATTAGTCTCACATAATAATCATAATAATCCAAAATAAAATAAAATAGCTAGTCTTTTACAATAATTAAATTCTATACCAATAAAATATAATGACCATACTTGGGTCCTTGATACCACTCAAGGTTTAATGGACCTCATGAGGTAGTCATTGTCACTACTATCATTTTAATTATGGAGAGCCTCATAGAAATTATGTTACTCAACTCTCCTATATTTAATTGACTCTTAGCCCCTATAGTAGCTATAATCATCTCCACAACACATAGTTGAGCCTTGGGCCTCTCCCCTATGGTGTTTTATTCCTCACACCATCACCAACACCCTAGTGGTTTTACCTCATTAATGGTCTCCCCTCCTCCTTATCTCCCTCTATTGGAAGAATGAAGAAGATCAGGTTTCATGTTGTCATTGATTTCACCATGTTGATTAAGGTGTCAAGTTGGTCTGGTACTCTGAACTGGTATGAAGAACATGTTTACATCCTTCGGGGTTTTTGGTCCCGTATTTTGGTCTGCATTTCCTCTTTGATGATCATTGATGTTTGCAGTTTTGGGAAAAGGTTTATGGTTATTGGAAGCATTTAAGTATACGATCCTGTGTGCTCATATGATCATATGGTGAATTGGCTGTGCTCTAGTGTTACATTTTTCTATTAAGTTTATCCATGGCCGACCTAATAAATAGTTAGTAATATAATGGCTTAATAAATGTTGTGGATACATGAGTGACCTATATTTGGTCCAAGCTGACATGAAATAGCGTGCTACACAGTTGAATTACTTTGGAGAAGTTTATTATATGTTTGAAGCTAACCATTAGCGTTTTGATGAATATGTGTTGCATCTAATTAGGTCGACCTAATTGATGCTTGTGGATGTGTCAATTATATATAAATGATTGTTTGGAGATTGATATATGTGAAGAATAATGAATTGTATATGATAGACACTGAGACAGAGGTGTGTGAAGTTGTGAAGAGTGAATATTAGTTTGTTGGCATGCGAATTATCTGAGCATCAAAGGAACTAAATCAAAACTTGTTAGGTGCACTCTCACTAGTTCATATTCTGGTTGTGAAGCCATTTTTGTTACTGTAATCTTTTGTAGGCATTGAGCCTCTCTTTCTGGACAGTGAATCCTACCTGTAAGCAATGAGCTTTTGTATTTGGCAGTGAGCCTCTTTTGTATCTGGTTTTGGAACTACTATATAGTGTGAGGTAATCCTCACCGTGGTTTTCCCCTCATTGGGTTTTCCACGTAAAATTCTGGTGTTCATGTGTTGTGTGGTTTCATGTTCTTTTATTGCTCTTGGTTATCTTGTTTTTTATCTGCATTTCATGTTATACTTAATAACATATTAAAGTTAAAGTGGAATTGATTAAGGTCAAAAGTGAAAAAAAATTGGTACAACTGATTCACCCTCTCAGTTGTCTTGTGCATATAAAAAATTGGTATCAGAGCTTTATTTCCTTGAAGAAAAGCTTAACAACTTGAGGAAGATTTTGTAGATTGAACAAATGGATAAAGAAGAGCTTCGAGTTGCTCTTGAAGATCTTGACAAGGCAGAAAATGAAAACAAAGATCTAAAAGAAAATATTGATGAGGCAAATGAATGTATTCAAAAATTGAAAGAACAATTGAAGAAATTTAAGGAAAGACATAGAGAAGTGAGTGAACAATAGAAACAAGCAAATGAAGATATTACCAGATTAAAGGTGGAAGTGGAAGAAAAGAAGAGAGTTGAGGAGTGTTTGAATACAGTGGTACAAAGTAAGTCTAATGTATGCTCAAGGCTTGAATAAGAAGTGATGAACCTAAAAGTAGATCTAGAGAAAGAAAAAATTTGTGAAGATAATTTCAAGACAAGCTCCACCAAGCTTGATGAGTTGATTGCATGACAAAGACCTTCTAAAGATAAAGGTGGATTGAGAAATGAAGCTGGTGAAAATGTGCAGAACTCAAATCTTATGGATAATCAAAAGACTCAAAATAAAGGGAAGTAGAAGAGAAACTTTGCTAGAAGACCGCCTATCAGAAAACCTAATGCTCAAAAGTATCCATCCTTCAATGGCATTTTTTTTCATGTAACAAATTTGTTCATAAGGAAACCGAGTGCAAGAGTAGGATGAATCAGTTTCTTGGTTCCTTCTCCGGACAATGTTATACATGCAATAAAATTGGACATAAAGCTACTGAATGAAGATCTCAGGTGAGGATGATTAGTTGGGTGATGATGAATAGGTTTCATGGTGGTAGAACGAATCAATATTTTGATGGCTATTGCGATACCTATAACAAGTTTGGACATAAGGAAAATCAGTGTAGATCAGGTGTTAAAGAAGGAAAAAAAAATCAGAGAAGTGTTGTTTGCTACAATTGAAACAAACCGGGACATATTTCAAGAGTTTACATAAGTAAAAAGGGAAAGTAGTCTGCTCCAGTAGAGGAAAATGAACCTATGAAGAATATTGCCAAAGATGAGATTAAGCAGGAGATGAACAAAATACGGAAGAAGAAAGAAGAACTAGAGATGGCAGATGTGTCTGTGCCCCCATTCGGTACAGATGATTCCTCCAGGAATTAGACCTAGCATGGTCTTAGGGGGAGCTTTAGCAGAAAATTGTTTGAACCCCCTAAAAATATGGCATGTCAGGTGTTGGCATGAGGATATATTGTAAATATTGAATGGACAGAGGTTATGCAAAAGAAATTGGAAGAAAAAGTGCAATCATGTTCGTTTGTGGAGCGAATTAGGGTTTCTCAGTGCAGTGAAGAAAGGTTTTATCAGCTTTTTGAAGCCTAGTGCATTTATTGTGAATTAGGGCATCGCGATGATGTATAAAGAAAAAATTTCAGGTCATTTTTTTATCACCTATTCATTTGAAGAACTCGAAGAATGACTTCGAGCAATCTTGGAGCGATCCTGAAGTGATTTAAAGAAATTCTAAAAGATCATTGTGAACAATCAAGAACTGGTGACAAAAGTTTTCTCTCGTGGCTACAAAAAGGAAGGTAATAAAATAAGTTTCATTGTGTAAGGAAGAATTTGAAGAATTTTAGTGTGAAAATGGAATCTATTTCACTGAAACTGAAAGGAGTTGAACTTGAAGAATTTGATCATAAAAAAATAAAGGAAATGGAATTGGGGTTAGAGTCGAATGATTTGCAGAACATGAAAACCCTAGGTTTGGATTTATAGGGAGAATTACCTTGGTTTACAAATAGGGAATCCATCTCAACGTAGCATTGTGTTGGAAAAACCCTACCCTATTACCAAGGAAGCAATTGAAGCTATCATCGGGTTATGCAATGTTGGTGACCTTCCCGGAAAGAAAACTGTCAAGTACAAGGAGGTGGAAGAATTAACTGGAATCGATAAAGACCCTCAAACTTTGTTGATAAATACTATTGTCGACACTGTCATAAGGTATGTTGTGTATGGTATTTCTTACAAAATATATTTCAAAAATCACGATGGTTCTACTTCGGATATTGCCATGTATCTAGTGCACAAAATGGTGAAGGAAAATAAGCAATTTGATCTATGTAGATTGATTTTGGAAAACCTAACTGAAAATGTATGAATGTATTTGGTTGAGGGATACCCTTTCCGATTTGGGTCTTTGCTTACATGTTTGGTATTTGACTTTCTAAGCTTGTTACCAGAAAAAGAAAATGTTAAATGGGAGCCTGGGATTCCAGCTTGAAAACAAATTTATAGATATTTGGAGGATAGTGCAAGTGCTTGTAAAGTCTTTTTCTTATCCCTACAGAAGGATTTGTGCTCTGGTATAACTATGTCTAGTCGGTTTGAGGAGGGTTCATCCTCTGGTGCAAAGGAGTTGGAAGTTGTTCTTGGTGATTCCCCTTCGGAATGAAAGAAAATAAAAGTTATCACAAAAGATGTTATTCCAAAGGATAAAGAGAATGAAGAAGAATCCCTTCCTAGATTTGAATCTTCTGATCTAGATGATATCCAGACAATGTTAGTTAAAGGTAAAATAAATAAAATGAAAGGAAAACAGGGGTGCAAATTTTTTTTCCTAATGCTAATGCAACAGAGGACAAGTGCAAAAGACCGATTTTAAAACTTCTTAAAACAACTAAGATGAACACATACAAGGTAACAAGAGTAACAAAAATAATAAATCTCAGATAACACCAAATTTACGTGGGAAAACCCTTTCGGGAAAAAACCCACCACACCAAGAGAAGACACTTTGTATTACAGTAAAATAAATTGCAAACAAAGCTCACAGTCCTCACTCTCTGATAGTTAGCTCACAACAGCAAACTTGAGTTTTCATGCACTCACTGTTACAATACTTCTTTTAGTATACAATAAATACAACTCTTTATCATGTCTCTCTTTCTTACTGTCACCCTTAGTGACTATATAATGTAATCAACTATACAAGTCATACATCGCATTAATCATACCAACCAATTGCATGCCTTAATAATGCACCGTTCACCCAATCAAGCAATCCGATCTTTTGACCAATTTGCTCTGCAATCACGCATTAGGTCGAAACACATCTTGCAATTACTGCTTTCACCACTCCAGACTTCAACCAATCAGATGTTGATTACTTTCCACTCATCACCCCTCTATTTGTTTGTCGCTTCCAGTCAATTCTAACCGGTCAACACAACTGTCAAACACCTCTTATCGCGCTACCTCGCTGAGCCAAAGAGGCCACCATGGTATGGAAGTGACACGATGACACTGCTCCAAGTTTGACAGACCTCTACGGTAATGGCAGTGCTACCGCCCAACCGCAGGTCCCTTCTAACACCCTCGCGGTACCGAGGTAGTGGCTTGTCTTCCAGCCCGTCACTTAACACCGCATCACCGTTGAGCTCAGATCGACCTTCCGAGGTATGGAGGTGCCACCACCAAACTGTGAGACTGAGCAAAGCCTCGCGTGGTATGGAGGTAACCGCCTGTGCCGACCGTCAAGCTCTACCATGCAACTGCGCCCTAGCCGCAAGACCTCCGCGGTAAGGAGGTAACTGTTATTTATGACCGCCAAGGTTTACTGCACCACTACAACATGGCCAAGAGGCCATCGCGGTGTGGCAGTAAGCGAACTTCACTTAACTATCGTTGTTTATCGCGGCCACTGTGCCACCAATGAGCACCCTTTGCGGTAGGGAGGTAAGCCTTCACACTGACTACGCCCATCAACCGCACTACTGCCAGCCTAAGATGGAGACCTCGTGGTATGGCGGTAACACCGCCCAACCGTGGATAGACAGAAAAAGGCCTGCGATAAGGCGATAAACTGCCAAACCACGCCTCTAAAAAAGCTCTCAGCGGTAGAGAGGTAAAGGCTTAGTAAGACGATAATTTTTCCAAGTCTTTTCAAAGGTTCAAGCTAGAAGTTGAGGAACCTTTTCCCAACAAGCTCCCACTTGACGAAGAATTCTTGGCATCCTCTAGACTTCAAAAATTACTGACGATCATAGGCCTCAAGGCCCATCAAATCTATGCACCATCTGAACTTGTCTGTGCTTAATGGCTTCGTTAATGCATCTGCAACATTCCCTCAAAGTGTTAACCTTTTCTAAACAGATCTTTGCATCTTCCACCATATCCCTCATGAAGTGATACTGCACATCAATGTGCTTTGTCCTGGCATGGAAAGTTGGGTTCTTTGCCAAACAAATGCAACTCTGACTGTCACAGTAGATTGTAATCTGCCCTGCATTAAAACCAATATAAGAGCACAATCGACTTAGCCAAACTACTTCTTTGCAAGCATGTGTTGTTGTCATGTATTTAGCCTCTATAGTGGATAAAGCGACTACAACCTTTCGCTTGCTCATCCAACTGACTGCTCCACCATTTAACATAAAAGTGTATCCATTGGTGGATCTTCTGTTGTCAATATCCCCTGCCCAATCAAAATCCAAATATCCACAAATGTTGAGTGTTCTTTGTGATGCAACCAAATTTCCATGGTAACACATAGCATATTTTGAAGTCCTCTTTAAATATCTAAACACTCTCTTTACAACATCCCAATGTGTTCTTCCTAGATTTTCCATAAAATGGCTCAGTACTCCCACTACTTGGGCAATGTCTGGTCTTGTACAGACCATTGCATACATTAGACTTCCAACAACACTTGCATAAGGCACCTTGGTCATGTCCTCAATCTCAGTAGCATATTTTGGACAATCTTCAACAAATAGCTTTGTTCCCTGCATAATTGGAACAACTAGTTGCTTGCAATCATCCATACCAAATCTCTCCAAAACTGTATTGATATACTTACTTTGAATTACCCAGAGCTTTCAAATTGTTTTGTCCCTGGTTATCTCCATCCCTCGAATATACCTTGTTGCACCTAGATCTTTCATTTCAAATTTTGCAGACAATTGAGATTTAAGATCAAAAATCATAGACTTACTATTTCCTATGAACAACATATCATCCACGTATAGGGTAATAATAAGCACATGATCATTTTCAGATTTATAATAAACACAACGATCAGATTTTGATCTCACAAATCCCATAGACAACACAAAAGTGTTAAATTTCTGGTACCACATTCTAGGAGACTGCTTCAAACCATACAATGATTTCTTTAATTTGCAGACTAGACTTTGTTTACCTTTTTCAACGAAGTGCTTAGGCCGAGACATATAAATCTCTTCTTCCATCTCTCCATGGAGAAACGATGTCTTCACATCCATCTGCTCAATCTCTAAGTCATAAGCAACTGCCAATGACAACAAAAATCTAATAGATGTCAACTTTTCTATAGGGGAAATATTTCTCCATAATCAATTCCCTCTATCTGGGAAAAACCTTTTGCAACCAACCTTGCCTTATACTTTTCTACACTGCCATCTAGACCAGTCTTCTTCTTGAATATCCATTTACAGTGAACAGGATTTCGCCCTTCAGGAAAATGTACCAAATCCCAGGTTTCATTTTTCTTCAATGATTCCATTTCTTCATTCATGGCTTCCAACCAAGAATTTGAATCAGACATGCTAATAGCTTCTTTTACAGTCATAGGCTCAACAGTGCTAGTAATCAAAGCATAGGCACAGTTCAAATCTAATATAGAGAAACCATACCTATCAGGTTGTCATTTTTCACGTGTAGAACTTCTTACTGGCCAAGGTTGTGGTTCTTCATCTTCATAACTCTCAGAGCTGCTTGAACTCTCCTCAATTTTAGGTACACCATGGAGTTCCTCTTTTTCTGGAGTTTAAGGAATCTGACCTACATCATTCTTCTTCTCTCTTTTACCTATCTCTAGCTGTGGATCAGCTATTGAAGGTTTCAGCTCAAAAAATATTACACTTCTTCTGTACAGAACCTTCTCAGTATCAGGATTCCAAAGCTTGTATCCCTTCACACCAACGCAATATCCAATGAAGATACATTTAATAGCCTCACAACCAAAGGCACGAATATGTCTCAGAGAGGGCTTCTTACCAGACCACGCTTCCAAAGGTGTCTTCTCAATAAGAGTAGAACAAGGTGAACGATTTACCAGGTAGCATGTTGTAGCCATGACCTCAACCCAGAACTTCTGCTCCATACCAGCACTGCTCAACATACTTCTTGCTCTCTCCATTAACATTATGTTCAACCTTTCAACAACTCCATTATGTTTTGGAGTATAAGGTGTAGTTTTATGCATTTTAATCCCATGGTCTTTGCAGTGCCTTTCAAATTCTACAGAACAAAACTCACCGCCATTATCCGTCCTCAAGCATTTGATTTTCTTTCTATTCTGATTCTCTATCAAAGTTTTAAATTCTTTAAACTAATTGAACACTTCTAATTTACTCTTAAGAAAGTATATAAATGCCCTTCTTGAATAGTCATCAATAAAGGAAACATAATATCTAGACTTTGATAACGATGGAACATTAACTAGACCAAACACATCAAAATGGACATAATCCAGTACACCAGAAGATTTATGATGACTCTAATAAAAAGAAACATGGTGTTGCTTTCCATAAATACAGTGTTTTCAAAAATTGAACTCAAGGTTACAATCATCAAGCCCTTCAACAGGATTTTTATTTTTCAAGGTTTTTAAACCTTTCTCGCCTATGTGACTGATTCTATGATGCCACAACATGGTCTTTTCTACTAGGAGTTTCACCTCCAAGGCATTTGCAGCCAGAGAAGCATCTCCATCTTCCTCTATAGGAACAAATTTGCTTGACTTTACAGAGGCTTTGTTGCATTGAATAGGACGTGCATCCAGCTTGTACAGAGTGCTAGTACGTACACCCTTAGCCAACACCATTGCACCTCTAGCCATATTACATCCTTTACTTGAGAAAGAAACTTTCACATCAGCATCATTCAGCTTACTAATAGAAAGTAAGTTATGAGCCAAACCTGGTATGTGCAGTACATCACCAATCCCTTTGATTCTACCATTAGGGAACTATATTTTGACTCTTCCATGACCAACAATCTCCAATGTTGAATCACTCACCAGGTACACCTTTCCACCATCATACTTCTCATACTTAGTGAACCATTCTCTATGAGATGTCATGTGAAAGGATGCACCCGATTCAACCAGCCAAACATCATCCGATGCTTGATTTTCCAAGGCTACAATGAAGGTATCTGCATCACTCTGAGAAGATTCATTGTCTTAAGCGCTACTCTTCTTCTTCTTCTTCTCCTTACAATCCTTTTAGATATGACTAGGCTGCTCACAATTCCAGCATTTCACCTTGGACTTTTTACCAGGAGACTTTGATCTCCCTATAGATTTAGATTTGGACTTCTTGTCCTTCCTCTTGCATTTCTCCTTCGATCTACCTCAAACAACAAGGGCCTCTTTGCCCATCTCTGAAGAGTTCCTCCACATCTCTTCATACAACAGTGAGGCAACAACGTCTTCCATCTTGAAAGTAGTGGTCGTACTTCCAATAGCCATTACAAGATGATCCCAAGTGTCAAGTAACGAACATAACAAGAGCATGCAACAATCCTCCTCCTCAATCTTTACACCCACATATGCCAACTGAGCAACACTCATATTAAATGAGTTCAGATGGTCTGCAACAGATGCACCTTCTTCCATCTTCAAGGAGTACAACTTCTTCCTCAGGAATAACTTATTTACCAAAGACTTTCCCTAATAAATATCACCAAGATTCTTCCATAATGAAGCTGAAGAATTCTCCTCATGGATGTTCAGGAGTATAGAATCGGCCAAACTAAGTCTTATCAGACCTCTCGCTTTTCTATCTGCAAGGTCCTAATCTTCTTGCTTCATACTTTGTGGCATAGTTATAGACACAACAACCCAAAGGTCTCTATCCACAAGCAAGTCTTCCATTTTGAGTTTCCATAACTCAAAGTTGCCACCATTGAATTTTTCAATCTCTACTCTACATAATGTGCTTGCCATCTCAAATAGAACTAGGTTCTAACTTTGCAATACTCCCATTGAAATAGTATTAGCACAAAAAACTAGCCTTACTAACAAGGATAACACAACTGGCCAAGCTCTGATAACACTTGAAAGGAAAATAGGGGTGCGGAAATTTTTTCCTAATGCTAATGCAACAAAGGAGAAGTGCAAAAGACCAATTTTAAAACTTCTTAAAACAACTAAGATGAACACATACAGGGTAACAAGAGTAACAAAAATAATAAATCTCATATAACACCAGATTTATGTGGGAAAACCCTTTCGGGAAAAAACCCACCACACTAAGAGAAGACACTTTGTCTTACAGTAAAATAAATTACAAACAAAGCTCACAGTCCTCACTCTCTGATAGTTAGCTCACAACAACAGACTTGAGTTTTCATGCACTCACTATTACAATACTTCTTTCAGTATATAATGAATACAACTCTCTATCCTATCTCTCTTTTTTACCATCACCCTTAGTGACTATATAATGTAATCAACTATACAAGTCATACATCGCATTAATCATACCAACCAATTGCATGCCTTAATAATGCATCGTTCACCCAATCAAGCAATCCGATCTTCTGACCGATCTCCTCTGCAATCACGCATCAGGCCACCCAGGCATTAACTCTCTTGCCTTAATCGGATTTTGTCGTCAACCAAAACACATCTTGCAATTACTAATTTCACCGCTCCAGACTTCGACCAATCAGATGTTGATTACTTGCCACGCGTCACCCCTTTACTTGTTTTCCACTTCCAATCAAGTCTAACCAGTCAACACAACTATCAAACACCTCCTATCGTGCTACCTTGCCAAGCCAAAGAGGCCACCGTGGTATGGCAATGACACCGTGACACCGCTCCAAGGTTGACAGACCTCCGCAGTAATGGTGGTGCCACCGCCCAACTGTAGGTCCCTTCTAACACCCTCATGGTATCGAGGTAGTGGATTTTTTTCCAGCCTGTTGCTTAACACCGTGTCACCACCGAGCTCGAATCAAACTTCCAAGGTATGGCAGTGCCACCGCCCAACTGCGAGGCTGAGCAAAGCCTCCTGCGGTATGGTGGTAACCGTCTGTGCCGACCATCAAGCTCCATCATGCAACCGCGCCTCGACCGTAAGACCTCTGTGATAAGGAGGTAACTGTTATCTCTAACCGCCAAGGCATACCACGCCACCGCAACATGGCCAAGAGGCCATCGCGGTGTGGTGATAAGCGAACTTCGCTTAACTGTCGTTGTTTACCACGGCTACCGTGCCACCAACGAGTACCCTCTGTAGTAGGGAGGTAATCCTTCACATTAATTGCGCCTATCAACTGCGCTATCGCTAGCCTAAGATGGAGACCTCACGGTATGGTGGTAACACCGCCAAACCACGGACAGACCAACAGAGGCCTGCGGTAAGGTGATAAACCGCCAGACCCCACCTCTAATAAAGCTCTCAGTGGTAGAGAGGTAAAGGCTTAGTAAGATGATAATTTCGCCAAGTCTTTTCAGAGGTTTAAGCCAGAAGTTGAGGCACATGTTCCCAATAGAAAATTGGTGAGCTATGGAATGCCTACTCTTTGGTGGATAGACTCAAGATCAATGATGCTCTGGTAGAGTATCTACTTAGAAAAGGTATTGATGTTTCAAGTGTTTTTTATTCTTTATCGGATAATTTAGTTGAAATTGTTGAAGAAAGAATGTTGTTGGAAGGTCCGGAAGGACATAAGTTTGAAGCCATGGTTGGGACAAGATGTGCTAGAGCTAATCAGAGATTATCTGAACACATAAAGGAAATAAGGAAATGCATTAAAGAAATGTCAGGCATCTACAAGTATTATCTCTGGTGGCCTATTGTAGTTGACAACTTTAGAAGCAAGATTGAAGCAATTGAATCTGAAATGAATAGCATTGGAAATAATTTTGATACCTTTAAAGAAAAATAAGGAAACCAAAGAATGAGAGTTGGAGAATTGCAAGCAGAGTTGATTACTGTTCAAAGACAAAGAGAAGATGTGGTGAGAACTCTTTGGCTGGTTAAAGAAATTGTTGAGGTCCAATTAGATCATCTTTCCAGAATACTTCATGATGTTGAAGATTGTGAATGTCAGTTCTCATCTATAGAGTGGTCATCTTCATTTACATTGTTGGCCCTGTTGGACGATATGTGTGCTCGAATGGATTTTGTTGTGTTTGCCTAGAAGCAGATCCTTCCAGTTATGAAAGAGAGGTACAAGAAAGTGTTTCAGGTGAAAAGTGTTATCTTTACCTGAGTTTCTAGATTTTTGTTGTTGTGACAAAAAAGAGGAGAGAAAAAGAAAAAAGAAAAGGAAAATAAAACAAATGAGAAGAAAAGTTGAGTTGAACAAAGGGGGAGTTTTGGAAAAAAAATTAGCTTTGAGTGGTTGAAAGTTTTTTTAAGTGAATTTTCTCTGTATATGCAATGTCACCATGTACATACACTTATTTTATATCTTTTGTTTTTTTAAGTGAAGTTTCTCTGTATATGCGATGTCACCATGTACATACACTTATTTTATATATTTTTGGTTGCCCTTTTCCATTGATGTCAAAGGGGGGGAGATTTGGAGAATTTTTGAGGGAGAGATTTGGAGAATTTTTGGGAGAGTTTTGGAGAAATGATCGGGAGAGATTTTGAGATCTTTTTTGTGGCACATGTTGCCATCAATGAATAAGGGGGAGATTATTGGAAGAATGAAGAGTATCAGGTTTCATGTTTTCATTGATGTCACCATGTTGATTAAGGTGTCAGGTTGGTCCAGTACTCTGAACTTGTATGAAGAACATGTTTACATCCTTCGGTGTTTATGGTTTGGTATTTTGGTCCGCATTTCCTCTGCGATGATCATTGTTGTTTGTAGTTTTGGGGAAAGGTTTATGGTTATTGGAAGCATGTAAGTATACAATATTGTGTGCTCATATGATCGTATGATGAATTGGCTTTGCTCCGATGTTACATTTTTCTATTAATTTTATTCACGGCCAACCTAATAAATAGTTAGTAATATAATGGCTTAATATCTGTTGCAGATATATGAGTGACCTATCTTTGGTCCAGGCCAACATGAAATAGTGTGCTACATGGTTGAATTACTTTGGAGAAGTTTTGTCTATGTTTGAATTCTATCGAACGTTGGTTGTGATGATTTCCTATATGCTTCAAAGTATGCAATCAATCCCATTTCATCTTCTTTTCAGATGAGAGATACATCCCTCACCCCCTTGTCATCATAATTCAATGCCATGCCTATGATAGTGGGTCATGGTAGGTCTCCTAATATCATTTCATGGTGGTGTGAACATGTAAATATGTTGTCACATCTATAGGAATATTTTCCACTTGCCTAAACTATCTTTCCATCCTATCATAATATAAATTTACAATGAAATGGTCCAAATGAGCCAAAAATTATCTCTCTACATACATTTTAACTAGTACATATTATCAAACCATCCTCTCATATGGGAATAGGGCCTCCATAACATGTTTGTGTTAGGAATTTTATCAAAGATCTACCACCAAAATAATGTCTCTATATTTCTATAGCACCCTTAGCACATATAGATGCACCCTATAGATCCCTACTCTTCATTTTCCTTTTCAATCAAGATTTTTGTTCTCAAAGTATTGATTCTTGCCTCATAAAAATTAATTTCTTTACTTTTGCAATGTCATTAATTAGCATCATTTAGGTTTCAATATCTCAGCACAATTCAATTTTCTCAAAGCACTTGAGAGGTTGGTAGGTTCAAAAAAATTCTTTGTATATTTTGCTTTCAATCTAGTGTCAACTATTCATGTTCATGAATAAAGAGAATGGGAAGATATGTAGCAAGATCTCACAACATATTGAATACTATCAATCTTGTTTCAAGTATGGATGTATTTGGTGGTTTTTTCATTAATGGTGTCATTGATGTCAACATAATACAAGTTAACTACGAAAATTTGAGAAATAATGAAAACAGTGTTGAAGATTATTCTGAGTGTGATCTGGTATTGTGGTTTGCATTTCCTTTGTGTTGACCCTATGCCTATACGGATTTTTAAGTGTGTTCATAAGCTTCAATGGATTGTATATTCTGAGTTTCAGCTTTTGATTTGATGGATAGTAAAAGTTATGTTCACCTATGTGTGAATTGGTTGTCAGAATTATTTATTTATGGACTAGGAGAAATGTTTTGGCTCCGCAGTCTTCTGGTATTTGGTTTCAGATATGGGAGATTACTCTTTGTGATGGTTTCTATTTTCTAGCAAATTTTCTTATGGTTTGGCGCTCCGGAAGACCTGCTCCAAAGCTCTGGTATCTTAACTGGTTGGTCAAGCTGAATTGGTGATGTGTTCTCTAGGAATAAGGTTTGTGGAAGTTGTTATGGATGTATCTAAGGTATTCCTAGAGATGATGTAAAGACTGGTGAAGTGTTTTGTGCTATCCACATGATATTATCTTTCTGGTGATGCGTGTATTTCAAAGATTGTTGGTGTTTTCATTAGGTTTGGCCGACCTGGTGTTTACACATTACATTATGCTTTTGCATCAATTCGAGAAAGCATGTGCATGATCCAAGATATTTTTTGGGTCCCAAATTAAATATGTAATTGGTCTTCTCACATTCTTATCCACCACGGGAATGTTGAGTAGCCTACCTAGTTTGAATTTGTAATTTGAAATCGTATAGCCGACCTTGGTGAATGTTTCTAAGGTTGATGATGGTATAAAAGCAAGACAAATTATAGAAAATTTGATACCCATTGATCATTCGATTCGAGCAAGTGCAGAGTCTACGAACAAGTGTGAAAACAAGAGTGTGGAAGATCGAATCAAGGTGGCAGTTCTTTATCGTATCAATTCTCTAATCAAGTTGTGAAGTGTGTGTAACTCCTAGTGGTGGATATTTTATCTATTTCTTTGTATTTTCTATAGGTAGTGAGCCTCCATTTCTGGATAGTGAGTCCTAAGGCAGTGAGCCCTTAATCTGGGTAGTGAGCCTTTGTATCTGGGCAGTGAGACCTCTGGAAGTGAGCCTTTGTATCCGGTATTACATTACATCTATATTGTGAGTTAATCCTCACAGTGGTTTTTCCCTCATTGGGTTTTCTACGTAAGTATGGTGTCTTTGGTGTTGTGTTTCTGTTATTTGCATTTCATGTTCACACTTAATAACAAATTGATGATAAAGTGAAAATCTTAAGTTTGGAACTAAATTTTTTGATACAAATGATTCAACCCCCCCTCTTAGTTGTCTTGTGCATTTCAACAATTGGTATCAGAGCTCTGGTTCCTCGGTGAAAAGCTTAATCGCTTGAGGGAGTTCATATGGCACACAAGTTGCAACTTCCTATTTTTGATGGAGTTGATTACAGTGATTGGACATAACAAATGAGGAGTTATCTAATTTTGATTAGTTTCAATACCTGGAAAGCTGTGGAGACAAAGTATGTGATACCAATAGTCGGTCCTTCCTCTGCTGATGAGGTTGCAGCTTTTGAAGATAATGAAAGAGCAAGGTATGCCCTCTTTAGTGCTTTATCTAAAAATGAAAGAAGGAAATTCATCTCTCTGGGTATAGCTAATGAAAAATGGACAAAATTGAAAGGTATTTATGAAGGGAATGAAAGAGTAAATTTATCAAGGAAATTAACTGCTAAGCGAAAATTTGAGAACTTGAGAATGGAAGGAGAAGAAATTGTAGGTTATTATTAGAGAGTTGAAACGATTGCAACTGAAATCAAGAATCAAGGTGGTACCATGAAGGATGAAGATATAATTGAAAAACTCTTGATGACCTTACTAGACAATTACAGTGACAAAGTATCTACTCTTGAAGAATAGTATGATCTAAAGACATTTACTAAGGAGCATCTATTTGGAGTCCTAACTACATTTGAGATGAGAAAATTTAAAAGAGATAAGGAGAAGATTGAAACAAAATTTAAAGCATTGAAGATAGAATATGATCCAGATGATGATGATATAGAAGATCTAGAAGCAAATATCACAAGGAGATTGAAGAAAGGTACTGGTAAATACAAAGGTAATGATAGGGAGGTTGGATGAATCAATCACTGATTCATGCTCTAGGTCTTTCTTGCAAGACCTCTAGGGTGTCTTCTTCACCAATTGCAACCTATAGGACCTTTTCCTTCTTAGGATCCCCTAGTTCTCCTGGCCAACCCAACTATCAATTAAGTTCTTCCTACCAAGTCAACCTTGGTGCAACCTTGCAACTCTAACCTTAGTCTTAATCCACCCTAAAGGCTACTAATCCTCCAAATTCTTGAATTTAACTTTACAGGGGTGTGGAGGTGCTTCTAAAGTCCTCAATCCATCCTACTAAGGGTGTTGAGGGTTCACCTAACTCCATCTACAAGTTGCTCTCACAAAATCCCACAATTAGGCCAAACAGGCTACTACCTCTATTAGCCCCATTAGGTCTCCTTCTCCGAGAAATCAGGTTTGTTCTCCTAATCTTTCCAAAGGACACCCAAAATTTCCTTGGGTTTCCTGGTTCATATGCCCACCTCTCAAAGATTTTTGGGGTCTTGGCCCTCAACTGTCCGTACAAAGCCCTAATCTGAAAATGGGCAAAATTAGGCCTTTTCAAACCCTTCCCTGACTTCTCTGCAAACTGTTAAGTACTTCCCTCACCTGATGGATTGATGGAGTTTCCTTCTCCTTACTGTTTCTTGGAAAGACTCATACCTACCCTCTTCAAATTGTAATTTGTCAGGAAATTGACACCCCTGCAAATCAAGTGCTCTGCACTATAGTCTTCCCTAGCCAGACACTTCCTGGATCGCCTAGAAGAAGACTTCCACAGTGACTCCGGTGTTGTCAAGGACTCCTAACCCTACTATATGTACATCCAAGGATTATAGTCACAATTCCCAAAGGGTCGTACAATTTGTATGGTGGGAAAGTGAGCTAACACTCCATACTTACAAACTACCTAGTTCAAACCAACAACAGTATGAAAACCAAAATTAACTACAACCAATTCTTGAAATAGAATAAAGACTCTATCTAATGCCACACTATGCTTGAAAAAAAATTAATCTATGTCCTACACACATTACAGTGCCATGATCAATCCATTAACACACTACTTCAAGGCAAAAACCAGAAAATTCACACTAAATCACAATTGCTTTCCTTGGATTCAAAACTTCAATACAATCTCGAATTCTTCCAACCTGACTCCCATGCCGAGGCCACCCCTAAATAGGTCACCGATTCAGTTATGCTCTTCCTTGGGCTCTCCTTAGCCGCTTGTAGTTCCAACTGAGCAACCTTTCAAAAATTTGAAGAAAACTCCTAAAAGTTCAAAACCTCATTGTAGCCAAAACCCAATGACACCTACACTATGGTCAACACGACCTTCATCTGACCAATGCACAACAAAATTCCACCAAGGCACAAACACAAATGAACTAGAATAGATTACATAGTTTTCCTAGACAAATTTGTCTAAGACAACCTTCTAAACAACCTAAGGCAACCTATGGGTGCTCCTGCACCATTCTCCCCCCCTCTGCACAAACACTAAGGAATGTGGGGAGAGATCAGAGACAGATCAATGCCTTGTTTCTTGAAAAGAGCTTCACCCACCCATGTAGCTTCAGAGTCTGGTTTTCCTTTCCATTGGATGAGATGTTCCTTGTACACCTTGTACCGGGTAGACTTCTTCACTCTAGATTCCAAGATCCTCTCTGCTTACAGCTTGTCTTTAGGTGGTAAGACTACATTACTCACATCCTCAAAGACATCCCTACTATTTTGATCCATATCAGTCACTGGTCCTTTGTACATGATCAGGTTAGCAACATTAAACACTGGTGAAATGCTTAAGTCTGCAGGAAGCTCCACCTTTGTAAGCATTCTTACCATACTTAGCTAACACTTTACATGGTCCCACTCTCTTCATCTGCAACTTAGTTGGTGCTCCTTTCTGTAATCTGGATTTGTTGAGATGGACCATGACATAGTCCCCTACTATAAATTGGAGATCTTTCCTAGACACATCCACCTTAGCTTTCAACTTATGAGTAGCCTCTGTGATTGTCTTCTTCACTTGCTCCTGAATCTCCTTCATAGTCTGAGAGAAATCCTCTGCATGGCCACTCCATAGCTCCATAGCTCCTAGATCTCTGAGCTCACACACACCTCTTGGATGCATTCCATAGACTATCTCAAAAGGACTTTTTCCTGTGGTCCGGTTCACACTATCATTGTAGGCATATTTAGTTTGTGATATGACCAAGTCCCATGTCTTTCCATACTCCTTGGTTACGCATCTAAGAAGGTTACCTAACACTCTATTTATCACCTTAGTTTGTCCATTTGTCTGAGGATGGTAAGCTGATCCAAAAGACAAGTTAGTACCCAATCTGCTCCATAGAGTTTTCCAAAAATGACTCATAAACTTCACATCCCTATCCGATACAATACTTAATGGCAATCCATGGATCCTCACAATATCTTTGAAGAAAAGATGAGAAATATAGCTAGCATCATGGGTGGTCTTGCAAGGAACAAAGTGACTCATTTTACTGAACCTATCTACCACCACATAGACACTATCAAACCTTGTCTTAGTTTTAAGGAGTCCTACCACAAATTCCATGCTAATACATTCCCATGGTCTGTTGGGAATGGGTAGAGGTTGATACAAACCTACATTTCTAGCTCCCCCCTTGGCTTTTATACATACTACACACTGCTCCACATACCTTCTGACATCCCTTGGCAACTTGGGCCAATAATAGAAACTCTGCACTAGTTCCATTGTCTTGTTGATACCAAAATGACCACTAAGACTACCATTGTGCTTCTCCTGGATGAGATTCTCTCTCATTGAACCCTTGGGAACACACAACTGATTCCCCTTGAACAAAAGTCCACTTTGTAATGTATACTCTGAGAATTGACTGTGAAAGTGATTCTCAAAATCAGAACAGACCTTATATGCCTCAGAGAAATCTTCATCTTCTCCATAGAGATCCTTAGAACTCTCTATCCCAATGCTCTTAAATTGAATCTCCTGTACTATCAGCAACCTCCTACTTAGTGCATCTGCCACCTTGTTCAATTGTCCCTTCTTGTGCTTGAAAGTAAAAGTGAAGGCTTGGAGGTACTCCATCCATTTCAAGTGTCTATTACTCAACTTTTCTTGTGTGTTGATGTAACTAAGTGCCTGGTTATCTGTAAACACAACAAACTCTTTAGGTAGGAGATAATGTCTCCATTTCCTAAGAGACTGCACTAGAGCATATAGTTCTAGGTCATAGGTAGAATACTTCTTTTTAGCTTCATTGAGCTTTTCACTAAAGAAAGCTATAGGTATGCCTTCTTGGCTTAGTACTCCTCCTACTGCAATTCCACTGGCATCACATTCCACTGTGAAAACTTATCAAAACTAGGTAACAAAAGGATGGGTTGAGTTGCCACTTCTTGTTTCAATTTCTCAAAACCCTACTCTGCTTCAATAGTCCATTTAAACTTAGTCTTTAGGCCACCTTTGATAGTATCAAGTACTGGTGCACATATGCCACTAAAGTTCCTTATAAACTTCCTATAAAACTGAGCTAACCCATGAAAACTCCTTACCTCTGTCCCAGTGGTTGGTGTAAGCCAACCTAGGATAGCTTCCACCTTGCTTGGGTCCATCTTCAATGATCCTTGGGACACTACAAACCCCAAATACACTAGATCTTATTTGAAGAACTCACACTTCTCTAGGTTGATGGCTAACCTCTCCTCCTGCAACCTTTTAAGAACCATCTCCACATGCTTCATATGTTCCTCTGTTGTTTTACTAAAGATACATATATCGTCTAGATACACCACTATAAATATCCCTGTGAAATCCTTAAGCACTTCATTCATGAGCCTCATGAATGTGCTAGGGGAATTTGAGAGGCCAAATGGCATAACTCTCCACTCATACAACCCATCAGTTGTCTTAAAGGTTGTCTTCCACTCATCCCCATCTTTGATTTTGATCTGATGGTATCCACTCTTGAGATCCAACTTAGTGAAATATTGAGCTCCTCCAAGACAATCCATCAAATCCTCAATCCTAGGAATAGGGAACCTATATCTGATTGTAATTCTATTTATAGCCCTAGAGTCAGTGCATAGTCTCCACTTACCACCTTTCTTGGTTGCTAAGACCATTGGTACTGCACACGGACTGATGCTCTTCTTAATTAGTCCTTGGTCTAATAATTCCCGCACTTGCCTAGCTACTTCTAGGTTCTGATCTGGTGTGAGATTATAAGCTACTTTGTTTAGCAATGAAGCCCCTAGTATGATGTCAATCTTATGACTGATAGCTCTCTTTGGAGGTAAGGTTGTTGGTGTTCCATCACTGACTATGTCTTTGAACTATTCAAGCAACTTATGGACTGCTCCTGGTATGACTGTCTTCTTGGTCTTGTCTTCTTCCTTCGGTTGCACCATGACCACATATCCTTCACCTCCTTGTTGTAGAGTGTTGATAAACTCCTTACCACTACTTAACAAGACACTAGGGGTCTTTGACTGTCCTTCTTCTTCATCTAACAGTGACTGCAACTTGAATGTTTTTCCATCCTTCTTAAATGAGATGGTGTTCTCCTTTCCATCATAGATAGCTCCTCTGTCATATTGCCATGGCTTTCCCAATAGAAGATGGCATGCATCCATAGGCAACACATCACAAATCAGTTTGTCTTTGTATCCTCCAATTGAGAATTCCACTGTTGTCTGCTCATTTACAAGAACACTCTACCCTTTATTCAACCATGTCACCTTGTAAGGATTAGTGTGGGGTACCTTCTCCAACTTTAACTTCCTCATTGCTTCCTCTAAGATAATGTTATCAGTAGACCCTGAATCCACTATGACCTTGCATACCTTCCCAAGTATTTTGCATCTCACTCTAAATAAGGCTCTCCTTTGCTTTGGTTCTTCCTTGACTGGTTGTCTGATTAGAACCCTTCTAAACATCAAATCCTCCCCCATTTCTAACTCAATGTGACTAACCTTTGGTGACTTGACACTCATAGTGTCTTCTTGAGCATATGCTACTCTCTTTTTTGTATTTGAAGAAGATGCTTTCTCCGGGCACCTATAAGCAGGATGTCCTACTTGACCACAGTTATAACACTTCATGATAGCAAAGTAAGAGTTACTTCTGCCTGCTCCTCTTCCCCTATTAGAACCTCCTTGAGATCCTCTACCTCTACCATAGCCTCCTCTAGAAGGTGTTTCACTTCCATGCTCTGTGAATTTAGACTCTCCCTAATTTCTTTGTTCAGTTCCTCTACCTTGGTATCCACCTCTATGTCCTCTTTGATCTCTGCCTTTTCCTCTACCTCTAGTATTAGAATCTTGTTTCTTTTTCAGTTTCTCTTCCACTTTAATAGCCATTTGATAGCAGCTATGGAGGTTGGTAAGTGTAAAGAGACTTAACTCTTCTTGTATGTTCCATCTAAGGCCGTTTAGATACCTAGCCACCTTGATGCTTCCCACTTCTTGCACTCTAGACCTAAGGCTTAGCTTTTGGAACTCCTCTATGTAGGCAGCTACATCTAGGTCTCTTTGTCTGATATTTTTCCTCTTCTTGTGCAATTGGATCTCATAGTCCTTTGGTAGATAGTTCTCCTTCACTTTAGCCACGATAGTTTTCCAACTTCCTATGTGTTTCTTGCCTTCATTCTCTCCTTCTTCTTGCAGAAACTTCCACCAAGTTAGTGCTTGTCCTCTTAACCTTGATTTGGCTATCTTCACCTTTGTGCCTTAGTAACACCATCACACTCAAAGTGATTCTCCATTCCCTCAATCCATTCCATAACTAACTCTGCATCCATTCTTCCTGTGAAAATGGGGATGCCTTCTAGTGCCTTGCCACTTAATGCCTTCAATGCTTTGAGGAAGGGTTCCTCTTTTAATGGAGGGTCAGGTTCTGGTTCTATGTCTTCCTCAATTTGGTCCTTACCCTTGTCTCTAACCCCTACTAACTGCACTTTCATCTTGCCTGCAGCCTCTACTACCTCTTCTAGTTTTTGCTTCATTTCTTCCACAGCTTCTTCAAGTTGTCTATTCTTTTCTTGTTGCTCTGTCAGATCTCTTGCCAATTCTGCATTGGTCACCATGGTGTTATCTCCTATGGATTCACCACTCTCTGACATTCACTTCTCAATTCCCAAGCCTTTTAATGGCTCTGATACCAATTTGATAGAGAGGTTGGATGAATCAATCACTTATTCATGCTCTAGGTCTTGCTTGCAAGACCTCTAGGGTGTCTTCTTCACCAATTGCAACCTATAGGACCTTTTCCTTCTTAGGATCCCCTGGTTCTCCTGGCCAACCCAACTATCAATTAAGTTCTTCCTACCAAGTCAACCTTGGTGGAACCTTGCAACTCTAACCTTAGCCCTTAATCCACCCTAAAGGCTACTAATCCTCCAAAATCTTGAATTTATCTTTACAGGGGTGTGGAGGTGCTTCTAAAGTCCTCAATCCATCCTACTAAGGGTGTTGAGGGTTCAACTAACTCCATCTATAAGTCACTCTCACAAAATTCCACAATTAGGCCAAAAAGGCTACTACCCCTATTAGCCCCATTAGGTCTCCTTCTCCGAGAAATCAGGTTTGTTCTCCTAATCTTTCCAAAGTACACCCAAACTTTCCTTGGGTTTCCTAGTTCATATGCCCACCTCTCAAATATTTTTGAGGTCTTGGCCCTCAACTATCCGTACAAAGCCCTAATCTGAAAATGGGCAAAATTAGGCCTTTTCAAACCCTTTCCTGACTTCTCTGCAAACTGTTAAGTACTTCCCTCACCAGATGGATTGATGGAGTTTCCTTCTCCTTACTGTGTCTTTGCAAGACTCATACCTGCCCTCTTCAAACTGTAATTTGTCAGGAAATTGACACCCCTGCAAATCAAGTGCTCTGCACTATAGTCTTCCCTAGTTGGACACTTCCTAGCTCGCCTAGAAGAAGACTTCCATAGTGACTTTGGTGTTGTCAAGGACTCCTAACCCTACTATATGTACATCCATGGATTCTAGTCACAATTCCCAAAGGGTTGTACAATTTGTACAGTGGGAAAGTGAGCTAACACTCCATACTTACAAACTGCCTAGTTCAGACCAGCAACAGTATGAAAACCAAAATTAACTACAACCAATGCTTGAAATAGAATAAAGACTCTATATAATGCCACACAATGCTTGAAGAACAATTACTCTACATCCTACACACATTACAGTGCCATGATCAATCCATTAACACACTACTTCAAGGCAAAAACCAGAAAATTCACACTAAATCACAATTGCTTTCCTTGGATTCAAAACTTCAATACAATCTCGAATGCTTCCAACTTGACTCCCATGCTGAGGCCACCCCTAAATAGGTCACCAATTTAGTTATGCTCTTCCTTGGGCTCTCCTTAGCCGCTTTCAGTTCCAACTGAGCAACCTTTCAAAAATTTGAAGAAAACTCCTAAAAGTTCAAAACCTCATTGTAGCCAAAACCCAATGACACCTACACTATGGTCAACATGACCTTCATCTGACCAATGCACAACAAAATGCCACTAAGGCACAAACACAAATGAACTAGAATAGATTGCATAGTTGTCCTAGACAAAGCTGTCTAGGACAACCTCCTAAACAACCTATGGGTGCTCCTGCACCAGGTAAGTTTCCCTTTAAGTGTTTTAGTTGTGGAAATATTGGTCATTATGCATCAAGATGTCCTAATAGAGCTACACTAAAGAAGAATAAGGATGGTAATAAGAATAACTACAAGGATAAGAAGGATAGGAAGTTCAAAAAGTTGTATTATGTCAAATAAGATGCAAGAATTTTTTATGATGAATCAGACCTTGAGGAAGATAAAGATGAATGCTTGTTTCTAGCCCTGGAAAAGAAATGTGGAAAGGAATCTGGTTTAGAGAACAAGAAATATGGACCAAAAGGTACTCTGGTGACTTCTCTTCATGCCGGACATGATGAATACTTTTGGGTAATTGATAGCGGATGTTCAAATCATATGACTGGAGATAAGAGTAAGTTTACTAAACTTGAGAAGTATGATGGAGGTATAGTCATGCTTGTTGATGATTCTGGTGTTAAGATTGTTGGTAAAGGAACAATTATCTTTGATGAAAAAAATAATAATGACGATGTTTACTATGTAAAGGGTCCAAGGCATAATATTTTAAGCTTGTGTTTCAGGATAACACTTGTGAGATCAGAAAAGGATCCAGAACTGTGGTAGCAGCTGGAAAAATAACTCTTGGAAACATCTATCAACTTAAAGGTAGTAATGGTCAGTGTTTTGTTTCTCAGATTAGTGAGAGTTGGATCTAGCACCGGAGGATGGGACATGTGAATTTTGGTAATCTAGTTAGGATAAATTCTAGAGAAGTTGTGAGAGATCTGCCATCACAAAGCCTTCAAATTCAATCTGCAGAATTTTTCAGATGGGAAAGCAGACAAGAACCAGTTTTAAAGGAAAAGATCAATCTTCTACTGGAATGCTAGAATAAATCCATATAGACCTTTGTGGTCCTACAAGAACAATAATCCTAAGTGGTGACATGTACTTTATTCTCTTGATTGATGATTATTCTAGGATGACATGGGTTACATTTCTTAGAGAAAAGGCTCAAGCTCTTGATAGATTCAAGGTGTTTAAGGCAAGAGTAGAAAATGAGGCAAATCTAAGGATTAAATGCTTAAGGTCTGATAGAGGTGGATATTTTACCTCTAGTGAGTTCAATGCATTCTGTGAAGAGCATGGCATAAAAAGACATTATTTTGCTCCTAGAACCCCTCAGAAAAATGGAGTTGTGGAAAGAAAGAACCAAACTATTCAAGATGCTACTAGAACTATGATGAAAGAATCAAATGTTCCTAATGTGTATTGGAGAGAAGTAATTCATACTGTTGTTTACATTCGTAACAGAGTTCAAATTAGAGGTAATAGCACTAAGACTCGTTATGAGTTGTGGATTGGTAAGACTCCTATTGTGAAATATTTTAAGGTATTTGGTAGTAGATGTTACATTAGAAGAGATGTAAAAAATCTTGGAAAGTTTGATGCTAGATGTGATGAAGGAATAGATTTTGAAGAAAATTTTGTACCTGTAGAAAGAATGGACGTCATTCGGATTTTCTTGGCATTTTCAGATCATAAAGACTTCAAGGTATATCAAATGGATGTCAAGTCTGCATTTCTAAATGGAGAACTAGAAGAAGAAGTATATATGGAGCAAATGAAAGGTTTTTCACTATCAGACAAACCAAACATGGTTTTTAAGTTAAAGAAGGCATTATATGGACTAAAGCAAGCTCCCAAAGCTTGGTATGCTAGATTGGATAGGTACTTGACAAAGTAGGGATTCAACAAAGGGTCCACAGACAACAATCTTTACTTTAATGTTGAGAAAGACAAGATGTTGATGATTGTGGTATATGTTGATGACATAATTTTTTGTGGAAATGAAGGTATGTGTAAGAAGTTTGCTAAAGAGATGCAAAAATAATTTGAAATGTCTATGATTGGTGAACTGAATTTCTTCCTTGGACTTCAAGTTAATCAAACTGACAAAGGGATATTCATTTCACAATCTAACTATATTAAGGAATTGTTGAAGAAGTCTAGAATGGATGATTCTAAACCGGTTTGTACCCCTATGGTAACCAAATGCAAGTTGAGAAAGGAAGATGAGTCTGCTAAAGTTGATCAGAGCATGTACAAATCCATGATTGGTGGAATTTTGTATCTTACTGCTACTAGACCTAAAATTATGCATGCAGTATGTTTAGTTGTAAGATTTCAAGCAGAACCGAAGGAAGCACATGTTACAGTTGTGAAAAGGATATTTAGATATCTTAAAGGAACTCTAGATTATGGGCTATGGTATCCGAAGGATGATGATTTCACTCTAAATGCCTATACTAATGCAGATTGGACTAGTTGTGTTGATGACCAAAAGAGTACAAGTGGTGGTGCATTCTTTCTTGGAGGAAGATTAGTTTCATGGTTGAGCAAGAAACATGATTCAATTTCTTTATCCACTGCAGAAGCAGAGTATATTACAACAACATCCTACTATACACAGGTATTGTGGATGAAGCAAACCTTGATGGACATAGGTGTGGTAACTGATGAACCTACTCCTATATTTTGTGACAATACAAGTGCTATAAAAATTTCAAAGAATCTAATGATGCATTCTAGAACAAAGCATATATCTATCAAGTATCACTTTTTGAGAGAAAAGGTGTTGAGGAATGAAGTTAGACTTGAATATGTACCTACCAAGGAACAAGTTTTAGACATATTCACTAAAGCCCTTCTGAAGGATACTTTTGAGTATCTCAGAGGGAAGTTAGGGGTTTATTCCCCTCCTTTGAACTAAGTGCACATGGAGGTGCATCAATCCAATGGATTCATAGACCTTTTTGTTTTGGATTGATAATTGAGGTCTACTCCTTAGGGGGAGTAGAAAAGTGCATTGTTGTAGTATGTGTTGTGGATGTACTCCTAAGGGGGAGTGAACAGAGCTTTCTATGGAAAGAATTTACTTTGCCATTGATTTTAAAGGGGGAGAGAGATCATGTGAAAATTATATGCTTATGCAAGTTGTCACTTCTGAAAATCATGTATGCCTATGGGAGAGAGAGCATGTGAAAATTTTATGCTTGGCAAGTTGTCACTCTTGAGAAGCATGTATGTTGTCTTTGATGGTTTTTCACATCATGTGTTGCCATCAATGACAAAGGGGGAGATTTTTGCAAGTATGGATGTATTTGGTGATGTTTTCATTAATGTTGTCATTGATGTCAACATAATACAGGTTCAGTAAGAAAATTTGATAAATAATGAAAACAGTTTTGAAGAGTGTTCTGAGTGTGATCTGGTATTGTGGTCCGCATTTCCTCTATGTTGACCCTATGCCTATACGAATTTGTAGGTGTGTTCATAAGCTTCAATGGATTGTATATTCTGAGTTTTAGCTTTTGGTTTGATGGATAGTAAAAGTTATGTTCACCAGTGTGTGAACTGGTTGTTAGAATTATTTGTTTATGGATTGGGAGAAATGTTTTGGCTCCGTAGTCTTTTGGTATTTGGTTTTAGATCTTGTGGATTTGGGAGATTACTCTTTGTGATGGTTTCTATTTTCTTGAAATTTTTCTTGTGGTTTGGTGCTCTGAAATACCTGCTCCAAAGCTCTAGTATCTTAACTGGTTGGTCCAGTTGGATTGGTGAAGTGTTCTTTGAGAATAAGGTTTGTGGAAGTTTTTGTGGATGTATCTGAAGTATTCCCAAAGATGGTGTAAAGACTAGTGAAGCATGTTGTTCTATCCATGCGAGATTATCTTGTTGGTGATGTGTTTATTTTAAAGATTGTTGGTGTTTCAATTAGGTTTGGTTGACATGGTGTTTACACGTTACATTATAATTTTGCATCAATTTGAGAAAGTGTGTGATCCAAGATGTTTTTTGGGTCCCAAATTAAATATGTAATTGGTCCTCTCACATTCTTATCGACTGCAGGAATGTTGAGTAGTTGACCTAGTTTGAATTTGTAAGTTGAAATTGTATAGCCAACCTTGGTGAATGTTTCTAAGGTTGATGATGGTATAAAATTAAGACAAGTTGTAGCGAATTCAATATCCATCCATCATTCAATTCGAGCAAGTGCAGAGTGTGTGAACAAGTGCGAAAAGCAGAGTGTGGAAGAGTGAATCAAGGCGACGGTGCTTTATTGTATCAATTCTCTAATCAAGTTGTGAAGTGTGTGTAACTCCTAGTGGTAGATCTTTTATCTATTTCTTTGTATTTTTTGTAGGTAGTGAACCTCCCTTTCTAGATAGTGAGTCCTAAGGAAATGAGCCCTTAATCTGGGTAGTGAGCCTTTGTATCTAGGCAGTGAGCCTTTGTATCCGGTATTGCATTACATCTATATTGTGAGTTAATCCTCACCGTGGTTTTTCCCTCATTGGGTTTTCCAAGTAAATTTGGTGTCTCTAGTGTTGTGTTTCTATTATTTTCATTTCATGTTCACACTTGTAAGTTTGGAAGTAAATTTTTTGATACAACTGATTCACTTCTCTTGTTGTCTTGTGCATTTCAACAAATCTAACCTATTTGAAATTTTATATCATTGGAAATTTGATCCAAGTCAACAAGGAGTGAGACCTACCAGATCATAAAAGGTTTAGCTATTTTAAGAATGGATATTTAAAATATAGATGTCTCTAATCAAAATAAATGTTGCAATATCTCGCAATAAATAAACATTGTTAATATGACATGTTTATAATGTTGTGCTACTAGTCATCACATATGAGCTAGTGTATAGTATGGACCCTATCCCTTCCCAATAGATCAATAAAATATAAATTAATGCAAGATCATGGATACCATGTGGTAGTATTTCTTAATGTTTTGAAAAATAAACTCTAACATTTTTATAACATCACACTATTGGCTGGTATGAGTGAGTCATATAATTGGTGGGCCTAATAATGAAGATTAATTAGAGATATCTCTCTTGACACTTGGTGTCCCATCACTCCAAATAAATTTTAGATCTGACATGACTATTTATTACACCCTTTATCAAAGGAAGGTGATCTCTAGAGAATAATATGTGCTATCCAGTACTATCAATTAGATCGCATTAATTGACAAAAGTACCTCCAATTCTAAAACATGTAGGATATTTCATCCACCATGTAAAAAGAGTTTTGATAGAATGGGAAAGAGAATCTATAATAGATGAGGCCTTTATGGGAGTTTCTCATAACTGATCTAATGTTGGAGAATTGTGGTTTTAAGCCTTTTCTAATCTATTATCAATTCAAAAATGAACAAAATATTAACAGTTTATGCCAAATTTATCTATGTAGTTCCCTTTTCAAAATGATTTTTTTTTCATATTTGTATGTTTAACAATTGGTGATGTAGGTCAACAAAAAATAATCCTATTGGATTGTTATTTTTTGCAGCTCCCTCACTCAACAACAAGAAAAACAAGCTTTTTGAGAATAAAATTAAATGATTATGAGCTCAATTCAAATTCTCCAACACAATAATTGATAAGAACTTTAGGAACAACATGTTGATTCTATTAATTAAATCTTCCAAGATCTTGCAATAGTAGTTTCTTAAAGTAAACTTGTTGCCTCCAATATCAAAATATCTGCTACAAGAGACCTTCATTCAACTCCAATAGTAGAAAAATCACTTCAAATCTCCCCTACTTCACTCTTGGGCATCCATCCTTGGCTTCACGCTTAGTTTCAACCTATTTTAGTGGCCTTACATTTATGCATTTTAACCATTTCTAAATAGGCCATAATTCCCTCTATTATGCATCCCAAGGCCTATTTTTATCATTTTCCAACATTGAATCAAGCATTGAGCAAATGCAACCTATCATTAAATTTCCCTGAAACAAGTGTGTCCTAGAGTTTTGGGCCAGGACCCATTCGCCCATGGGTGAATGGGTTCCCTTACTTAGCTAGGACCCAAATTTTAATAGCTTCTTGGTGGAATTTTAACATTCAAAATTCAAATCATAATTGTCGGCTATCGGGATCAATTTTTTGGGAAATTAGAGAAATGCCTATAAAAGCCTAGTATTATCATCAATTCAAAACTAGAACATAATAAGGAGTATTCAAGAAAGAAAAATTTAGATTCTTGGAGCAGCATTACTTGAGATTGCAGGTCTTCAAGTCCATTTGTAGATTTGATCAAGCATTTACACATGATTGAAGGTTGATGCCTATAGAAGAACATGATTGATCCTAGAATTGGGAGATGCATTTGGCCACTCCCCTCTACTTAATTACATGTTTCCTATTGTCCTCATCTTCAATCTTCATTCTAATAGCAACCTACAACAAGGTAATATTGTGTTTCAATTTTTTTTAGGGTGTTTTGACTTCTCCCTAAGTGGATCTTGTCATTGTCGTATAGGAATCATACTCTAATACACTTGAGTAGGGTTTCTTTACATCTTAGCTCTTAAAAACCTTAGACACACATAAGGTTAGAGATCACACACTATCTTTTATCAAATATTTGTCTTTTTATCAAGGTTTAATTACCAAATCTGGGGTTTGACCAAGGAAAACCCCCATACAAACAAATAAACAATTTTATTTTGTAGATTTATTACAAGTTAAGATCTGAAGATGAAGATTTGCAGGTATAGGAACATAGTACAAACAAAGTACTACAACATCAAATTTTGAAGCTTTGAAAAGGATCACAAAGACCCATTCGCCTAGGGGAAAAACAGTCCCTCTACACATGCCAGAATCAACTTTTGGTGGCAGGTACATGCCCTCTGAAATCTCCTAAATCTTCCTGCAAAGTGTTGTTAAGTTTGATTATCTTAGGGAATCTGCATTTTACATATTAGGCCATATATTTCAATTAGTTTCATTAGTTTAATCATTTTAAATCATTCTTAATCATCCTAAGACCCTAAATAATCCACCAACCCAGGTCTGATTGAGGTTGAAATTCAATCTCTTGGCTTTGTGGTTGGTATTCTAATAAAATTTGGGAAGAGGCACCTTGAATCCTAGGTTTGTTAAATTTAGAACCTAGGACCCCTTTCCAAACCATTTCATATATATCCTTTACAATAACACAAACTCCAATTAAGTCATCTCTAAGATGACCATTGGATGAAATAATTGATATTGTATGGGTTGACTTCAAAACACATCCAAAATCAAAGAGATTTAGTCATGGATAATCATACGCTATGTTGAGGTCCAAATGAATCACAACACATTCTTCAAGACAAAATTAATTAAACAAGATCAACCACAAAGAATGGATCAAGTCATGTTGGCCCAAATAGTATCAATATCATTAGCACTCTCACTATTTGACTTCACATAGCTGGAGAGATACCAAAATTATTATGCTGACCAAGATGTAGGTGGTGTATACCATGCACAATATTCATTCAACCTTTTCCTTAAGTATCTAATCATAAAATTTTGTTGCATGAGGAGAAACCCAATGCAAGTACAAGAATAGAGTATTTCAAACAAACAATAGTTTTCATCCAAAAACTATACTTTCAGACCACTACATTACTTGATATTGCTAAGTAGTATGATTTTATCATTATAGAACATATTTAAAAAACCATAAGATCATCCCTTCACTTCTGGAAGAATGTGAAGCATTCCGCCAGGCTTCTATCATTGCTTTCCTTTTTCAGGATTTATATTGGAACATTGCTACTTGTAAATTTTATTGTATAAAGTGTGATGACATGATTTATTGGATGTGGCACCTTTAAAACACAATCATCTTTCCTTTAGAACAGCAAGATAAAATACTTCTCTACAGAAGAATGTAGATCACCATATCATGACTCTGCCATAGAGTCTACCCTATGAGTTCTTTAGCACAAATTTTGCAACATATATTTGTGTGTGGTAGATCAACTTGTGATTATATCAATGTATACATATTATAGACACATTAGAACATTATTATCATCCTCCAAAATACACTTAGTTAACATATTGATCATTATTCGTCCTTGTGCAGTCCTGCAGACTTGCTCCAACTGATATCACAACATGAAAACTATCTTTGGAGATTGTACATACTTCATAATCACATCTGACATCAATTAAACACATATTGGGTTGACATCAATAGAAACACCTATTTCCAACATCTTAATTGGCTCATACTGAGAAATCCAAATCCATACCTCAAAACAATTATCAACCATTCAAAAAGAAAAATAATTTTTTTATCATGTTTCATACACCTCAAACAACCAACCACATTGAACTTCAAGTCATTGCCATAAGTCTAAATACATACCAATTTAGACCAAAATATAAGAAATTCACCCAATTACCTGACACTCTCCATTCGATCATGTTACAACTTTTGAGTAAGAACCTAATTGGATTGCATCCTGTTAAACCCATGGACACAACCAAACCTTTACCTCCAAACTTCAATCCAAATGTATTTTGTCAATATCACCACACAAATGGACATGATACAAATGATGCATTTGTCTTAAACATCAATTTCAAGACCTCATTGATTCTAATCACAACCAATTGGGTGGTGTTAATGACCAAGGGAATATGTTTGTTTTCCCGCCTAACCAAAACTTATAAATTTTTACCAATCCAATGCCCAACCATTCATCCAACTTTGTGCAAGCTTGTGATGTTAAGAATGATGAGATGATTTTTGATAAGAATGATGATATGAGTGATGACATGAACAATGATAATAATAAATACAAGTAGATCACATGGTTGGTATAATAGATGTTCAACCTCATAAGGGCCAAACCATTGAGTTACCAAATATTGCTTTCACCAATAATGATGCACCTAGACACGCACTTGATGGTACTCTCTACATTTTCAGTCATATCAATGATAACCATGTACAAAGAATAATCATTGATCCGGTGTGTGTAGAGAATGTGATCATTGAGGAATTCTTTTTTGTGCAAGAGCTTTATCAAGATTCTTATGAACAATCGAAAGAATGGATAAAAACTCATAATGGTTTTTCTTGCCCTACAATAGGTTCGATCATTCTTCCTCTTAAATTTGGACCAAAAAAATTAGATGTCTCATTCTCCATCATCCTATCATCAGACCAATTTCATATGAAGCTAGGTTACCCATGGCTATGCTCCATGAATGTCGTCTCGTCAGTTATTCACAAGTGCATAAAGTTCCCCTTTGAAATGAGATATTTACAATGCATCATAGTGGGTTTAATCCTCTATATTCCAGTGGGAATTTTTCATTGGATTTATTTTGGCCTCAACCTATGGAACCTATAAAGCCTCATAAATATTTATTTTTCAAGTCATATCAAAATTTTAAGGCAAAGCGCATAGCAAAGTTATCTCTTAGCAATATTCTTAAGAATGATAGGTTCATTGTTGCTCCTCATTCCACACCCATTATGGATGAACCTATGCCTCAATCCAAGACCCTTCCAAGTAACCAAGGTAAATATGCTACAATCCCTCCACCCATATCCTATAAAATACCAAGAGACAATCAAATGATCCCTTTTGTGCCATAAAAGATAAAACAAGTGTATAGACCTAAAGAGACAATGGTTTCCCAACCCCCGGTGGTTCCTTCAATTCCTCTCTTAAGGGAATAAAAGATACTAATGGTCAAGAAACCCACTCATAGTACATCACAAATTGAAAATCGTGCAAGAAGAAACTGAAATGTTAAAGAACGTAGGCACACATTTTGTGCTATTGCTTGCCAATTGGAAGAAAAGAAAAAAAATAGTGCATGATAAACCAACACCTATGGAAACAACTCGATAAGAAATAAAAATTTCACCAAAACAAGAAATAAAACCCAAAAATTCAACTACAGTTCTAATAAAACCTCTCATTGTGATTAATTTGGATGATGAAGATGAAATTGCTAAAATTGATGAGGAGGTGCATAATGAGATTAATGTTTTATTTTTAAAGAAAATGAACTTATATGGGGGGAAACGTGATGCTCTTCCTAATGAGAGTGACCCACCACATGTTGCACCTAGAGATGATCCCGGTACAACACTTGTTGTAGTCCCTTTAGCTATTTGTTCACCTTGCATATATGATAAACAAGATTGGGATGTGGATGACTTGCTTTAGGTTGCCTCACACGTGCAGTGCTCCTTTATGTTTGTTTCATGTGTTCTTTATGTTTTCTTACACTTGATGTGATCTCTTGTGTTTTACTACTTGGAATGGCTTTATGTTTGTGATTTTTCTTTGGATGACCCTTGTTACTCTGTTGATGCAAGGATACAAAGGAAACAAACATGTCATGACATTTTTCTATTTGTATCTTCATTCTTCTATATGTTGTAAACTTTGTCTTTTCCTTGTGTCTTGTGGTTTCCTTTTAGGGATCATGTAAGGCAATGATACATTTAGGTCCCTTCCATGTTGACCCAAAATCTTGTTTATCTTCTCTCTCTCTATGTGTCATTCCTCCTTTGTGCTCGTTAGTCCATGAGTATTTTGGGAATGATGTCAATTTTGAGCTCTATTATAACATTCTAGCCAAGATGTATATTGACCCCAAATCCGTGGATCCCTCGGTGTACCTTTCTATGTTTTTTGTCACATTAGATTTGGAGGCAACCCTTTCTCAGGATGTAGTTGTATTTGGAAACATATCATTGGCATAGGGCTTTCCAAATAAGCTCTTGTGATCTTTTGTTACTTGGAATTTATCATTTTTCTACTTTAAAGTAATTACTCACAACATGGTGTTTAGAAATTTCTTTAAAGTGGGGGCATACATTCACATTATTTTTCTTCACTTTGTTCACAGGGGTTGTACTTAGTGGTGCATTGACATTGACATTTGACATTTTCTTTGCTTCACTTTGTTCACAAGTGTTGAACTTAATGTAGCATTGACATAGCTTTTTGATCATTTTGTAGCACCTTATCAAAGTTATCAAGGAGTATAACTCTTGGTATGGTTATGGGTACACACCAAGTGAAAAATGGCCCTCACTATACCTAGTGTGTTTCTCATTTTGCTACCTTATCCTAGGGGCTCACCTAGTGAAAAATGATCCTCACTAGCTTGTGTGCCTTCCTATTTTTGATTCACCTAGCAAATATCAGACTTTTTTATGGTGTCAGTCATGAACATATTTTGTATGGGTCCTAGCATAATACAACTTGTTAGCACATACCCTCCTTTTTACATTTCATTTTGACATTATATGTTAGTGTATGTTTTCTTGTTGCATTTCATACATGTGTGCATTCCTTTGTGCCTATGTTGGTTTTCCATGGGATCTTGGATCTTGGGGTCTTGATCACCTCCCTTGATCCTTATTCATCTTATTTCTTCAACATTTGGACAATTGAACCTCTCTTGACATAGATTCTCTACTTTAGTGTGAGTCTGAGTGTAATTTCATACTCTCACTAAAGTGGGGGGTAAATGTACCATCGTAGATTGTCACCCATGATAATTTCACCTTATGTTTGGTCCCCTCCTAAATTATTGGACCTAATTGAGTATTTAATTTCCTAAATTATGCGTTTTATGACCTATTTTTGACAATTTTTGAGGAATTGAAACTAGGAATCAATTGCATCTATCTAAGACCTTGCCCCTGACACCTAAAATCCCAAAAAATAGGACAAGGACACTCATTCCCTAGGTGTGAGTGTCCCCCTATTTTGGCTCATAATTCAAATATGTCGGTGTCGATAATTTAATATATGTAATTTAATTGTCTAAAGTTGTCTATTGAGATTTAATTTTTGAGAAATTGAATAAATTCCTATAAATACCTAGTTATTGCATCATTTCAAATCTAGAAAGAGCTAAGCAAGAGATTATTGGAAAAATTATTATCAAGGGCACTATTGAGTAAGTCAAGAGCAGCATTTCAGAGCTTTATTACAGCAATTCAAGATCTTAACATCATGTCAAATCTTATGTGAGTTAATATGTGTTTATGTTATCATTTTTTTATGAAGGTTAACACTTTTGTAGGTCTCCAAAACATTCAATAATTCAAGCATTCAAGAAAATCAAGAAAATAAAGTTAAGACCTTGAAGTGATGTGCATGAGTTCAGTCCTTCAAGGAAGCCATTGAAGGGTGGTGAGTTGCAACACTTTGTAATTTCCTCATTCCTTCTTATTCATTATCCATTTATCATTGAAATTTTCCATTATGGAAGTGGAAACACTTACATGGGGTTTGGCTAAGGCAAACCCCTAAAATGGCCCAACATATCTTCTCTTTGTGAATGTGCAGATCTCAAGTTCGAAGGACATTGAAATGATCTTGAAGACAAATCATTCATCGTTGCATTTGTTTTCATACTACTTGTCAAGTCACAGAAACTCAATTATAGGAATATCCAGAAGTGTTCCAATAGATCCGAAGACAAAATTTCAAAGCTCAGATCCGATAGCAGAGGACCTCAAAAATAGATCCAAAAAAGCATACAAGGACACTCACGCCATGAGCATCTGTGTCCTCCATTTTTTGCCCCAAATTTGAGCCATAGGTGCATAGTGTCCTACTCTACTCATTTCTATTGTCCGAATTTGTTTGTGAACTTTTTTACTTTTTGTATCTGCATCAAAACAAAAATTTACATTGTTAGCATAGTTATATTATTGCATTTCATCATTAGGACATTTCCAGATTTGGTTAAGGATTGGTTCACTCACATATCAGGTTGTAATTCAATATAATACCTTGTCCAAATCCATCAAACCTTCATTCCATCCTTGAATTTTCAATTCATCACACCTCCCCCTCATACTACCCCCCTATTTAATGAAATTTGGGAAGGGCGTCAAACCCTATGGCCAAAAACCAAAAGGGCTTCCTTTCCCTTTTTCACCATTTCACATAGATTTTCTCAAATAATTATGACAATCAATAATAAATTAATAAAATGAGATGTGATTGAAACTACCTATAGCAATTCATTGGAATAATTACAAAAAATAAATAAATAAATGGTACTTAGCAAGAATCTAGTCAATGAAATGTATAATGCAAGGTGTTTGTGTTTGATTTGTAAATACATGTATGGAAATTAGGAGCAATCACATGAATGATTAAAAAAATTGAAAATTAACTTTATATCATTATAGGTCACCTCTATGAGCACAAAATCAATCTATACGAATTATGGATCTAAACCTATTGATGTAAATTCCAAAATGAACAATACACTATTTCTTATGGATGGGCTAGAGCATAGAGACTTCTTTTTAAAATCAATAAAGAGACCCAAAATCAAGTCTTAAAAGGACCCAAAAAATACGGTCCATAGTTATTTTGACTAGGTATGTGTGGGATAGGATAGTAGATTGATAACTTGATTAGAAACTTGGAATATTGTGAGAATGTTGCATAGATACAAAACTACAAAGCTGTAAAATTAGAAAGTTGCAAGAAATAAAATTTTGAAGGGACTTGTTATGAGATGGTTCTCTATCTAGAGAAGGGTATGAATATAATTTTGAATGTGAGTTTGGTTTTGGTTTGAAATAAGTTTTTTGATGATATTTCTAGTCTAACCTTGCAAGGAATATTAGAATGCTATAATTTACTCATGATGTTTGGTTTAATATCTATCTTTGTAATGCCATAATGTTGTTTAGTATAAATGTTTGAATTGATGTTTTATTTGATTGATTGATTTATACATTAGGTTGATTTTCTTATATATTTTGAAAATGATAATGATTTAGGATATTCCTCACTATGTTGATGCTCATTGAAAATGAGAGGGTGAGATCATCAAAGATCCCTCTCAATTCCCTCTAAATAGTAGCATGATTTGAATGAATTGTTACATAGGTTTAAAAATTCTTGGATGTGTAGTTGACCACGTTGTAAAAGATTGTTTTTGAAGGTTTGTATTGATTCAAGTATTTATTTGCATTAATAAAACATTTGAGAAAAAATATAACAAATAAACTACTTAAAAAATAACTAATGCAAACTACTACTAACAAACTTAATCTAGAAATTTAGATTTTTATCTACAACTACTCTAATGAAATAAAAACTAAAGGAAAGTCTAACCGTTCAACTACAAGCTTGAGATCAAGAGAAAAATCTAAAGGAGTATAGGATATTTCTTGTGTTGATGCCAATGTTGTGCGCGAGAGAAATACCATCTTTGTGACCTAATTCTGAAAATTTGATCATAAATGATTCCTAGAACAAGGGGCATAGGTAAAAAGATATTTGAACAATAAAATGGGGAAAAAAGGACAATAGGCTATTAGAGTATGGAAAATAAAAAATGACTATGGACAATCTATTGGCATTTTGATAGAGAGAAAATATTGCAAAGAACAAGATGTAACATGAGTATAGAATTCTAATGTAGATATTTGGTTGCAAAACAAGACTAGAAAAAAATACTTGTAGGGAACTAGCTATAATGGAGGAAAATAAAGAACTAGTTGCATGTTCAGACTAGAGATTGATTGAAGAATGAACCTATGAATGAAACAAAAGGATTGATCCAAAGACCTCCAATTTAGTTGTAAAATAATTAATAAATAGAAAAAGGGTGTCTAGGAAGTGAGAACTCACTCAAAGAAAGAAAAGAAAATTCCCATGAGAAGAAAGTTCTAGAAAACTTGTGATTATGATGCTTGAAATTTCAATTTTGGTGGATAAATTGAAATTGTCACTTTTAAAAGAGAAGCAACTTTAAAATTGTTAGGTTGTAGATGAAATTTTCATAGGGTTTATAAAACTAATGTAGCAATTGCAAAGTCATTTTGTTAATTTTTTAATTGCTACCTGTTGGAAGTGGCAATTTTAACTTGGCTACAAAATAAGATTAAAATCATACATAAAGGCCAAATTTTTTGAATCGATACCCCAAACCCCAACAAGTAGGCTCAGAAGATGGTCACCATTGACCATAAATGACACATGCAAAAAAAATTAAGGCTAGATAGAAAGCATGCTAAGAAAGAATTAGTGGGACTCAATTGATGGGAGATGCCTTGGGAATTGAGATCAACTTCCATTTGTATGCCATAGTGGTTTAGGATGGGTGTTTAATTATCATTAGAAGTACAATTTCCAACCCATGCAATGACATGCAAAAATGGTACTTATAGGAGCATAATATCTAACATGGTGCATAGATTTGACTAGTTCTATTTTATTACCTAGATCTCATTTGCTTTGGCCTTTAAAATGTTTATTTATAGAGTGGTAATTAGGAATATTGTTTGGGAGTTTTTTGAGAAAAAAACAAGATTATTCTTTGGTTGAAGCCCTATATGATGCAGGGGCATCCAGGGTGTAAAGCAATCTTGCATCACCAAAAATATTGTAATTTTTGCTTTGTTTGATTTTCAATAAGGTCTTAGGGGTTAGGAGAATAAATATTTTAATTTGAAACATTATAACTTTCCCTTGTGGTGATTTGAAAATGTAATTTTTGAGGAATTATGCTCTAGTAAATGTTTCAAAGGCATAAATGGTGGAATATTTTATTTGATCATCTCATTCATATATTTGATCATCTCATTCCTAGCTGGGAAAACTTGGTATGAATTTTATTTTATGTTCAATTGCTTTATTTGCATGCATTTCCATGTTGGCCACAAGCTTTGCATGTTGTTGCATGTTTGGGTTGTGACTGTGAGACCTAGTCTCGGTAAAATGGTCATAACTTCCTCATATCGTAACAAAATCAAGAATTTCAAAATGTTGTAGAAAGATGAGAAGGAGATGCACAAAACCCTAAAAACCATTTTAAAATATTTGGATGAATAAGGGAGCAATGATAGGAAAAAGGTGATGGGTTTTTTTGTGGTTTTGAAAAACTATAGTGGTTTTCCTCAATCACAAATCTATATATTCAAGCCTTGTCATTTGGGAAGGTGGCTTTGGGAGTTTCGTAGGTGAGATGGGGAGATACTGTTGGATTGAAGAGAGGATTTAAAGACTCCATTGTTGCAGATTTCTATTTGCATAGAAGCCCATGGTTTAGGGAGCTAGTGAGCTCCATATTTGGAGAGATAGCGAATTAGTGAAGTCTATGTGAAGGGAGCTTGAGAGATTCAGCTGAAAGAAGGTTGAAAGAGAATAAGAAGATTTATTTTTTGCAAGTTTGAAGGTGTACTACAGCAGCAATAAGGTTCATGGTTTCATGATTTATTTGCAGCAGTGATTTCTAATGATAAATGCAAGTTGAAGGAGCTAGAATATTGTGAAAGAAGATAAAATGAAGGAGATAATTTTTATATTTTCATTTGCTGTTATAAATCAGATTTGTATAAGTTTTGTAATGTTTTTCATCAACCCCATATGACTACAAAATATTGTACTTTATTTATGCTTTGTTTTTGTAACAATTCATGAGTCTTTGAATGAGAAAAATGAGACCTTACTTGCATATTTTTGGTTTTGATTCAAACAAATTTTGAGTTGCATTTTTATATTGTTGTGAGTATGTGAATGAGGGTTGGTTCCCTCCTTCAGTGGTATCAGAGCAGGAGTTCCTGAGTGTGCAGAAAGAAGCGCTGATTGGAGGCAGTTTGCACTAGGACCTGTGGTGGTGTGTTTGTGATTTACATGTAGACATATCGTCAGACGTGAGGCAGTCTATACTTAAGAGGATGGGATGGGTCATGAGGAGGCCCGTAAGAATTTTATTTTGGGAACAATATTGGGAAGAAGTAGAAAATAGGAAGTACCATGAAGAATTTGAAAAGCTCAAGGTTGAAGTATATGTATTGAAAAATATGGTTATATAGGACATGAGAATATGTGATGAGAGATACGAGAAGAAGAACATTCTCTTGAAAGAGGACAGCAAAGAGAAGATCAGAAAAAAATATTTTTGCAGCCCTTTTGTAGGGGTTGAATGTAAGGAAGAATATGTGGGGGCAACTGGTGTAGGGCACCATAGGTCTTTATGCAAAAATATTGCAAAATGTTAAGCATTTTTGTGTTTTTGTGTTTAAGTCATGATTTTGTGTGTAATAAGGTCTTTTAAGACCATTTATGATTTTTTTGGAGTCAATTTAGGTTATTAGGTGGTTTGGTGTGTCAAGTGGGATAAGTTGTCAAATTTTGAAAAAAGTTGCAAAAAATTGTAAAAACAACTTTGCAATTTTGAATTTTTGAGGAAGTTGAAAGTCAGTTGTATTCGATTGGTTTGGGTTTGTAAAAGCTTAAATAATCCTTGTGAATTCGAATACAAGGTTTTGGAGATCATTTTGAAGATTGGACATCAATAAAACATTGTTTTATGCATTTATAAAGCATAATTTTATGCTACGGTGACTTGTATGGCCTAGTATGACCTGGAAATGGTCTGAATTTCATTGAATTTTATGTGGAATTGAATCTTCTAACTTATTTTTTTTGTTTCATTTGATTTCATTAAGATTTGAAGAAGTTAGAGTAGATTTATTGAAAACTAGTTAAAACCCTCATTTTTGTGAGTTTTGATAGAAAATCATGGATTTCCCCTCATTCCACTGTTGAATAAATCTTAAATCTGGTGGAATGAGGGTAGAAATTTTGTATTTTATGTTCTTGAAGATTTTAGGAGCAAGGGAAGAAGATTAGTGAAGATTTGTTGATGCCCTAGGCTGAAATTTTTATGTTTTTGGGACATAGAATGTGCAAATGAGTTAGGGTATGTAGAAAATCTCTTGGGAATTGTTTGTAATGGTTGGAAATATTTAGGTGGGCTATTTGTGATATTTTTGGGTTATTTTCATGGAGGTTTGAGGTTGGAGTTGTGAAAACCTAGTTGTGAGCCATTCAAACAAGCCTAATTAGACCTTTTTTAAAGCGTAGCAGCAAAAATTTGAAGGTTGTGTTCCAAAACACCCCCACCAAAAATTGATATATGTTGTTAAAGAGAATAATGGGTATCCAAAAAGCTTTTATTTCATGGATTTAAGTTGTTCCCTTCAAATTATGTCAAAAATACCCCATTTGTTGCTCTATAAGGCATAGTGGAAGATTGTATAGAAAAATAACTTTGTTTGGTGTGTTAAGGTTCTTGAGGTGCAAAGTATGTTTGATTGAGTGTGTGTTGATATTTTCCCACCCTGCTCTGCATCAGCAACCCACACAAATGTAGAAGATAATGAGATGTAAGATTCAACAATAGCATGTGAATGGAGTGCATTGTGTGAAGTGGATGAAGAAGGTTTGCAATCAAAAATTGTGAACATGGATGGTTCTAATCTTGATGAACAGGTTGGTGAAGATGAGGATGATTTCTTGTTGAAAGAAGAGATGGAAAGAATCAACAAGTTGTTTTAAGGGGAATTGATGGACAAACATGAAGAGGAGTTTGCAAAACTTGCCATTGGAGGTAAGAAGATGGATGTTGCAGCAAAGAATAAGGAAAAATATGTTGGGGCAACAAACAAGAATGAGGTAAATTTTTATTTTGAATTTAGTTGTGATGATCCTATACCTTCTTTTTTTAAATTAGAAGAGGATTTTGAGCAAGAAGAGAGTATGCAAATGGAATTTTTTAATTTCCATGGAGTAGAAATTTCAGATTTGCATAAGGATACAATAGATTTTGATTATTATTTAGATAATACATATTTGTATAACGAATTTGTAGAGGATGTTTCAAGTGAAACTTGTTGGAGGTGGTCGGTTTGTGGTGGGTTGAATCCCACAAGAGTAAAGAGGAGAATCTATGGTATTAGGAGGAGGATGATACATGGTGGATACAATTCCACGAGAGGAGAGACGAATGGAGTGCAAAATTTTTAGAGAAGGAGGTTGCATGTTCCAGCTAAGTGTTGGAAGAGGAGAAAGAAGAATAAATCAAAGGTATTGGTTTCAGTGATGGATTTTGTTGAGGATTGCTTAGAATTCAAAAGGGTGGCAATACCACTCAACTCTATTTTGTGAATCCATATTCACAAAAAAAAATTCCTACCTCGGGTGTCTGATGTAGGAGCATCCAGGGTGTAAGACAATCTTGCATCAGCAAAAATATTGTAATTTTTGCTTAGTTTTATTTTCAATAAGGGCTTAGGGGTTAAGAGAATAAATATTTTAATTTGCAGCATTATAACTTTCTCTTCTGGTGATTTAAAAATATATTTTTTGATGAATTATGCTCTAGTAAATGTTTCAAAGGCATAAATGGTGGAATATTCTATTTGGTCATCTCATTTCTAGGTGGGACAATTTGGTATGCATGTTATTTCATGTTCAATTTCTTTCTTTGCATGCATTTGCATGTTGGCCACAAGCTTTGCAAGTTGTTGCATGTCTGGGTCAAGACTGTGAGACCCAGTCTCGGTAAAATGACCATAACTTCCTCATATCGTAACAAAATCAAGAATTTCAAAATGTTCTAAAAATATGAAAAGGAGGCGCACAAAACCCAGAAAAACATTTTAAAAGATTCTCAAGAATGACAGAGAAGTGATGGGCAGAAAGTGATGGGTTTTTTTTTATGCTTTTAGAAAACCATAGTGGTTTTCCTCAGTCACAAATCTATATATTCAAGCCTTGTCATTTGGGAAGGTGGATTTGGAAGTTTTGTAGGTGAGATGGGAAGATGTTTTTGGATTGAAGAGAGGATTCAAAGACTCCATTGTTACAGATTTCTATTTACATAGAAGCCCATGGTTTAGGGAGCTAATGAGCTCCATATTTGGAGAGATAGTGAGCTTGAGAGATTCAACTGAAAGAAGGTTGAAAGAGACTAAGAAGATATTTTTGTTGTAGGTTTAAAGGTGTACTATAGCAACAATAAGGTTCATGGTTTCATGATTTATTTGTAGTAGTGATTTCCAATGATGAATGCAGGTTGAAGGAGCTAGAATATTGTGAAAGAAGATAAATTGAAGGAGATAATTTTTGTATTTCCATTTTCTATTGTAAATCAGATTTGTATAAGTTTTGTAATGGTTTTCATCAGCCCCATATGGCTGAAAAATATTGTACTTCAGTTATGTTTTGTTGTTGTAACGATTCATGAGTCTTTGAATAAGAAACATGAGACCTTACTTGCAGATTTTTGGTGTTGATTTAAATAAATTTTGAGTTGCATTTTCAGATTGTTGAGTATGTGAAATAGGGTTGGCTCCCTCCTTCATTAGTGGTATCAGAGAAGGAGTTCCCGAGTGTGCAAGTAGAGGCACCGATTGGAGGCAGTTTGCACCAGGACCTATGACGGTGTGTTTGTGATTTACATGTAGACAGATCGCCAGACATGAGACAGTCTATACTTGAGAGGATGGGATGGGTCATGAGGAGGCCCGTAAAAATTTTATTCTGGGAACAATATTGGGAAGAAGTGGAAAATAGGAAGTACCATGAATAATTTGAAAAGCTCAAGGTTGAAGTAGATGTATTGAAAAGGATGGTTATAGAGGACATGAGAATATGTGACGAGAGATATGAGAAGAAGAACATTCTCTTGAAAGAGGACAGCGCAGAGAAGATCAAAAAGAAAGAGTGTTGCAGCCCTTTGGTAGGGGTTCAATTTAAGGACGAATATTTGGGGGCAGCCCACACAAATGGAGTGCATTATGTGAAGTGGATGAAGAAGGTTTGCGATAAAAAATTGTGAACATGGATGTTCCTAAGTTTGATGAGTAGGTTGGTGAAGATGAGGATGATTTCTTGTCGAAAGAAGAGATGAAAAGAATAAACAAGTTGTTTGAAGGGAAATGATGGACAAACACAAAGAGAATTTTCCAAAACTTGTCATTGGAGGAAGAAGATGGATGTTGCAACGAAGGAAGAAAAATATGTTGGGGCAACAAACAAGTCTGAGGTAAATTTTTATTTTGAATTTAGTTGTGATGATTCCATACCTTCTTTGCTGAAAGTAGAAGAGGATGTCGAGCAAGAAGAGAGTATGCAAATGGAAATTTTTAATTTCCATGGAGTAGCAATTGCAGATTTTCATAAGGATACAGTAGATTTTGATTATTGTTTGGACAATGCATATTTGGATATAGAATTTGTAAAGGATGATGCAAGTGAAAATTGGTGGAGGTGGTCGGTTTGTGGTGGGTTGAATCCCACAAGAGTAGAGAGGAGAATCTATGGTATTGGGAGGAGGATGGTACATGGTGGATACAAGTCCACAAGAGGAGAGATGAATGGAGTGCAAAGTTGTGTGAGAAGGAGTTTGCTTGTTCCAGCTATGTGTTGGAAGAGGTGAAAGAAGAATAAATCAAAGGTACTGGTTTCAATGATGGAGTTTGTTGAGGATTGCTTGCAATTTGATATGGTGGTACTACCACTCAACTCCATTTTGTGAATCCATATTCATAAATTTTTTTATACATCGGGTGTTTGGTGCAGGAGCATCCAAGGTGTAAGACAATATTGCATCACCAAAAATATTGTAATTTTTTATTTGTTTTGATTTTCAATAAGGGCTTAGGGGTTAGGAGAATAAATATTTTAATTTGCAACATTATAACTTTCCCTTCTCGTGATTTGAAAATGTATTTTTTGAGGAATTATGCTCTAGTAAATGTTTCAAAGGCATGAATGGTGGAATATTCTATTTGGGCATCTCATTTCTAGGTGGGAAAACTTGGTATGCATGTTATTGCATGTTCAATTGCATTCTTTGCATGAATTTTCATGTTGGCCACAAGCTTTGCATGTTGTTGCATGCTTGGGTTGTGATTGCGAGACCCAGTCTCGGTAAAATGGTCATAACTTCCTCATATCGTAACGAAATCAAGAATTTCAAAAAAAATTGGAAAGAAGAGAAGGAGGCACAAAAAATTGGGAAAACCATTTTAAAAGATTCAATTGAATGAGGAAGAAATGATGGGCAGAAAGTGATGGATTTTGTTTTGTGGTTTTCCTCAGTCACAAATCTATATATTCAAGCCTTATCATTTGGTAAGGTGGCTTTGGGATTTTTGTAGGTGAGATAGGGAGATATTGTCAAATTGAAGAGAGGATTCAAAGAATCTGTTGTTGCAGATATCTATTTGCATAGAAGCCCATGGTTTATGGAGCTAGTGAGCTCCATATTTGGAGAGATAGTCAGATAGTGAAGCCTATGTGAAGGGAGCTTGAGAGATTCAGCTAAAAGAAGGTTGAAAGAGACTAAAAAGACATTTTTATTGCAGGTTTGAAGGTGTACTATAATAGCAAGAAGGTTCATGGTTTCATGATTTATTTACAACAATGATTTCTAATGATGAATGCAGGTTGAAGGAGCTAAAATATTGTGAAAGAAGATAAATTGAAGGAGATAATTTTTGTATTTTTATTTTTTGTTGTAAATCAAATTTTTATAAGTTTTATAATGGTTGTCATCAGCCCCATATGCCTGCAAAATATTGTACTTCATTTATGCTTTGTTGTTGTAACAATTCACAAGTCTTTGAATGAGAAACATGAGACCTTGCAGATTTTTGGTGTTGATTCGAACAAATTTTGAGTTGCATTTTTAGATTGTTGTGAGTATGTGAATGAGGGTTGGTTCCCTGCTTCATCAGTGGTATCAGAGCAAGAGTTCTTGAGTGTGCATACATAACCGATCGGAGGCAGTTTGCACCAGGTCTAGTGGTGGTGTGTTTGTGATTTACATGTAGACAAATCACTAGACATGAGGTCATGAGGAATCCCGTAAGAATTTTATTTTGGGAACAATATTGGGAAGAAGTGAAAAATAGGAAGTACCATGAATAATTTGAAAAGCTCAAGGTTGAAGTAGATGTATTGAAAAATATGGTTATAGAAGACATGAGAATATGTGATGAGAGATACGAGAAGAAGAACGTTCTCTTGAAAGAGGACAGCAAAGAGAAGATCAGAAAGAAATAGTGTTGCAGCCCTTTGGTAGGGGTTGAACATAAGGAAGAATATGTGGGGGAAGACCACACAAATGGAGAAGATAATGAGGTGCAAGTTTCAACGATAGCATGTGAATGGAGTGCATTATGTGAAGTGGATGAAGAATTTTTTCAATCAAAAATTGTAAACATGGATAGTCCTAATTTTCATGAGCAAGTCGGTGAAGATGAGGATGATTTCTTGTTGAAGGAAGAGATGGAAAGAATAAACAAGTTGTTTGAAGGGGAATTGATGGAAAAACACGAAGAGAAATTTGCAAAACTTGTCATTGGAGGTGAGAAGATGGATGTTGCAGTGAAAAATAAGGAAAAAGATGTTGGGGCAGCGAATAAGAATGAGGTAAATTTTCATTTTGAATTTAGTTGTGATGATTCTATACCTTCTTTGTTGAAAGTAGAAGAGGATTCCAAGCAAGAAGAGAGTATGCAAATGAAAAAGATTAATTTCCATGGAGTAGCAATTGCAGATTTGTATAAGGATACAATAGATTTTAATTATTGTTTGGATAATACATATTTGGATATAGAATTTGTAGAGGATGTTGCAAGTGAAACTTGGTGGAAGTGGTTGGTTTGTGGTGGGTTGAATCCCACAAGAGTATAGAGGAGAATCTATGGTATTAGGAGGAGGACTGTAAATGGTGGATACAAGTCCACAAGAGGAGAGATGAATGGAGTGTAAAGTTGTCAAAGAAGGAGGTTGCTTGTTCTAAGTAGTGGAAGAGGAGAAAGAAGAATAAATCAAAGGTACCGATTTTAGTGATGGAGTTTGTTGAAGATTGCTTGCAATTCGAAAGGGTGGTACTACCACTCAAATCCATTTTGTGAATCCATATTCATAAAAATTAATTCCTACCTCGGTTGTCTAATGCTAGAGCATCCAGGGTGTAAGGAAATATTTTACTTTAAGCAAAAGTGGCATAGCCACGATATATTATATTATAAATATATATAAAATTTTACAAACCCTGGTTCAAAAGAGCATACTGACAAGAAATAACCAAGAAGAAAGCCTTCGGTTATAGCTCAAGTAATTACAATAAATCCCAAAAATGGGGACACAAAATTGTATCAACCCCAAACCCAACTGAGAATGGAATCTCATGACCCAAAGTAACAGTATACAATTTTCTTTTGACATATGCAACCCATTTACAAATTTACAGATGCAGCCCATATATAATTTACATATGCCGCCCATATACAAATTTACATATGCAGCCCATATACAATTTAAAATTTTTGGAATTTACCTATGATAAAACTTACATATGCAGCCCATATACAAATTTACATATGCAACCCATATACAAATTTATATATGAAGCCCATATACAATTTATATATGCAGCCCATATATAAATTTACATATGACGTCCATATACAAATTTACATATGCAACCCATATACAAATTTACATATGCAACCCATATACAATTTACAATTTCTAGAATTTATCTTTGATAAAAGTTACATACGAAATATGCTCGATATCCATAGCTTTATCCAAAATCCCCATATCGACGCCAAGTCAAAACAACAATGATTACCAGATGAAGCTTAAGCTTATGAAACAAAATGATGTCAAAGAAGTACAAGACCCCAATGGTGTAATCAATATAAAATATGGCATGCAGCTGACACGTATCTCGACACCAAGTCAAAACAGGCATGATTGCCAGATGAAGCTTAAACTAAAATACACAAATAAATAGATTAGCAAAAATCAATTAAAACTTATTAATGGTCATCATTGTTACCATTAACATCTGAAATCTAGAGAGTGAAGTGGGGCACAACTCTCTTGGAGCTAGGAGGATATTTTCTCAAGGGACAAAACTAGTAGATTTTGCACTTGAATTGGGAAAACTCTACAGGCACGCTTCATTTCATTGAGCCAGAAATTGCATTTGCAAATCTAGAGGTATTAAAAACTCTACACATTATTTCATACTGTACATTTTATGTGCTTAAGTTTAAATACTTTCAAAAGTTGCTTTTAGAATCAACTATGTATGTGTTTGAAGCAAGATTTCAGATCAAAATTTTTTATGATGATCACTAAAAATGATCTAAAATATCAGTTCAAAAATATACACAGTTGATTCCAAAAACAAACTTTTGAATACAATATAAAATGTCAAAAACTCATAAAAACTACCTAAATACATTATCAACTATCCCTCGCTCATATTCTCAACTCTTAATCATCTTGAAACTTTGTGCACCTGCATATCTTGATGACTATATGTATATTTAATATAGTTGTACCCTTATTCATTTACCCCATACATTAATTCGATAGGGATTTTTCCTCTCTATGTCCCACATCTCCCACTAACTATGATCCAACCTCACTCAAATATCTTACCTAAATAACAGTTGAGAGCATCAACCCAACTTATATCATCAGATACTTTCAAGACTAAAATGTTATCAATCTCATGCAGAATGCCATGAATTGTGTAGAATACTTATTGAAATTCTTACTTCAATGGTTGGTTGACAACTACATGGATGACATGAAATTCATGACAAATCAATTTGATAAGTTTCTTTTCGAACATATCCATCTAGTGACTTCCAATTCCTTTGACCGAATTAACTACACAGAGGCAGTTGATCTTCTAAAAAATGTATGCAATCTTCTTGCCTTTTGATTTAAATTGCATTTTGGTTTCTAAATTTTAGTTATGGGTGCAATCAAAAATTTGGGGCACACTTCATTTCATTGGCCTTTTGAGTGATGACGATGTTCATTCATGGATATATCAGTTGTCGTTGCTTTTGAAAGGGTCGGCCAGGAATAGTGCCAAAAGAAACCGGGTGCATATCCTCACTGATGGTCGTGATTTTCATGATGACTCTAGTGTTGGTTTTGATGAGACATTAGAGAAAGATCTTGTTGATTTATGGAAAGAGGATGATCATGCATAGATTGCCTCTAGAGGTGGTCTCATGAAAGTCACAATGGATCGATATGAGAATGACTGGGGTGTAGTCAAGTGAGGCTGGGATGCACATATTTTGGGAGAGGCACCCTATAAATTGAAGAGTGCAATTGAAGCAGTAAAAAAACTCAAAGAAGAGCCTATTATGTAGGAATGCTTCACTATGATGGAGAATTAAAGCTTCCAAAGTACCCAGTGATTCAAGGATTAGATTCAATGTAAAATTACCTAGTGATTTAGGGATTACATTCAATGTAAAGCCAAAGATGAAAGATGTAGAAATTGCTAAGAAGACAAGAGATGATATTTTACCCAATGGTGACATGGTGGGACATATCGGTGATATCAAGGAAAAAAATTTTGCATGGAAAGTTGTTGATGAGGCTATAGAGATGATTCTTAATGCAGTAGAACAAGTTGGTGGAATCTACCTTGTTACTGCAGATCATGGAAATGCTAAGAATATGCAGGATAAAATTGAAAATATACAAATTCTTACTTCTCATACTTTATCTCCTATACCAATCGAAGGTCATTTATTGAAGGAAGGAGTTAGGTTCAAAAATGATTTGAAATAGCCCGGGCTTGCAAATGTGGCAGCCACTATGATTAATCTTATGGGATTTGAGGCTCCCAGTGATTATGAACCAACACGGATTGAAGTTGTTAAAAACTGATATAGTAAATTCCTTCACCAACTCAGACTAGAGTGTTTGCCAACTTGGACAAGAATAGATGATGATGGAAATACATTTAATTTTGAGACCCATTTGCTATATAAACCCAACATGATTTTTACAAGCCAATTATGAAACCAAGGAGCCCAACCATAACCTAAATCTGCACCAAAATGAAGCTTGATAAGTGTTACTCATTCAAGATGATCTCCTCCAAATCAGGAAAAGATTGGATTTGAACAAAATTTTCAAGAAAAACCTCTTGACCATTACAACCCCAATTTGCTAAAAGGTCTAGAATTTTGTTCCCTTCTCTGTAAGTACGAGTAATCTAAAACTCTTGAAAACTATCCACCAATATGCAGGCTTTTTGCAAGATATATTTCAGACTCCAATTTTCAATATTTCTTGTTTTATAGGCATTTATGATAATTAATGAGTCACCCTCAATATGCAATTTTTAAATAGATAGACTCAAAGCTAATTCAATCCCAAACAATAAAGCTTTAACTTCTGCCATATTGTTAGTGCCTTTTGGCAAATGACTAGAATGGATTGCCAAAATTTTCTCCTTTGCATTCCTTAAACACATACCTACCCCTAACACACCTAGATTTCCTCTTGAAACCCCATCAAAATTAAGCTTGATGAAACCAACCTCAGGTGCCTTCCACTTAACATATTTCCTATCAATCTTTGAAGATGCAATTTTTAACAAGCTGTCAAGAAACGACAGCTTCACACCCTTCCAATTTTGTAAAATAAAAACATCCATCTTGTGAACACTGAAGAGATACCCTTGTACTTCTGCACACTTGAATTTGCAACCTATGTCACTGCCTTCTCAGCCTTAGCAATTACCCCTTCCACTGTGGAAGATTTTTTTCTAAAGATGTGTAAATTACGCTCCCACCAAATATTCTAGATAACCAAAGCAGGGATGACTTGCCAAATGCAGGCAAAGAATGATGACTTAAAGAGCATAGGCCAACTTTGAAATAAATCCCATAAAGAGTTTGGAAAAGGAATGCTCAAATTCAATTTTTTTAGCACATATGACCAACATTGGTAAGAAAAATTGCATTGAACAAGTAGGTGATCAATATTTTCCAATTCCTTATCACACAAAGTATAATTAAATGGATCTACAATTCCTGGTTTAGTCGGCCTATCACTAGTTATGATCCTTCTTCTCAAAGCCAGCCAGGAAAAATTTTCCGCCTTAGGTAATAATTTATTATTCCAACAGAAGGAGAAAGCTCTTTGAGGAACAAGTTGACCCCTATTTTGGGTTAAAGCTTTGTAGCCTTGCTTGACTGTGTAAACTCCATCTTTTGAAGCTGCCCAAACAAGCTTGTCTTGTTTGTGTGATATATAGACCTCTCTTTCGTTTAAAATTCTTTGCAATTCTGAACAAAGTTGGGGTGAGAGATTTGGATCTGAAATTGTTTTCCAAATGACTTTTCCTAACAATTCATTCATTGAGCTTACATAGTCAAAAAAACATTTCACCCCGTGCTTGTTTCAAGGACACCATTACATCTATAGTGGTTGGATTCTCTTTTAAAGGGGGCTTTCCATTCCAAGAATCATCCCAAAATCTCACACACAGACCATTGTTTACTTCCCAAGAGAGATAGTTGGTTATAAGCTTTCTACAAGATATAAGAAAGTTCCACATAGCCGAGCCTTTTGGTGGATTGGCAATAGTGAAAATTCATGAAGGGTCCAAATTATCCAAATATTTTTCTTGCATTATTCTACACCATTTAGCATCTGGTTTTGTGTACATCTGTCATGCAAGTTTAGCCCCAAAGGTTTTATTTCTAATTGTGATGTTATGAATACCAGCCCCACCACACCTTTTGTCAATGGCCATGTTATCTAAGGAAATCAATGGAACTTTCTTTTTCTCATCAATTTTACCCTTCCAAATGAAATACTTAATGATTTTCTCAATTTCTAATATTAAAAAATGAGGAGCTTTGAGAAAAACTAGAAAACAATTAGGTATTGAGGACAATACTATTTTAACTAACAAAATTCTTCCTGAAAGAGAAAGCCATCTAGCTTTCCAAAGTAGGACCCTTGCTTTTATCCTTTCAATAACTTTTACCCAGTATGCAGCCTTGTTTTCCCCTATGAAGAATGAGATTCCCAAATCCGAACACGGAAGGGATGCTTTTTGGAACCCAATAATCTTAATTATCTCTTTACCTATATTTTCATCAGTATTTAGAATGTAAACCTTTGATTTAGCCGCATTTAACTTTTGGCCAGAGACTGAAGAATACTTTTCAAGGACTTCCTTAATTTTCTTTGCAACTGTTATGGAGGATTTAGAAAATAGGTTGGTATCATCAAAAAATAAAGAATGTGTTACAACAATATTTGTATTTACTATCTTGATCCCAACCCAGAGTCTCTAAGCATGCTTGCTTAGAATGAATCTACTCAAAGCCTCTACCATAAGAATAAACAAAGATGGTGACAAGGGATCACCTTGTTGAACACCTTGTGATGCACTAAAGAAACCCACAAGAGTTCCATTGATAATGATAGAAAATTTTACACTCGAAAGGCATGAGAGGATCCATCTACACCAATCTAGACTAAAGCCAAATTTAAGCAAGACCTTTTTCAAGAAATACCAGTTTACCTTTTCGTATGCCTTCATCATGTCTAGTTTGACAATAATAGAAGGTTCTTTTGTAATAGAAATGGAATGCAATGTTTCATGAGCAACAATTGCCCCTTCAAATTTTTCTCTACCTGACACAAAACCACCTTGTTCTTGTGATATGATTTTGGGAATGATTGACTGTAATCTTAAGTATATTTCCTTGGTAAAACACTTATAGACTATATTGCATAAGGAGATTGGTCTATAATCCACAAAACTCTTTGGGTCTTTCACTTTTGGTAGAATAGAAATATTGGTAACATTAAATTGTTTAAGCATTGTCCTAGTTTTCCTTGACTCGTCAAGAACCCATAGAAAATTAAAGAATAGGATATCCCAAGCTTTTTGGAAGAATAGAGCAATAAACCCATCTGGAGGGTGTAATGCAATCTTGCATCACCACAAATATTATAATTTTTGCATCACCACAAATATTGTAATTTTTGCTTTGTTTGATTTTCAATAAGGGCTTAGGGGTTAGGAGAATAAATATTTTAATTTGCAACATTATAACTTTCCCTTCTGGTGATTTGAAAATATATTTTTTGATGAATTATGCTCTAGTAAATTTTTCAAAAGAAAAAATGGTGGAATATTCTATTTGGGCATCTAATTTTTAGGTGGGACAACTTGGTATGCATGTTATTGCATGTTCAATTTATTTCTTTGCATGCATTTGCATGTTGGCCACAAGCTTTGCAAGTTGTTGCATGTTTGGGTCATGTATGTGATACCTAGTCTCAGTAAAACAATCATAACTTCCTCATATCATAACAAAATCAATAATTTCAAAATGTTTTGGAAAGATGAGAATGAGCCGCACAAAACCCAGAAACCCATTTTAAAATATTCGAATGAATGAGGGAGGAGTGATGGACAGAAAGTGATGGTTTTTTTTTTTTTGTGGTATCAGTTTTCCTCAATCACAAATCTATATATTCAAGCCTTGTCATTTGGAAATGTGGCTTTGGAAGTTTTTTAGGTGAGATAGGGAGATGTTGCAATATTGAAAAGAGGATTTGAAGACTCCATTGTTGTAGATTTTTATTTGCATAGAAGCCCATGGTTTAGGGAGCTAGTGAGCTAGTGAAGTCTATGTGAAGGGAGATTGAGAGCTTCAAGTGAAAGAAGTTTGAACGAGACTAAGAAGACATTTTTGTTTCAAGTTTGAAGGTGTACTAAAATAGCAAGATTGTTCATGATTTCATGATTTATTTGCAGCAATGATTTTTAATGATGAATGCAAGTTGAAGGAGCTAGAATATTGTAAAAGAAGATAAATTGAAGGAGATAATTTTTGTATTTTCATTTGTTGTTGTAAATCAGATTTGTATAAGTTTTGTAATGGTTTTCATCAGCCCCATTTGGCTACAAAATATTGTACTTCAGTTATGCTTTGTTGTTGTAACAATTCACGAGTCTTTGAATGAGAAACATGAGACCTTACTTGTAGATTTTTGGTGTTGATTCAAACAAATTTTGAGTTGCATTTTCAGATTGTTGTGAGTATGTGAATGAGGGTTGGTTCCCTCCTTCATTAGTGGTATCAAAGCAGGAGTTCCTGAGTGTGTAGGAAAAAGTTCCTATTGGAGGTAGTTTGCACTAGGACCTGTGGTGGTGTGTTTGTGATTTACATGTAGATAGATCATTGGACATGAGACAGTCTATACTTCAGAGGATGGGATGGGTCATGAGAAGGCTCATAAGAGTTTTATTTTGGAAACAATATTGGGAAGAAGTGGAAAATAGGAAGTATCATGAAGAATTTGAAAAGCTCAAGGCCGAAGTAGATGTATTGAAAAAGATGGTTATAGAGGACATGTGAATATGTGATGAGAGATACGAGAAGAAAAATGTTCTCTTGAAAGAGGACAGTGAAGAGAAGATCAGAAAAAAAAGAGTGTTGTATCCCTTTGATAGGGGTTGAATATAAGGAAGAATATGTTGGGGTAGCCCACACAAATGGAGAAGATAATGAGGTGCAAGTTTCAGCGATAGCATGTGAATGATGTGCATTATGTGAAGTGGATGAAGAAGGTTTGCAATCAAAAATTGTGAACATGGATGGTCCTAAGTTTGATGAGCAGGTTGGTGAAGATGAGGATGATTTCTTGTTGAAAGAAGAGATGGAAAGAATCAACAAGTTGTTTGAAGGGGAATTGATGGACAAACACGAAGAAGAGTTTGCAAAACTTGTCACTGGAGGTGATAAGATGGATGTTGCAATGAAGAATAAGGAAAAAGATGTTGGGGCAGTGAACAAGAATGAGGTAATTTTTCATTTTGAATTTAGTTGTGATGATTCGATACCTTATTTTCTGAAAGTAGAAGAGGATTTCGAGCAAGAAGAGAGTATGCAAATGAAAAAAATTAATTTCCATGGAGTAGCAATTGTAGATTTGTATAAGGATACAATAGATTTTGATTATTGTTTGGATAATACATATTTGGATATAAAATTTGTAGAGGATGTTGCAAGTGAAACTTGGTGGAGGTGGTTAGTTTGTGGTGGGTTGAATCCCACAAGAGTAGAGAGGAGAATCTATGGTGTGAGGAGGAGGATGGTACATGGTGGATACAAGTCCATGAGAGGAGAGATGAATGTAGTGCAAAGTATTCAGAGAAGGAGGTTGTTTGTTCCATCTAAGTGTTGGAAGAGGAGAAAGTAGAATAAATTAAAGGTACCAGTATCAGTGATGGAGTTTGTTAAGGATTGCTTGCAATTCGAAAGGGTGGTACTACCACTCAACTCCATTTTGTGAATCCATATTCACAAAAAAAATTCCTACCTCAAGTGTCTGATGCAGGAGCATCCAGGGTGTAAGCGTTGGTATGTGGCGATTGATCATTTTTCTCCTATTTTTTCGCTTTGTCATCGAAAAAAGAAAAAAATGACTTTGTAGAGCCCTAATTTATGAAAGCTTCTAAAAAGCTTGTAATAAGCAGTTGGAATGAGAGTTGTAGTAGGGCATTATTCGTGAGATTGCATTATGTTTGGCACTGGTTAATAAAATCATTG